>CM062819.1:1768116084-1768716084 GCA_031772625.1 Pinus tabuliformis
ATAGCTCCTACCTTACTTGTTTCATTTTGTTGAGGACAACCTTTGACTTCTCCTCTGTTTAGTTCCCACTGATAATCCTATAGATTGATTGCTCTGTATTATTAGGTTTTCCTGTAGGATCCTGTAGGTCTCTGCACTGGAAAATGTTAACTACCTCCTGTAGGTGTTGCTTCAGGAAGGTCGAGAGCAACCTCTTTTCGATGAATTCTCGAGATTGCTAATGCTCTCTTTGCATGGTAATCAATGTTTTATTTCCTTATATGGATGATCGCGTGGGATGGTGTGCTGGTTGTCTAAGTATGCACACCTCCTTTTGGACTGTTGGTCCCACTATCAGTCCATCATTCCTACCTCGTAATCATTTCCCACTTCGTTCCTCTGTAACTTAACCATTTTTGGCCTTATCTCCTTTTTCTTCTGATTTGACTGCTTCCACGTGTGGAGTGGTTGACTATTTTCTCCTCGTTGACTGGCCAAAGGTGGTGAAGTTAACTAGCCACCTTTGCTTATAAAACCAACTCTTACATAATCCTATAGTTTTTATCATATCGTACTAACGAGAGAGCATGAGTAAGATGACATACCTGTGGGTAAGATGCTTTGATGATGATGCATGCTGGAGAATGATTTCCCGTGCTGTGTATTTGCTGCATATCCTTCTTTGTATTGGCCTCTTTTGATGCTTGTTTCTTTTGATGTGAAGGTGCTGGAGAGTGATGTGGTGATATTGTTGCTGCTGAGAAGCTTTGGAGGAGGTTCCTCAACCTTGGAATCTTTTTGCTGAAGATGGATGCAACCCTAAGAAGTTTCCTTTGTGGGATAGGCTGCTATACGATCTCCTACAGGAAACGTACAGGATGTCATGTAGCTGCCTCTCCCCTAAATTTTCATACTTTTTCTCACTTTTGGAGCATGAGGGTTGTTGAAATGAATAGAGAAGGGTTGTAGTGAATGGTAGGTGAGATTTGTGGTCTTCAGTATTGTCCCTCTATCCTCCTTCTCTTCCTCTTCTATTTGTTTTTTTCTTTTTCTTTTTGAAAACTGTATATATATTTTTATTTTTTTGAATTGACTTATTGGATGGATGCAGGGGTAATATGGTGATGGGAGGCATGGAGATGATGTGTTCAGGCACAAGCTTGTCATCCCCTTTCTCTAAGATCACTTTTCTTGGTATTTCAAGGCCACTGTAATTCCTACAAGAAACTCTTGTAGGTTTACAGGGAATCCTGTAGAAAACACAGAGCCTGTGTAAACTGAGCTGGAGGAGTTCATGAATGGAAGAATGGATGAAATAATGAAGAATATGAGATGGAGGGATTGAAATATGGATTTTGTAGGCCCTTCTGTTCCTCTCAAGTTGAGCTTATTCTCTTTTTTTGACCTGCAAACAACATTTCCAATTTTTTTTTACCTTTTTTTTTTCATTTTTTTTTCTCTTTTTTTAGAAAACAACTAGTCTACCTCCAAGGAGGTTTTCATCCTAGTTTCCTGCCCTGGGTTCCGCAAAAGAGGTTTTCACACCACATATATATATACACACACACATATATATATATATATATATATATATATTTTTTTTTTTTTTTCAACACCATTGGGCTGCCTCAAGAGGTTTTCAACCCAACAGTGGGGCTCAGGTGCCTCATGGAGGTTTTCACCTGAGTCACTTTATTTATTTAATTAATTTTGTTGTTGTTGTTGTTGTTTTTTTGTTTTGTTTTGTTTTTTTTGTTTTTAGGGACTTGATGGGTGGAGGCTGAGACTTGCTCCACCACCATGACTGTCTTGCTGATGCCACTGATGAATTCTTGCTTCGACAAGGGCTTCTTGTAGACCTTTAATCTATACCCATTGACGAGTAAAGGGATAACCTTTGCATCAGTGGTTCTTATCTGTACTAAACCATTATCATGACATTTTTCTATGACATAAGGCCCTAACCATCTAGTCCTTAACTTGCCTTTAAAATCCTTGTACCTGGAATCATACAACAAAGCCCAATCACCTTCTTGAAACTGCTTGTCCTTTATATTCTTGTCATGCCAAATTTTCCTTTGAACTTGAGTCACCTCTATGTGCAAGAGGGCCTGCATCCTAAATTCATCTAACCCATTCAGTTGGAGCAATCTTTCTTGTTGTGCCTTGGTGAGATCTAGATCCAATTGTGTTGCCATTCTTAAGGTGTTGTATTCAAATTCAATGGACAACAGGGATTTCTTCCCATAGACCAACTCATAAGGAGTGAATCCAATGGTGGTATTCCAGGTGGTATTGTAGGCCCAAGTGGCCTTAACTAATCTATCTGCCCACTCCTTTCTACCACTGCTAATCACCTTGGTCAGAATTCCTTCCAGTGATCTATTGGTTACCTTCACTTACCCATTAGCTTGTGGTTGGTAAGAAGTGGATGTTCTGTGCTTGACCTTGTGCTGGCTTAACAAATTTTCAATCATGTGAGATGTAAATTCATTGCCTTGATCAGTGACCAATTCTCTAGGGTACCCAAACTTATAAAATACATTTTACCTTAAGAATTCAACCACTTTTTCTTTTGTTGATGCTTTGATGGCCTTGGCTTCAACCCATTTGGTTAAATAGTCAGTGCACACAATGATGTACTACTTTTTCCAGGATGTCAAATGGCTCGAAAGTCACTTGAGGTTACAGAGGCAGTTCATCCCTTGGGGTAGGTTTCCCCATTCTTTGGCACTGATCACATTGACTAGTATACCTCCTCACATCTTGGTGAAGAGTGGGCCAGTAATAACCAACTTGTAGTACCTTGAATGCTGTTCTTTTGGCTACAAAGTGACCTCCACAAGGCCCATCATGACAAGTCAGAAAGATGTCAAAGACTTCCTCCTCCCTAACACATCTTCTCAAAATTTGATCCGAGCCTAGTTTGAAGAGGTTACCCCCAATCCAAGTGAATGGGGTGCTCTTCCTTACAATCTTTATCTTTTCCTTGGAGGACAAATTTGGTGGAAACTGTGCAAACACCAAGTAATTTTCTATGTCATCAAACCATGAAGAGAGAACTGAAATGGAGAATAAGTGTTCATCTAGTAATTGATCATCAACCATTCCTTCCTCCCCTGCAGGCAAAGTCAATCTAGATAAAAAAATCTGCAACAACATTCTCCTTGCCAGGTTTACCAATAATAGTTAAATCAAACTGTTGCAATAAAAGTAACCATCTAATAATCCGAGAATTTACATCAGGTTTATTCATCAAGTATTTAATGTAGCATGGTCAGTATGTACAAATGTCTGGTAACTAGTAATGTAATGCCTAAATTTATTCAATGAATGCACAACAACTAGGATCTCTTTTTCAGTCACTGTGTAGTTCATCTCGACTTTTGGAAAATTCTTACTGATGAAGTAAATAGAATAAGGTAGCTTGTCATCTAGCTAGCCTAGAGTTGCTCCTATGGCTTTGTGAGAGGCATCAGCATGTATATGGAAAGGAAGAGCCCAATTTGGGCCTCGGAGAATAGGTGCAGTAGTCAACTTGTCCTTTAGGTTGTCCAAGGCTTCTTGATAGCTTTCTGACCATACAAATTTGGAGTCCTTGGCCAATAACCCAAATAAGGGTGAAGCTAACTTGCTGAAGTATTTTATAAATCTCCTATAGTATCCGGCTAATCCTAGAAAAATTATGACATCTCTCTGTTTTGTAGAGCTGGGACCCTTTGGATGATGGCTATCTTATTTGGGTCTACCTGCAGTCCTTTTTGGGATATTGAGTGACCTAGAACAGTCCCTGCAGTCATCAAGAACTCACATTTTTCGGGACTAAGGGATAGGTTCATTTCAATGCATTTGTTTAGCACCTTACCCAAGTTGGAGAGAGCCTCCTGGAAATCACACCCATAGGGTGTAAAGTCATCCATATAAATTTCCACTGCATCATGGACTAGCTTGGCAAAGATACTTAGGACTGCCCTCTAGAAAGTGGCAGGGGCATTGCATAGGACAAAAGGAAGGACCCTATAAGAGAAAGTACCCCAAGGACAGGTGAAGGTGGTTTTATCCTGGTCCTCTGGGTTGATATGGATTTGATTGTATCTGCTGAACCCATCTAAGAAAGAGAAATACTCTTTCCCTGCCAGGTCATTTAACACTTTGTCAATGAAAGGTAGAGGGAAATGGTCCTTCTTTGTTCCTTTGTTTAATTCTCTGTAATCAACACAATTCCTCCACTTCCAATTTTTCTTTGGAACAGAAATCAAAGGAGAAACCCACTCATTGTCCGAGATAGGGTAAATGAATCCTCCATCCAACAACTTTTGCAATTATTCTTTCACTATATCCTTAAGAGTTGGATTCATTCTCCTTTGGGGTTGTCAGACTGGTTTTGAACCTTCTTTGATATAAATGTGGTGAGAACACACTTAGGGGTGCAATCCATTCATTTCTTTGTAACTCGAAGCAAAGGCATCCAAATGTTCCCTTGGCATGTTGCACAATTCTTCTTCTTGGTGTACAAAAAGAGAGGGATTGATTTTCAAAGTTCTTTCAGGGCCGAACTCTATTGTCTTGACACGCGTAGGGTTTGAATAAGCTAAGCATAGATCAATCTGATGGTTTTTCTTGGTTTCCTTTAAAACTCCCTCTAAGGACAAGGTGTTGGGAGTTGGATATTGCATGATGTGTTCAATCAAATCATATTCATTGGGCTGTCCTCCTCCCATGACAATTTCAAGCGTATAGAGTTGGGTTGAGTAAACTTCATCTTCTTCCTTCTCTTCTAGCCATAAAGGTAAATCATGTTCTAAATATGGCTGAGCTGGAGGGTAAAATATGAACTGCTTGGATAGATGACCATTTTTGATAGGCATGTTTCCAGCCCTACAGCTGATATAGGAATTAGAAGTGGCTAACCAAGGCCTCCCAAGTATGAGATGATAACCATTAAGCTTGGCCTTAGTCTAGAGAACTAGGCAGTTGGAAGGGTACTCCCAGGAGTTAATGGAGACCATCACATCCTCAACGATCCCCTCAGGGGCCACTGTGGAACAGTCTGCAAGCTGCAAGACTGTTGTGGTCTTTCTTAATGAACCCTGGAGATTTAGCTTGAGCATGGTGTCCTTATTCATTACATTAATGGCAGCCCCAAGATCAATCAAGGTGTGTGGGACAATGGTTCCATTGATGTGCACATCTACTACAGGGCTTCCAGGGTCTAAATACTTTGGGCAAATTACCTGCCCCAACATTAAGTTAGACAGTTGTCCAATGATAATAATGGTAGGGGTGTCTATTTTTTGCCTCCCTGAATGTTTGAAACACTTCTCTTTAATCAGTTTTTTGTAAATAGGTACATCCTTAATGGCTTGGAGAAGTAGAATTTTGACACATAGATTTTTCAGTTCACCCAGAAGTTCATTCTCTTCTGGGGTAGGCTGGACTAGATGAGTTATTATTTCAGGAAAGGGTGGTGGATTCACTCTAGGTATACTTTCCTCTCTTTCCTCCTCACTCTCCCTTGGTGGTGTTATAGCCTAGATTTGTCTCAGGCTAAAAAGACAAGGTTCTAGGTCCACATCAAACCACGCTCATCCTCGTAGCTAGCCCTATGAGGATAGGAGAGGGCTCTCTCTGGGTCAATCTCAGCAAAAGGTAATCAATGAGGCTCGAGATGAATAAATTTGCAACTGATCTTAGGCTAGGTATTAAGTGCAGGGATTTGATTTGGTTTTTAAAGGGTTTTGTTGAAAAAATGGGAAAGGCAAATTTGGGCTTGGGGATGAGGCACAGTTTCTGTAGAGGTCCGATTGGGGCAAGGAACGCAATCGTTTTGATGCTTTAAAGCAAGTGAGATGGATAGATCAGACTGGTGAAGAGCTAAGGAGAGCAAGAAAGTCTCAAGAATTCTCCTTAAACAAATGAAAACATGGAAATTTAAACAAATTCAAAGGCAGAGCATAACAGTTATGGATTCCACCTTAATCACTCATTTGTTTCAAATTCAGAAGAAGAAGCAAGAAAATGATACACATAACACTAATGAACTTACAATTACTTAGAGAAGCACACCATCAAAACATAGAGCCACATGGATCCCAAACAATGTTGCAAAACCCTAGTCTTTCCTTAGCCAAAAATGCAGAAGTGAATGTACAATAGAGTGCTCAAATTTTCCCAAGAGTCCAACCCTGAAAATGACTTAGAAATTACATAATATAGGCAAGCCAACCTATTCCATTGCCTCTAGGGGTCGAGCTCATCATTCTAGGAGTTGTTTCAACCAATTCTAAACAAAGCACTAAAATCTAGGCAGTCAAAACAACTTGCCTCTATAAGGTAGGAAACTGATTCATTGATTAAATTTTCACCTTTTAGAGAATGAATCCTCTAGAACAAGTAAATAAGTGCCAAAATTACATCATGTTCACTCAATTACATCAAGATAGGTCAAAAATAACATCACAAAGTGAAACTAGTCAAACTGGCCGAATTTCTGACCTAGAAGGTGAAAAATTGGTCAAAAAACCTCTGTGCGCCGCGCCAATTCCTGTATACATCGCGGCACTTTGATGCTGAATTTAAGGCACTTTCTGAAGTCCAAATTAAGCCCAAGTGTGCTTTTTGGAAAGCCCTACCTGTCTAATTTCCAACCCAAGTGGAATTTCTGAATTTGGTGCCCATTTGCCCCTTCAAAACTTCAATCTCCCAAGACTGCTTCCTGTGTGTGAAATTAGGGGCATATAGGTCATTTTTAGGGTGTTTTTGACCTCCTGAGGACTCAAAACTTGCCCAAACTTCTTGGCCATGCACCAATAGTCATGATTTTTCATGAAAAATCCAAAAATATAAACTTTTTTGCATTTGGACCCTCCTATCGTAAGTGCGCGCCACGTGGCGCGGTACACAGGGAGAAAAACCCTGTTTTTTGTACAAAAATTTCCAAAAATACCAAAAATGCCCCAAATTTCTTGAAATTTGGGCTGGAGCTTCCTTATCAAGTGCTATGCTAGGCTAATGAGGCTTCGGCCAATATCTGAAGACGATCGAGCTCTCTTTGCCTCTTTTGCTTCTTGATTGCCTTCCTCAATTTCGCCTTCAAATTCTTGATTCGGGCCTTGCACACCTTGTTTCGTGCCATGTAGTGGAAAGCCATGTGTCTCAGCAATGCATGGTCCTTATTAGCCTTGTCCAGCAGCCTCTCTAAGTGCATGTTAACTCTCTCGAGATTGGCCTCCCGATCCTCATTAATCTCTTGCTCCAATGACGTGAACTCAACTCTCCTCCTTTGTGCAGCCTGGCGATGCTCACGAATGTTTTGTAGCTCCACGATTGCCTGCTGATCTTCAAGTTGTTTGTTCCTCTGCTCCAAGTACTTCATGGTCCACTTAGCCCTCTCCAAGTCAAGATATAAGGCTTCGATCTCTGTTTGCTGCTCTTGGATGATCTCTCTAAGTTTGGCGCTTTGTGGACCCGTATCTACATCATCATCATGAATGAGAATGAATTCGGTCTCTCGTTCACCTGATGGCTCACCTGAAGGCCCCTAATCTTGCATTGGCCTCTTGCCTTTGTCCTGTACCTGTGATTCTAATGGAGGAAGCGAGGCCCCTTCCACCCCAGGTGGAGATAACACTCGCTTTGCCGCTGCAAACAAATGTCTGGTGCCTCTCTGATATGTGATGAAAACTGGCACACTAGTAGTCTCATGGCACTCATACTGATGAGAAGGTTCACCTTCATGCTTTACCTCTGATACTCCTCGTGAAGCTCTGAAGAAGTCACGGGAGATGAAATCATCCCAAGTGATGCCCTGCAATCCAAGCTGATGAACCACCAAAATCTTAATAAGAGCAAAATGATATACACTGTTAAGTTGCTGCTGAGGGGTTTTACGCTGTATAAAGGTGGTCATCCTCTCTATGTTCCGGAAAATGAAATACAGATAGTTCATCATCCATATCCTGGTGAAATGCATGAGCAACCTAATGTGATAAGCATAAAGACGAGAGAACTGTCCTTCACAGCTGAAATATTTCATGATCAATCTCATTAGTGGAGCATATTCATCTTTCAGATACCGGAATGGGAACACTCTCTTAAGCTGCCTCAAGAAATTGGTTTTAATGTATGGCTCATAATGCTGTCGGTCAATCTTTTGTTTCTTGTGCCATGGTTCACCAATGTTTGGTATACCGGTTGCTAATGAGACAGATTCGGGTGTCAGTGTGAAGGTGACACCAGCCAAGATAGCTTGATCTCTGTGCAAGTGCAACATAAAAATACAAGCCAGCTCATGATGAAATTGGACACTAGCCACCTTTTGACAAAACTCATAGCATGACTGATGCTGAAAACACTGCATAGCAAGAGGGCAGGCCTGCAATTCTGTAAGGGTGGTCAGTTCTTCCCTAACATGTCTGCCACTTTTATGAGGCCTCCGGGGTGCCTGTTCTTCCAAGGGAGAGTCACTTTGGGTTTCTACCTCATAGTCCGATGAATGCTCAGATGCCATGACTGCTGTACAAAATACCTTGAAGACAAGATGCTGCTGTATATAAACTGTACTTGGACTGTTATTTTTGGTGTTGTATTCAAATTCTGCCACCAAGGGAAAAAAAAATGCAACAGGGACTGTTAGGGATTGTTAGGAAGGGGAAACAATAGTGAGGAATGGGAATTATTGGGAGAAATTTAATAGGGAAATATGGGAGAGGGTTTGAGGGATTGATGTATGGGAATAGGGTTTAGGGTTTAGGATTATTGTATAGGTTTTGAGGTGTGAGGTTGGAGGATTTGGGATAGAGTATGTAGGAGAAGGGAGTAATGAATTTAGGTGATAGGGAATTAGGGATTGGTGAAGATAAGGGAACAAGGGGAAGGAGAAATGATTTTGGTGGAAAAATTGTGAGTTTTGAAACCCTGGCAGAATTTTTTTTTGTGTTTATAGAAAGAGGGTTTGAATTGTTGTTTCAACCTTTATCACCCCTACACCACCATCTCTTATCATAAAAGTTGATGCAACATCAATAAGAAAGGTCTACCTGGAAAATCCACGCAAGGAATGAGAATTTGGTGAAGTTTCATGCAATATCGGGCTTTGGACTATATGCACCACGCCAAGAGCCCAGTGCGCCGCGCGCTCCCTATGCGCTGTGCCCATTCAAAATAACACTGGGTGGAAACTCCAAGTGCGCCGCGCGCTTCCAGTGCGCCGCGCCGGCTAGCTGCAAGCTCTTTCGCCCCAAAACACACACTTGCTCACTCAATTCGCTTTGAAATGATTTTCCTCTACCTTGGCATGCAGAATGACATTCATCCTCATGGAAAAACATTTATAAAGACATCAATTTGATTTTTGGTTCTCCAAAAACCATTTTTGTAATGTTTTGCAATTGACACTTTTTCACAATTAATAAAACTCTGACTTTTTGTTTCCTCCTTGATTTTTTGGTTGAAATGATGAATTTCTTGGCAATTTTTGCAGGGATAGTTGACATGGGATTTGGCAAAGGAGACTAGGGCTGCGCCTGAGGAATTCAAGAACTGAAAATTTTGGAAAATTATTAGAAAAAACGAAATGTCGACTTGTCTTCAAAACAGAGTTTTGAAGAAAAGTCATAATCCATCCATATGACGATAAAAATCTTTGAAATAACAACTTATCAAGAACTTCCCTCTGACCTGCTGGCTTTATTAGACCTTGTGAAAACACAGCTTGACTAACCCTGGACCTAATGACTAAAATGACTGTTATGACCTAGAAACTGAAACAGGATTGCAAATGACTTTTAAGACTTGATTTTGATAAACAGACCTGAGCCAACAGTGTAAAGCATGAGGGGGATGAACGGCAAAATCCCTTCCAATAGATTTATGGCATGCTCCTAATGGAATGCAACTAATCAAGCGAGATGGGACACCTAAACATGAAATGCAATAAGAGTTTTGATCTCTGATGGAGGGATGACCAGACCGACTCTAACAGGTGGAGATGGAGATTGGATGTCCGGGAGTACTCTCCTAGACCACATGTTGATTTCTTGAATTTCCACAGCATAAGTAGGGTAGGATGTCTCTCCACTGTATACTTGTTGTGCCTGTCTATTTTTTGGGTTCGAATTTGGTTGGGCAGGCATCTGAGGTTGTTTAGGTGGAGTAGGGTGTAAAAGATGTGGTTGAGTAAGAGGTGAAGGCAATAAAGTTGGAGCATTGTTGTATGGGGGCCTCCACCCCTGGGGTGGTGCATTCCACTGAGGCTGTGGAGGAGTATATGGCTGAAATGGCTGGTTGGTCAGATGGGAATGGTACTGAGGTGAAAAATACCAAGGAGAAGGTGTAGACCAGGAGGGATGAGTAGGGGGCCCCCAAGAGGGAATGTATGTGTTTTGGTTAGGGTTGTAATATGCATAAGATGACCCGTGCATGCTCTGTTGGTACGGTCGAGGCCCGTGAGGCCTCCTTTGATTTATGTAGCAGAGTTGTTCATTGACCCCTTAATTTCCCTTATACACAACTTTTAGTCCAGGTAGAGTAGGGCACTTGTCTGTGGAGTGGTTTTCTTCACAGACCGAACAAATTTCTATAAGGTTTAATGGACATTCATTCCTAGGGTGCCTCCTTGTGCACCTGGGGAAGAAGATGGCTAATTGTCTCTCTACCTCCTGCCGCTTTCTCTTGATGTGCATAGTGTCCATCTGTAGAGAAAGGGTTTGCAGCATTTCACTCTTGAAATCTTCTAGTATATTTCCAATTTCACATTTTATGGATGTGTTGGAAGAGGATGAGCTAGCCATTAGTTGACTACCCCTACCCTTTTTCCTAGCCGCCCTAGAATGTTTCTTAAAGATAGTATTGATATCTTCATAGGGTATCTGGTAGATGTCCCCTTCTACTAGCAAGTTTAGGGTATCTAGAAGATCTTCCCTAACCCCCATGAGTAGGACTAGCTTTAGTGACTCAGGATCAAGTGTGCACCTAGCCATTTTGTAGCTAAGCTGGAATATTTCCTCATAATCTTCTAAGGACTCATCATGCCCTAAGATCATTCTAAAAATTTCCTCTTTAGTGTCTTTGGACCTACAATAGTCCTGGTACATTTTATTGAATGCTTGCTGCATCTGAGCCCAAGTGGTGATGTTATCCCCAGGTAAACCTATGAACTAGTGCAGAGCTGCATCCTTGAGAGTGGATGGGAATAATTTCAAAATCTAATCATTAGTGGTGTAATCATAAGTTCTACATATGACAACGAACTCAAATAATAAAGTATTTGGATCTTCCGAGGTCAGGCCATGGAAGTGAGGAAGAGCAGAGGGGCTTATGTTTTTCATCTTGGCATCCCCATTGGTTTCTATGATAGGAAAAGCACCCTCAATTCTTTCTCTATATCCTCTGTCATTTCTATTTTCGGCCATTAGGTCAGTTGGAATGGGTTATCCTTCTTCTTCTCCCCCTGTAGGCTCTTCAAAAATTTCTGGTTGCTCGTCTAAGGGGTCCTTCAATTCACAGCCACCGAAGAAGAGGGAAGGTTGGCTGTTGGAAGTGGTGGGGGTATTTGGTAGAAATTTTCCTACGTTATCCCTATTCCTATGAGGAATGAAAGAAGTGTTTTTATTTTGTTCTTTTTCAATATTTAAGACTAACTGCAGAATTGAAATAACAATTGAATGGAACTAAATGCTAAATGAAATCTTACTTTCAAAATGGAAAGGAAAGAAAACCAATCTTACAGTTAATTTTGCAGAAATGAAGCTAATAGCAGAATGAAAGAGATAAGAAATGGAAGAAAGAAAGAATAAATCACATCTACTCAGACACCTCCCCAGAAAAGACGCCAAAAAAGTGATTAGCACTAGTATTGCATCAAGAATGCTGCAACTCCTAGGGCTACCAACTTTACTTTATCAACCCGACGTTTGTATAAACTTGGAGGTGACAGTGTTGTATACAAAAGCAGATGCAATGGGTCCACTCTTTGTCATTGCTGAGCTGGAAATAGACCACTACGGTTTCTCAAACCAACCTTCTATTGATTTAGAAAAAGTTTGATTACCAATGAAGAAAGGGGAATTTTACCCTAATTGAGAGAATTGAAACATTGTCTACTGCAGTAATGAAAGACTGAAATAAATGCTTTAAACACACCACTCATCTAACTATTTGTGAAGAGATCTTGCTTCAGAAGAATTCTAAGATAACATGTGTGTAATCCTAACTATCCTAGGCATGCAATCTGAGATAATCAAACACTTTACTGCTGTGCATATGAATGAACACAATAACTATTTTTTTTACTTTTTGTCCTTTTTTTGTGAAAATGTGAATGCTAAATCTTCTTGGTGGTATGGCATGTGGGTTATAGATGGTTGTGAATGGTCAGATGGCTTAGGAGACAAACAAGGGTCTTCTCCTAACTTTCTAGATGCATTTTCCTCAAATCGGCCTCAAAACACACCACTACAGGTTGTCCTACAGGGTTTCCTAATGATCCTACAGGATTCAGACGAAAGCACATGGAGGGGTTGGTAAGGTGGTATAAGGCTTAGGGAAGGTGAATGATGGAAGAAATAAGGCAAGGGAGTGGCTAGGACTTCCTCAGAGCTCAAACCAAAGTTTATGAGATGGTTGGATTTGCTCAACAAACCTGGAAAGTTGTTCTTAGGAAATGATGAATTGGTTGATGGACTTAGTGGTTGTGAGTGATCATGGATGAATGAGGTTAGGATGAGGCTACTGACATGAGATCTTCCTACACTATTGAAACTCTTGCAATACATACATCACTAATATTTACCCATGGATCATGTCAAACAAGAAAGATTTCCAATCAACATAAGAAAACAGAATTCCATTATTTAGTTGCCTAGTTCATGCATGGAAATACTGCCAGAATATTGTGAAACACCATGAGATCTAATACAAAGCTGGAGATATCAGAAAGGATAACTGAAACCTATTCTTGAAAACTGAAAAGCTGCTAGTCTAATTAGCAGAAAACCCTAAATTCCATAAGAAATCAAAATTCTATCTTTTCGGGGCTGAATAGGAGTTTTTCCTCAAACCATGGTCCCTAAAGAGAGGAATGAGGCAAAATCCACCTGATATCAGCCTTTTTGGTATTCCTTTATCTCTCTAAAGCTACTGCTAAAGCTATGCACAAATGGAAACAAACTAATCAAATTCACTACTACTTGCAATGGTATAATACCAAAATCATTTCAACAATTAATCTATGAAATAACCTAAGCATACAATTTCAATAAGAGGAACCTCTGCTGCTAGGGTTGGGCCCTAACCCAAGAGATTCGTCCCCCTGAGTCAACACAATGCTAGATCAAGGAAATTCTCATTCTCATTATCATAACAAAAATTTCATAACAATGTTTTTCCACAATCCTTTGACTCGAAAATACCTAGTGCTCTTACATAAAAAATCTGAATCCTAATGAGGCTCTAGGCTTCCTTATTTATAAAACTGAATTCTCCAACAACTTCCTTAAATATAGGGAGGCTTAGCTCCCAAACTCAATATGAACTGGTTCTTAACTTCCACTGGCTCGGCTGCTCATGATCTCCATGACTCGACTGCTTGCAACTCCGAGCTAGTGTGATTTGATTTGAGGGATATTCGAATGAGTGAGGATTTAATGAGGAAGATCCATCTCTTGTAATATCTCCTTCTTGTCTCATTCGAGTTCCTGCACCTTAATTAGCCAAAATTGCCATGATTTTCTCCCAAAAACTTGTAATCAATGCACATTAGCCCACTAGACATAACATCTTACTTTTACTCATCTCATTAAGCAAAATATAATTAAAACATGTAAGGAATTATGAGAAGAGTTGATTTTAGTAAGCTTAGAGGTGTATTAAGGTCCATATAGTTACCCAATGATGTGGCTCATCACCCGCTTTGGATTATAACATTGTAGAAGACATGAAGAAGACTTGTGCAAAGATATATTTGTATGAACTAACCAAAATCATGAGTAAATGAGACATTCTTCTGCAAGAACTCGGGAAAACCTCCACAATTAATGGTACCTGTTACACAAAATATTGTCACCATGACTATTTGCAGTCAGTATGGGTCTATCATCATTCATACTGTCCTCCTTAGCAAGTCTCAAACCTCAGCTCTTCTTGTCAAGCTTTGAAAATAAAAGAAAGACTTTGAAAATCAATAAAGCTCTGGTTCCGCACTTTCTCTTACTGTTACCTGTGGTCCCGCACCCCATGGTCATGTTACCTACGGAGTTGCCCGCTCTGTCTCTAAAGGAGTGGGTGCGGACCCTTGTGAAAGTAAAAAAGGCGCAATTTTATTCTTAAAAACTCACTTGTGGTTAATTCTGGACGATTCTAGAAGGAATCTTGACGTGGATGGTTCACTCCTAGGTGGTTCATGCATCCAAAAACTAAAGGAGCTAATCCCTTGATGAGAGGAGCTTATCCCTTTGAAGGAGAGTTTTATCCCTTTGAAGGTGGACCTAGTAACTTCCCTCCATTGCACTATAAATCGAGGCATTGGACTGGTTGCTAGGGAGGTTAGAAGCTGAACATTTTTGAGGGTAAATGCTGTTGGAATTGAAACTTCCTAGTTAAGCTTGAGAGGAGAGATTACATACCTTTTGGCTTCATTGGGAAGAGAGTGAAACTTGTCAAAGTAGAGGAGATTATTGCTGGACCCTGGGAGGAGCTTGTACAGCATCAAGGCACCAAGGTTGTAAAGTTCTTCTTTGACTAAAGTTAATACAATCAGATTCATTTTTCTCAACAAATTGTCTTATATAGTTTGTTTCATGAATTCCTTGATCATCATGATAAATATGCTTTATTATATTGGCTTTTCAGGTGCTATTTAATGTGTGTTCTTATTTGTGTTTGCAGATTCTTTACAAGGGAGCTCATTTGGATCAACGGAGCGTGGCTTCCACAAACTTGCACTGGACCCAAGGTAGGCCTAAAACACTTGTTTGCCTTTACTTATAAATTGCATATTTAGAGAAAGATAGAATTTGTTTGGTTTGCTTGTCGCTAGATATCATTAGATACCGGGGAGGTCAGTCTTGTCCGCAAGAACGACTTATCCGGCTGACAAAATGGCGACTCCACTGGGGACTTGAATTTTTGATTTTTACTTTTCTTTTACTTTGACTTGAGAAACTGTATCTTTGTTTCTGTTTTTGGCTTGATGTGTGTGGGATTGGGTAGGTTTAGTAGATCTTGAATTATTTTTTGTTTTTCATACTTTTGGGAGAGGACCGCACCCTCTACTTGTAACACAGTGCGGACATACCCACACTTTTGCTTTACACACAGAGCGGTACCGCACCTGGGTAAACTGGGGGCTTGCGGACCCTGTCAAAATTTTGAAAAACTTGAAATTTTCTCATTCAGTCAGCTTAGGGTTTGTTTATGTGTTTTTAGCCTCTGCCCAGATCTGCACGTGACTTGTCAGGAACTTTTCTTAGGTTAATTCCATTGGCATTAGGGTTTTAGGTGAAATTCCTAGAAGTTTTGGTTGCCGGGCTTGATTTTCATTTTGGTCTTGTAGTAACTCAGAGCTTAGAAGCCTTAGAAACCTCAGATCACCTTGGTTTTTGCTGGCTTTCTTATGAGTCTCACCATTTTGCAAAATATGCCTTTGTTGAGGAATCCATCTTGTTTTTCTCTTTGTGAAACTTCGAAAGGACTTGTGTTGAAAGTTTTGGATTTCATTTTTAGAAAAAAAAAAGAAAAATTGGTTTTTTTTGACTGATTTGTGATTCTGGACAAATTAGTCCATAGTTTCATCATAGCTAAGTAAAATATCCTTGAAAAGAAATCTTGTAAGCTTCTACTTCAAATAGTTTTTTAGAAATTATAGATCTCAAGATTAGATTTTTCCATAGTTTTGAGTGTTTTATAAAAATAAAAAAATCTCTTTTGAAGAAGTTTGTTTTTGTAGTATTTGAGTGTTTGAAAAGAAGGGGAAATTTTTGTGAGCATAACTAGTTGTCTCGTTTTTGAGTGTATTGGAAAAGACAAAAAGTTCTTTTGATTTGTTTGTTAAGGAAAGATTTGTTTTTACAAGTATTTTCATTCTCAACTCTTTCTTAGCTAGAAATTCATTGAAGAAAAAGGATTGTTTTTCATCTTAAGTGCATTTTTAGTGATTTGGAGTCGAGTCTTCACACCATAAGTTTCATCTCCACACCTTTTGACTTAAGAAAAAACCAATAAAAATAATGCTTAAAGTAAAATCTATCTAGTAATCTTTTTATTTCTAGAGCTCTTTATCACCAACATAGCTTAGGCTAGTATCTTGGAGTAGGGAGTAATTAACTCTCCAAGATAGTAAAACAAACAAGTAGCTGTATCTTGCGGTAGGAGATAAATTCCAATTGTTACATCTATGCTCTGGGAAAGCTCCTCTTAAAGGAGAAGCACGAGATCATATCTGAACCAACGTGGGAATCAATCCTTCCTCATTGGGAACGATAGAATATATTCACGTATTAAAAATGGTAAACCTCGGATTGACCATTGTCGAGGAGCCTGGGCCACTTGTTGGTAAACCTTGGATTATGTCAAGGAGCCTTCAAGGGGATTGAGCTTGTTACTCTGCCCTTGCGTGTGTATCGGATCGTAGACTATTCCCCCAGGTATATTTTTTTCCGTTGGTAACCATGGTGACCATATTCTATAGGATTCTTTCCTAAGGTGACGGTGGAGGGAAGATCCCACTATACCTGGAGCAGACGTCGGCTCGATTCACTTGGATTTTCTAGGGGGTTCTCTTCACTCGAGACGGTTTAGTGGAGAAACTTGTGCCAGTCTATTCATTAAGCAGGTTGCTGGGGTAACTGTTCCAACCGCCATTTCTGTATTGAATTCTGCGACGTTGGATTTCATCACCAACTAGTGTTTTCGGTACAGAAAGTTACTGTTTGTGTGTGGTTTGACCTCCTAGATTCTTTAGGCGTGTGATTCAAAATTGTTTGGTTCTTTAGAGATTTTAGGTCGTTTTCATTGAGATTTTTCTTTGTTTACGTGTGAAGTAGTTAAAATATTTAATCGTGGCTGAATTACCGAGGAAGTCCCGTAGACTTCGGGGCCAACCTACTGAGTTTTCACCGAGCCAGTTTGAAGGGCTACGAGCCTTTGTAACTCCCAGTGGCAGTAGAGTTGGGTCACCTGAAGAAGGAGAGTCTTCTTTAGTGGTACATCCTGATTATCAAGCTCTAGTAGCAGATTATAATCCACAATCTATTTCATTTTCCGAAGTTACTGGTAGTTTTTCATCTACTAGTGATTCAGCTGAGGAACCTGAAATATCTGAACCTGAAACTGAACCTGCTACTACTCCAACATCAGGATTTGCCTCTCCAACTTCCAGTGGTCCTAGTTCAGCCAGGGTAGAAAGAGTCATTACCCAAAATCTTCCTTCTGGACTTATTGCTATTGAAGAACTTGTTACTCCGGAAGAAGGTATCCCTATCCCTGAAAATCAACCAGCTCTAGAACTTAGGGAGCATGAATCGATCTTTTACAATCCACCTAGGAGGGACGCTTGGTATCTTTCATTGACCAATTTTTTGGAAAACCCGGGACTAAGTTTTTCACCACCTCGCATTCCTTTCCATCCCACACCTAGGGGTTATTACCCTCCATTAAATATTTCAAGACAGTCGTCCATGTTTTCTCAATCTCCGGAAACCTTTTTATACAGCGGTCCTTTTGTTCCCTCTGGGTATCAGTCATTTACTGGTACATTTTCGGGAGCATCTCCTCAACCTATTGAACAAGGGTTATTAACTGGTAATAACAGAACTAAGCCATTGAGTGTAGAAGATATTCTTATGATGTCAGGTACTATTCCTAATCCGCAACCTCAAGGTGGCCAGTTACCACCTGGGGGGCAGCCTCAAGGTCCTCAATTATCGCCTGGGGGGCAGCCTCAAGGTACCCAATTACCGCCTGGGCGGTAACCTCAAGGACAGTACATACCTATGGGACAGTACATTCCTCAAGGTCAACCCCAGACTCAGTATGTACCTCAAGGTCAACCTCAGTATCAATATGTACCTCAAGGTCAACCCCAGTATCAGTACGTGCCTCAAGGTTATCAACCTCAAGGTCAGTACCCAACCCAAGGTTTCCAACCACCTTCCAGTCAATCATTTGTCCAAGGAACTGTAAATGTACCTTTGAATTATCAACCCTACCCTCAACCTGGTTATGGTCCTCAATATTCTCAACCTGCTATGGGTCCGTACCCCGGAATGAACTTAGTGTGGATCCATCTCAATCACAACAGGTCTTGCAACCGAATGTGCAGTTGTCATCTCAATCTGGACAACCCTTGGTTTTTGGTTCAACCTAGCAACCTGTCCAGTCTACTATTCAAACTTCTGCACCTTCTGTAGTTTCTCAGCTTGGGCCTAGTACGCCTCGTACTCCGCCTCAAACGACTGCTGCAATTGCTGCAACATCTGTTCAATCTACCCCACCTACTTCTGGAGTATCGACAGCTCCAGTTTCTACTGTTCCTGTATCAACTCCTCAAGCATCTTTACCTCAGTCTGGATCCACAATTCAGACCTCGGTTCAAATGCCTGTAGGACAACCTGGTCCAAGTACGGTTGTCACAAGTCAACCTCAATTTACTTATCAACCGTACCAGGGACAGTACCAATTCGGTCCTACTGTGCAGCAGCCAGTCTATCAGTATCAACCGTACCCTGGATATACATATCAACACCCTAGTATGGTCCGGTTAATCCTGGTTTTCCAGGAGGATATAATATCCCAAATGTAATTCCAATTCCTAGTTATCCTGGATATCCTCCTCCTGGGGCTGGTCTCATGACCCAGGGTTTCAGGGACCCTAATCGTCAGTTACCATTCATTGCAACTTTGGACTTGCCTGACTTGTCGCGCCTTACGAATGATCCAATTAACTATCTTCCGTTTTGGCCGCCAATGCCGAATAAGTTGCCTAGTGATATTCCTAAGTTTGAAGGCAAATCAGGAGAGGATCCGTCGAACCATGTGATGACTTATCACCTCTGGTGTGCGTCTAACTCCATTTCAGATGATTCAATCCGTTTACGGCTTTTTCAACGCACTCTAATTAGTCTTGCGGTCAAGTGGTACATTGAGTTACTGCAAGCCACTTTTTATAACTTTAGTCAGTTAGCTACTTCGTTTTTAACTCATTTTCAGTTTCCAGTCAGATATGACAATGGCACGGAGTTATTAACTTCAGTAAAACAGTCAACGTCCACTTCCATTTCAGATCACATTCATGAATGGAGACGTCGACGGCGTTTAGTGAAAGTTTTTATCTCGGATCAAATCTTAGCCGAATGGTTTGTCAAATCTTTATTACCAAAAATCACTGAGGATGTAGCTAAGGCAGGAGTCATTACTGAAGAGCAAGTAATTGCTCAAGCTCAGTACCTTGACTTAGTTTATATGCTATCAGGTATGTTACACGAGAAAATCCCTGACCTTCCTAAACAAAATCAAATAACTGCAGCTCCTTCAGGGTCTCATGCCGCTGATGGTATGATTGGTACAATTAATACTAAAAGGAGAAGAAATCTTCCAAGAATTCTTCTCCTATCATAACTTTACCAGATTCCCCAACAGGAGATTCTTCCGCGGAAATTTCTATCGATATTCATGTTGTAGAGTCATCTACAGCCAAATCAAAATCCGGCGGTAAAAATAAAGGGAAGAAGAAGAATAAAATGGATAAAAATTCGAAAGAGAAACCAGAAAAAAAGGAATCTACTGATGAAAAACGCAAACCTCGTTATCCTTGTCTCATTTGTGACAAAGAGCATTTTATAAGAGACTGCCCTCATCGCGTTGAGGTTGCGAAAATCGTAAAAGGTTCTCAAACGCCTACTGTTTCGAAGGATCCTTTTCCTAGTCAAGACAGTAAGATGATAGGTTCTTCCTCAAATGCCTCCGAAGAACCCATAATGATGATGTCCCATGTTAGGGTTGCGACTCGATCGCAAGATTATGGAAGTAAAAGTCCTGTTGGTGGTAAGGAAGCATAATCTTCTAATTTGAACCCATTAACTTCAACTCCCGGTTCCGAGCCACTACAGATCGAGAAACCTAACCCAGAATTAGTAATTAAACCGCCTGCCAAGGGTATACTTCGAAAGTCCGCTTTCAATCCACATGCGAGAGTGGCTCAGAACTATAACATTGTTGAAGATTTGGCTATTTCACCTTCAACAATGTTAGCTTTGGAGGTGCTCCAATCATGTCCAGCACAGCGTAAATTGCTATTGTCGGCTATAGGAGCTGTTGACATTCAGGACTCGAACCTTATAATTTTTGACCTAGAAAATAGTACACCTCGCTTACCTCATCAAATGGCTTTCCAGATTCCAGTGTTAGTCAAAAACAGACCTTGCTATAGGACTGTGATTGATGAGGGAGCCTCAACTTGTATTATGTCGATCTAGTGTTGGAGATCGCTTGGTTCTCCTACATTTAATCAATCCCCGATGATTCTAAAGGCCTTTGATGGCCGTGGGTTCCATCCTTTTGGCATTCTATAGGATTTACCTATAGGGGTAGAAGGAAAAACTGTTAATCTAGATGTGGAGGTAGTTGATGCCCCTCTAGATTACAACCTTCTCTTGGGTTGTAGTTGGTCTTACGCTATGATAGCTATTGTTTCATCGGTCTTTCAGACTATAAAGTTCCCTCATAATGGAAAGATCGTAACTATAGAACAGCTAACTTACTTTTCATCCGACCCAGCCTCTTCTGAAAGTATCCAGCATGTCGACAAAACAACTATCCCTTATAAGGATGTTGGAGTAGGACTAGTTAAAGATTCTGGTTTACTAGGAACTTTTCCTTTTCCTCCTATCAACGCATCACCTTCTACGACAACCATTCATATGATTTCATCAGACACTATTGTTTATGATGATCCTTGGATCGTACCTTCCAAATTTGAGATAGATTCATTTGGTGATGCTATGCCTTTGAGTCCATATGAAATTGCGTATCAGGCCGTGCAGTCGTTTTCTGACCCTTCTTCAATCGAAATTGACTTAATGAATGTGGTCCATGAAGAATCAATTTCAACATCAAACTCAGATTCAACAACATTTTCTGAACTTGTTGACACGGATGAGCAAATTCGTGAAATCCTGTGTGTTGATGATTTACCATGGGAAGATCTTCATCATAGATCTTCGTTTTTACCTGAGATTGATCGCTTTGAAAATGATTTTTCATCTATTTTTATGACTGATTATGTCAAGGAACCTCAGAATCCAATGAAAAATCCTGATTCTGAGTTAAATTTGGGAAACATTTCTCAAACTATTCCTATTGATATTTCGGTTAACCCTGGAATTGTTGAAAACATTCATATAGGTGCCTCTTGTACGGAAGATGAAATTCAAACATATAAGGCCCTATTTAATAATTCCACGATGTGTTTTCCTAGTCATATGAGGAAATGCTAGGAATTGACCCAGCAATTGTTGTTCATGAAATCAAAACTTATCCGGATGCTAAACCCGTCCGACAACGTTTGCGTCAGATCCACCCGTGAAAAGCTGCTGCCTTTAAAGCAGAAGTTGAAAAATTACTTAAAGCAGGTTTCATTTATCCAATTCCGTTAATGGATTGGGTATCGAATATTGTTCCCGTTAACAAAAAGCAAGGAACAATAAGAATATGTATCGATTATAGGGATATTAATCGAGGCTGTCCAAAAGACAATTACCCAACTACATATATCGATCAAATCATTGATGATTGTGCCGGCATTGAAATATTCTCCTTCATGGATAGTTTTTCCGGATACAACCAAATAAATATTCTACCTACTGATCAACCAAAAACGGCTTTCATTTGTCCATGGGGGACATTTTCTTATTGCAAATTACCTTTTGGGCTCAAGAACGCCGGGGCAACTTTTCAAAGAGCCATGTCTTACGCGTTTCATGATATCAAGCACATTGTGCAACCCTATCTCGATGATTTACCTGCTCATTCATTACATCGAGCTGATCATCTCATCCATTTACGAGCAATCTTTATGAGGTGTAGGCATTATCGAATTAGGTTGAATCCACACAAGTGTGTTTTCGGTATAGAGATGGGTCGGTTACTGGGGTTTGTTGTTTCGAAAGCTGGCATTCGCGTCGATCCCTCGAAGGTTGAGGCTATTGTCAAATTGCCTCCTCCTTCAAGTCTTCGCCAACTCCAAAGTTTGCAAGGGAAAGCAAAATTTTTACGTCGATTCATTCCTAACTATGCCGAGATCACAAAGGGTTTTACCCGGTTGTTGAAACAGAATACTCCATTCTTTTGGGATGAGATAGCTGACAAATCTTTTGATGCACTAAAACACGCGTTGACCCATGCACCGTTATTGCATCCTCCCAACTACAACCAGGACTACTTTTTATATGTCGCCACCTCGCATTCCACCATTGGAATGGTATTAGTTCAGGAAGATGAATTCGGTAGTGAACATGTGATATATTACCTTAGTCGAACTTTAAATCCAACTGAGCTAAATTATTCACATGTGGAGGAATTGGCATTAGCAGCTATTCAAGCTGTCCAACGTTTTCGCCATTACATTTTACTACGCAAAACTACAGTAATTTCCAATTGCAACCCTATGATCTATATTTTGACCAAACAATTTCTAGGGGGAAAGTACTCCAAATGAATTGTGATCCTGCAGGAGTTTGACTTAGAATTTGAAAAGTCTAAGTCAAAGAAATCTTTAGTTTTTGCGGAGTTAATGTGTGACTTCTCGCGTGCTGACACGGAAACTGTGGTGGAGGAGCCCATTGCGGATGAATCCTTGTTTCTAATCAGCACTTTAGATCCATGGTATGGAGATATCATAGTTTATCTCCAAACCCAATCCTTTCGGCCAAAAATTTCAAGATCAGAACGTTGAAAAATACGATTCCGGTCCCAACAATTCAAAATTATTGGAGATACACTTTATCGTAGTGGGGCGGACTCTGTTTTCCGACGTTGTTTAACTCATGAGGAAGATGAAAGGGTTCTAAATGACTGTCACTCTGGAGCGTGTGTCGGGCATATGTCTGGGTTTGCCACAGCCCAAAAGATATTGTGCACTGGCTATTTCTGGTCGTCTTTGTTTAAAGATTGTATTAACACGGTTCGAAAATGCCACAACTGCCAAATTTTTGATCGAAAGATGCGCGCTCCACCTGCTCCTCTCCACCCTATAATTTCCGTCGATCCTTTTGCAAAATGGGGTATCGATTTTATTACATGTAACCCTCAGTCGACCGGGGGGCATGCGTATATCATCCTTGCGGTAGATTATTTTACCAAGTGGGCCGAGGAGATGCCTACATTTGAGGCAGACGGCAAAAAATGCTGCGATTTTCGTGTTCAATCATATAATTTCTAGGTTTAGTGTTCCACAAGCGATTATCACTGATCATGGGCATCATTTTTGAAATATTATGATGACTGAACTTACAGACGAACTTGGCTTGCGTCACGATAGTTGAACTCCATATTATCCACAGGCTAATGGTATGGTTGAAGCCATCAACAAAGTTCTAGTCATCATGATCCGATGAATCATTGGGGTTCATAGGTCGAATTGGCATAACATGCTATTTTCAGTGCTTTGGGCGTATCGAACCTCAGTAAAAACGTCAACCGGTTTCACTCCTTTCCAACTAGTTTATGGTTTGGAAGCTGTGTTACCCATTGAATGTGAAATCTCGTCATTGAAAATGGACATCGAATTACTTCCAGCCACTTCCGAAGAGGAAAAATGTTTGTTGTACTTGGCTCAGCTAGATGAGAATCGACGTGATGCTGCATTAGCAATCGAAACTCATGCCAAACGTATTGAAGCTCAGTATGATCGAAATGTTACCCCTTGTAATTTTTCGGAAGGAGACCTAGTCTTATTGTATGATCAAGCAAATGATAAATTAGGTGCTGGAAAATTTGTACCCATGTGGCATGGTCCTTATGTTGTTAAGCGAAAGCTGGCAAAAGGGGCCTATGAATTGGTAGACTTTGACGGGGTCTCTTTAGGTAAACCCAGAAATGGTCTTTACCTGAAGAGATATTATGCTTAAATCTGGGTGTGGAGATTTTTAGTTAGGTTAGTTTTCTTTCTAGCTGGTATGTTTTAGATTAAAAAGTGTGCTTAGCTTAGAGAGTGTTTTTTGCCATTATTCCTGCTTATCTTGATTTTACTCTTGATATTGCAGATGTCGACGTCTCTCCAAACATACATTGGTTTTGCTGATGGTGCTTGTCGTAATACACAGAACATTTCTTCCGCAGCTTGGGTTATCTATTCGCCCTTTGATGAGTTGGTATCTATGCATGGGGTAAGCCTCGGTCAAACAACGAACAACATTGCAGAGTATAGTGCAGTGATTGAGTTATTATCTGAATCTATCTTATTTGGTATTCGGAGTTTGATAGTGAGTTTAGATTTTGAACTCATTGTATTACAACTTAATAGAGTATATGACATTAGAAATCCAGTGTTATTGAGATTATTTTTGAGAGTTCGTCTCTTGGAATGTGAATTTGACTATATTGAATATCAACATATTCCAAGATATTTAAATAGATTAGCAGATGCAATTGCTTCTCGAATGTTAAGTAGACATTTGCAATAATCATACAAGTAAATTTAAAAACATTCCATAACATGTTTTACAAGATAAGCCGGTAATAGTGATATAGTGTAGCTTAGAAGTGTGTCAAATATACATCGTCTACGATCATAGGTTGAAAAACACCTTATGATTGGTAAAAATGATAGTACAAAAAGCAAAAAATGTCATATGAGTCTAGAATAGGCGATCATCCTATCACTGGTGATGATCACGATAAGAAACCACTGTACGGGCCACCCTACAAAGGAACCTCCTGAAAGGTCCTGGGACCCCAATCACATAGCGCTGTAGCCTAAGAGGAATGTCATCTATGCTGGTCTCCGGAATGTCTGCTGTCAAACGCTCTAGATGACTCTCCAATTCGGCCAAGGTCTCTGTAGATTCATCCTGTGGGGCTGGTGCTGCTACAGCTGGCTGTTTCCTCTCATAGGGCCAGAGAGTGGCTGGTTGCCGTGGACCTATATCTGCATTTGAAACTTTTACTATCAATTTTGGGACGAAATAAAAACAAAAGAAAATTAAATTAAGAAATGTTGAAAATGATTTTGCCTGAGTCATCCCATTGCTCTCTTGGTGGAAGAGCCATGTCTGGGTCACCACAATATTGTACCGAGCATAAGGAAAGTTCTGAATAGCAAAAAATTGGTTCTCCAACCAATGAAAATACTCAGGAGTGAATCGAATGACTTCTGTTCCCTCCTCAGGATGACGGGCCATAACTGCAACCCAATGCATCAGTTTGGGCTCTCGGGGAAGTCTAGCTGTTATGCTCTTAACCTACAAAACAATACCCAAGCGAAGAAAAGATACCGAGAACACATAATATGCGAAGAAAATATACCTAGAACACAGAATAGCAATGATTTTATTATTCAGAGAGAAATTTTCACAGGCCTCTTCGAGGGGGCAACCTCCAATAGAGCAGAGCTCGATTACAAATCAAGACACGATGCTCCTCGCAGGGAGTCTCTATCCTTTATATATGACTCATACATGCAATACCACGAGCCAATATCGTGGGTTTTATTAATACCATCTATCTAATACTACCGCCCATTTACCATCTATCTAATACTACCGCCCATTTGCAACTAACTGTGGTCCCGTCATTAATTGCGGGTTAACCACTTACAAATATTAATATGGGCTTTATTGACTCTTAACTATGACGTGATCCCATGACATAAATAAGGGGGTTAGGGTGGGACCCTAACATGCCCTCCCCCTTAAGACTAGCCTTGTCCTCAAGGCTGAAGCTGCGGAAACTGTTGAAGAATAGTGGCTGGTTCCCAAGTTGCATCTTCCGGAGAGGTGTCTTTCCATTTGACGAGGACCTCCTTAAGCATGCGGCCGCGCAGGTGCTTCTCTCGTGTGTCTAGAACCTGTTCAGGTTGAAGCCAGATTGACCCTTCTTCGTCCAATTCAGGTAGACTGGTTTGAACTCGGCAATTGTTCCCAATCACTTTCTTGAGGCACGATACATGGAAAACTGGGTGGATTTTTGCTGTAGGTGGCAAAGCCAACTTGTAAGCCACTTCTCCAATGCGCTGAAGTACTTGGTATGGTCCATATAATTTTGGAGAGAGCTTTTGACAACCCTTGTCTTTGAGTGATGTTTGCTTATATGGTTGCAGCCTCAAAAAGACCTGATCCCCTTCTTGAAATTGGCGCTCTGAGCGATGTTGGTCAGCTTGTTGCTTCATACGGTTCTGAGCTTGATGAAGATTCTCGCGCAGATGGGCAAGCATGGTTGTGCGGTGTTGTAGGAGTTGATCCACGACTTGTACTTTGGAGCACCCCGTGAGATAAGAAGTAGGGGAAGGCGGAAGTTGTCCATAGACTGCTTCATAGGGAGTCATTTTGGTAGTGGCATGATAGTTGGTGTTATACCACCATTCCGCCAGAGGTAACCACTGTACCCAAAGGTGTTGTTTTTCTGAAGTGCAACACCTGAGGTAGGTTTCTAGACATTTGTTGACGGCTTCGGTTTGACCATCTGTTTGCGGATGATATGAAGTACTGAGTTTGAGTTGAGTGCCTTGTATTCTGAAGAGCTCCTTCCAAAAATTACTGGTGAAGATTGGGTCTCGTTCGGACACAATAGAAGTGGGCATACCATGCAATTTGAAGATCTGATCCATGAAAGTTTGAGCAACCAAAGTGGGTGTGAATGGTTGGGGTAGGGTGCAGAAATGAGCATACTTCGACAGTCGGTCCACAACCACCATGATGACTGACTTGTTCCCAGACTTTGGAAGACCTGTAATGAAATCCATGGAGACCTCCGTTCAAATTGACGCCGGAATGGGCAATGGTTGTAATGTGCCTGGTGTGTTGACGGTTTCCCCTTTGTGGCGTTGACAGACGTCACATTCTGCTATGAAAGTAAGGATGTCCTGTTTCATGGCGGCCCAAAAAAATGATCTTCTGGTGCGAGCATATGTCTTCTGAAAGCCCGAATGTCCTGCAATGGGAGATGAGTGCAATTCTGCTAAAATGCGAATTTTGAGGGTGGATGTTGGTGATATTACGACTCTGTCCTTGTAGCGAAGAATATCATTCTGCCACGAGTAGCCCTTGCTGGAATTAGGATCTACCTGCAATTGAGAAATGAGTTGAGAGAACCCGGGATGTGAAAACCATTCCCTGCGAGCCTTTTCAATCTAGTCTGGAATGGGGAGTGAAATTGCGAGCAGAGTACTTTCCTCCTCAAATTGGCGCGACAATGCATCTGCTACCCTGTTGTCTTTCCCTTTCTTGTAAATGATCTCATAATCATATCCCAGCATTTTGGCTAACCATTTATTTTGTTGTGGGGAAGATAGGCGTTGCTCCAAAAAATATTTAAGACTGTGATGATCTGTGCGGATTTGGAAACGTCGCCCCAACAAGTAAGGTCGTCAGGTCTCGACTGCATGTAAGATGGCCATCATTTCCTTCTATTAGGTAGATTGGCCCAGATTCCTCC
This sequence comes from Pinus tabuliformis, assembly GCA_031772625.1. NCBI lineage: Eukaryota > Viridiplantae > Streptophyta > Pinopsida > Pinales > Pinaceae > Pinus > Pinus tabuliformis. Next base: position 1,768,143,706 of record CM062819.1, read on the forward strand.
CACTTAGTTGTTGGCTGGTGAAGGCCAATGGTCGCCCTTCCTGCATTAAGACTGCTCCAATACTTGTTCCCGAAGCATCAGATTCAATGACAAATGATTTGGTGAAGTCCGGTAGTGCTAAGACAGGAGTGGAACACATGGCGGTTTTGAGAGCGGTAAATGCCTGTTGTGCTTCTTCGTTCCAGAAGAAGGAATTTTTCTTTAGGAGTTGCGTTAGGGGCTTCGCTATGCATGCCGGTTGGGCCCCTGGAACCAATGTGATGCTATGATCATGTTCCCCTCGCGAGGGTGGAAGCTCATGAGTCTTGTCAAAGACAATCCGATGTTTATTTAAAATCTGTTGCATCTCATGATGAATTGGCAGGGGCATGGTGTCGACTACCTGGATGGCATTAAATTGAGCTACCACTCCATGATGGCCCTTTTTTAACAATTTTTCCATCCTATGCGAGTTGATGATAGAGGGGGCTCCCGCCTGTAGTCCACGGAGGGTATGTGTGGAGTTGTTCTGCTTAAAACTCATATATAACTCCTGGAAATCCATTCTGATTGGCCCAAGAGTGCGGAGCCATTCCGTGCCGAGGACAATGCAAACATGTGGGTTTTCAATTGATAATCCCCCATTTGAATTTTGACATTTTCACAGTGACCTTCACATTTCATTGTGCCCCCATCTGCAATCTGGACTTGGAAGTTAGAAACTGCCCGGACGAAACAATGTGCTGCTTCAGCGATCTTTTAGTGGATGAAATTATGGCTACTTCCACTATCAATCAAGACTACTACTGGGCAATGTTTAAGAAAACCCCTGATTTTGAGAGTTTGAGGGGAAGAAATTCCTGCCAATGCATTCAGCGAAATAATTGGTTCATCAGATACAATCTCCTGTTGGTTATCTTCTTCGATCGCCTCCGGTTCCTCAAGTGGTGGATCTTCCTCTGTGGAGCTGTAGTCAGTGGCATCTATTTGAAAAAACTTGTGCTCTTTGCATTTATGACCCGGGGAATATTTTTCATCACAGTAGTAACATAGTCCTTGCTTCCTTCTTTCGGCCATTTCCGCAGGTGACACCTTTTGAATCTTAAGTGTCTGAGTCATATTGGGAGCCTGTGAGGGACGACCTTTAGCGGGGAAGTTGGGGCGTCTGGATTGGGCTGTAGATGCACGTTCCACCTTATGGGCTACCTGGAAAGCCTCTGTCCATGTGGGAGGGTGGTGGAGTAGAACCTGAGCTTTGATGGCTTCTTTAAGACCGCTGATAAAGCATTCCATGTAGAACTCATATGTGAGACCCTTAGTGCGGAAGGCTAAGGCTTCAAAAGCAGTAATATATTCCTCCACTGTACCCGTCTGTCGGAGCTTAGTGAGACGCCCCAAAAAAGAGTCTTCCTGTTCAAAGCGACTGCGAAGAGTTTTGGCAAATTGGGCCTAATTCTGAAAATGTCCATTGCAACGCTGATGCCATTCCTTCCATTGCCATCGTTCATTGTCCAAGTACATGGTGCCAACCATAAGCTTAGTCCCCTCATCTGTGATATGATTCAATTGGAAATACTGCTCCATTTGTGCTAGCCATGCGGACGTGTGAGAACCGTCAAATTTCTGCATATCCAACTTGGGAGGTCGCTGACTAGGTGGTGGATGGGAGTGCCAAACATGAGGAGAGTGGCTAGACTCACCCTCATGGTATTCATGGCCATTATACGCCTCCTCGTGGGCTGGCTTCTTGCCCTTTGCGAATGCCTCCTGTAACTGGTTACTCATTCCTTTAAGCTCAAGTTCTATGTGGTTACTCATTCCTTGAAGGTCAAGTTCGATCTTGTTCACCGTAGTTTGGAGGGAGTTGACATAGCTTTCAATTTTGTCGATCCTTTCATTGGCCATCGCTTGAGCGCAAGTTTCTACCATACACCAACCTGATGAAAAATTGGGACCGCCTAAAATTTTTTTACTAAGAAATTGAATGGTACCACCTTGCTCAGCTCATCGTCCTGATACTGATGGGCTAGGTCACCAATAAGCGCCCCGGAAGATCTCAGACTTTTTTTTTGGAAAACTCCTAACGGAGTTTTACTCCTTCCTGATCAATACTGCAGTCGCCAAATCCTCAAAATGTCAATGTCGCCAAAATTCCTGCGAAAATTATATCCAGGTACAGGAACCCTTCACAACTACTCCGATCTGGTGGATCTGAGAGATCTGAATGGTGGAACAACTGCTGCTGCTGATCTGGAATATCCGATCTGGTGGATCTGAGAGATCTGAATGGTGGAACAACTGCTACTGCTGATCTGGAATAGATGATGTGTGATCCCCCGATAGAAAGGGAACTATGGTCTTGGGGAGTGTCAGGTGCTATAGATCGCAATATACATAAGGGTCTGACAGTAGTACTCGGTCCAATGTTTCAGGGCTCTAACTAAGGAGGATCGACCGTACCCTTAGCCGTACAACCCGACTACCCTATCGTACGGGCGAGTAATCTCTCCGAGTGCTGTTCTCGGTGTACTGTAGCCACAAGACGGCCGAAGGTTTATCTATGGCGAGGTTTCAAGGGAGCTAGGGGGCTTCCTATATACCCAGAGGGTACGTGGAAGACAGTTCGTGCGCGGTTCTGTCTAATGCGCTACTACTCGAAGGGGTACCCACAGGGGTTACAAGGGAGTCCAATAGACGTGACCACCTCTTGTATTTCCTGCGTGCATGCCTCCCCAAATCCGCAGATTTATGCGCTTAACGACAGATCCCGTGGTTTAAAGACGCCGGAACACATCTCTAGCCAAATTTTTTTTTGCTAAAATTTGGAGATCCCACCGAGCCCTGGAAAGTGCTCTGATACCACTTGTTATGCTCTTAACCTGCAAAACAATACCCAAGCGAAGAAAAGATACCGAGAACACAGAATATGCGAAGAAAATATACCCAGAACACAAAATAGCAATGATTTTATTATTCAGAGAGAAATGCCTCTTCGAGGGGGCAACCTCCAATAGAGTAGAGCTTGATTACAAAACAAGACACGATGCTCCTCGCAGGGAGTCTCTATCCTTTATATATGACTCATACATGAAATACCATGAGCCAATATCGTGGGTTTTATTAATACCATCTATCTAATACTACCGCCCATTTACCATCTATCTAATACTACCGCCTATTTGCAACTAACTGTGGTCCCGTCATTAATTGCGGGTTAACCACTTACAAATATTAATATGGGCTTTATTGACTCTTGACTATGATGTGATCCCATGACATAAATAAGGGGGTTAGGGTGGGACCCTAACACTAGCTCCAACGGTAAGATGTTGTGGGACCAACATTGGGACCCTCTCCAGACCAAATCTCACAACTAAAGCACCATATCCAAAGGTCTTCAGTTGTCCTTTCTTTGCTCTAGTCAGTTGGCCTTTTATATTAGCCAACACAGCCTCGCACCAGTTGAAGATGGTGCCTCGAAAGCAATCTACTGCCATCTGCATTTGGGATCTAGTGGCTACATGTAGTGCTGCACTTCCGCAGAGCCTGGTAACAGAAAACGCAATCACTTTGAGCTCAGTCCGGGATATGGTTTTGATATCTATCCCTTTGTCTCTAGTTTGGTTGTTACAAAACTCTAGCCGGAGGCTATCGACAGACTGGCCACCTGGCCTAGTCCCGAATAGAGTCAAATGTTCACCTCTCTTAGGCAAACCAGTCAAAAAGTAAATGTCTTCTGGCTCCATTTCGAGCTGGTGGCCACCTATAAAGAAGCACTGGTCCTGTATATTCCACTTGTCTACCAGCCACTGCAAAAAGTCCACCTGGGCCCTCATGCCAGGTATGGCCCAGAATTTGTATAAACCGCATGCCTTCAATGCATTAATTGAAGGTTGATGATTAATCACGGTGAGATCCACATCCTCGTGCTCCCGTTCCTACCAATCAAGCATGATGTATACCCTACATTCAATAAAAAGGCGGATTAGAATATTTAAAATCAAAATTTTTGGGTGGAATTTGAAAAATTTAGGTTTAAAAACCTTTGCTACGGGGACCACACCCTCTCTATTAGAGACAGTGCGTAGGTCTGCACTCTGCCTTCACGGCAGGTGTGGACCCCTGACTCTTTTCCTTTTACGAAAAATTTGGGGTCCACAGGTTTCCTATGCTATGCCTGCGGACCCCCGCGCGCGGGTTTTTAACCTAGAAATTTCCTAAAAAACAAAATAAAGCCCTAAAAACAATTTTCAAATGGATGAAATGAAAGAGTATGATGATGTGGATTACCTGGAGGAGACGACGTTCGATTCCAACGGATGGATTTTCCGCAATCTTCATGGGAAGTTTCTGACCAAAAGCTCTCTTTTCTCACTCTGAAGTCAAACGGTAAAAATGAATTTACAAAATCCATTTTTATAAGCTTTTTCGAATAAATGAGTTTTTAATTTGTTTATTTTTCACTTTAAAGAGGTAACTTTTGAAGCATTTTTATCCATTTTAAACAGGTATGAGTAATGTTTGAGTTTTTGTGCAGGATAACGGATTTTTCAGGCAAAGTTGGTCATTTTTGACGGAAAAACATTAGAGTCACCTTTAAGCTCTTTTCTGACTCCTAAAATATGAAAAGATTGCCGAGTTTTCCTTTTTAAGCTCGTTAAAACGGAACTAAAAAGGCGGTCCACTTACAACCTTTTTTTGACTGTAAAAACATGAAAAGATTGCTGGATTTTTGTCGTTTCAAATTCGATATTGGTTATAAAACAACGTGTCATTGGTCACTTTTTTACTTTTTCGGATCAAAAGCACTAATTATGAAAAGTAATCCTTGGTCGTAATGATCAAGCGGTTCTCTCAAGTATTATTTTATACTTTTTCAGGCTTGGGAGACACAAATTTACGAAAAAGGACAACCATGGAGTTTTCTTAAGTTTTTTCAGACTCTCTAAAATTGAAAAACGCCGAGTTTCTCCTATACTGGACTCGTTAAAATTTAACAGTAAAGGACCTGTTCAATTACAAATAGGAACGGACCATTCCTTAGGGTTCGAATTTAAACTAAGTTGGACTCATCCGAAGGATGAGCTTATAATCAAGCAAATGTTATCCTCCTCAAGCTTGTTAAAAATAAAGAGGTACTTGCCAGAAATGGTGGGGGAAAAGAGAGAAAAATGAGCCTGTTTGTCATACTTTGTAACCACTCTTGAACGCGACACTTTTTAATCACCTGGGTTGGGAAATCCTTTGACTAACAGTTGATCAAACCATATTGAAAGTCTTCAGCCGGTTTCTGGGTATTAACTTTGGGTCAATTTTCACCAAACCATCTGCTGTGTCGTTACGTGTTCAAGAGGTCAGTGCAAATAAACCATTCATCTGCAAAATATCTGTCATCCATCTTGACCATCCCTGAGTCAGTCCTTGCAACTAGATTTCTTCAAACTTGATCTATGATTTCGTGTTGTGGGTTTGCCTACGACGGATCGCTTTCTATCGACTTCAGCTCATTATCTATAAAGATGATCTAGAAATCGTCAGTACCTTGGGATCTGCATGCCTCAATGGCAGGTTTCTCGCCTTTGACGATAGGTTGCATCATTGACCTTTGATCAAAGGATTCCGTGACATGTTCGACATCAACACATCTATTCACATCTCATGGATTGTACTGAGTACTTTGAGAGCCATTTACATTACTGGTGGTTTCTCTCACACTTGTTAATAGTTTACATCATTGACTGGTAATCAAGTGGTTTCTACCATGTTCGACTTCGACACATTCATTCACATGGATAGAATCGTACTATTTCGGGAAGTAGAAATCAAGACCCTGGATCTAGTTTCCACCATCCAGGCTGCGAGGAATTTTGTATTCATTATACAGTGGACTATTCATAAACAGATGGCTGCGTCCATACTGTGTCTACATGTGTCTATACTTGTGATGTATTACAAGATCATTCCTATATCAGAGCAGTAGTTAGTTTTCTAGTCAGTTTTGATCTGAGTATGGGAATGCCTACCTCAGCGATGATATGATCTCATATATATATTTTGTATTGAATGTTTTTACAGATTCCAACTGGGCTCTCCATAAGATGATCCTTGAAATGATAAAGTACTTCACTCTTCTTAGATGATAAATGAAATCCTCATCTACTACAGACTTCGCACTTTAGGGGGTAATCTGTTACACAAAATATTGTCACCATGACTATTTGCAGTCAGTATGGGTCTATCATCATTTATACTGTCCTCCTTAGCAAGTCTCAAACCTCAGCTCTTCATGTCAAGCATTGAAAATAAGAGAAAGACTTTGAAAATCAATAAAGCTCTGGTTCCGCACTTTCTCTTACTTTTACCTGCGGTCCCGCACCCCATGGTCATGTTACCTGTGGACCTGCCTGCTCTGTCTCTAAAGGAGTGGGTGTGGACCCCTATGAAAGTAAAAAAGGCGCAAGTTTATTCTTAAAAACTCACTTGTGGTTAATTCTAGATGATTCTAGAAGGAATCTTGACGTGGATGGTTCGCTCCTAGGTGGTTCATGCATCCCAAAACTAAAGGAGCTAATCCCTTGATGAGAGGAGGTTATCTCTTTGAAGGAGGGCTTTATCCCTTTGAAGGTGGACCTAGTAACTTCCCTCCATTGCACTATAAATTAAGGCATTGGGCTGGTTGCTAGGGAGGTTAGAAGCTGAACATTTTTGAGGGTAAATGCTGTTGGAATTGAGACTTCCTAGTTAAGCTTGAGAGGAGAGATTACATACCTTTTGGCTTCATTGGGAAGAGAGTGAAACTTGTCAAAGTAGAGGAGATTCTTGCTGGACCCTGGGAGGAGCTTGTACAACATCAAGGCACCAAGGTTGTAAAGTTCTTCTTTGATTAAAGTTAATATAATCAGATTCATTTTTCTCAACAAATTGCCTTATATAGTTTGTTTCATGAATTCCTTGATCATCATGATAAATATGCTTTATTATATTGGCTTTTTAGGTGCTATTTAATGTGTGTGCTTGTTTGTGTTTGCAGATTCTTTACAAGGGAGCTCATTTGGATCAATGGAGCGTGGCTTCCACAAACTTGCACTGGACCCAAGGTAGGCCTAAAACACTTGTTTTCCTTTACTTATAAATTGCATATTTAGAGAAAGATAGAATTTGTTTGGTTTTCTTGTCGCTAGATATCATTAGATACTAGGGAGGTCGGTCTTGTCCGCAAGAACGACTTATCCGGCCGACAGTATCTCTTCTAGCAAGGGATTAAGTAAGTTTCCTTTCTCTACCCACCATTCTTGTTATCATTTGAAATCTTCAATTTCAATGTTCACAACTGCTTGACTGATTCTGGAGCATCATTCAATGTCATGCCACTCTCCATCGCTAAGAAGATAAATGCCCAATGGAGTAACACAAGTGTGCAGGTCATCCAACTAGACATAACATGTGTACCAGCAATTGGTGAAATTAGGGATGTGATCATCCAGTTATCATCTGATGGACGAGTTCATCAATGCATCAATATCGTGGCCATGGACATCCCGAAAGCAGATAGCGTGTTGTTGAGTAGAGACTGGCCAAGCAAGTTGTAAGGATACGTTTTTACTGACTGGTCACACTTATGGATTTTGTATGAGGACATAGACAACTAGATCCGAGTATTGTCAGAGAGATACATGAAGCACAACTTGACTCCCTTGAATTGAGAAGATGAACCATTGGCTTTCGTAGAACTTATGTTTGAAATTTTATTTCTAGAAACACAGTTGGGGTGCTATCTTGTAGAGTCATCTCCTGCCCCACCAGACACATAGTTGGGTCTCCTTCCATGCCCAACTAGCGAAAATGAAACTTGTACAATAGTTTGTAACAGTAGTAGCAGTAGTGATAATAGTACTAGTGCGGAAAGTGGGCCTTGTACAGATGATATATGGGCCATGTACTTTTTCAGATCCAAAATGCAAGAGGGCTCTGGAGCTGGTTGTATTTTAACAAACCCGTGTAGAAATTTTGATTGTAGATTAACCTGATAATGCAATATAACTAGAGCAAAATACTTTAATCTACTTCTACAATCAATTTTTCGGAAGCTTAAAATATTTGAGCAAGATCAAGCTGAACACATATAACCAGAAGAAGAATCAATGCACATGAAACACAGAAGAATACTCAAGGGAAAGCCTCAGCTAAAAACCCCGCTATCTGTATTATCATATAAGGTGGAAATATCTCAGAATTACACAAAGCCTTAGCTCCCATAGCTAACCAGCTCTCAGTACAATCCTCCTAGATGCTCACAGGCAAACAAGGCTTCTCACAAACCTTCTCCTCTACCCTCCAAGCCTCCTATTTCCATGCGCTGTTTCTCCTGGGTGATCCTACTATTACCAAGTGTAACATTGATCACTCACACTGATCTCACACCCTGTAAAACTGCGCCCTCAAGGAACCTTGTTCCTTCTACATGGATGAGTTTCCTTTATAGGAAGACTCATGCAACTAATAGTACAATGTCCCTGTCTTTAATCTCAACTGGGTCTTTCTTTGAATAGACATCCATGAGTTACTTATGAGAGAATCTTCAGTTATTTGGAGTACACTAGTTTGATGCATGCATGCATTAACTGACTGAACTCACAATTAGTTCTTCAAACTGTTTGGAACTAATTTAACTCGACATAACTTAGTTAACTGAGCTAACTAATTACAACTCAATTATAACTCATCCTTATCTCCTTAATTAAGGGATAATCTCCTTAATTTAAGGGATAAATATTAAATGACTTCAAAAAGACTTCTAGCTTGAACTTCTCCAACTAATTAATCCATAATGAATTAATTAATTATTTTTCAAGCAATTGGTGAGACTAAATTGGAATTTTAATTCAAGGACAAATTAAAATTGGAATATACTGGATTCTATTTTTATCATTTCTTGTTGTTATTTTTAACACTCCCTCTCAACAAGAAAGGAATTCAACTCGATCTCGATCCTGAACCTTTGGAATGTTCTGCATTCAACACTTCTCTCTAGTGGTTTTGCTCTAGCAATCTCCAAAAACAAAAAAAACATCCAACTTGAATCAGAATGATGCCTCTGTCATCAAAGTCTCTGACTACTATTGCCTCTGGCGACTGAAAACTCTGTGCTTCTATTGACTCAACCTTTCTGCATTGTTGTCAATCCTTCTTTGCGCTCTTCAATATCTGACTGCTCTAGCCTCTGTCACTTTGATCTCTGACTGCATCAATCCTACTAATTCCTCCTACTACTATGTACTTTGGGTTCCCATAGAAAGGTACGATCCATGAGATAAAAGCTCTCAATGAACCCTGCCCAATTTCGGCTTTCTTCAGACTATCACTTCACATCGCCCTGCCTCATAGTTGGAGGTATGGCTGCATGTGATCCCTTTGCCCACTTGGCTTGAAATTTCCCCCTATTGGAGGTCTCTGCATGAGTGGATGCCTCCACTCGGTCTCCTTTCAGCATCTCAAATTGTGGCTCCTCCACAATTGTCTGAGACTTCTTCTGGGTCCGCATGTTGAGATGTAATTTACTCTCCCTCTCAACCACGAAGTCTCTAACATTTGCCTTGCTCCTCAAGGCTTTGCATGCATCTTGAACCTCAAGAACATACATGTTCTTGACTCGTGAACCGATCTGTTTCACTTGTCTCATGGTGATGTGTCTAAGGAAAACCTTTCCCTTACTAAAAACTACATCGTAGCCTTTGTCCTCCAACATCGCTATCGATACCAAATTCTTCTTTAATCTAGACACATACTTCACATCTGTCAAGGTGATAAGAGCTCGATCGTGACCACTCCTGAAACACTATACCTTTCATCGTCCCCCATCTCTATGCACATCTTGAGGTCTTTCTCCTCCAAGGTACTGAATAAACTTTTATCACCGGTCATGTGGAATGAGGCTCCACTGTCAAGAAACCAACCACAACCCATCATCGATGACACCATGCATGTGATGAGGGTGAAGTCCATTTCGAACTGAGAGGCTAATGCCTCACCTTCCAATCCTTCTGAGGATCCCTTCTTGGACTTCTTCGATGGGCAATTAGTCGCATAATGACCCATCTCGTGACAATTAAAGCATCTCACTTTAGACTTGTCAACCTTCTTCCCTCCATGAGAAGAATTCGATTCAGAATGGGATGCCTTCCCCTTCCCTTTCCTTGCCTTACTTGCTAAGGTCAGATTTTCTTCATCATCCTTGGATGAAGAAAGATCTCATGTGCTCCTCCTGATCTCCTCTTGCATGAGATCCGACCACAGTCGTTCCCAATTTGGCAGTTTCTCCCTTCCAATCACAGAGTCCTGGTAGCTATTCCAGCTCTTTGGAAGGCCAAGGAGAGTAAGGCTCACCATATCATCATCAACATTAGTTATTCCCACACTGCTAAGCTCATCTCTGCAAGTGGTGAGCTTGTTCAGATATGTGAAAATAGTCTCGTAGTTCTCCATCTTGATTCTTCGAAGCTTATCCTTGAGCGCCAATTTCCTCTGGTCGCTACTATTTTGGTAGAGGTCCTTCAATGTCTTCCACATGGAATATGGAGTATCCTTCCCATGGAGACTCGAGACAATATGGTCTCAAACTCCCTCAAGGATAATCCATCTCGCCCTCACCACACACTTCTTCCATTTAGCCAACTCTTGTGCATTAGTTGAGCTTGGCTTTGGGATTTCTTGATCAATGAAATCCTTCAGGCCGTTGTCTTCTAATATAGCCTCCTTGCGATCTTTCCATGCTATGTAATTCAAGCTGCCTTCCAAGGCATACTCGAGTCTCAATCCATAGAACACCATTGACCAACCTTGAAGTATGAGATGAATTCGATTTGACCCTACAACCCCGAACTTCAAACTTCAAATTCTCTTCTCAGTATACTGTTCACAACTCTGATAAACTTGGCTTCGATACCATGTAGAAATTCTGACTGTAGACTAACCTGATAATGTAATATAACTAAAGAAAAATACTTTAATCTACTTCTATAATCAATTTTTCGGAAGCTTAAAAGATTTGTGCAAGATCACGCTGAACGCATATAACCAGAAGAAGAATCAATGCACATGAAACATAGAAAAATACTCAGGGGAAAGCCTCAGCTAAAAACCCCTCTATCTATATTATCATACAAGGTGGAAATATCTCAAAATTACACAAAGCCTTATCTCCCATAGCTAACCAGCTCTCAGTACAATCCTCCTGGATAATCACAAGCAAACAAGGCTTCTCACAAACCTTCTCCTCTGCACTCCAAGCCTCCTATTTCCTTGCGCTGTTTCTCCTGGGTGATCCTACTGTTACCAAGTGTAACACTGATCACTCACACTGATCTCACACCCTGTAAAGCTGAGCAATCTTCAAGGAACCTTGTTCCTTCTGCATGGATGAGTTTCCTTTATAGGAAAACTCATGTAACTGATAGTACAATGTCCCTGTCTTTAATCTCAACTCGGTCTTTCTCTGAATAGACATGCACGAGTTATTTATGAGAGAATCTTCAGTTATCTGGAGTACACTAGTTTGATGCATGTATGCATTGACTGACTGAACTCAGAATTAGTTCTTCAAACTGTTTGGAACTAATTTAACTAGACATAACTCAGTTAACTGAGCTAACTAATTACAAATCAATTATAACTCATCCTTATCTCCTTAATTAAGGGATAATCTCCTTAATTTAAGGGATAATCTCCTTAATTAAGGGATAATCTCCTTAATTTAAGGGATAACTGTTGCATGACTTCAGAAAGACTTCTAGCTTGAATTTCTCCAACTAATTAATCCATAATGAATTAATTAATTATTTTTCAAGCAGCTGGTGAGACTTCAAGGACAAAATAAAATTGGAATATATTGGATTCTATTTTTATCATTTCTTGTTGCTATTTTTAATAACCCGCTATAGAGAAAACACTTAATCTCTAGTCACTTGGGGTTAGAGTGCACGAACAACACCACCGAGTATGAAGCACTCGTCTTGGGTTTACAAAAAGCCATAAGCCTCAACGCTGTTGTTCTAAAAGTGGTAGGTGACTCAGAGATCGTGGTGTGTCAGGTATGTAACACCATACACTGTGTGTCACCCCGTCTTAAGAGTTATCAACAATAGGTATGGCGACTCATCTCTCAATTCCAAGCTTTTAATATTATTTCAGTACTAAGAATGCGTAATGCAGCTGCAGATGCCTTAGTGAATGTAGCTGATAGGATGTCACTGTTAAGGGATATATTTTCTGTTGAGGTCTTTTATAAACCATCTGTCCCAGACAACATCACTAATTTATGTGTTTTTGATGGTGATCAACAGATACACATTTCATGGCTAATTTAGACGTCTTCAAAGATGTAACGATAGACAAGGACGAGCACGAGAAGTCGCCGCAGGACACAATTGATGCAAGAAAAGGCAGCCTCATCCCCAAGGGTGTGGTATCACTTAAGAAGATGTATGACTTGCAAAACTACTTTCAGGGACCCATGAATGCTAAAACCCATAGCTCTACATTGCATGAATAGATTAATCTAGGAATGGACAAGGATCCGAAGTTTGTAAATCTCGATACATGTTGTACATCATAAGAGCGACCAGATTTCATCTGCATTCCAGACAGTACCGTGATGTATTCACGTGGACATATGATGATGTTAAGACATATGACATGTGGATAATCAAGCACGTCATACCAATCAAGGAAGGGGCCAAGCTTTTTCATCAAAAGCTAAGGAATGTTCATCCATCACTTGAGCCCCTCATACAGAAAGAACTGACCAATTTTTTGGATGCTCGGATCATCTACAAAGTACAACATTCAACATGGGTGTCCAATTTAATCCATGTATGAAAGAAGTCCAGGTAGATCCGTCTATGCATAGATTTCCATAATATCAATTGTGCCTTGGAAAAGGACAACTACCCAGTGTCGTCCATGGAGCATATACTACAGACAATATCTGGAGCAGATATGTTTTATTTGCTTGATGAATTTTCAGGATACAACCAAGTTCTGGTAGCAGAGCCTGACAGACTCAAAACAACCTTATGTACCAAGTGGGGTACATTTGCTTTTTGCATAATTCCATATGGGTTGTTGAACGCAGGTGCAAATTTTTAGCGGGCAATGGACATCGCCTTCTGTGGGCTCATTGGATAGAGCATAGTGGTTTACCTTGATGATGTGACAGTCTTCTCAAGACACTGACCAAACCACCTATGCCATCTTAGGAAAATTTTCGAGCGAAGTCGAAAATACAAGATATCCTTGAATCCCAAGAAGAGCATCTTCGTAGTGTTTGAGGGTAACCTGCTTGGACACATCATTGCCAAAAGTGGGATCAAGGTAGATTTGGACAAATTTTGAACCATCACACAGATTCCTTGCCCCATGAACAAGAAAGACATGTAGTCTTTCTTGGGGAAGATCAAATTCCTTAGAAAGTTCATCTCTGATTATGCATAGATTTTTAAACCCATTCAAGAGATGATCAAGAAGGACGTAATTTACAATTGGGGAAAGAGGGAAAAGGATGCATTGTGGTGCTCACTAAAGAGGACGAGTTGAACAATGAACGACCGATCTCCTTCATGGGTGTAAGCCTGCAAGGATCGAAACTCAACTATCCCACCGTGGATAAATAAGCATATGCAATGTACAAGGCGGTGAAGCATTTCAGACCCTACCTATTGAAAAACCATTACATTATCTTTGTGTCACTCCCAACAGTCATATCACTTCTTTTTCAGCAAGGGCTAGGTGAAATAAGGGCAAACTGGATTATAGGACTGCAAGAGTATGATCTTGACATCAAACCAATTCACACCATCAAGGGTCATGGTCTTTTCAGACTAGCAGTGGAAGCAGTACATGCGTAGGAGGAAGAAGAAGAGCTTGTAGGCTGGGAGAAAGAAATAGAAATGTACAATGTTGAGCGAGCCTCTCCCACTTCACATGGAAACTCTTGGTACGCAGAAGTGCGCCAATACCTTGAGCATGGCACCGTGCCCTCCCATTTTTCTATGTGGCAGAAGAGGGCACTCCGACTCAAATCTCTATCTTACCAGTTGGTGCATGGGGTGCTATACAAAAGGCACCACAATGTTATCATGCTCAGGTGCATGGAGGCACACGATTCAGAAAGGGTGTTATGTGATCTCCATGATGGAGAAAAGTTTCAGAAAGGGTTACCCTGCACTAAAAATGAACCAAAACAAAGAAGTTGGTATTCAACCAGTGTGTCACCAAGTGTTGTAGTGGCTACAACACCCTCCAAAATTTTGGCTTGCTCTCAAATTTCAGAGCCTTCCTTGGTTTTTCCTTTACGGTTGCAAACACTCGAGCTCATTCCATGTGCTCCTTCAGAGTATTTTTACCCCTTTTGCTTGTTTGACCAACTGTCATCTTTTGGCATGTTGATTGCTTTACCATGCTTGCGGTCTTTTTCTGGTGATTTCAAAGGTTTGTCTTTGTGTGTTTGATTTTCCCTAGTTATGTAAACATCATCCACACTCATACACAAAGTTTTAAGAATTGTCACGCAAGTGTTGTCATGGTTGTCCAAAGGTCTATCCCAAGTGTTGCACTTGTCGCTTTTAGCGCTAGACAATCTCACAGAGGGAATCGCTTTGTATTGTTTTCTCGAAGGTCAATGTTGTCATGTTGTCGAAGTATGCTAAGTGTGTGATCATAATGTCGAGTCCTCACAGGTACACTTGCTTCCCACACTTAGCCATTTTCCTGAAAATCCTTCCGACCAGACAGCCCCCTTTCCACTAGACCCTAACTAGGTTGCATTGTGTAGTATCAGCCCTCAGTGATGCTGCTCTGTTGCCTGGAACTGCATAGTGCTTGAGGCTTTCCTCCAGGACAATTGCACTGCATAATCCCATAAGTGAGCAACGTTCCTACCTTCCTAGAATTGCGCAGAAACTGCCTTAGAGCTCGACCTGAACTGTGCACTTCATGAGGTTAGTCATCAAGCCTCCTCCCTTCTTTCTAGAACCCCACAATGCACAGAGATGTGAGTCTGTTTTTCTTCCCAGAACTACATAGAGATGTCATCCTAGTGGCTTCCCTCAGCCATGACTCACTACTCAAAAAAACTACGCACAATTGTCCCCTCTGGTCCTTCTGCTGCCTTGTCTTGTCTTCCCTCAGAAAACTACGCAGAGGTGCCTCCCAGGGTCCCACCTTGCAGCTGCCACTAGTGAGCTCAACTACGTAATCCTGCCTCCTAGTGGCCACCGCGAAGTTTTTCCTGACAGTGAAGACTATGCCATAGAGTTCCTCAGCCAAGCCTAAGTTGCGCTCTGCACAGTCTCAATGACTAGTCTCCCTCCTTATCACCTGGAACTGCACAATGCATAGTTACTGGGCCCTCTTCCTAGTCTATCATCTGTCCTGGGCTCGGACCATGGAAAACAATGCATCATCTTAGACTAGGAGGTTTTGGATTTGATGTTGTCTCATCATGAGTGAATTGCAGGAATAGGTACACTGATATATCATGGCGAGATGATGAATGGGATGAAGAAGGAGTGCACATGCTAGAAGACTCACTTGCAGTTGGATGGACGAAAGAAGCTCATCAAAGAGAAAGCGAAAGGAACACATGCATGTAACCATCTTACAAGACCAAGACCATTGAAGACCCCGCAACATCAAGCCATGCAGAGGAGAAGACAAAGCACATCCAAGAACACATCCATCACTCAACAATAACAACAACTTGACATTGCCACCATAGCCAGCCAGTCCATGTCAACAGTGTCATGAGTTGTGAAGGCCACATCACTACTATGGGCCATATATGTTGTAACCGAATGTAATGTAAAGTGAAAGTCCAACGGACACACACATGAAGATGAAGAGTCATGTCAGTTGAAAAGTCATAGGAAGTTGAACGGTCATGAGGGTAGTCCAAGAGTCACAAGGGTCAAGCATCACCCTTGGCTATATATACCCCTCCCATTGTATGATCAAGGACATTTCACCCTGGCTCCTCCCACGAAGCATTTTGAGTTTTCAGTAAGTCCTTTGAGGAATGAGGAGTGGCTCCAATGTCCCATTACCAGGGTTAGTTATGTGTGGTGTACATATGTGTCTTGGAACTTTTTCTTAATACAAAAGTCTTTTAAGGCCATCACGTTTTCCTGCGTGTTTTGTAGATGTTTGTAAGACTATTCTTTCGACATTTATAATTCATGTTTGTTTCACATGTACTAAAATAGTTGAACTATTTCGGTTGTTATAGTACTTACCTTGTTGGGAATGTGTTATATTGGTTATCACTGTTTCCTCATCCTTGTGGACTACTTCACAGGACACTAGACAAACCTTCCTTGTTTATGAGTTATAATGACTACCACATCCATTGTGGACTACTCTGTTGGATGTTGGACGTGTCTTCCTTTGTACTTCAGTTTTAACGACTGCCGCATCTGTGTGGATTATTCTGCAGGATGCTGGACAGATCCTTCTATTTTGCAAGTGTCTCTTCCTGGGTGGTACTATTACCTCTCACTTAGAGGCCCACTTTAATTTCCCCCTTTTTCAAGTAAGAGAACCTAGACACAGTTACATTATGCACTCAATAGGCACACTCACCTTGCTTTTTGAAGACACTGGTGTAACGCTCTCATATCCTGAACAACAAGAGTTAAGGAAAATCTATAAGTAAATGGAAACTGGGCCATCATACCAGATGTGACTCCTACATCAAATGGTATGAGGTCTATTTGGGAATTCATAGTGGGGAGATCCCCTGAATGTTGGCTGATCCAGCACCATGAACAAGTACTTGCACCGACAAAGGCTATTGTCTGGAGGTCAGCGTAACTTCTTTTGACACCTTCACTGGTAGGCACTAGCCCTTAGCATCCAAAACTATCTTCGGTAGGTCCTTAACTTCAATTTCTTGTATTTTGGTGTCTAGTCCTAATCACCTGGAGAAGAAATACTTGGATGTTGCTTGCTTGGTTGTATCTTTAGTACCTTTTAGAGAGTGCTCTGTGCTCCTAGTTTTCCATAGGTGATTCGAGTCTTTAATTGTTACTTATATATAAAAGTGGCTGATCGACCGGTTCCTCATTCTAGAAGGCTTTGCGAGCTTTCACTTGTGAGTGTTGAGACTTCACCTAGAACGTTTAGGAGTAATTCACCTGGTTCTTTTGAACGAGTGCTAGCTAATGCAACAGAGACATATCCTTCTCCGAGGGCTATTATTTCACAAGGTGAACCTAGTCTAGTCCATAATCCGAGTGGAAACGCTCTGGTGCTCACTAGAGTACTCTTCCAATTGGAAGGAGAAGTAGAAATTGAAGACGTTTCTAAGTCCCATATGACTCCTATAGAACCTCTTCCTTCTCATCTTCCTTACGTTGTGTTGTACATGGGTACTCTGACTCAAAGGACGCCTAGCCCTGTTCACTCTCCTTTTTTATTCTTAATGTCCAATGTTAGTGGCGCAAGTATGGATGCCGATATGACTGGTGTACATACTCATTCTTTAGCTTTAGGAGGAGGTAGTATTGCTATCTCTACTATTACAACTAGTACAATAGTTTTTGGCTCTACCTCCATTCCAAGTTCGAGTGGAGGCACCCAAGCTTATGCTCCTTTCACTGGTGCTTATCCTTTTGGAATGCCATCTAGTGGGATTCCTTCTGTCTCATCAACCTTACCTTCTGCCGCTTCCATATGTATGACATCGATGGCTAGTGGTTCAACATATTTACAAGGTTTTGCATTTGGAAGTGGACATGTTCCTCCTTCCAATCCATCTTTGAATGTAGGATCAATGCCTTTCTCTGGCCATGCTCAAAACATTAATCCTTTTCAAGGGAGCCAGGGCTTGGTATATCCTCCTGTTAGTGGTTTTGGGTTTGGGAATCTCTCTCATTTATTTGGTCAGCAGGGGAGTATGCCCTTCCCTACTGCTAGTACTTCACAAGTTTTTCCTCCTTTGGCTAGTGCTTGGAATCCTTACCAGGGGCTCTCCCCTTCATATAATATTTCGTTGGGAGGAAGTTTTCCTATGACTAGTAATCCTACAGTAGGGGGTGGATACCCTCCATATACCCTTGATCTATAAGGTTTTCCTTATGGTTTAGTCGCTTCTACAAGTAATCCTTGGCAACCTGGTGCCTCTCAAAATCCAGGATACTCTTTTTTGAATGTTGGGAATTCCACTCTTGGAGCTTGGAATTTTGTTGTTCCTCCACGCTTACCATTCTTGGCAACTCTTAATTTTCCAGATCTTTTGAAATTGACTAATGATCTGATCCGCTACAACTTGGCTTGGCCTTCGGTCCCTACTAAACTTCCATTTGATATACCAAAATTTGAAGGGAAGTCTGGTGAGGATCCGGTAGACCATGTAACCACGTTCCACTTATGGTGCTCATCAAATTCCTTGATTGATGATTCAATTAGGTTGAGACTCTTTCAATGCACCTTAACTGGAAATGCGGTGAAATGGTATATTGAGTTAAAAGGGGGGTCATTTTCTACGTTTGGTGAGTTAGCTACAATTTTTCTCAACCATTTTTAGTTTCTTGTCTGTTATGATGCTAGAACTAAACTTTTGGCCAATTTTGAGCAGGACAAGGCTACCCATATTTCTGACCACATTCAAGAGTGGCGTAGAAGGAAGAGGTTGATCAAGTCTTATATCCTTGATGAATTTAT
Organism: Pinus tabuliformis; assembly: GCA_031772625.1. Lineage (NCBI taxonomy): Eukaryota > Viridiplantae > Streptophyta > Pinopsida > Pinales > Pinaceae > Pinus > Pinus tabuliformis. The sequence goes on from CM062819.1 coordinate 1,768,162,399, forward strand.
TCGAGAATGGTTTTTGAATCACTACAACCTGGGATATCTAAGGATGTGTCACTTTTAGGAGTGTTCATTGAAGAACAAGCTATCTTTAGAGCCCAACAATTAGATATTATTTATTCCCAGTTTGGAGTCCTCTATAAGATTTTGCCTGATGCTCCTAGATCGAAAATCGATCTCGCCAAACTGAAACCAGGCCCCCATTCTAACGAAGTTGTAGGATCAAACGATAGTAATATGGAAAATTTGTTAAATCAATTACAATACTTTTCATTACAATCTGCTTCCGCGACACAGGCTACGCAGTTAGTATCTCCTCCTTCTCAACCTTTAGCGATGGATGTTGTTTAGTCCTCGAATCCCAAAGGAAATCAACAATCTAATGGGAAGAATAAGGGGTGTGGAAAAAGAAAGATAAGGGAGGGAAGGGGAATGCGAATAAACCCAGTGAGGACACTAGTGAGGGAAAGAAGGAGTCTAGAAACAAGGTCATTCTCCTACTCTCTTAACCGCATTCGATGGTCATTCTCATAGGCCTCATTGGATTTTACCCGCCTTCCCTATTTGTGTAAGGGGAAAGGTTGTTAACATGGAAGTAGAGATAGTCGATGCTAATCTTGATTACAATCTTCTGTTGGGTCAAAATTGGGTTTATGCGATGGATGCCATAGTCTCATCTCTATTCCGCATCCTATGTTTTCCTCATAAAGGGAGAATTGTTATGATTTATGAGTTAGTCTATTCTCCCAATGATCCTAATGAATCTGCCAAATTCACTGTCCCCTTGGTGAAGAATACAAGGAAACCTATTGATAATTTAGGAGTTGGAATGTATTCCTCTTTGATGGGTACTTTTGATATTCCACCTCTTTTTTCTCATTTTAATTCCATTTCATCCTCCAGGATGGTCCCTCAACAATTTTCTTTTAGAACTCATTATTTTTGGATCCTTGGCCCTTGCCCCCTCGTACAACCACATTAGCAGAAGGGAAAGTGGGTGGAATGGATTTTCTTATATCCACAACAAAAATTACATATCAATCTATTATTAATTCTACAGATTATGATCCTATCCCTTTTTCAACAGAGGATGTGGATGATGATGTGGCACCGGTGTGGACAATTGATTCCACTTTGGATATGGATTTTACTTGATATTGTTTTACCATCTCAGGGGGCAATCTTAGAAGCAATGAATGGTGTAGAGATACCGTGGGATGATTTGCATCATCGGTCCTATTTTCTCCCTGATTTGCGTAAAGTAGAATCAAGTTTGTCTAGTCCTCTTTCTCAAGGAAGTGTTCATAAAATTTTAAACCCTTTGGCTCTAGCACATATTTTTTCTGAAGGTAACATCGCTAATATTTCAGAAACTATTCTGGTGAACATTTCCAAGAATCCTAATGTTATTAAGAATATCTTCATTGGAGCTGAGTGTTCCCCTAAAGAAATCAAAATTTACACCGATCTCTTTAAGGAGTTTAGAGATGTATTCACTTGGTCTTATGAGGAAATGCTTGGGATTGATCCTAATATTGTTCAACATGAGATCAAGACTTACAAAAATGCAAAGCTTGTGTGTCAAAAGCTTTGACAGGTCAACCCTAGGAAAGCTGCAACTATTAAGGCAAAAGTAGAGAATCTGCTTAAGGCAGGTTTCATCTACCCTATTCCTTTAATTGAATGGGTTTCAAATCTTGTCCTTATGGAAAAAAAGCAAAGAACAATCCGTGTATGCATTGATTTCAGGGATTTGAATAAAGCTTGTCCAAAATACAATTTCCCCACTCCATTTATAGATCAGATCATTGATGAGTGTGCTGGGAATGAAATATTTTCTTTCATGGATGGATTTTCTGGATATAGTCAAATAACAATTCATCCTAAAGATCAACATAAGACAACCTTTATTTTCCCCTGGGGTATGTTTTCATATAGGAAAATTCCTTTTGGCCTTAAAAATGTTGGGCTACCTTTTAGCAGGATATGTCATATGCTTTCCATGACATCAGACATATAATTGAAGCTTATTTGGATGATTTAGCTGCTCGCTCTCGAAAGAGAATGAAACATCCAAAACATATTTGCCTAGTTTTTGAGAGATGTCGTTATTATAAAATCTGGTTGAACCCTAATAAGTGCGTTTTCGTGGTTACATTTGGTCGGTTGTTTGGATTCATCATTTCTAATGAAGGGATTCATGTTGATCCTTTCAAGGTTGAGGCAATACTTCAGTTGCCTCCCCCATCGAATATTCGTTAACTTCAAAGTCTCCAAGGAAAAGACAATTTTTTAAGGAGATTTATCGTGAACTACACTAAGATCACAAAGGATTTATGTGTTTACTTAAGAAAGGAGTTCCATTTGCTTGGGATGAATTCGATCATCGCTCATTTGATGCCTTGAAAAAGTCATTGAACTCTTCTCCTCTTTGGAGTCCACCTGAATATAGTAGGGATTTCCTTTTGTACCTCGCAACGACATAATCAACTATCAATATGGTTTTGGTTAAGGAAGATCAAGCCCTTATAGAGCATGTGATTTATTATCCAAGGCGTGGCTTAGTCGGTCCTGAAATTCATATTCTCATATTGAGAAATTGGGTTTAGAAGAATTTCATGATGTTCAACGACTCTATCATTACATTTTGCTGAGAAAAACCTTTGTATTAGTTGACCTCAATTGATTTCAATTTGTCCTCAGTAGGCGAGTGTTTGGGGGAAAATATAATAAATGGATTTGTTATTTTGAAATAATTTGGTCTCGAATTTATGTCAGCTAAATCGAAGGAGTCTTGGTTTCCGCAACATCTATTTCGGATTTTCCTTGTGAAGGAGATGGTCCTTATGAAGAATCATTTCTGGATGAACATATTTTTCTTATCTCCTCACAAGATCCTTGGTATGGAGACATCATTGTATATCTCCAGATTTCGAAGTTCCCTCAGTCTTTTTCTAAGGACAAACATCGAAAATTACGTCACCTGGCTAAGAATTATTTGATTATTGGTGATACTTTATATCGTCATGGGGTTGATTCAATTCTTAGACGATGTTTGACCTTAGAAGAAGCTAAGTCAATGTTGAATGACTGCCACAGTGGGGATTGTGGAGGTCATTTATCTGGGCTTTTTACAACTCAAAAAAAATCTTGCATGTAAGGTATTTTTGGCCTTCAATTTTCAAAGATTTTATAGAGGCGGTTAATTAATTCCATCCTTGTCAAGTTTATACTCGAAAAATGCACGCTCATATAGCTTCACTTTTTCATTTAATCGCTATCAGTCCGTTTACTAGTGGGGAATTTATTTTAGTACTTGTAACCCAACTTCATCAAAGGGACACAAGTACATTATCGTATCAGTAGACTACTTTATGAAGTGGGTTGAAGCTATGCCCACTTTTAATAATGACAGTGAGACTCTCAAATATATTCCTTTTTAATGAAGTCATTTCGCGTTTTTGTATCCATAAAGAGATTGTCATTGACCATGGAAGTCACTTTCATAATAAGATTGTTGGCATTATGATACAGGTGTTGTCCTTGATGGCAACTCACTCAGATGAAAGATCACAGTACAGCAGGTTAACAACAAAGAATTACAGATTAGACTACAAAGAATGAAGAAAGAAATGTATACGCAGGTTCACATTGACCAAGGTGCATATACACGTAGGTTCACTAAACACAAGTAGCGCATACGTACACACACACTTTCACAGAAGGAAAAGCGTGTATATCTTGGAAAACTAAGTTTTTGGTGGATGGTATTTTGATCTATGGTATTAGTCCAAGGTATTTGGTTCGAGGTATTGACCCTAGGTATTTGGTCCAAGGTATTGGTCCTAAATGGTTTTGGTCCATGGTAATGAGAAAGGCCTAAAACTATAAAAGTAGGAGAAGATCATTAGGCCAGTTGTGCAAGTATCAAATATTTGATGAAGTGTGAGATCTAGTATGCAGGTTATTGGCATATGGTATTGTGCTTGATCTAAACCAAGGAGGAACCTCAGCGGTTGGTGAAGGATAAGATAATGATGGATCGGGATCTTAAGGCCTGAAATGAATTATCATTATGTGATTTGATCATGTATAGTCCAGATCTGAATACTGACGCATGTGTTGTTCTGTAAATATTATGATCTGGGTATAACTTAAGTCTGGAATAGTTGCAGAACTATGACTTAATATTTGCAGATGTGTACATTGGTTGGATTTGATAAAAGCGCGTATACACGCAGGTTTGACACATAGAAGTAGTGTATACCTCATAAAGTATGTTTCAGTTGTTTCTATTTGGTGTTGCAAAATTTTGGGTTCTGGTTTAGGTTCTAGTGACTGTATTCTGGTGACAGTATTTTGACTGATCAGATTGACTGTCAAAGTGATTGATTGATTCAGTTACGGGTGATTCAAAAAGTGATGTTTGAGTTTCAGTGATCGGTTGATGCAGATGTATTTGATGATTTAATTTCAGTTATAATGTTGTTGATGGATCCAGTTTGAAAATTTATGAAATGTGGTCCAAGGAGGAAGAAAGAAGGTCATAGCCTTCTGTAGGTTGCAGCCTACGTACTAGTAAACATATCGGCTAGTACAAAATTTAAGGGGTTGTATCTCCCTTCCAGTAGAAGCTGGAGAATGAGAGAAGGTTGTAACCTTCTACAGGTAGAAGCCTGCATACTGGTATAATTCTCCACCAGTACAAAATTGTAAACATATTTTCTTATTATTAAAAGAAGACAGAGAGGACAATAGCAGGTGGTTTTCACCCACATTGGGTTTCCACCTTATATCTTGGTGTTCATGTGTGTTGCTTATGTGTGATGCTTTATTGTACTTTTACTGCATTGTCTAATAAATATCTGATATATTGGTTAAAGTTCAATGCATGATAAATTGGGTAAATAAAAAATTCTCTGAATATACGTTGGTTGCTTTAAGTATAGTTGCGTATACACGCTAGTTCACTTAGCTAAAGTAGCGTATACAAATATATTTGGGAAATTAAATTATTGATTTGATAATACTGATTCACCCCCCCTCTCAGTATTATTTACAACAATTGGTATCAGAGAAGGTCCTTCAGAAAAAGCTTGATCGCTTGAAGGGAGATCCATCATCATGAGTAATCAAGAAAGCGCAGGATCCATCAGACCACCAATCTTTGAAGGGAGAAACTTTTTTTATTGGAAGATAAGAGCACAACCTATCTATAATCACTTGGAACGGATGTCTGGGAAATCGTGGAAGGAGGATATACACTTCCATTAGCAATTCCTACAGATACGACACGTAAAAAGAAATATGAAACCAATGCCAGGACTGTCAATACATTATTGGGAAGTTTGTTGCAATCAGAGTTTGTCAAATTTATGTAGCTCAAATCAACCAAATAAATATGGGACAAAATCGTTCTAAGCTATGAAGGAGACTCTCAGCTAAAACGTGCTAACTAAAAACTCTCAGAATTCAATATGAAACTCTTACGATGCACAATGATGAAAGTATAGCTAGTTACTTCTTACATATAGATGAGGTTGTTGATTGTATGAAGAATCTGGGTGAAGAGATAAAGGAAGTTACCTTAGTTGAGAAAGTTTTAAGATCCTTATCTGCTAAATTTGAATCAAAAGTATCTGCCATAGAAGAAAAATAGGATCTATAGACTATCACTATGACACAACTTCATAGAATCTTAATTGCCTTTGAGATGAGAAAAGGAGGCCCATCAGATATGAGAGAAGCCACATTTAAAGCTTTAGCAAAAGGAAAGGAAGAACTCAATGAATCAGGACATATTTAAGAAGAAGAAGATGAAGTAAACTTTGTCAAGAAGCTTCAACGGGGTTCCGGAAGATTTAGAGGTAAACTACCTTTCAAATGTTTTGCCTATGGTAGAGTCAGTCATTATGCTGCCAACTGTCCTCATAAAGATAAATATGATGAAGGGAAGGAATATGCAAAATGGAACAGAAAACAAAATGTAAGTAAAAAGAGTTACTATACTCATGAAGATAGTGATGGTTTATCAAATAGTGATGAAGATGAAAATAGTAATGACTATAGACTTCTAATGGCTTACGACGATGATAATTTTTGGGATGCTTTAGAAGAAGATGACCTTCATGAAGAAATCTCTAAACATAAAATCTATTTAGAAGAAAAGAATATGATTATAGATAGTTTGACATACCAACTTCCTGAAAGAGAAAAACACAATGAAAAACTAGAATGTGAAATTGTGGGTCTAAGAAAGGATCTTGAGAAAAAAAAATCTCTTAATCTTAGATTTGCTAAAGGTTCAGAAACCTTAAATGAAATTATCAAAGTGTAGCATTCTCCTCTGATAAAGACAGGTCTTGGATATACTAAAGAAGCATCTCAATCATAGAAGCTGTCAACCTGCACTAAAAGCTATCTTGATGCAGCAAGGAATAGTGAACAGTATGAAAATTGTCAGCAAAGGCATAAAGTAGATCACCAAGTAAATCAAGATCAATTTGCTTCAAGGATGAACAGAAGCCACAACCAACCTCAGGTAAATCATACTCAATTTGCTTCAAATATGAATATCAATAGAAACTACAATCACCAGGTCAATAGATTCGATAATCGCAGGAACTTCTTTAACGATCAATGTTTCTCATGTCATAATTTTGGACACAAAGTTGCTCAATGTGTTGCTTACAAAACCATCATGACTAGAGAAGCACGAAATCAAAGTAATGTGACAGGGATCAAGAAAATTTCCTATAATAACTTTTCTCTTCTTGAAAATGAAATAGAATGCTTAATTTGTAACAACTTTGGCCATGAAGAATCTGAACGTAGGAGCAAATTTCGGCAAACATCTCAAAAGGAGCAAACTCCATTAAATCCCAAGATATGGAGAAGGAAAGAACCTCAAACAGAAAGATGTGGTATAGCCTTAAATGCAGAAGGAAAAAAAAATCAGTGGTACATCGATAGTGGATGCTCAAAACACATGACAGGTGACAAAGAAAAACTTCACTCATATAATGCCTTAGAATAGGAAAAGAATGTCTCATTTGGAAATGACACTCCTGCTGTCATAAAAGGTAAAGGCTATGTTTTCTTTAAAGAAAAGGTTAAAGCTGGGAATGTTATGTATGTAGACGGTCTAAAGCATAACATGTTGAATGTCAGTCAAATGTGTGATCAAGGAAATGAAGTGATGTTTCGATCAAACAGATGTGTTGTTCATGAGCTTGATACAGGAGAAACTGTGATGAAAGGTACAAGAACTCCAAACAACTTATACATACTCAAGGGAGGACAACAATAGTGCTATCTAAGCAAAAATGATGAAAACTGGCTATGGCATAGAAGATTGGGACATATAAGCTTTTCTCAAATCAGAAAAGCATTCAGATTCCAGGTTTTTCGTGATCTTCCAGATATCAGCATTCCTGAAAATACAATATTCAAACCATGTCAATTCGGTAAGCAAACTAGATCTCACTTCATTGAAAAATAAGGGTCAGCTAGTAAGCCTCTTGAAATTGTTCATATTGATTTATGTGGACCATCAAGGAAAAAGTCACCTCGTGGAGAAGAATACTTTATTTTGTTCATTGATGATTTTTCCAGAATGTGTTGGATAGGTCTTCTAAAGCATAAAGATGAAGCATTTGAAAAGTTCAAAACCTTCAAAGATTTGGTTGAAAATGAATCAGATTGCAAAATCAAATGCCTCAGATCTGATCGAGGAGGGGAATTTACCTCGGATGAATTCTTTGACTTTTGTGAACAACATGGAATAAAAAGGTAGTTCTCCACCATGATGATAGTTCTCCACCGCGAGGACTCCTCAGCAAAATGGAGTGGTAGAAAGAATGAACAGAATTGTTCAACAAATGGCTCGAGCTATGCTAGATGAATCTGGAACTCCTGCAACCTTCTAAGGTGAAGCTGCATTCGCCGCCGTAACTATACTCAACCAAGCAAATGTTTGGGTAAACAACACTCAAACTCCACATGAACTTCGGTATGGTAAGACTCCTATGGTAAAATACTTTAAAGTTTTTGGAAGAAAATTCTATATCAAAAGGACCAACGAAAAACTTGGTAAGTTTGAGCTCAAAGAAGATGAAGGTATTCTTCTTGGTTACTCTTCCCGAAGTAAAGGATATAAATGTTATAATAAAATATTTGGGAAAATTATTGAAAGTATTGATGTTGTAGTTGATGAAGCATGCAAAAATCCTAAACAGATAAACACCGAAGATTATGACAATCAAGAAGATGGGGATTATTTTTCCCACATCAAATCACAATGATTCTGAAGAAGAAACCAATGAAGCACTAGAAGAAGAGATAACGGTAGAAGAAAAGACTCCGTCCAGGTCAGTTCAGAAAAATCATCTAGAAACCAAAATTTTAGGGGAAAAAGAGGCAGGTGTACAAACAAGAAGAAATATTATAGAAGCCTCAAGCTATCTAGCATTACTATCCTCCACTGAACCTAAAAATGTAAATGAAGCATGCAAAGATGAATGTTGGGTCAAGGCCATGAATGAAGAACTTGAGCAAACTGAAAAGAATAATACTTGGGAATTAGTTCCTAGACCTTATGATAAGAATATCATAGGAACTAAATGGATATTCAAAAACAAGCTGAATGAAAATGGAGAAGTTATTAGAAACAAGGCCAGACTTGTTTGTAAAGGATATGCTCAACAAGAAGGTATATATTTTGAAGAAACTTTTGCACCTGTTGCTAGACTTGAAGCCATAAGGATGTTTCTTTCTCTTTCTAGTTTTCAGAAATTCAAAGTATACCAAATGGATGTAAAATCTGCCTTCCTTAATGGAGACTTAGAAGAAGAAGTCTATATTGAACAACCAGAAGGATTCATTCTTGGAAATGATGCAAAACTTGTATGCAGACTCAAAAAGGCTCTCTATGGTCTAAACCAAGCTCCAAGGGCCTGGTATTATCGTCTTTAATATCTCAACCAATAGGGTTTTTCAAAGGGGTAAGCAGATAACAATCTATATACAAAGATTGACACAGATAAATTGATAATAATTGTTGTTTATGTTGATGATATCATTTTGGTAGCAATGAAGAATCCATGAGTAAGAATTTTGCTTCAGTAATGCAACAAGAATTTGAAATGTCTTTGCTTGGTGAGCTTAACTATTTTCTTGGTCTACAAGTTCAACAAAATAAAGATGGTATTTTTCTTTCACAAACCAAATATCTCAAACAGATCTTGAAGAAGTACGACATAGAAGATTCTAAACCAGTATGTACCCCAATGGTAACGGGATGCAGTCTTAGCTCAAATGATGAATCAGCAGCAGCACATCAACCTACTTACAAATCCATGATTGGCAGTCTGCTTTATCTAACAGGTACTCGACTTGACATCATGCATGCAGTAGGAATAGTTGGAATATTCCAAGAAAATCCAAAGGAATCACACCTTCAAGCAGTCAAAAGGATTTTCAAATATCTTCAAGGAACACAGAACTTTGGTTTATGGTATCCTAGAGATACAGATCTTACTCTTCATGCATATACAGATCCAGATTGGGCAGGAAGTGTTGATGATAGAAAAAGCACTAGTGGTGGTGCATTCTATATGGGTTCTAGGTTACTGTCTTGGTTCAACAAGAAACAAACTTCAATTGCATTATCTATAGCTGAAGCAAAATATGTGGCTGCTACATCTTGCTGCACACAACTACTTTGGATGATGCAAACCTTGCAAGATATTCAGATCAAATGTACTCCACCCATCTCCATTCTATGTGATAATACAAGTGCCATCATTATTTCAAAGAATCCAGTCATGCACTCCAAGACCAAGCACATACCCATCAAATATCATTTTTTACGTGAACAAGTGCTTAAACAAAAGGTCAAATTGGAGTATGTTCCCTCCAAAGAACATGTTGCTGATATATTCACTAAACCACTGCCCAGAGAGACATTTGAATATCTTAGACAAAATCTGGGAGTAGTTGCTGCATCATCCTACTGTTAAATCCTATTTTTCAAAAAAAGGTTGTTATACGCGAGTTTCATGAAGCATAGTCGCATACATACATGGGTTTCTGTGGGAACAGTCACGTATATGTTGGTTTGAGGAAAAGTAGTGGGTCAGAATCAGGAACAAGGGGTCTGATATTGTTTAGTCAATTATCTACTTTGTTTGATGATGGTTACAATCTGTTGATAACATGTCGAAATATGTTGGTCCTCATAAGTTTTTGATAACTTGATGTATATCTGATTGATGATGATGCCTTAATATTTTTTACTGATATTTGCAATAATCAGATTTGACAGTGAACATCTGGCACAGGTTCAGGGGGAGCATATGCTTCTAATAATGCATTGTTGGCATTATCGTAGAAGATCCTGGTATAGATCCGCATAATTGTTTTAATTCAGGTGACTCTTTTTGATGAATGAAATATACAGGATGGTGATCCTGATGTTGCTGATGGTGTAGATCATATATGGTGTATGATAGTTGCTGATGACTATCATGGTCTTGTTTAGATTGGTTTTCCTTATTCTAAATGTCATGTATATCATTTAATGTAAAGGTCATGAAAAGACCTAATTTGTAACCCCACTATGCATGGGATGGATGATGTAATATTTCTTGTTTTTGTCATGTATAAACAATTGGTATATCCCTACTTGGTTGGGTGGATGAGTCAAATTTGGTATATCCCCACTTGGTTGGGAGATGGATGTATGAGTCATTGGTGTTAGGAAGGTCATCCTCACATAGTTGATTTATAGAATCATGCTATTCTTTTAGAAAATATTCTTGCAGACTTTGCTAGTGCTTAGGGAGAGCATGGACTCAATCATGGGAGATCAATTAATACATTTTAGCATATCAGAGAATTTAGCATGTACTCAGGGGGAGAATGACCCTTTGCCCTTGATGTCAAAGGGGGAGAGTGACTTGGTGTTGTTGTTGCCATCAAGTCCAAAGGGGGAGATTGTTGGCATTATGATACAGGTGTTGTCCTTGATGGCAACTCACTCAGATGAAAGATCACAGTACAATAGGTTAACAACAAAGAATTATAGATCAGACTACAAAGAATGAAGAAAGAAAGGTATACACAGGTTCACCTTGACCAAGGTGCGTATACACGCAGGATCACTGAACACAAGTAGAGTATACGTACACACGCACTTTCATAGAAGGAAAAGCGCGTATATCATGGAAAACTAAGTTTTTGGTCGATGGTATTTTGATCCATGGTATTAGTCCAAGGTATCTCGTCCGAGGTATTGACCCTAAGTATTTGGTCCAAGGTATTGGTCCTAAGTGGTTTTGGTCCATGGTATTGAGAAAAGCCTAAAACTTTAAAAGGAGGAGAAGATCATTAGGCCAGTTGTGCAAGTATCGAATATCTGATGAAGTGTGAGGTCTAGTATGCAGGTTATTGGTTTATGGTATTGTGCTTGATTTGAACCAAGGAGGAACCTCAGCGGTTGGTGAAGGATAAGATCTAATGATGGAATGGGATCTTAAGGCCTGAAATGAATTATCATTATGTGGTTTGATCATGTATAGTCTAGATATGAATACTGACGCATGTGTTGTTCTGTAAATATTATGATCTGGGTATAACTTAAGTATGGAATAGCTGCAGAATTATGAATTAATCTTTGCAGATGTGTACGTTGGTTGGATTTGATAAAAGCATGTATACATGCAGGTTAAACACATGGAAGTAGTGTATACCTCATAAAGTATGTTTCAATTGTTTATGTTTTCTGTTGTAGAATTCTGGGTTCTGGTGATAGTATTTTGACTGATCATATTGATTGTCAAAGTGATTGATTGATTCAGTTATGAGTGATTCAAAAAGTGATGTTTGAGTTTTAGTGATTGGTTGATGGAGATGTATTTGATGATTGAATTGCAGTTATAATGTTGTTGATGGATCTAGTCTGAAAATCTATGAAACATGGTCCAAGGAGGAAGAAAGAAGGTCGTAGCCTTCTGTAGGTTGCAACCTACGTACTAGTAAACATATCGGCTAGTACAAAAGTTAGGGGGTTGTAGCCCCTTCCAGTAGAAGCTAGAGAACAAGAGAAGGTTGTAACCTTCTGTAGGTAGAAGTCTGCGTACTGGTATAAGTCTGCACCAGTACAAAATTGTAAACAGATTTTCCTATTTTTAAAAGAAGATAGAGACAACAACAACAGGTGGTTTTCACCCACATTGGGTTTCCACCTTATATCTTAGTGTTCATGTGTGTTGCTTATGTGTGATGCTTTATTCTGCTTTTACTACACTGTCTAATAAATATCTGATATACTGGTTAAAGTTCAATGCATGATAAATTGGGTAAATCAAAAGCTCTCTGCATATACACTGGTTGCTTTAAGTACAGTCGCGTATACATGCTAGTTCACTTAGCTGAAGTAGCATATACAAATTTGGTTGGGAAATTAAATTATTGATCTAATAATATTGATTCACCCCCCCTCTCAGTATTATTTCCAACAAAGATGATGTTTAAGTTGGCTTCAAAACAGGGATTTTAGAAGGAGCATTTGTGACACAATATTTTGTCACGCCTCCTGCACTTCCTTGTGACATACCCTAAAGTGACCGAAACATGATAATTATACAGTATACTCGTCCATATATACAACTCAAATGCCTCCTTTAAATTTGCTTGGAAAATATCTTGAGCTTTCCTTGAAGAAATGGCTCTTGAAACCCTAAAATGAGAGTCATCGCCCTTATGAAGCTCAAAATCGCGATGATCGCCTGTTGCACCTTGCAAAGCCAACGATGGCATTGCTCTGTTCTCTCTAATACTCATGATGATCTCAAAAAGGAATTTTTCCCAAAGAGGACGAGAAGCTCCATGATCTAGAAGCTTCCAGAGCAGCGAGCTGGAGGTGGTTTCGCATAGATGAGGTCGAATCCTCCTAATTTGACCTCTTGGTCTCATCCCTATGAGCTACCTCCTTAAGATGTGGGCCTAATCCTATATTTTTAAGAAGTCTAACTCCCTCTCCCAGCCTATAAATTCCCCCTCTACCATTCCCAAATGGTTGATCTATGTGCATTTGCACCCCTATGCTGAGCTTGCGCTTAGAGGTTATTCATTAGACTTGGAGAAGGAGTGTTGGAGAGTTTCTTGGCTTGGACTTGGATTACCAATCAAGGAGAGCCTTTCAACATCAAGGATATGGTTGTAAGTTTCCTTTTATTCTTTAAATAATAATACAACTGCTGGTTCATCTTCCCAAAATATATATGTTCATGTATGTATTGGTTTGGCATTCCTTGATTAGCTAAATAGGTTATTATTGGATTTGCTATTGGTTTTGGAATGATTTGTTGTCTCTTGGTCACTTGTGTAGGTACATCAGCGCTAAAATAAGCAGGAACAAGTCTATGACACAAGCGGTTCGAGGATCTCAACAAAGGAAATCATATTAGCATTAGAGCAAGGTAGGTTATCTCTCTTGTTATACTTTTCAGTTATAATCTAGGAAGATTTCTAGTTGATTGTCCCTTCAGTTGCTAGACCCACTCATTGGGATAGAGGGATCATCTTTGTCCCAGAGAGGACTAACCTTGTCAAAAAAATGGCGACTCCACTAGGGAGCCTGTGGCCCTTTCCTTCCCTTCCTTCATCTTGTCTTTTGATGAGTTTGATCAACCATTGATTTTTAGACTTCATTTCTTGTTTGTAGTCAGTGTCATTGTCTGGTAGATGCCTGAAGATTGTTAACTTGAGCTATTTTTGAAAATTTTGGATTTCTTTTTCCTTTTCCTCGGCCATCGTGGATTTTAGTCTAACAGTTGTGATGATATCATGGGTTTTTTAGTTACAGTAGCGATGATCGCTACTTTACTTCTGACAGGTGTGATGATTGCAGAAAATTAAGAAATTTAGGGTTTTCTCTCTGATTTTCAATTCTAGTTGTCTTCTCCCTGTGATTTACCAATGTGTTTTTCATTGACTCTCTCATTGTCTGATTGCAATTGTCTTTTAACTTGGCTTGAGTGTCCTTGAAGTTTCATTATCCTTTTAGGGTTCTAGCTTTTCTAGGTCAACGTTCGTACAATCATTGGTCTTCCCAACAGAGATCAGAGGTCGATTGCATGTTTTAAAGAGTCTTTGTGTGTTCAGATGTGCTTTGCAGATAACGTTTTGGTTCTTGTGCCTTAAGTTGTTTTCATTAGTGGATATAGTGAAGGTTACTTAAGCTTCATTTGATGAATGATAGATTAAAAATCGATTGTCTCATTGGAATCAAAAGAAAGTGTTTGCTTTGAAGTTTTTTATGTTTCGAACTGAAAGTGAAATTGTTATTCTTTTCCTATTTTTTGGAACATTTTATGTTGCATTTGAATCATTGAAGTGAAAGATATTTTCATACTTATTGGTTTGCTTGCATTCTCTTTTCCTTTGCAATTGATTACATTAGTTGCATTTTTGAAAAAGAGGAAAATCATCATTATATCTTAAGGAATTTTTCTTTAAGATTTGTTTTTGCATTGCATTTGCTTATCATATGAAAGCTTAGATTCCATATTTTTCATTTATCATTTGAATAGTGTCATGGATTCATTTTTGCATTTGGTTTGATGCATGATTTGAGTGATTTTATTCCCTACATAGATAACTTTCATTGAATTTAAGGATTTCATTTCGTCATCTAGTTTGCATTTTAGGAAGAGGTAACATCATTAAGGCCTTGAAATTGATACATAATGGCAAGATCAACCTTAAAATCTATCAATTAACCTAAGGACCATTTGATAAATTAATGATCATATCTAGTGGTCTAGGTTAGAGACATGTTCCAGTGTCTTAAAGACTTAGCGGTTGTCGTTCGCTTCGCCATTAGGCAGTGCTAACATGGACTTGTGCTCCTCGTTCCATCGCGTATATAAAGGGATACCCCCTAGGTTTCAATCCTTTATCTGTAGGAAGCCGAGTCTGGCACCCTGTAAACGTGATACACCGAACACAACATTCAGGGAGATTTCCTACACGTACATCAAGTCCTTAGTCAATTTATTGGCTAAAGTGTATATTGCAGTTCACGGTTACTTGGTACTCCTTTTACTTAGATTCACTTGAGTAGTCATTTGATCTTTTCTGACTCTTTAAATTTGAAAAGATCATTGAGCAACTTGTCCTTTCAAGCTTGCGAAACTATTGAAAGTGACTAGAGTCACCTTTTCGCCCATTTCTCGACTCATAAAGGATGAAAATGAAATGTTTCTATTTCTAAAATTTAACTTCCCACGATAAACATGTAAATCCCAAGAAGTTGCTTCTTAGACCAAATTGAGTAATTCCCTGTTAATTTCAAGATTGTTAAAGCCCTAAATGAGTTTTTCCCTTTCCTTTTTTTCTGTTGAGGGGAAGGCATCATGGGTGAACCATTGAGTCCATCTCATAGTTCCCCTTCGTTGTCTGATGCTAAACCGTCCTCCCAAGGAGTTCGTTCGGAACTTCCTTAATCACTTGAGGATCAATGTGTTGAACTTGGAATTGTTCTAAGTATCCAACCTTTGTCTTCTCGTCCGCCTCCATCAGATTCCTGGTCACATCAAGAATCTGATTTAGATTCCTATGATAATCCTATCTAGACACCTGAGAGTCCGTAGACTCCTGAAGGTCTGCAAAGACTGGTTTTTTATCCACCAAACCCATTGTTCGATCCTATTGTGATATCTCCATAGCATCCGTACAGTCTGTACGATTGACCTGGTATTCCTTTGGAGTTATCTCTTCATTCATCTTCAGTTCCTCGTCGCCAGTTGTTTCCATTTATGGAGTCAGAAGGAAGAATCCCAGTCTCCTCTACGGATCATTCGAAAGTTTCCACTACCCATACTCCTCACATAGATGATAAGCAGGGATATGAGTTCCCTCCACAAGGCTTTCCTTATATGGGAAGAGTCTCGCCTCTCTCCTATCCTAAGATTAGTGGACCCATGTTGCCACATGGCTATACCACTTTAGCTCCATTAGTTTCAGGCACTCCTAGTGCTTCATCATTGTATTAGAACCCAATTTGGTATTCTAGTGCTATATCTACATCAGGTCCGTTCATCTCGAACACAACCTCTCAACCGATTATGAAAACTACAGTCACTTCAGTTCCGATTCAACCTACCATTCTGTCTCAACCTGTTTCATCGTTTCAACCAACTCTTCTGATTCAACAGATTGTCTCAGGTCAGGTCTCGGTAAGTTATTCTATCCCTCCATCGAGTGGACAAACTGTGCCACCTCCTAGGGGGTAAGATCTGAATATCCCTATTATGTCAGGCGAAACTAGTGTGAGTCGATTACAAACTCACATGGTTGGAATGAATCAACCTTTTTATGGCTCTATTCCTAACCTTGTTGGTCCATTCAGATCAGGTAACATCTAATACCAATAGCTATATATGGCTCAGGTCCCATTCCAACAGGATTATGTCCCATATGGTTAGCAAGCCTTGTTTAATTTGCCTTACATTCCTCAAGATGGACCTTATGTTTAGCCTGGTCAACCCTCTATTCTAGGTGGATATGGCCAGATCCAATTCAAGAACTATCAATACCCTCAGGGTATAACCCCAAGAACTGTCCAGCTACCCTTGTAGCAACAGGGACAACCTTTGTAGCAGCAAGGGCAACCTTCGTAGCAGTAAGGGAAATATTTGCAGCAGTAAGGGCAAGCATTGCAGCAGCAAGGACAATTGCTACAACCACAAGGAAACCTTTGCAACAGTTGCAACAACCTTTGCAGCTGCAGACTTAGTTTGTGCAACAGTCCTCTCAACCTTTGTCTTTGCAAGGCCAACCTTTGCAGTAACAAGGTCAACCTTCACAGCAACAAAGCCAACATTTGCGGTAGCAACAAGGTCAGTCTTGGTAGCAACAAGCCTTATACGTGTATCAACAAGGTCAACCTTTGCAAGGTCAAGGTCAACCCCTGCATCAACAGGGTCAATCTCCTTACATCCAAGATCAATAGGTTCAACAACCTTATAACCCATATGCCGCGTACAATGCTCATCAGTGGCCTATGGCAGGGTAGTTTCAAACCTACCTAGGACCCAATCCTTCTTACGGGCAAGGTAACCCTCAGTGGGGACAAAATCAGATTCCACATGGGAAAAATCCTCCACTGTGGGGGAAAATCCTTACCAACAAGTATGGACTCCACAATTTGGGTCTCCTCAAAGACCCTATATGCCTTTTAACACGCAATTTACTTTCTTGGCTACGTTGGAGCTACCTAATGTTTTGAGGCTCACGAATGATCCCATTCTTCATTCATTGTATTGGCCTCCACTTCCAACGAAGATTCTGAGCGATTGCCCCAAATTCGAGGGAAAAGAGAAGGAGGATCCACAAGCCCACATGATGACATATCACCTCTAGTGATCCTCCAATTCGTATGTCGATGATTCTATCTGTCTTCGACTCTTTCAACAAACTCTCACAAGTGTTGCCACTAAATGGTACATCGAATTGCCTCGAGGTACCTACGGTGACTTCAACTCTCTCGCTATGGCTTTCCTCACTCATTTCCAACTACCGGTTCGCTATGAAACTGGCACCCATTTTCTTACGTCACTTAAGCAAGACACCACGACCCACATCTCCGATCATATCCATGAATGGAGACGTTGGTGTCACCTCATCAAGTTTGAGATTGCTGATGAGTTGTTAACAGAATGGTTCACAAAATCATTCATTAGCAAAATTGCTAAGGACATAGCCATGGATGGCTTTATTACTGAAGAGAAAGCTATCACCCATGCCCAGTATTTAGACCTAGTCTATTCGCAACTTGGCACATTATATGAGATAGTACCTGATGCTCTGAGACCATCATCAGATCTGACAGCGTTGAAGTCTTCGGATACACCACCTGTTGATGGTGTGATTAGTTCCGTGTATCAGACTCCTGCGAAAGCTTCTTTGAAGCAGAAACTGATCTTGAACATTGGTCCCAATAATACCTCTAAGAATTCATCCAATCTTGATACAACCTCTGAGGTTCATGTTTTCGAGTCTACCGCAGCAGACAAAGCCTCTAAGGGTAAAAAGAAGGACAAAGATAAGGCCAAAGCTGATGCCCCAAAACAGGACCCTCCTAAATCCTTTTTTGATGACGCTTCTCGTAGAAAGCCGAAGTATCCTTGCCTCATATGTGAGGAGGATCATTACATTGAGGATTGTCCCCAATGATCTGAAGTTAGTCGCTTACTGAAAGGGACTCCAACTGTCTTAAAATAACCCTTTCCATCACAACAGACCCAATTGGTAGACCAACCTCAGTCTTCTGGTTCCTTAGGTTCCCAAGTGCTCATGATGCAAGGTTCATCGCCTATCTCGATCGCTACTCGAACTAAGGACTATCAAGCTACGTCTAAGCAGATGACAGAGAAAGAAGCCAATGATACTCCTTCTACTTATACTCTATCCTCTTTTGGTCCGTTCCATATCGAGTGCCCTAATAGTGAGTCCGTCTTTCGGCCACCCCCCAAGGTGTTCTTCGGAAGTCACCTTTCAATCCAAATGCTAGAGTTGCGCAACATTATAATATTGTTGAGGATTTAGCTTAAGCATCTTCAGCGATGTCTGCCTTGAAGGTTCTTCAATCCTGTCCAACGCAGTGTAAATAAATGTTGTCTGCTATAGGTGCTATTGATCCTTCTAATTCGAGTTTTATCACTTTTGATCTAGAGAATCATGTACCATGTCTTCCTCATCATATTGCATTTCTGATCCAGGTCCTTATCAAAGGAAAGACGATTCATAAAACGATTATTGGTGAAGGTGCCTCTACCTGCATCATGTCAGTTTCGTGTTTGAAAGCCATTGGCTCTCCTCTTCTTAACCAATCTCTGAACACCTTGGAAGCCTTTGATGGCAAAGGTTTACAACCATACGATATTCTCACGAACTTATCGATTACATTAGAAGAAAAGACCATTGAATTAGAAGTAGAAGTTGTAGATGTAAATCTCAACTACAATCTTCTTCTCGGGCGAAGTTGGACTCACGCCATGATTTGTGTGGTATCTTATTTGTTCCGTGTACTTTGTTTTCCTCATGAAGGAAAAATAGTCACGGTTGATCAACTGTATTTCTTTTCTTTTGGTTCATCAAACTATAACGTTCCTTATGTGGGAAATATTGAGATTCCTTACGAGAATGTGGGAGCAGGTCTCTTCAAAGACTCTGCTTTAATTGGTACCTTTTCTCTCCCACCTCCAAATTTTAATTTAGTCAATATGATCTCAGACTCTGTGGATCCTTGGATTATCCCTACCGATGATCAAATTGACTCATTTGGAGATGCTATGACTTTAAGTCCATTGGAGATAAATTATCAAGAAATTGTTTTAGCTTTGATGGCCGCTTCAGAAAGTCATACTGTCTTCAGTATGAACTTGGACACTTACGTGCCATCTCCTTGGCTTGGTTCTTGGGATTCTTCGATCCCTTGAATGAGACATTTTCCACTTACGAGAGTATCATGGAGGTCATGTGTTTGGAGGAAGTTCCATGGAAAGCTCTACATCATCATTCTTCCTTTCTCCCTAGCCTCGATGCGATGCCTTCCTATTCTAAAGCATTTGTTTCTCATTCTCCTATACCTCCACTTCAGACACCTATCTGGGTACATCAAGTCTTATAAAAGGGTAATATGGGAAACATCACTGCTACGATGCCTATCGACATTTCCATTAAATCGGCAATTGTGAAGAACATCCATATTGGGGTTTCTTGTTCTCCAGATGAGATCAAGATTTATACTCAACATTTTAAAGAATTCCGAGACATTTTCGCTTGGTCATACGACGAAATGCCTGGTATCAATCCAGGGATAATGGCGCATGAGATTCCAACTTATCTTAGTGCTAAGCCTGTTCGGAAATGACTTCGCCTTGTGCACCCTCAAAAGGCTGCTGCTATCAAAGTAGAGGTAGAAAAGCTTTAGAAAGTAGGTTTCATTTATCCTATTCCATTGACGGATTGGGTATCCAATATCGTCCCTATTATCAAAAAGAAGGGCACGATATGTGTTTGTGTTTATTACCACGATATCAATTGCGTGTGTCCTAAGGACAATTATCCTACTCCCTTTATCGACTAGATCATCGACGAATGCGCTAGGAGTGAGATTTTCTCGTTCATGGACGGTTTTTTTTGGCTATAACTAGATTAACATTTCACCTGCCAATCAACATAAAACAACCTTTATCTGTCCTTGGGGTACTTTCGCTTACAAAAATCTTCCTTTTGATTTGAAGAATGTTGGCGCTACCTTTCAATGAGCAATGTCCTATGCATTCCATGACATTCGACACATTGTTCAGCCATACCTCGACGACTTGCCTGCTCATTCGGCTAAACGTCGTGACCATCCAGATAAATTAAGAGCTATATTTTTACAATGTTGGCATTACAATATCCGTATCAATCCACACGTATGTGTTTTGTGTCTAGTTTGGCCAGATGTTAGCTTTTGTGGTGTCTCGTCAAGGTAGCAGGTGTTATCACTCAGGTTTTCCTTAAGCTTCGGAAAGGATACAGCCGAGGTAACCACTAACAAACTTTGGACTGCAGGTTCTAGCCCACCTGCAGTTAGAGAGGGCTCTGTCTTTCAGATTTAGCTTTGTTGATGATGATACTAGGCTAGCTATTGAGTTCAAGGGGTTTTGGTTTGTAATTTGGTGGGAAGGAGGATGCTTTCAAATAGAGAGGCAATGCATAGTGTGGTAAGTTTCAAACCATTGGGCATGGAGTCATGGGGTAAGACTGCTGGTGCGTTTTCTTGTGACAAGAGGAATATGGAGCAAGATAGTTGCATATGAAACAACCTTCAAGGTAAAAGAGATGGGTTGGAGGCTAAGGAATGAGAGGCAACAAAGAATCTCTCAAACAAGTTAGCAAAGGGAAGATGAATGAACTCTATCTAGGAGCAGCTAAGAATTCTTAGACAACAGTCATTCATATGTGAAATAGATTAAACATGAGCCATAAAGGAATTCATATTTATGCCTAAATCAAGGAGAAAACATAAAGAGCCACAGAAACTGAGCATAGAGTGCAGCTAAGCAAATTCTAAGCCAATCTTTTTTTCTGTGACTTGAGCATGTATGAAATTGAGATAACAGAGGTGAGAGACACTTATTGATCCATATAGCAGCACATGAATTCCATCATCCACTCTTCAACCATTAACAACACATCAAACAGTCCATCCTCCAAGCTTTTAGCAGTCTTTGATTAAAGAAAACATATTAGATACAGAGGGAGTCTCTAGAGGAGTCATACAACCAACCAACCCTTAGAACAGTGCAGAGGGTGGTAAATATAGAAGAAATAGCTACAGACTTCCCTTGAACAGGTGTCAAGGGGAAAAATATCCCAAAAAATATCTCTGAAAACAGATCAAAAGAGATCTGTGCAATCACTATCTTTGAACCTAATCTATGCTGGAAATAAATGCATGAAACATCAGAAATAGCTACGCTGGGGCAGCTGGCATCTCAAGTCATGTAGACCAGGACTGCGCATGAGGCAGCAACCTCAAAAATGAGTGGAGAGAGGTCCTCGAGCCGTGTGCTAGCCTCATGGCCATAACTGTGCATGGGCTGAGCAGTGCCGCCCCAAAATGTGGCCTCATACAATGTTTTTGCAATAAATCTGCTTTGAAATCCTTTATCTGTGCCTTCAAGTGGTCCTGCTGCCTTAAATGGAAAAAATTGCAAGCTGGTGAGCCATTACAGCTCAATGATGCTTTGCTGAATCTGCTGGGGCCCCTTTTCCTTCATCTTCCTTGGAAAATCTTCATTGATACACTCTGCTGCTTCCTGATATTCTTTGGCATGCACCTGGGCTATCTTGGCTTCAAAAATGCACTTAAACTGTCAAATCAACACTTACTGGCTGCTGATCGGCCCAAATATCTGCTGTGAGGCCTTCTGCCGCTTTTGGGTGGTTGTCGGCCCTTGGCCGACTCAATATGCTTTAGCAACACTTAAAATCACGAACTGGATGAGTAAAGGGTCATTGAAGGCCTGCTGCGGTGAAAACCTGCTATTTGGGGCAATTTGGGCCTGGAGCGATCCAAGAATGGCCTGAGAAAACCATGTTTTCTTTATACCTGGGTGGGCACGGGCACTGCACACAAAACCTTTGAAAACGGCCCATTTCCGAATAACACAGAAAATGTGCCAAAAACATGAAATTTTAATGAAAAATTGGCTTTTGGCGGGCACTGTAGCAGCCTTTAAATCCTGGCCGTTGAATCCAGAGCGAGCCGATCCAACAGTTATCGCTAAATCACATTGGGGCGGACCGGGGGGCGGCACACAAACAATCGCCGAAAGCGCGGACCCGAAATGCTTATAGGCCATTTCTTTATTTGAATTGGGTCCGGCCCATCGGCGATGTCAATCGGCGGATTTAATAAAAAAGAGTTAGCGGACCCGAAATCTATATATGCTGCAGTTTATTATATTTCGGCTCTGCCCCGTCGAAGCCTTCCCTTTTCACTGTGTAACGCCCCCTTACGGACCCGAAATCCTTTATACGCCGCGCCTTAATTTTATTTCGGCTCCGCTGGTCGAAGCCATATACATGGGGTGACCGCCGATTACATATGGGCCGTTGATTTGGGGCCCAAAAATGGATGGCTGTGATTAATTTGGCAATTCGCTATCGGCGGGGTCATGGGGCTGCCACATAGAAACGCCGAAATGTGGCGGACCCGATATGCTTTTACCAGTCCACTTTATATGTTTTCGGGTCCGGCCCATCGGCATTATGCCCCATGCCTTGAGACTTAGCCATTTCGCTTATATATGCCACTGCCCCCTCCTGATAGCGATATCGCATCGGAGGGGGACCCAAAGGACCCATTTCTCATCGGACCCATTATTTATTAAAAAATGCAAGTCTTTTGAATTCGGAGGGGGTAACCTTTATGCTTTTTCTTGGTTTCTAAGGAATCGGAAGGGGTCCGATGGCCAAAAAAGGGAGGATTTTATCATTTTTTGAAGGTTTTTCATGGTTTTTGCATGGTTTGCATATTCTTATGCCTTGGAAGGAGTCCAAAGGCACTTAGGAGGAAAGTGATGTGGTTTTGAGAGGGGTTTAGTGTCAAAAAAAGGGTTTATGCCTTAAAAAGGTAAAACAAGGCCAAAAGGATGATTTTTATACATATGAAGGGAATTTATGCTTTGTGAAGGAATCAAAAAGCACTAGAGGGGTTTTATAGAGTGATGAAGGTCTTTATGCATCGGAAGGAGTCCGAAATGCATCTGGAAGATGGTTAGAGGAGGGCAGTGTGGGTTCTTGCTGAGTTTCTGATAAACTTAGCAATTCCCGAGGATGCACATGGTTATCTTTCAACCAGGGGGAGGGGATAAGTATATAGGGGAGTAATATACATAGCTTTAGTAGGGGAAGGGGAAATAGATAGGGAGCTACATAGTAAAGTTAATAGTTAATATGACAATGATGAGAAAAAGCGCTAAGTATGATGTCTTAGGCTATCAAATGGGGGAAAATGACTGATAGAAGAAGTGTGAACATTCCTTGAGTGAAGCAGATCTTCACCAAGGCAAATGATATGGAGAATGATGAAACTAAGAGGTATCAAGCAGATCTTGACCTCTTTTAGGGGAAGTTAGTGAGAGATTTGGGAAAAGAGGAAGAAGGGAGGAGTTAGACATGCCTCACTTGAAGTCCTCCAGCTGAAAAACTGCCTCAAACCAAAAAATGGATTGCTTATCAAAATTGGAACACAGCAGTGGCAGTGAGACTAGCACACTCTCATGGACACTTCTTTGGCCATCTGTAGAAAATATGGAGCATTGCAGCATGCATAGTACGACATATTTGGCATGTAAAAATGTCGATCATGAAAGATGATTAACCTGCTGCAGCAGGAGGCTAACAGTGGCTCCACTTGGGGATGGATTTTCCTTGTGAAAAGCCAAGAACAGCAGATCAGACTGCCTTGTATTCAATTGTTGCTGTATTCTGCAAAATTACCTTTGGCTAGCTTATTGATCCTACCTACCTACCTACCCTAACCAGCACTTACTTTGCTGTTAGGTGAAGTGAAATAGCCAATGCAACCACTTAAGCAATAAAAATATGAGTGGGCTTTGCTGCTTGTGCTTGCCGGTGAGAAAAACTGAGATCTTGCAATCTGATGTGGCTTTGTTAATCTTTGAGAAGATCAGGAAGCTACTGACCTCCTTTGCTGTGTTTAAACATTGTACAAAACTGTCTTGCAATATATATATACAATTGCTAGGCTGAAATAAAGAACTGTACAAAGGTTCAGGATCGCTACCATGCCTTGGAGTCGGGAGATCATCAACAACTCGATACTGAGCCTTGCAGCCTGCTAATGGAGAAAAGCGTTGATCTCTTTCATCATTCTTCCTGCCAGCAGATGGGTCATTCAAAACTTGCAAAGGTGGCTGCACTTTATTACATACAGGCTCATTTGGAACCTGACTGATCTGTGCAGGCTGCTCCTCTTCTTCTTCAAATACCTGAGATGGCTGAAAACAAAGCGGCAGGGAAGGGAATCGATTTATTTGCTCAGGTGCTGCTGCCGAGTCTTCCTCAATCTGATATTCGATGGCTCTTCGGGGCTGTAAAACTAGAGGCGATGCATCTGGAACAATATTTTGATCATCCTCTAGGTAGTCAATAACAAGACTTACTGACAAATGCTTATTAATTGCATGATAGTTCTCCTTAATAAATTGAAAAGATTCAAAACAGAAAGGTAAAGTTCCTTCGCTGATATCAAAATTTTCTGCGCTTTCCTCCTTTACTTCATAGCTAAACTAGGCAAGCTGATCATTACATTCAAGCTGCTGAGCCTAAACTTCGCTTCCTGCCAAAATAGGATCTGATTCCTCTGCAAAGCTGATTTGGTCGTTAGGCTCATAATCATCATCATACAGATCATATTTGGGCAGACAGTTGAAAGAAGAGAAGCTATTATATTCACACAGTATATCAGGAGACTGCTCCTTCACATATGGCTCTATGAATATGTCATCTGATTTGTGGTAGGTTTGTTCGTGAATGTCACTACTTTCCTCTTGCACAACATATGTGTTCTTGTGCTCTAAGCATTCAACTTTCTTTGTGATCAGCTGCATCATTTCTTCTGTCTTTTGTAACACACTATGAAGTCTTTCTTCTTGCTCTGTCTTGCGCTGTTCTTCCCTCATCTTCAGATTTGCCTCCACATCCACTGCTATGTCCTACATTTGTTTCAAAGTGGACGGGCATATTTCTCTCAAACGGAATTCCATCTCTGGGTCAAAAGCTCTAGGATAGTGCAATAGAGCTAAATCAGGGGGAGGTCTTATATTCAAAGGCATAGAAAGATAAACTTGATTGAATCGATCAGAAAATTGCTGAACAGATTCATTTGGACGCCTTTCTAACTGATTATATTCTTCGATGAGTGAGAGGAAATTGATTTTAATCATCCATCTATCAAGGAAGAGCTTGGAACACTGCTGAAGATTAGAGATGCTGGCCTCAGGCAATGCTTTAAACCAAGTCCTAACTTCGCCTTGCAAAGAAAGGGAAAACAGTCTAAGACTAACATCTTCCTCTTCCACTTCAAAGATATTAAGATAGTCTTCAAGATCCTGGATATGTTTCTGGGCAGTAATACCATTCTCTCCATCAAATCTAGGGAGATACTCAGGATGATTTGCAGGCAGAGGATTAAGCACAGGAGGCAAAATGAGAGGCTTATATCTATCAGGAACTTTACGAGACACAGGAGTATATACAGGAACTATAAGACTGGGCTCTATTTTTGGTTCCTCCTTGGCTTTATGATGATCTTCAACAACATTTGAAGACTGCTGCTCTAATGTGCAAGGAGGCTTTTCAACAACATTTTCCAAAGGAAAATCATAAAAATCTGATATAGAATCGTCTTTAAAATACAATATACACAACAAAACTTTATGGAGAAAAAACATGACCTCTTGGAGATCTGCTCATATATCTCTTTTGGGTTCATTTCTCCAGTGGAGTCTTTATTCTGAGTGGAGTCGCCAGGTGGATGAATTAACCTTGAAGTGCCTGATCTTTGTCCACCGTCACATATCAGAGCTAAACATGAGAAGCTCTGAAGAAAAGGGACACTTTCTCGAGAAAACAAGGCAAACTGATCAAAATTGGGGGTATACAGTAATAAACAAATGATTTCAGGTCCCCAGTGGAGTCGCCATTATGTTATCACTCAATTTGTCCTTAAGCTTCGGAAAGGATACGACCAAGGTAACCACTAACCAACTTTGGACTACAGGTTCTAGCCCACATGCAGTCAGAGAGGGCTCTGTCTTTCAGATTTAGCTTTGTTGATGATGATATTAGGCTAGCTATTGAGTTCAAGGGGTTTTGGTTTGTAATTTGGTGGGAAGGAGGATGCTTTCAAATAGAGAGGCAATGCATAGTGTGGTAAGTTTCAAACCATTGGGCATGGAGTCATGGGGTAAGACTGCTGGTGCGTTTTCTTGGTGACAAGAGGAATATGGAGCAAGATAGCTGCATATGAAACAACCTTCAAGGTAAAAGAGATGGGTTGGAGGCTAAGGAATGAGAGGCAACAAAGAATCTCTCAAACAAGTTAGCAAAGGGAAGATGGATGAACTCTATCTAGGAGCAGCTAAGAATTCTTAGACAACAGTCATTCATATGTGAAATAGATTAAACATGAGCCATAAAGGAATTCATATTTATGCCTAAATCAAGGAGAAAACATAAAGAGCCACAGAAACTGAGCATAGAGTGTAGCTAAGCAAATTCTAAGCCAATCTTTTGTTCTGTGACTTGAGCATGTATGAAATTGAGATAACAGAGGTGAGAGACACTTATTGATCCATATAGCAGCACATGAATTCCATCATCCACTCTTCAACCATTAACAACACATCAAACAGTCC
Source organism: Pinus tabuliformis (assembly GCA_031772625.1). Lineage (NCBI taxonomy): Eukaryota > Viridiplantae > Streptophyta > Pinopsida > Pinales > Pinaceae > Pinus > Pinus tabuliformis. The sequence continues at coordinate 1,768,189,401 of CM062819.1, forward strand.
ATCCTCCAAGCTTTTAGCAGTCTTTGATTAAAGAAAACATATCAGATACAGAGCGAGTCGCTAGAGGAGTGATACAACCAACCAACCCTTAGAACAGTGCATAGGGTGGTAAATATAGAAGAAATAGCTACAGACTTCCCTTGAATAGGTGTCAAGGGGAAAAATATCCCAAAAAATATCTCTGAAAACAGATCAAAAGAGATCTGTGCAATCACTATCTTTGAACCTAATCTATGTTGGAAATAAATGCATGAAACATCAGAAATAATTGCGCTGGGGCAGCTGGAATCTCAAGTCATGTAGACCAGGACTGCACATGAGGTAGCAACCTCAAAAATGAGTGGAGAGAGGTCCTCGAGCCGTGTGCTAGCCTCATGGCCATAACTATGCATGGGTTGAGCAGCGCCGCCCCAAAATGTGGCCTCATACAAAGTTTTTGCAATAAATCTGCTTTGAAATCCTTTATCTGTGCCTTCAAGTGGTCTTGCTACCTTAAATGGCAAAAATTGCAAGCTGGTGAGCCATTACAGCTCAATGATGCTTTGCTGAATCTGTTGGGGCCCCTTTTCCTTCATCTGCCTTGGAAAATCTTCACTGATACACTCTGCTGCTTCCTGATATTCTTTGGCACGCACCTGGGTTATCTTGGCTTAAAAAATGCACTTAAACTGTCAAATCAACACTTACTGGCCGCTGATCGGCCCAAATATCTGCTGTGAGGCCTTCTGCCGCTTTTGGTTGGTTGTCGGCCCTTGGTCGACTCAATATGATTTAGCAACACTTAAAATCACGAACTGGATGAGTAAAGGGTCATTGAAGGCCTGCTGCGGTGAAAACCTGCTATTTGGGGCAATTTGGGCCTGGAGCGATCTAAGAATGGCCTGAGAAAACCATGTTTTCTTTATACTTGGGCGGGCACGGGCGCCGCACACAAAACCTTTGAAAACGGCCCATTTCCGAATAACACAGAAAATGTGCCAAAAACATGAAATTTTAATGAAAAATTGGCTTTTGGCGGGCACTGTAGCAGCCTTTAAATCCTGGCCGTTGGATCCGGCGTGGGCCGATCCAACGGCTATCGCTAAATCGCATCGGGGCGGACCGGGGGGCGGCACACAAACAATCGCCGAAAGCGCGGACCCGAAATGCTTATAGGCCCTTTCTTTATTTGAATCGGGTCCGGCCCATCGGCGATGTCAATCGGCGGATTTAATAAAAAAGAGTTAGCGGACCCGAAATCTATATATGCTGCAGTTTATTATATTTCGGCTCCGCCCCGTCGGAGCCTTCCCTTTTCGCTGTGCAACGCCCCCTTACGGACCCGAAATCCTTTATACGCCGCGCCTTAATTTTATTTCGGCTCCGCTGGTCGGAGCCATATACATGGGGTGACCGCCGATTACATATGGGCCGTTGATTTGGGGCCCAAAAATGGATGGCTGTGATTAATTCGGAAATTCGCTATCGGCGGGGTCATGGGGCTGCCACATAGAAAATGTGGCAGACCCGATATGCTTTTACCAGTCCACTTTATATGTTTTCGGGTCCGGCCCATCGGCATTATGCCCCATGCCTTGAGACTTAGCCATTTCGCTTATATATGCCACTGCCCCCTCCCGATAGCGATATCGCATCGGAGGGGGACCCAAAGGACCCATTTCTCATCGGAGCCATTATTTATTCAAAAATGCAAGTCTTTTGAATTCGGAGGGGGTAACCTTTATGCTTTTGCTTGGATTCTAAGGCATCGGAAGGGGTCCGATGGCCAAAAAAGGGAGATTTTATCATTTTTTGAAGGTTTTTGCATGGTTTGCATATTCTTATTCCTTGGAAGGAGTCCAAAGGCACTTAGGAGGAAAGTGATGTGGTTTTGAGAGGGGTTTAGTGGCCAAAAAAGGGTTTATGCCTTAAAAAGGTAAAACAAGGCCAAAAGGATGATTTTTATACATATGAAGGGAATTTATGCTTTGTGAAGGAATCAAAAAGCACTAGAGGGGTTTTATAGAGTGATGAAGGGCTTTATGCATCGGAAGGAGTCCGAAATGCATCTGGAAGATGGTTAGAGGAGGGCAGTGTGGGTTCTTGCTGAGTTTCTGATAAACTTAGCAATTCCCGAGGATGCATATGGTTATCTTTCAACCAGGGGGAGGGGATAAGTATATAGGGGAGTAATATACATAGCTTTAGTAGGGGAAGGGGAAATAGATAGGGAGCTACATAGTAAAGTTAATAGTTAATATGACAATGATGAGAAAAAGCGCTAAGTATGATGTCTTAGGCTATCAAATGGGGTAAAATGACTGATAGAAGAAGTGTGAACATTCCTTGAGTGAAGGAGATCTTCACCAAGGCAAATGATATGGAGAATGATGAAACTAAGAGGTATCAAGCAGATCTTGACCTCTTTTAGGGGAAGTTAGTGAGAGATTTGGGAATAGAGGAAGAAGGGAGGAGTTAGACATGCCTCGCTTGAAGTCCTCCAACTGAAAAACTACCTCAAACCAAAAAATGGATTGCTTATCAAAATTGGAACACAGCAGTGGCAGTGAGACTAGCACACTCTCATGGACACTTCTTTGGCCATCTGTAGCAAATATGGAGCATTGCAGCATGCATAGTACGACATATTTGGCATGTAAAAATGTCGATCATGAAAGATGATTAACCTGCTGCAGTAGGAGGCTAACATCAGGATTGATCCTTTGAAAGTTGAGGCCATAGTCAATCTACCCTGTCCTTCATCACTGTTGCAATTATAGAGCTTGCAGGGAAAAGCTAATTTTCTCCATCGATTTCTCCCTAATTACGTTGAACTTGCCAAAGGTTTTACTCGCCTACTTAAGAAGGGGATCCCTTTTATTTGGGATGGAGTTGCATAAAAATCCTTCGATGCTTTAAAGAATGCCTTGATTAGTGCTCCTTTACTGCATCCCCCCGATTACCACCACGATTACTTCCTGTATTTGGCTGCAACTGATACCACTATTGCTATGGTGTTAGTTCAGGATGATGATGACGACAACAAGCACGTGGTTTATTATCTGAGCCAAAACCTTCTTGATACTGAGTCTCGATATGCTCATGTCAAGAAGCTTGCTTTGGTGGAAGTTCATGTCATCCAAAGGTTTTGACACTATATCCTTTTATAGAAAACCACCATAATTTCTGATTGTAACCCCATGACATATATACTAACTCGTCAGTTGCTGGGGGGAAATACTCCAAATGGATCGTGATCCTATAGGAGTTTGATTTGGAATTTATTGCTACCAAATCAAAGAAATCACTCACCTTTGCTGAGTTAATATGTGCACTTACGTTTGCAAGCACTCCAATTGATTTTACTCAGCAGATACTCGATGAAACTTTGTTTCTGATCAGCACTCTTGACCCATGGTATGGAGACATTATTTTTTATCTCCAAACCCAGACTTTCTGATCTGAGTTATCCCGATTCGACTGATGCCACATTTGACATCAGTCTCAACCCTATCAGATCATCGGTGATACACTGTATCGGGTCAGTGTGGACTCTACCCTTCACAGATTTCTCACCCTTGAAGAGGCTGAGCGGGTCTTAAATGATTGCCACTCTGGTGCTTGTGGTGGTCATATGTCTGGATATGCCACTGCTCAAAAGATCCTTCGCGTCGGTTATTTCTGGCCTTCTATCTTCAAAGATTACATTCTAGTTGTCTAAAAATGCCATGAATTCCAAATTTTCAACCGCAAGCAGCGCACCCCACCTGCACCCTTACACCTAGTAATTACCGTTGGCCCATTTTCCAAATGGGGCATTAATTCCATGACATGTAACCATCGCTCATCCGGGGTCATAGTTATATCATCGTCGCCGCCGACTATTTTATGAAATGGGTCGAGGCGATGCCTACATTTAATGCTGACGACATTTATGCCGCATAGTTCCTTTTTAACCTCGTTATAGCACATTTTGGTGTCCCTCATGCTATCATGACTAACCATGGATCACATTTTTGTCAGCACATGATGGAAGAGCTAACTGATTAGTTGGGCCTTCGACATGATAGCCCAACTCCGTATTATCCATAGGCCAATGGCCAGGTTGAAGTAGTCAATAAAGTTTTGATTACTATGCTTCAACGTACCGTTGGGAAGCACATAAAAGGTTGGAATTTAATTCTATTCTCAGCTCTTTGGGCTTACAAAACTTCTGCTAAGATGACCACTAGATTCACTCTGTTCCAGCTGGTGTACGATTTAGAGGCAACTCTTCCAATCGAATGTGAAATCTCTTCACTTAGGCTAGATATAAAACTTCTTTCGAATACGTTGCTTGAAGAGGAGCGACTATTGTATCTTGAGAGACTTGACGAGACTCGTCGCATTGCTGTGATGGTCATCGAAGCTCAAAAGAAACAGGTCAAACCTCATTTTGACCAAACCATTTCTCCTCACACTTTCGCTGAAGGTGGCTTGGTCCTTCTTTATGATCAAGCCAATGATAAAATGGGAGCAGGCAAGTTTGAACCCATGTAGCATGGGCCTGAGATTGTCAAGCGTGTCTTACAAAAAGGTGCCTATGAGCTATGTGATTATGAGGGAAATGTATTGTCACAACCCTGTAATGGGTTGTATCTCAAAAAGTATTATGTGTGAGATTATTGTAATGACTTGTATACACTAGTGTGTTAATTCATTAGTGTGCGTTTTCATTTTTTGTGTGTTTGTTTACTTTGCAGACATATGTTTTTTTTTCTTACCCTGTGTTCCACTCAGTTTGCAGATGTCATCAGGTCATTACGTTGGTTTTGCTGATGGTGCTTGTCGTAGCACATGGAACTTATCTTCCACAGCATGGGTACTCTATGACCCTAATGGCGAGCTGCTTAACTTACAAGGTATCTTCCTTGGTCAAACAACCAATAATATTATTGAATATAGTGCAGTTATTGAACTCTTGCCAGAAGCAGTTGCTATTGGCATTACAGATTTAGTTGTCAAGTTGGATTATTAGCTTGTTGTGTTACAATTAAACAATCATTATTCAGTAAGAAATCCAAAAATATTGCATATGTATCTACATGTTAGATTGTTGGAAAGAAATTTTGATTACATTACATATCAACATATTCCACGTAATTTAAATACATTAACTGATGCATTAGAAAATATTGTTCTTGATAGACATTTGTGTCATTTATGAAACTGAATCATGTTATGAGCACATAAGTAGAAATAAAACACGCATATATATATATATATATATATATATATATATATATATATATATATATATATATATATATATATCGCATTTGCTGGAGTGTTTACATCAAAATGTTAAAAAATAGAGTGTTCTGAGACACTTGGCTTTCAAAGCCTACAAAATGTGTAAAAGACTAGATGAGCTATCAAACTGCACGGTGCTCATGATAGCATGAGACAACCCTGATCACTCATCCTAGTAGCCGATGCATTCTCGCAGAGACTCCCACAGTGTGTCTTTGCCAACGCAGTGGAACATCATCGATAGTGGCATAATCTGGAGCCCCTCGAGTGATTGCCTCCAGATTGTGTTCCATATCAGCTACGTGGTCAACCCATTCCTCTTAGTCTGCATCCACTATCAGATGGGACGCTCACCATGCTATTGGCGACATGCCTCGTGGTCTCTCTGGTCCCACATCTGCACATTTATCATAAGTTGAGTCTTAGTTCACACTTTTGTAAAAATCATAAACCTTGAAAAAATATAAAAAACAAGTTTCTACCTGCGTTAGTCCACTGTTCGCCTAGTGGAAGAATTAGATCTGGATCCCCTTTGAAATCTGTGTCAGCATAAGTGTAGTCATCTACCATAAGCAGCTGGCATTCAAGCCAAGCAAAGAAATATGGTGGATAATGCATATGTTGACCCATGCCTCCTCGAGGCATGAGCTAGCTCCATCTCACGAGGCTTAGATCTCGGGGGGCATGATGTGGTACTTTTCCCACTGATACTAGAAGAGGGGCACTCGCTCCAAGAAGAAGGTCACCAGTATAGAGCCGAAAACGAATTTCTTCAGGTGTCCGTGCTTACCCTTGGTCAGTTGGCACTTCATATTCACCAAAAGGCCTCCACACCAGTTGAAGATGGTGGGGGTAAAACATGTGATAACGTACTGAAACTGAGACTTGGAAGCCTCATGAAAATCTTGCGTGCTAGATACACACGCAATGGTGAACACAATTATTCTCAAAACGAGGTTATTGGTGATTGTTACAATCTTCACCTTACCTCGATTGGTTATCTCGGCACCGGGATAGTATCTATGGAATATACTCCTGGTACTCTCACCTCCTTGGCGAGATCCAAAGAGTTGAACTGCTTCTCCTCGACGGGATAACCCTGTAATGAAATAGATGTCCATCTCCTCCAGTTCTAGTTCTTTCCCTTTAATGATGAATATCTCTCTATCTACATCCCAAAGGCTGATAAGATAGGGTAGCAACTCTATCTAAGCCCTCAACCTTGTGGTCCTGAAGAATTTCAGTAGGCCACAATCCCTCAGAGCATTTATGCATGCCGGATCCTGAGATGCTTGGAAATCCTCAGCCTCATGGCCTCTTTCTTTCCACTCCCAGACCATATTGTCTTGCAAAACAACATTTAAACACTTATTAATGATCTTTTACATGGATAAAAATCAACATTTTTTGCTTTAAAGAGAGTTTTTAACTTCAAAAAATCTCTCTTGGCACCATCACATCTATTTTTCAAAATAGTGAGATGGCATTGCACTTTTCGCTCGAGCATGACCATCACGGGTCTAATGACCATACCCATAATGGTCGTCGACGACCTAAAATTTTAAAATCCCCCTTTCTAACATAAAATTCACCGTTAAAATTGCATAAAAAAGTAATGAAATACAAGAGCAGGGATGAGGCTCTTACCTGTCATAGAAGGATTGTGAAATGGTACCTTGGATCTCCCACAACAGCCACCGGAAAATCAAGAGAATTAGGGAACAAAAGCACTTTCAGAGCTCATTTTGGTAAAATGGTAACAAATAAAATTACTTTTACCTATTTATAACTTTTGGAAGTCATTTTGTCAAATATTTTCATAATATTTCAATAATTTTTCTCGCGATATCAATGATGGGTGTGTTTCTTGTGCAGTTATAGGTGCCTTCAATATGAACAATGACCATTTATTGACCGATTCCGGGAGTTTTATTTTATCTCTTTTTCGGACTCATTAAATAAACGAAAAAGGAACCCCCATGGAGTCATGTTTAAGCTCTTTTTTAACTCTTGAAAATTGAAAAGATTTTTGAGTACTTGTATTTTCGAACTCGTTAAAGTAAATGAATAGACGTCACCTCAATATAAGTTTACCGCTTTTTCAGGCTAAGGTTGACTATTTATGAAAAAGGTACACCTTGGTCGACATGGTTAAGAGGTTCCCTTGGATATTGTTTTCTACCTTTTTAGATTCGAGGGACAAATTACGAAAAGGGACATGATGGAGTTTTCTTTTTCGTTTCTTTTTCAAACTCTCTAAACTTGAAAAAGACACCGATTTATTCTTATGTTAGACTTGTTAAAACTTTGCGACGAAGACTCGTCACCATGATGAGACCGAGCTTCTCCTTCCTAGGGCTCATAAAACTTACTAGGATGGATTCATTTGAAGAATGAACTTACATAACAAGTATATGCTATCCCCTTCAAGCTTGTGATTAAAAATAATTGGGGTACTTGCTAGAAATAGCAGGGAAAAAATGAAGATGAGACATCCTTTGTATATGTAACATGTCGCTCTTGAACATGACACTCTTCTGCTCTCACGTCGGGTTTGGGATATCCTCACTCAGTCACTTGTCCTCTCGGGTTTGGGTAATCCATTTTGCCTCTTATTTGACTATTCCACTCTGTCATCATGACCTTTAAGTCCCATGTTGAGTCAGATGATGCCACACTTCGGAGTCACATCGCCAATATGTTCAAGAGAATTCCAATCTGTAGTTATTTACCTATACATTGTTTGAGTCATTGCTATAGTCCTGAATATCATACCACTTTATTCTTTGTTTTGTGTCAATGATGGGGGATTCATCATTGCCCTCCTTCGACAGGTCACTTCCTGTCGACTTCAGCTTACTATCCAGGAAGGTGACTTAGGAACTCCCTTTCAGTACATTAGAGCTAGGATGCCCTAATGGCCAATTCTTCGCATCCAACGACATGTCTTCATTATTGGCTTTCGATCGGGTGATTCCACGAGTGTTCGACCTCAAATGTACTGTTGTACGTTGTGGCCATTGTCATTATTGGCAGTTTCTCTTGTGCTTGTTAACGGTCCACATCATTGGCCAGTAATCAGGTGGTTTTCTAGCATGCTTGACTTCAACACATTTATTCGCATGTTAGGATTCGTACATTGATCGGGTCGGGATGGAGCGCAAGACCCTGAGTCTTGTATGTTATTGCTCATGCTGCATGGATTTATATGTCATTCATGATTGTATACATGTTTCTACTGTATGGATGGTTGTGACCATACTGTGAGACTTTAAATTATGATGATCCTTTTTATCTAGATAGCTGTGCCCATACCATGGATATTTTATCTAGTCTTCATCATCCGGATGGCTGCGTCCATTTCGTGGATTCATGTCTTGATCTCAGATATGTATATGTATATATGTTCTTGATTTTCAGGGCTCCTAACAGTGCATGTCCTCGTCCTTGCCAAAAAGCTCGTAAAGCATCTCAACCATCACTCCTCATTCTTCCTTCATGCTTTAGGAGGCATCTGTTACACAGTAATTTGTCACGCCTCCTCCACTTCCTTGTGACATACCCTGATGTGCCCAAAAAATGATCATTATATAGTATACCCATCCATGTATACAGCTCAAATCCATCCTTTAACTTTTCTTGGAAAATATATGGAGCTTCCTTGAAGAAATGGCTCTTGAAACCCTAAAATGAGAGTCATCACCCTTATGAAGCTCAAAACTGCGATAATCGCCTGATGCACCTTGTTAAGCCAACGACGACATTGCTACGTTCTCTCTCATACTCACGATGGTCTCAAAAAGGAAGTTTTCCCAAAGAGGATGAGAAGCTTCGTGATGTAAAAGCTTCCAGAGTGGCAAGCTAGAGGTGGTTTCGCATAGATGAGGTCGAATCCTCCTAATTTGACCTCTTCGTCTCATCCATATGACCTATCTCCTTAAGATGTGGTCCTAATCCTATCTTTCGAAGAAGTCTAACTCCCTCTCCTAGCCTATAAATCCCCCCTCTACCATTCGCAAATGGTTGATCTATGTCCATTTGCACCCCTATGCTAAGCTTGTGCTTAGAGGTTATTCATTAGACTTGGAGAAGGAGTGTTGGAGAGTTTCTTGGCTTGGACTTGGATTACCAATCAAGGAGAGCCTTTTAACATCAAGGCTATGGTTGTAAGCTTCCCTTTATTCTTTAAATAATAATACAACTGCTGGTTCATCTTCCCAAAATATATATGTTCATGTATGTATTGGTTTGGCATTCCTTGATCAACTAAATAGGTTATTATTGGATTTGCTATTGGTTTTGGCATGCTTTGTTGTCTCTTGGTCACTTGTGCAGGTACATAAGCGCTAAAAGAAGCAGGAACAAGTCTGTGACACAAGTGGTTCGAGGATCTCAACAAAGGAAATTGGATTAGCATCAGAGCAAGGTAGGCTACCTCTCTTGTTCTACTTTTCAATTATAATATAGGAAGATGTCTAGTTGATTGTCCCTTCAGTTGCTAGACCCACTCATTGGGCTAGAGGGATCGTCTTTTTTTGCAGAGAGGATTAACCTTGTCAACATCATTCATCTCCTTATTATCCTCAAGCTAATGGACAAGTTGAAGTCATTAGCAAATCCCTTAACACTATCCTGCAAAGGACGATTAATCAAGCAAAGTCCAACTAACAAATCATGCTATATCCTATAATAGGGGCATATCGAATGTTTGTTAAGATTGCTATGGTTTTTAATCCTTTTCAGTTGGTTTATGGTTTGGAATCGATCTTTCCTATAGGATACAAGATTCCATCTCTCAAGTTAGCAGTCCATTTGCTTCCAGACACCTCAATTCTTGAAGAGCGCCTTATTCATTTGGAACATCTTGATGAGCAGTGTTTGGATGTTGTCACAATGAACTAGGGCAATAAGAAAAGAGTCAAATCTCAATACAACAAGTCCATATGTCCTAGGGTTTTTCCTAAAGGTGACCTTGTCTTGGTCTATGACGAAAATAAAGACACCTTGGGAGCAAGAAAATTCAAACCTATGTGGTACGATCCTTTCATTGTTAAAAGGGTCTTGAAGAAGGGTGCTTATGAATTGATTGATTTTGAAGGGAATGTGCTGTCAGAGCCCATAAATGGGCTCTATCTCATGAACTACTATGCCTACGCTCTTTCCTAGCATCTGCTTTGTTTTGTAAATATTGTACATAGTTTTAGTTTCTGTCTATAGGTGTCATGGTGATGATGATGTTTTCGATCTTCTTTGGTAGGTTTCAATGGATGATTCAGTGTATTTAGGATTCACAGATGGTGCTAGTAGACATACTTGGAATTTATCTTTCACCGCTTGGGTAATACATTATCCATCTTGTTAGTTGTTGGTCGCAAGAGGCATGTGTATTGGTCTTGCTTTTAATAATATAGCTAAGTACAATGCCATTTAATTTACTTTATGAGGCAATATCTTATGGTATTGAATCATTAGTAGTTTATTTGGACTCACAATTGGTTGTGTCTCAATTAAATAATATTTATTGTGTGAGGGATCCTTTATTACATCGTCAATATCTAAGAGTGAGATTATTGCAAAGATCATTTAATTTTATTACTTTCATTCACATTCCATGATCAGATAATGTATTTGCTAATTCTATAGCTAACCAAGCATTAGATTGGCATATCAATCATCCATCACGTTAAAATCAAAACATCAAAAAATTATTTGTATATATGATCAAGTCATCATGAAATCTCTGTATATAGATAGATAAGTGTGTCAAAATATCACAAAATTTGGACAATTGTCCTCAAAATTGGGGCTTAAGCCTGATCATGTCCATATAAAAAACAATTAGTCATCTAAAAAATAGTTTGTGGGCCCTACCCTGGATGAGCATCTCGGTTGAAGACAATGACATTCGCCACTCGACGAAAGAGTCGCACCCACTTTCATGGTACTCCAACCAGTTGTATCTATATAGCCTTAGGTAGGTAATCTAGTGCTGCCATTGGAACCTGGTGAGTTAGACCCTCCAAGTTCCTCCATATAATATGGAGAACTCCCTCAGACTCATCTTCTACTCTCTCTGCGTCTCTACTGTGATGCCTATGCCTCAGTAGACCCTTAGGTCTCATTGGTCCCACATCTACATCATGATCATTTAATCTTGTAAGGATTTTTGTTTCACAGAAAAAGAATTTAAATTTCCTGAGATTATATTCAAAAAATAAAAAAATAAAAAAATCAAATATGTTAAAAATTAGAAAAAACTTACCAATATTGCCCCATGTCGCTCCTTCAGGTAGTGCTAATGATGGTCCTCTCGGAGGTCTACTCTGACATATGGGTAATCCTCTATGGATACGACTTGATACTCCCACTAGTGGAAGAACTCATTGTCAAAGGCCACCAGAGTGAATTCATCTCTGCCAAGTCGCTTTATCAGATTTGCTCATCTGGCCATCCTTGGATCTCTAGGATTGCTGATGGCAGACACTACTCTAGATTGGAGTGCAGGAATCCGCTCAAAGAAAAATGAGTAAAGGATGGTGCCATAGCCAAAGTTCTTTGTCTTCCCCTGTCTCACTGATGCCAGTTGTTTCTTCATATTGACTAGGAGCATTGTGCACCAATCATATACTACTGGTTTTAGGCATTTTACTTCCAAGAACATAGTTGGTCTTGATGCCTGATGCAACAAAGCTGAACCTGCTATCCTGGCAATGGTAAAAAATATTATCTTGATAGAAATGTTTTTGATATGTTTTATCGGGACTTGGGAACTGACTTTGTTAGTCCCTGGTGCACAGTGCACAACAATGTAATAAAAAACATTAAGGCCTCCATGGGCCTTCCCTTTTAGATCTACTTCTTCTCTCCTTCGGGAGAGTCCTGTAATGAAGTAGTTATCCTCTAGTTCGATATGTAAAGGCATTTGATCTATGATGAATTGCTCTTTCTTTGGGTTCCAATAACGAATCAACATTTCCAATAATCGAGTTTGAGCTCTCAAATTGGGTATCATGAAGAATCTGAGAAATGATCCACAATTTTTTAATCCATCCAACAATTCTTGATCATCTAAAACCTCATTATCCACTTTAGTGTGCTCTCTCTCCCTCCAAAGGATCGACAGCTTGAAAAATTAAAGGATTTCATCAATTAATAATTTTTTTTTTAAACTTACTCTGTGCATACGCGGCTTCTGTTTGTCGGATTCGTTGATGGAATTGGTCAGATCGATTTTTCCCAAATTTGCTCCAAAATCCATCTTCTCAACACTTGGATGGTGAAAATGAAATTGGCTATGTCTAAAACTCTATTTTATAGTCAAAATTTAAAACCCACTTTTCAAAAATTCATTTTTTAACTTTATTATTTTATTTTATGAACTTTTGACCTTTTCTTGGAGTGTTGGGAAATTTTCTTTTCAAGGTGACGAAAACTTTTATTACTTAGTAATATTTTTGGTATTGCTTCGACTCCACGATCATTGAACTATCATGGTAGGTATCATATTCTAAACTGGCATATAGGTTAAGACATATCACTTTGACCTCACACTGCGATATTTAGCCACATGGTCGACCCCATTATGCTGTAATTTTTTAACCTCTTGCACTCGTTATCTTGTAAAATAGTAACATAGTGGTAGAACCTTTCCTTCCATGGGCTTCCTAGTCAGAAAATCGCTAACATATGTTTCCCATGATGTAAATATTGAGTATTCTTGAGAGTCCTCTTTAGTCCTGCCCTGACTGTGCGTTGAAGCCTCATTCTTCTTCGCTATTATTCTGGATTTATACACTAGAGACTCTCATGTGTTGAGTTGTATTATTGCATTGCATATTGACCACTTGCACCTCTTTTGGCCTTAAGCCAAATTCATTTGGACTCGTGTATAAGCCACTTTTGACCATGGCTTTTTTTCAAGTTCGAACCATGCATTCATTAGTCTTTGCGACTTGACACCCTTTTCCCTGGAGGGAACATCCCCTGAGTGTCAATGACTAGCATCCACCACCTTGCATTGAGCATAGGAATGTTCCAGTCCCAGGAACTAGTGCACTTTCCCTTGACACTCGTTCTCTCCACTGTACCACATGCATTATTTTATTCCTTTTCAAGCTTTAAATATGAAAAATACAAAAAAGTAAATATTCCAAAAAAGGAGTGGGAACAAGAAAATTTCTTCATTATTTGATGGTAGCAAGGGTCAGTCATGTCTCCCTTGAAAAAAGCACTTAAAATGAGTCTTTCCTCCATCGGGATGGGAATTAGTTTGACTTTAGGGAATCCATAACCTTGTTCTTGAGTCAGTCCTCCACCGGTTGGTTATCTCTTCCAATCATATGTAGAGTTTGTTAATGCCTTCTACATTGCAAACTTATACAAAGTTATTTTATGTTGCCATAAAGTCACATCAAGTCATGATTTTTTTCAAGGGAAGTAAACCTATTGTCGACCATTCTGTGGTGTCTCTTGACTCATTTTTGTTGGCCATACCCAGTCTATCAAGTTATTCTCAGCATCATATAATCGATATGGTCCTTACTCGTGTTGGTTAAGAAGGTTCCCATTGAATTGTTATTGTCGGGTCTGCTCTTATCGACTCCGAAAAATTTCTCTGGGAGTAGACCTAGAGTTGCACCTTGACCTTATTTACATTATTGATAGGTGACTTTGTGCTTAGCATTGATCAACATTATGGTTCTTTGGCTGAGCAGTTTCCCTTGTGTTTGACGTCATCTTACATTATCACACATTGGGATTTGTGCATTACCTTGGTTTCCATTTTACCCTATTGGTGGATTCCTCACCTTAGTGTCAACTTCCATTATTGGTTGATTCAGAGGATTTTTTTTGTGTGCTAGCCACATCTTGTGTACATTGGAAATGTACTTCAGAATGGTTACTTCATCTCTCTTCATCTGATTTCTTCCAAATTAGTCGCCTGTAAGTTACACTCACGCTGGTTGATGTGGGATGCCTTAATTCCTTCCTCCCAGCAAATCTTTTCCTATCGACTCCAACTCATTTCTTTGGGAACAAGGTCTAGAGTTCTTTTTTCAAAACATTAGGGTTTGCAGTCATCACTCGCTGACTCCTTCGCTATTGAAAGTGAGAATACATTAATATTTCTTGATTGATAGATTCTTTCAAGTGTTTGACTTCAACACATCTATTCACACTTGTTAGATTGTACTGGGTACCTTGATTCTCATTATCATTATTAGTGAGTTGTCTCACATTTGTTAATGGTATACATCAATGACCGATAATCAAATGATTTCTCACATGGTCGACTTCAACTCATTTATTCCAATAGTGTATAAATGTACCATTTGTGGTTGGTGAAGACCTCGGGTTGTGTTAGGATCTTGTTTCACTTGACAACTCCTTTAGTTTTTTGCCAATGACACCTCTCAGATTATATGTTTCAGTCTTTCACAACATCTTATACATTGGCACTCAAGTTTATGTAGTACCACTGTTCCACCTATATGACTTGGTACTTTTATGAGGACCAATAATGCAACATCATTGATCAAACAATCTTCTAGCATCATTGATCAAATATTCTTCTATATGTAATACTGAGACATAACTCCATTGTGTTCTTTCATGGCTATGATATAATGATCCACTATGTATTCTTCAGCTTCTTCTGTACACTTATGTATACATTCTGGATCCGCTTTATACTTGACTAGTAGACATGCTTTACTACTTCTGAGCATGGGTATGCCCACCTCAGACATGAGTTTTCTTTCTAACTCCTTCCACAAATGTTCGATGGGCTAGAATCTGGTGATCTCTTCTCGGGTTTTTTAGATGACTCATCTCTCTATACTTAATATATTTCAGCCATCATGATCCCCTTATGACCTCATATATTAGGGGGCATTTGTTATAACATCATTCAACACTCCTGTAGACCTGATGCTCTTTTATGGCCTTGGGTAGTCCCTTTCCCCATGCAGACTTGAATTTATATTAAAAAACAATATTTCAAATTCCATATGTGACTCTGCCCATAAAAAATCGCGTACATACATGGGTACCATAACATTATACCCACATACACATTTTAAAATATGAAAAAATAAAATAGAATGCTATTTTTTTGGCAGTATTTACGAGTTTTATTGATAACCCACCTATAGGAGGTTGTGGTCTGTCTGAAATAACCAACTTGAGGTGGCATATATACACCCTTTGGGTAGGTATAATTGATACAAGAAGAAGGATATCGACATTATACTCGATTTCTCCCAAGCCAAGTCTTTTTTTCCCGTGCCTCCTGCACTCCCAGTCTCTAGGAAACCCTGGTTTCCTTTTCATAGATGCTCAACATATTTATCTAGCATCTACTTTCACCTATTAGAGAGGTTGTCATTTTACCTCGGGCTGGATGGATCCAGAGGAAGCCTTCGTTGGTGCCTTTGGCCTGGATTAGGTTGTATATTTCCTATACTTACTGTTGTTAATCAATAAAGAAGCTCATGTCTTGTTCTTGATATATGTTGTCATCTTATGAATGATGGTTTATATGTTTATATATGATGATCTAACATATTATTATGTATGCACATTGAATTATCTATTATGTATATGCTTATATTATTGATTTGCAGGTCTGTGTATCTTGGAGGAAGCCCAGGGTCAATAGGTTCAGATTCCTCTTTTATGTCAATTCTAAAAAGATTCTATTCTAGAGGTTCACACTTAATGATTTCTTGTGCTTCCTCTTTAGAAACTCTTGAACTAGAAGCAATTTCTTGCTTCACTTATTTCTTTGGAATTGGTCTTGGAGGGGTTTTTGGGAGAAATCACCCCAACCTTCCCTCTTTCTCCTCTTTCATTCTCAATTCACTCCTCTTGTTGGTTTGTGTATCGAAAAGATTCCAAAAATTAACATTTTCCCTGGCAATGACACCAAAAATTGACATGCTCCTACAATGTTCTTGTATAAGGCTTACTTTAATATCAATCTAGGGTCATTTTACACACAAAACGTTGAGCAAATTATATGCATTTTTGGCTTTATGCATTTCATAGCTTGAGATAGTGAGATAACTATATATAGCTATTTAGAATTAATTATAAGAAAATTGTATAATCATTGTCGCTAAAGTTTTAAATTGGTTTATATTTAAATACAATAGTAAAACAAATTAAAGCTTTTCTAACTAAGTAAATAAAACTAACTAACAACAAAGAAAAGTAATGATCAACAATGAAACTAATCTATTATGCTAAAGGAAAATAAATTCACATAAAGTTGCTACAAAAAATAGAATACAACTAATTGAAAATAAAAATGCAAAGAACATAAAACAAATAAGTAAAAAAAAAAAAGATTTTCTATATTAAGAAAATAAAAGAAATATATAAAAATGTAAAGATGAATAAATATCCATAATAAAAAATATGTGTAGTAAAAGAAATTAATTTACAGAAAAATATATAAATTTATACCAATAAGAAAAAGAAAATAACCACCATGGCTGTAGAGTGACCCTTTCTCTATAGTCCAATAGTGGGTTGCAATGTCTTACCCACTTATAAGAACATAGAACAACTGATTTTTATAACAGAAACTGATAATAACATAGTCCAAAAGCAAACACTCTTAGTTTGGTTTTCATAGTTTATATACACAAATCTCTCTAACTGACAGAATTGCTTGTACTTTTAAGTGGTACTTATCAAGAATAAAAGAGGAAACCATTTCTAGTTATAGTAGTTAGGTGTCTAAAAACTTATCACATATGCATAACAGAAACTAACTTAATTCTTTTTCACGATTTTCCCTTCTTAAGCCTATTTTCAAGCATCATGGGCTGAATGAATTGAAGTGGGTTGAGACAAAATTGTAAGGTTGAGCTGGAAAGAAAAAGTAATAACAATACTAGAAAATAAATATAAATATTTACATAAAGGAAAAACACACTACAACTAATAGAAGTTTAACAACACTAGTCTCTTTTTTTGAAAATTCTTTCAGATGTAAAGAATATTTGTAATATGGTTGTACAATTTTTATAGACTTTAATTTTATAGGTAATATCCTCAGTGTGGGTACCATCCAAGATATCTGCTCAGCTTCATGGTTCTTGAAAAATATTTATGCAGTTGTCCTTTTCATATCTGCAATCATAAAAGAGTGTCATGCTTGATACCCACAAACTAATAACCAACCAACATTCACCCGGGTATGCAAAAGTGTTAACTTACTATAAGAAAAGGTTGTTCATTACCATGTGATCCAAACATTCCAATTATGATGAATAAGTTGAATTGGCATGGATGAAAAATGAATAAAAAGGTGATTTTTATAAGGAAAATGGTGATAAAAAGGGTGATTAGGAGTGAAAAAATTAGCTCTCATAAGGCTTCAAACTAAATAATTACAAGTCGTGCACAAGTTCCATGCTAAAATATGAGCATTTTCCAGCCCATATTGATATTTTTTCTCAATTATGAAATGATTTTATTTCATAATTTGAAACTGTGAGGATTTTTCTTTTTTTCTTGAATATATAATTTCAGCCTCATAATATCTCATAACAACCTTGCTAATCTATGATGGAAAATACAAGTATACAAATATGTATGAGTTGTGTCATGTTTTAAATCCTAGTTGATGAGTAGTGAATTAGGGATACCTACCTCTAATAATTGTCAGCGATAAACACATTTTTTCCAAGGTGTTAATAAGGAAAGAACTATCCAAGAGATCATTAATAGTGATTTTGATACTAACATGCCTCAATATCTAAGTGGAGATTTGAAATTAATGAAGAGAATGAGATCCCAAAGGTATTGAGTCTTTTTTAATGCTCAATTTCAAGGTACACATAATTTTGTTTATGAATAAGGAAGCATGGTGAGTGCTTACAAGATCAATAAGAAGAGGCGGCCTGAGATGTCGAGAGTGTCAGATATTGGCCAAGCCCCATGGTATTCACAAATGTGTTGGAATATTCTTAACAAACAAATAACTTCAATATACAATGGATCAACTATGTCATTCAATATTCAAATGGTGAGGAGGCACTAATAATTTTGAAATGGATCAAATAGCTAGGGAACTTACAGTGAGGTGCTTAGCAATGAGAACTCGACCAACTGAGCTAACCCTTGGGGCTTAATAGGTTCTTTCTAATTCAAGGCATGAGGGAGATTTGTATATGGATTTGATATATAACATTTAAAAAAATTATTAATAATAAAAATAAGTAAATATATACATACGACAAAAAATATTAATAACAAAAATATTCAATGTGTTTGTATATAACCACTCTAGATCCATCTTAACTCTTCTACCATGCTTCTAGAGGGATCAAATACACTGATATGCAAACCTTTTTTAGAGTGAAAAGAGATTTGATCTCTCAGCTTGGTAGATCCAGAGTTAAAATGGATCTAAGTATATGTCTATTAACATTTACCAACCATTTAATTTATTGGGCATTATATAGCCCAATATGATGTGTAACACCGTCCCTCCATCATCAAAGTTGAACCCTGTGAGCAAAAATTTCAACTTTCAAAGTTGAACCCTGTCCATCGGTCATCAAAGTTGAAATTTTGCTCACGTCCGCCAAAAAAAAAAAAAAAAAAAAAAAAAAAACTATACAAAACATTTTAATAATATTTGCTTATAACATAAAAAAATTTACAAATGAAGAAATTAGATCCCTCTCCTCTCAAGTTAGATCCATATTTAAAATAAATTTATAGTAAAATAACGAAAAAATCAGATCGTAAATTTTCAACTTACGATGATCGAATCATTGTGTGCAAGGTGCCCCACTCACGTCCAAACAGTTGCTGCTGTCTGACTGATGATCGAATCATTGTGTGCAAGGTGCCCCAGTCTAAACAGTTGCTGCTGTCTGACTGCTCTGCGTTGCATCCATTGATTCCCCGTATTATTTTAGCTGAAGCCCCATGCTTCATGGGTCATCAAAGTTGAAATTTTGCTCACGCAGATCAAAATAAAACCAAAACAAAAAAATAACTATACAAAATATTTAAATAATATCTGCTCATAACATAAAAAAATTATACATGAAAAAATTGGATCCCTCTCAACTCAAATTAGATCCGGATTTAAAATAAATTTATACTAAAATAACGAAAAAATCATAAGATAATAGAATCATTTTGTGCAAGTTCCGCCACTCCACGTCCAAACAGTTGCTCCTGTCTGACTGCTCTGCGTTGCATCCAATGATTCCCCGTATTATTTTAGCCGGAAGCCCCATGCTTAAAGGAGCCTGGCAAATCTGGAGAAATTATGCGATATCCTCTGCCAGATGAGTCCACTCTATACGACGCTGTTCGAAGAATTATTCTCACCGAAAAAAGACAATAGGCCTGCTCAGTCAGCACTAACATGCTTAATGCTTCCAAATTGTACTGTTGTGCCAGGTGACTTACTATTCACGATATTCCCCATAAATAGATGGAGAAAATATAGATGGAGAAAATGTTCATTAAAATAATAAATATATCTATATTTTTCGACATAAATAATCAATAATTGTCTTAGAGATAAGAGCAACATAGGAAATTTGGTGATGTTATAGATGGCAGCAATAATGTTAAATTTGTTGATGAGTGGTTGAAATAATGCGTTATATAATATTAAAGAAAGTTTGACATTCCTTACCTTGAAATGGATTTTATTGTAACAATGCAGAGTGAAGGTTGGATGCAACAAACATAAATTTGGCAGAGAATGAAAAACACATATTTTTTATTATTTAATATATGAAAGAAAGAATGTGGGAAGTGGCACTAACATTATTATAAATACCAGTCATGAATGCCCACTTTCATTATAGTGTTGTTGTTGGAGGCTTATGCCCCTTTTCTTTTGTTGTAAAGATTGAGGATCACTATCAAGAAGATTAAAAATAAAGGCTATATGATCATTATACTAAATTTCATCTTCAGTTTGAATACATGCCACAAGTATTTTGAAAAGCTCAATATAAAATTGATTATAATCGATTAATATGTGGATGGAAATAAAATTAATAATTTATACATTGTCAATTTTTTCCGATTTATTTAGGTGTAAATGAGTAATTGACATTGTAAATGTTAGTCTTTTTTCAATTATGTATGGACAAGTATAAATTTTGACACAATTGAAAATTATTGACTCTTATAAATCATTGAAACTATCATATAGCAATATAGCAATGCACATGTTACTAAGTAGAGATGACATGAAAAATTGAAAACAGGTAACTTTATTGTTAAATGTGAAGCAAACTCAACAATCAATTTGTTTATCACTATCATTCACATGAATTGGCACTTACCTAGGTAAATAAATGGTGAATATAATATATTGTAGCCATTGAAACAATATTAAGTGAAGAATTGATTGAGACACTAATTAAGACATTTATAAATAGAATGTAATGAATGAGACCTACTCCACTCCACGTGGGAATATAGTGTTTCAATTACTCCTTACCACTCATGTCAAGGAAGGTAGGAAATCCAAAATTTGTTTGGTCTCCTTGAACATGTTTCTTGTGCACGAGTGGGTTTGGAAATTTTGGCTCTCAAGTCATCTCAAAAGTTAGGTGTTGACCAATGCTTTTACTTATTCAATACTATTTTTTTTTCTTATTGATCTCTCCCTTGTGTGGTTGTTCCATCTTCTTTGCTACTTGCTTTAGTCTTCCTCTTGTCATTTCACTTGTTCTTTCCTCAAGTCTTCATTAAGACGTCTTCCTTCTTTCCTTTCCACTTTCCATGGTAACCTCAAGTTTTTAGTACAATGAAGATGACATTTCATTTATTCCATCATGCTTGTGATAAGGAAGGTGGGAAACCCAAAATTCATTTGGTTTCCTCACATAATTATTGTGCCTAGGTGATATTGCCAATTTTGGATCCCAAATCATCTCAACAATTTTAAGTGGTGACTGTTACCTATTGAAAAATGTGTAACCCATAGGATAACATTTTCCCCTCTTTAGATAGCTAGTAGCCTTATATGATCAACACATAGCATGATGCTAGGATCTTCCATGTAACATGCCTACCATAAAAACTTACATAAAACTCATATATTTACTAAGTTTAATATTACGAAGAATCGGTTGAAATCAAGAACCGTTTTGATTAGTTTATCACTAATTTAGTTTGTCATCTTTGCCTTTAGTTTTCGATGGTTAATATGGTGGGATTTGTTGAGAACGAGTTGGACAGATAACCAAAATGAGATTAAATCTTGCTCAAAACATTCATTGCCTCAACTATCTTGATAGTTTTTTAGTCTCAACATGACTAGCCATCCATCAATTTAATCGACTTGATGAGTGGAACCAACTTCACCCTATCATGATAGACTTATGTATTCTCCTCGATGTTCTCCCTACAGAAGCAGTGGTTCCAGAAGAGGTCATTCACGCATACCTCCTTATTCTCCTTCTTACGAGAGTCCAGTGTGAGGCCATGGTGGTTATCCTTCTTGTTTTGACAGACCAAGATAAGGATCTTGCAGATTGTGACCAAAGATGGGATCTTAGTTGCAAGGTTGACTTGCAGAAGTAGAAACACATCTTTATGTTCCACAGAGAGGCTCTCGGTAAAGTTGGGTAAGATGGTCATTTTTTTGTCTTTCTTGACTATTATTAACTAGACACACCTTCTAGTATGCCTTTTACATTTACATGCATGTTTCTTTATCTTTCATGATTATACATGTACCATGATCTGAAATGTGAACTTTTCTGTATAAGGAGAACTTACACTCTTTTTCTTAGAAAAGAAATTATATTACTACAAGTAGATAAATATTGTTATTGTATATTTTTCTTAGTAAAGAAAATATATTACTACACGTAGATAAATATTGTTATTATATATTTTTCTTAGTAAAGAAAATATATTACTACATGTAGAAAACGATTTTTATTATATATTTGCAGCATTAAAAGATAAGTAACATTGCTTGTCTTTATATAACATTGCATATGCATTTTATGCAATGATATTTTCTTAAATAAAGGATAACTTACACTCTTTTTTTCTTAGTAAAGAAGATATATTACTACATGAAGATAAATATTGTTATTATATATTGCAGCATTAAAAGATAAGTAACCTTGTTTGTCTTTATATAATATTGCATATGCATTTTATGTAAGAAAAGATAGGATGCATGATCTTTTCTTAAATAAAGGAGAACTTACACTCTTTTTCTTAGTAAAGAAAATTTATTACTACACATAGATAAAGATTGTTATTATATATTTTTCTTAGTAAATAAAATATATTACTACATGTAGATAAAGATTGTTATTATATATTTTTCTTAGTAAAGAAAATATATTACTACATGTAGATAAAGATTGTTATTATATATTTTTCTTAGTAAAGAAAATATATTACTACATGTAGATAAAGATTGTTATTATATATTTGCAACATTAAAAGATAAGTAATCTTGTTTGTCTTTATATAACATTGCATATGCATTTTATGTAAGAAAAGATAGGATGCATGATCTTTTATTAAATATGTTCCACGGACAGGCTCTCGGAAAAGTTGGGTAAGATGGTCATTTGTTTGTCTTCTTGAGTATTATGAACTAGGAACACCTTTTAGTACAGCTGAGGTTGATATGTGAATATAGATATACAGATGTTGATATATGAATATAGATATATACAGAGGCTAATATGTGAATATAAATATATAGAGGCTGGTATGTGAATATAGATGAATATAGATATATAGAGGTTGATATGTGAATATAGATATGCAGATGTTGATATATGAATATAGATATATACAGAGGCTGATATGTGAATATAGATATATAGAGGCTGGTATGTGAATATAGATGAATATACATATATAGAGGTTGATATGTGAATATAGATATACAAAGACTAATATGTGAATATAGATATATAGAGGCTGATATGTGAATATAGATATACAAAGACTGAATGTGAATATAGATATGGAGAGGCTCATATGTGAACATAGATATGTGAATATAGATGAATATAGATATACGGAGGCTGGTATGTGAATATAGATGAATATAGATATATAGAGGCTGGTATGTGAATATAGATATGTGAATATAGATGAATATAGATATATAGAGGCTGATATGTGAATATAGATATACAAACACTGATATGTGAATATAGATATGAAGAGGCTCATATGTGAATATAGATATACAGAAGCTGAGAGAAGCTCATTACTTTTGTGTATAAGGAGAACTTACACCCTTTTTCTTAGTAAATAAAATATATTACTACATGGAAATAAATATTGTTATTATATATTTTTCTTAGTAAAGAAAATATATTACTACATGTAAATAAATATTGTTATTATATATTTTTCTTAGTAAAGAAAATATATTACTACATGCTACATGTTCATAAGATTGTTATTATATATTTGTAGCATTAAAAGATAAGTAACCTTGCTTGTCTTTATATAACATTGCATATGCATTTTATGTAAGAAAATATAGGATGCATGATCTTTTCTTAAAAAAGGATTTCATATTGGTGTATGAAATGATAACAATGATAACAAATCCAAGTTATTTTCTTGGAAGTGAATATAGATTAAAGAGGGTAATTTGTGAAATATTTTCATGGGTGGTGAAAAATAAAAGAGAAAAGTTAATTAGATTATTTTTCTTGGAAGTGAGATTTTCTTTCGAATTGTGTAGTTTTAATAACTACCTTACGTGTTTATAAGACATAAGTCTTTGTTGAAGAAAAGATAAGTAATTATGACCTTTTGGTTAATTAGAATAAATAAATGTTGTGGTGTTCTTGAAAAGAACACAATGATTTTGTGCTTAGTCATGGTACAATATTTCCATACCATTGGTAAATATTATTTATTTAATAAATCCATGGAAAAGAAGAACACAATGGTTTTTTGCTTAGTCATGGTAAAATATTTCCATAGTGTTGGTAAAGATTAGTTATTTAATAAATCCATGGAAAATATTTCCATGGATTCTCATGCGTAAGAGAGTTCTTTTGAAAAAATAATACTTAGTTATGAGAAAATATAATAACCTATGCATAGATCAAATAAATAGAGATAATATAAGTCATAGGAATATTCTTTGGAAATAATATGTTTTTTAACTACCTTATGTGTTTATAAGACATAAGTCTCTGTTGAAGAAAACATAAATAACTATGACCTTTTGGTTAATTAGAATAAATATATGGTGGTGTTCTTGAAAAGAACACAATGGTTTTGTTCTTTTGAAAAAAGAATACTTAGTTATGAGAAAATATAATAACCTATGCATAGATCAAATGCATAGAGATAATATAAGTCATAGGAATATTCTTTGGAAATAATATGTTTTTTAACTACCTTATATGTTTATAAGACATAAGTCTTTGTTGAAGAAAATATAAGTAACTATGACCTTTTGGTTAATTAGAATAAATAAATGTTGGTGTTCTTGAAAAGAACACAATGGTTTTATGCTTAGTCATGGTACAATATTTCCATAGTGTTGGTAAATATTAGTTATTTAATAAATCCATGGAAAAGATTCCCATGGATTCTCATGCGTAAGAGAGTTCTTTTGAAAAAAGAATACTTAGTTCTAAGAAAATATGATAACCTATGCATATAGATCAAATGCACAAAGATAATATAAGTCATAGGAATATTCTTTGGAAAGAATATGTTTTTCTTGTGCAGGAAAGATAAGTCAATTGTGTTAATTCCTTTGCAAGAGTTTGTAAAAGTTACATGTTTTGGTGGGTAAAAAGATAAATGATTTGTGTGTTGTATATTTGATATTTGGATTTAATTGCATGGTTTAATGCATACAAGGTTAACACTATTATTATCTTAGTTCTTATGCCTAAAAGAAAGGTTGATTATGAAAACAAATGCATGAGAACTTTGTCATGATACTTTCTTGAAAACAAATGCATGAGAACTTTTTTATGATACTTTCTTGAAAACAAATGCATGAGAACTTTCTAAATAAAATAGAGAAACTATGTTCGGTTCTTGAAAATAACTATGTGTTATTTGCACAAATAACAATCATTATATTTGTAATGAACACATATGCAGAAGCATGGAAACAATACATGCATGAAAATAGAACTATTGTGTTAGATCTTTTAAAGAGAAACATGGATTGAAAACTTTGTTATGATACTTTCTTGAAAACAAATGCATGGGAACTTTGTACATAAAACATAGAAACTATGGGTTCTTGAAAATAACTGTGTGTTATTTGCACAAATAACAATCATTATATTTGAAATGAACACATATGCAGAAGCATAGAAACAATAGCTGACTACAATAGTTGACCACAGAAATAATAGCTGACTACATGCATGAAAATATAACTATTGTGTTACATCTTTTAAAGAGAAACATGGATTTGTGTGCAGAAAAGAATAAGTATTATCTTAGATCCTGTAAATGAAAACAAGTAATTACTTGCCACGGGAAAGATGATTTTGGAAAAGAGACTTGCATTTGTATTAGAGAAATGCATGTATTTGTGCATACAATAGATTTTGTAAATAGCTCTATCTCGGGAAATATGCTTTTGGAAAAGAGACTTGCATTTATATGCACGATAATGATGTCTATCATGTTAGCTTTCCCTTAGAAGGGGGTATGTATTTTTATGTATTATAATAATATCTATTGTATTGGAAAGATTACTTAGTTACATGCATGGAGAAGAAGAAGCTAAGGGGCTAGATCTCTTTGAATGTATTATAATAATATCTATTGTATTGGAAATATTACTTAGTTACATGCACGAAGAAGAACTCTCTTTGAATGTATTATAATAATATCTATTGTATTGGAAAGATTACTTAGTTACATGCATGAAGAAGAAGAAGTGAAGGGGATAACTCTTTTTGGATAAGTTTTTATCTAATTACATGCACGAAAAACAAAGATCAGTTGTTAGTTATGTTATCACTTAAGAATTCTAATGCCAAAATTTCTCATACTAAGTTTGATGATAAAGGTCGGTGCTAGTCTAAGTTTGATTTTTGTTTCCTTAGAGTCTGAGTCTTAGGAGTCTTGAGTCAAATATGCATTCTCATTCATCACTGGTCATTCTCATTCATCACCGGTCTCATAGCCATGTGTCAGTTTTGTTTAAAAATTACTATGTGCCACAAAGCCCTTAGGTGATTTCGTAGCGCATGTAACCATTTTGAAGTGTTTTCGCAGCGCATAAATGCTTTTTCGTAGTTTCGCAGCGCAACATATTTTAGGTGATTTCGCAGCGCGACACGTCTTAGGTGATTTTGTAGCGCATAATTCAAAATTTACACTGACTGCGCTACGAAATCGGAGATTCATGCATTCTGTAGCGAATCTTTCCTAACTGTCAAATCTATCAAGTTAAGTTATAGTTGCGTCATTCATTGTCAGTTTATGCACTCCACATATCATGTCCAACCACTTATCTCCATTATTACAGCCACTAGGTACATTGGTACACACAGATTGCAAGTTCCAAGAAAAGCTAGGTATTCACAGTCTTAATGATGATTGTATTCGTTGCATGAGGAACAAGTCTGCAAGTTTTCAATTTGAATACATTGTTATCAAGCGAAGCAGTTATCAAGCGAGGCAGTTATCAAGCGAGGTAGCCATTCAAACAAGGCAGAGATTGAAATTTGAGCAGCGATAGTGTTTCAAACCTTCATGGAGGGATCGGCAGAAAGGAAAGACCACAGATCAGGAAAATGTTTGAGAAACGAACCTCAAGGTTTAGACATAACATTGAAGAACACAGAAGTCAAGCATGCATTTAAACAAGCTGGATGTTGGAATTTTTGCAAGAAACTCCAGGGAGGTCATGCACAAGTCACCAAGGAATTTGCCCTGAATTTCACAGGACTAAACTCAAAGGTTGATATGCTGGAATTGCAGGTCTCACCAGACATAATATCCACAATTACGGAGATTCCAAGAGGGCAAGAAAGTTGGTTCAAGAATTTCAAATTTGATATGACCCCATGTAAAGAATTTCTAAAGCAGGAGTTCATTAACTCAGATTTAAACAAGTCTGTTCCTAGAAGTTATGTCAAAGAATCATATGCCAATTTGCTTACTTGTATACAGAAGTACCTTACCTGTGAAGGGAGATATAATAAGGTGTATTCATACCATTTTAAACTTCTATTGCATTTCACAGGAAAGACATCTATTGATCTACCTTTTTACTTATTTCGCAGCTTAAGCAAAATGTGTGACAAGGTGCAGCTAAGGAAAGAAGCCTGTGAGACTTCATTATTCCACCATGGTTTGGTTAAGTTGATTGTTCTGCATGAACTCCAGAGGGTTGGTAGGGACTGGCACACATTCATATTCATGTCTGGTTTCAAGAACAAGACCGGCCTCAGCCCTCAAGCTGCAAAAGATCTTCCAACAACAATTGGTCATCGGGCATAACAAGATCCAAGAGGTTTTCAAAGTTAAAGGCAAGGAAAAAAGTAAGAGAATCCACCAGGCCACTGACTATCCAGGATACACCCCAGCAGTCCCTTAAAGAGAAAACTCAGGTCAAAGAAACTACACATGAATCAAGCACAGGTGAAGGAGTTCAAAGAAGAAGGACTAGGAGCCAGGTGGCTAAAGAAAAAGGTAAGTCAGTGAGTATTGAAGAAAGCCCTATTTCAAAGGGAGACTTAAATGACTTATTGCAAGCCATTGACATTGAAGAGTCTCCACTAGTTCAGGCAAATTTGATAGAGTCAGGAAAAGACAAGGCTAAGAGAGTCAAAGCCTCGAAAAAATTCAAGTTTGATGATTAGGTTGATCAATTTGTTTTTAAGCCCAGGAGACCCATAACGAGGAAGTTTAAACAAGTACAGGAGGTACTGCCAAGAGCAAATGAAACAGGGGAGGTGACACGACCTCATGAAAGAAAGGAAAAAGGCAAAGCAGTTGCCATTCAAGAAGAAGATAGTGTGGAAGACTTGAAAAGAAGATTGGAATCAACCAACTTTGAAATTGCTAGATTGAAGAAAGTTGTCAGGAAATTTGCAGTTAAGGAGGCTTATTTTAACCATATGCAAGCTCGGTGGGAGGACCAAACATTTCAAATTCCCGAGGTGGTTGATTTTAGTGTTCAATTCTGTAGTTGGACTATTCCTGCAATAAAGGAAGCTCAATTTATCTGAAAGGTCAATACAAACCTCAGATCTGGGATCAAGGTCATGAAGAAACAAATTGAAGACTTAAAGATACAGCTAAGCCAGCTGAAAGAATCTCCTTAAAGAAATCCCACTTCAAGTAAGGCTATGTTTCAAATTTTGATGGTTTTTCTTGGTATAATATTTCTTGAAGAATCATACATTTCCATTCAGTTTTGAAAGGCCTTGGAGCAGTTGAAAGAATGTTTAAACAACAAAAGGCTCAAAATAGCAAAATTTTGGGTTGAAACTGTGATTTTAAGATGATGACTAACGCTCAGCAGTTTCATAGCACGCTACGAAACTGCTGAAGCTACACAATCTAATCTTAGTCAACTGATTTTGAAATACAAGCGGAAATTTTGAAAAGGGAATACCTTCAAGGGATCATCTAAAGCTATCAACTTTCAACAAGGTCAAGACAGGTGGAGGAAACATGCATTCGAATCCAACTCTAAACTTTTTGTCATAAAGTGAGCACATTTACTATAGTCCAAGATATGTCAGACAACTTGGAAGAGCTTTTGCCTTCACACATGAAAGAGGTTGACAACACATCAAAGATGTGGCAATATGTTATATTTTGGATAATAAAAGATAAAGGGCATGGTTCTTTGGATTCGAACATTTTTGAGGCAAACCAAAGGCCGATAAACAGGGATAGTTTCCTATGTTTCAGGGGCAGTGGAGGAGATGTGACATTGAAGACCAGCATGGATCTTTGAACATCCACCACAGCGAAACTAAAAAGGGACCAGATGTCAAAGAATGAGAATGATTGTAATTAAGGCTATTATTAGCACAATATGGAGTTAGACTCCTACTTGATTTAGATCTCTAGAAAGTCTAGTTGTAGTTTGTTACATTTAATAGGCAGTTAAAAGTTGAACATATGTCATTAGAAGTAGATTTCGAGTTCCGCTCATGTTTGAGGAGGAATTTCAGTCAGGTAGAAGAACTCTATATATAGGAGAAAAGGAAATGTAATAAGGGTTTGAAATTTATGTAAAAAATCTCTGTTATTAGCTTATGTAAAGACTCTGTTTCTTTTGGTAATACAGTATTGGCTTCTGCTTCTCAAGAATCATAGAGAGTTCAATGTATAAGTTCCTTTTGTTGTCTTTTCATGTTATCTACAGTGTTATGAGTATTTAATTACTTAGAAATCACTTGCAGTGTTCTAATTTCCTTCATATACTCGTAGACTGTCCTTTTTTTTTTGTTTGGTGTGCTCTACCTATATTGAAACCTGAATGCCTTGACTTTATTGCAAAGCCAATTCTATGGTTAATGCTAAATCACATATGACTCCATAAGCCCAATGGATGCTTGTTAATTTTGATTCCACCATCTTCATTCCTATTTGTTTCACAAAGAGTTAGCCATATTTATCATAATAAAAAACCTTTAATCCTTTGAGAGAGCCCTCTCAGGCTAAGGAGGCTAAGCCTTAGCTAACAAATTGGTTTGAAATAGTTACTTGAAGTCTTCCTAGTCTGCAACCTTCCAGGGCTTGATTTTGAGATAACAAGTTACATGCACGAAGAAGAAGAAGCTAAGGGGATAGCTCTCTTTAAATAAGTTTTTATCTAATTACATGCGCGAAAAACAAAGATAAGTTGTTAGTATCCTTTAAATGAAATCGATGGTTACAGTGGTTTCCTTGTATATGAACGTGTGTTGGTGTGAGAATGACCATAGTAATGTGGCAATTATTTTGACATGCTTGATAATTATTTGTTCATACATGCACAATGTTGTTATAAGAAGCATGTTTTGATATTATATTACATCTCATGTATGCACATGAATAGGTGTTAAAATATCGCTTTTAAAGACTGATTATTGTTTCATTAATACTTTCTCTAATCATGTTACAACGCTTGTTGACGACAACAATGACATGAAATGAGGGTGATTTGTGAAAAAGACAAATTATGTTTAACATTGTGGAAGATAAGAACTAATGGTCCATGATGATGAATGTGAGTTGTAGGATGGTCCATTGATGGAACAATCATGCCACAAGGATATAGAGAGTGGTGATTTGTAGGTAAATGGTTCCATGACGATTGTAATAGATTTTATCTTTTAGCTAGGTATGTTGTATTTTAATGACATTTCATTGTAATATTTTATAACAATGGATAAGGGTTGGACTTCATTATAAGCCATTGATTGAGGGGTGAACACCCTCACGAGCGTTTAATAATAAAATTATTTCTAGTTTTCACCCTACAGGGTTTCTATGGTATATTGGTGTTCAATTATGTGATTGCTTGTTTTGTTAGTTTGGTGATGTTGATAATGTCAAGTATGTGATTAATTAATGCGGTTAAATAAATCATGAAATGGATGAAAGGTTACATCATATAGTTTATGTTAATATACTACAAGAGTGGTTGTTAATGGTTATGCAAGTTACTATTCCTATACTAAAGTTACTTTATGTACTAATGAACATCATATCTAATGGTTAATGAGGAATCTGGAATAGTTATTTGAATAATTACCTATGGGTAATTTGTGTAAATTTTTTCTAACTCCATACATCTTCATGTGAGGTTACTAGGGTATGTTACATTCCACTTCTTGCTCGAATAAAATTTCTCTTTCCCATCTAAAATTCCTTTTTGAAGGAAGGTAGGTCATCCATCGACATGTAGTTTAACCATTTTTCAATCATGTGCTTTCAATTAATGCTACGGGAATACTAATATGGATCAAGGGGATTAAGGGGAAAGTCGGATAATTTACCAATATTGATTGTATTCTTGTTCCCTCGTTTTACTTGGGAGCTGATTATTATTTGATTCTAGTCCAGTGGGACCTCCTCTGGGGCCTTAGGGTTTTAGGAAGTGAACTATTGGGGAGACACTTATTAAAGTAGTGTGTTCAATATATTCAATACTTAGCACATTCCATCTTTCCCCTTATTAATCTCCATTCTTCAAACTAGTGGTCATCGATCATTAGGATTGACACCCTTTCATCCTCATCCTTGAGTTTGGGTCTAGAAAATTGAAGTAGTGTGTTCAATATATTCAATACTTAGCACATTCCATCTTTCCCATTATTCATCTCCATTCTTCAAACTAGTGGTCATTGATCATTAGGATTGACACCCTTTCATCCTCATCCTTGAGTTTGGGTAGGGAAACTTTTTCCCTAGAGGTTGATGTAGCTAAAAGAAATATAAAATCATAAGAAAGCCACACTGGAAAGAAAAAAAATGTAAAAGATGGTTGGTAAATTTGATTAGCACACGGGAAAAAGCCTAGCATGAGCTCTACCCCCTTCATTAGCCATCACCAATTACGTTAAGCATATGATGCTTCATCTATAAAAGGAACTATTGTATTGTCCTATCCTGTATGAGTGATAAAAAGACTCATCATTAAGGGGTAATGGAAAATTTCAAAAAGAAAGCTTGGGCTCTGTTACAGGGAAAAGTGTCTATACAGAACTACTTATCCCACTAAGGTGTGGTAGCTACCTTAGAAACAAACAAAGTAAAGCTACTTTCATTTTTCCTTTATGAAAGATAGATGAGAGAAGAATAGAGGAGACCAACCTTTGTCTTGCGCTTGGCTCCTAGTTCGATTCCTCTCTCTTTTGATAGTCCTTTGCCACTTGCTTCCTCGTACATCCAGTTGCACAGAGTACCTGTAGAATCAAAGTAGCATAACACTATACAAGAACATGGATCTATTATCATAAACAATCTAGGATCAGATGTAAATTGACCATACAAATGCATAAAACATAAATGACACAAGAGTATGGAGGAAAACTTGAATAGCTTTTATTGATAATCAAGAAAGAGCCAAGGGAGTTACAACTAGTTGTTCTGACCCAGCATCATCCTCTCAGCAAGTAAGCCCTTCTTCACCTCATACAAAGCTTAGATCACCCAATACTATGATGTTGTCTCAAGAAACCAACAACAATTCCTTACAAGATGCAAAATTCCAGCCTCTGGATCTCTGGGATGAGGGATCCATATATAGATATCTGTAAGGGAGATGAGTCAGCTTGTGATTTGATTAGTGTCTTCCCTTTGATAGTTCTTGCTTCCACTTGGATATTGATGATCTCTTACTCATCATTGGTCAAATTCAGAGAGGCAAGTGTCACAGGAGAAGTTTATGGAAGATTCCATGCCTCTCCACTTCGCGGATTGACACTGCCATTTGTCACTTCTCGCCCATCGCACCCCATAGAAGGTCTTTTTGAAATGAAACACACCCACAGAGTGTACTTAAGTGAGATGCAACGCACTTTGCCTATGGAGCAGGTGAAATGATCCTGTTTTGACCAGTTCTGAGTAGTTTTTCATGGAGAACTTTTGGGAGAAGCTGTAATCAGTTGACCTTGTTCCTTTAGGGGTTAGAACAACACTTTTAGGGACTTAGGAGCCCTTGGTTTATAGACATTTTATGCTTGGGGTTGCAGTGCCCAAAAATATCTATAACAGCTGCCCCCTAAAGCATGAGGTCGTTAATCTTTTTTTTTTTGTGATGTCGGGTGAAATGATTTATTATGAGGATCCGAAGTTCTTTCAAGCTGGGAGGAGACCTGTAATAGGATACAATGCAATACATTATCTTCAATTTTTTTTCATGATCTAGCTGAGGCGGGCATTCCCATGCTCAACTTTATAAATTCATTTTCATGTACATAGGACAGACAATCATCTGAGTGCAGACTGATGATTCTGGTAGAGCCATCATCCCTTTGATTGGATGATTATCTGTGCAACAATGATGTACATTTGATGTCTTTATTTCCATGAATATATATCACAGCCCGAATGGATGAAACCAGATCCGGGGTCTTCAATCGCGTTTGATATTCACTCGAAGTAAAATTCTATCCATAATGATAATGACCCTCAAGGTACTGTAGTACAATTCACGTGGTGTGAATAAAGGACTTGGCATCGAACACCACACAAAATCTTTCGATCGAAGGCCATTGATGTAAACCTGTCGCCGGAAGTGAGAAACTTGCCATTGAGGCATGCAAGCTTCAAAGTACTGAACTGGGTGTTCCTAGATCGACTTCTTGGATAATGAGCTGATGTCGACAAGAAGCGATCCGTCATAGGAGGGCCTTAATGAATCCCACATCAATGACACAGAATGGAGCAAATGATTTTAATGGAGGTGAAAATGATCTGGTGATATAAGGTTCAGGTGGCGGTCATGAAAGAATGGAGTGTAAATGTATTGGAGCGGGTGAGACACAGGTGAATTCTCTGAATGAATTCTCTTGAACATATTGGCGGCACTGACGTGATGGATTGGTAGCATTAACCCCAAATGTGGATGGTGTGATGGGACCATGGCGATGTGACCGGTGAATGAAACAACCCAACTCGACTTGGATGCGGAGTGAAAGTGTCATGTTCAAGAGCTACTTGCTACCAACAAAGTTTCTTCAAGTTTTCTTCCCAATTTTTCCCCAGTCATTGCTGACCAGTACCTCTTTATTTTTGTCAAGCTTGAGGAGGATAACATATGCTTGTTCTATAATTTTCCCTTCGGGCAAACCCATCGCTATGTTTTAACGAACCTAGCGATAGTGAAACTCGTTCTTGTCTGCTATGGACAAGTTTGTCACTATTAGGTTTTAACGAGTTTAACGACAAAGATAACTCGGTCCTTTTCAATTTTAGAGAGTCTGAAAAGGGACGTAAAGGAAACTCCAAAATTCCTTTTTCGTCATCTAATCCCTTAAGTCCGAAAAAGTATAAAACAATACAGAAGGGATGAATTTTCGATACTTTTAACGAGTCGAACAAAACAAGCGCTCGATCTTTTTGTGTAATAATCCCTCAGGTCCAAAAAGATTAAAATCTAAAGGAGGGATAGCACTTCCGGTCCCTTTAACGAGATGGAGAGGCCAATGGCTTGGCAATCTTTTCATATTTTACGAGTCAGTTGAAAAGAGCTTAAAGGAGACTCGTCTTTTGTGGAATGAGTGATAAAATTGGGTAGCAGCTGATTCCAGGTAAGGTTTGGAATTTTCCAATCATGGCAGTGTTACAAGGATGGCTAGTGGGATCACTCTTCGCAGCCGTTCCTCAAAAGGGGTAAACAGTCAAGTGGAGGTGAATGATCAGCCAATACAGAGTGGAGATGATGATGAGAACACGAACAAGGCTTTAAAGGCTGAAGTACTACATTCACGATGGTTATTTACCAGGAAATAGTTCATTTTTTAATGAGCTTAAATGCGGGAAGAAAGATTTGCTCATGACTTATGTTTATTTTTTAACGAGCTTGAACTATGTGCTAAAATTTCTCGATGTAGGTTTATTTTTTAACGAGCTTGAAGTCTGCGTTAAAACTGCTCGATGCAGGTTTATTTTTTAACGAGCTTAAACTTTGTGGAAACATTGCTCGTGGCTAGGTTTATTTTTTAATGAGCTTGAACTTTGCGGAAACATTGCTCGTGATAAGTTTGCATGCCCCTAGCATAATAACGCAAATCGAGGTGCATGCCCGCCAAGCTTCATTGCATTCAACTCGGTGGTTGGAATGAAGGTTTACCTTCAAGGTCTTCGAAAGACTCGACTTTGATTTTATGAGATCGTAATCAAAGACTCGATTTGGAAAGGGAGTCGTTTCATTTTTTAATGAGGTTGACACAGTAAAAGAACTATCCTCATGACTCCTTGTTTCATTTTTTAACGAGGTTGACACGAGATAAGAACCATCCTCGGAATCCACTGTGTTTACAGTATTTGATAGGAAATAAAAAACTGAGGGATGATGAAGGTCATCAGGAGTATCTTCTTCACAATCCAGAAGAAGGGAACGATGGTGGTAATCTTCCCATGGTGCCCCTTCAATTACCATTGATTGAACAATTCCTTCGTCGGTGTAATGCACTCGCGACCAAGGATCTGAAGGGGTGCCATATTCCTTAGACCTATCTATCCAAACACTCGATGAGCGTTGATTTGGGTTTGCCCCCCAAGCCAAGAAAATTGATTGCTACAATATTTCTAAAATGGTGATGATCCATGCTGACAAAATGTTTAGGAATCTTCCGAATCCATTAGATATAGAAGATTTCATATTGCAGGTTTCCACTATGGCCACTTCCGCCAAATTACTCGGAGGTGGCAGGGAAAAAGTACCCATTAAGGTAGGGTCTTTTAGGAGGCCTACTCCAATATTTTGAAGCGAATGATTGCTTCCATGGATCATTGGAATGCTTCCCGTAACCTGTGAAATGTTGGGGAGAAATGTTTGTTGGTCGACGATTGTAATTCCTCCTTGAAAGGGAAATGCAATCTTCCTAAAATAGGTCGATACCACAGCAGCCATAGCATATATCCATGGTCTTCCCAGTAGGATGTTGTAATCGAGATTTCCGTCGATTACCTCAACATCTATTTCTACTGTTTTCCCTCCTAGTTCAACCTTCAAGTTACTTAGAATACCATATGGGGTATATGTTCGTCCGTCAAATGCTTTTAATTTTGTCGAAGATCGCGACAAGGTTGGAGATCCTAAGGTTTTCCAGCAACTCATTGACATAATACATGTAGATGCCCCCTCATCAATAATCGTTCGATGAACAATTTTGTTGAGGGCTTTCACTTGAACGAGGAAAGCTAGTTGAGATGGTAACTGAGGATCGTATCCTTTATGATCAAAGGATACAAGATTGGAATCCTTTGGGTCTATCCCACCGATGGCTGATAATAAAGCCTGCTTTTGGGATGGGCAATTTTGTAGTACCTCAAGCGTTGACATAGCGGATGGAGATTGGGCCAAATCTTCCACTATATTATAATGCTGTGCTACTCTAGCACTAGGATTAAATGTCAACTTGTGTACTACTCCCTTTGGTGGTTTTATTGTCAACTCAGGAATGATGGGCGGTGCAACTTCTGTCGAAGTTGTTGTCGAACTTTTGACAGCTGTGGATTCTCGTAATCTTTGTTCCTTGTCGATATCAAAGCATCATTTTGATGTTTGGAAACCGACAACATCAGCACTTGAGACGGGGAAGCATTTCTACTGTCAACCAGATTTGTTCCTGGGTTCAGAAACGGATCAGTTAATACTGCTGAGGTCTTTGTATTCTTGAAGAATTTTTTAAGCTCAACTTTATATGGACAATCTGATGTCCAATGATCCTCATCTCATATAAAGCATGGATGATTTGGTTTCCTATTTCCAGAAGGGTTTGCAGAAGATTTTTCAAGTGATGATTCTTCCTGTTTCTTCTTCTTCCCTTTGCCTTTCTTCTTGCCCCCTGGTTGCTTCAGTTGTTTGCCCTTGTCGGTCGACACGACATTTACCTCCGAGGTGAGAAGTTCTTCATTTGCATTTTGACTGGAAATCTTACGAGCCTTTTTAGATGTAGCCTTTATCGATTGCGTGTCTATTGCGCCAATCATGCCATCGCCGGCATGAGAGTCATTGTTTGATTTAGGAGGAGGAGGGATCGATAATTCCGGTCTAGGAGCATCAGGTATCTTATCGTAGAGCGTGCCAGACTGAGTATAAATCAAGTCTAAATATTGCGCATGAGCAATGACTTTCTCTTCGGTGACGACTCCCCCTTTTGCCACATCTTCCGTAATGGAAGGCAATAATGACTTAATAAACCATTCAGCTAAAAGCTGATCAGGAACATACGTTTTTACCATTCTACGACGACATCGCCACTCATGTATATGATCAGATATGTGAGTGGCCGTTGTTTGTTTGAAATTGGTAAGAAGTTCCGTTCCTGTTTCGTACCTTATCGGTAACTGAAAATGGGTTAGAAAGGTTGTGGCTAGGGTACTGAAGTTGTCAAACGAAGCTCTGGGCAATTCGATATACCATTTTGCTGTCAGACCAGTTAACGTCCTCTGAAAAAGGTGAAGCCTAATCGAATCATCGTTTAGGGTGTTTGATGAACACCATAGATGAAATGTCATCACATTATTCGATGGGTCTTCACCCGGATTTCCATTAAATTTAGGAATATCTGACGGAAGTTTATGCGGAATCGTCGGCCACCAAGGGGCATAAGCAATTGGATCATTCATCAGCCGGTTTAGATCTGGTAATTCTAGAGTTGCTACAAAGGGAAATTGTTGATTCAGGTTAGGCGAAGCATACCCAGGATAAGATGGAATCATCTGAGCAGTGGGTCTTTGCATACCAGCATAATGTATTTGATGCTGGAAACTTTGACAAGGTTGATGGGCATAACCATTATAATATGGTTGTTGATAACCGCTTTGGAAATGCGGTTGCCCATTACTTACAAAGACTTGTTGCTCAGGTCCTTGATATGATTGCTGGAATGGCGGTTGTTGAGATTGAACCAACCATGGTTGTTGGACCATTTGCTGTTGCCCAATACTGGATGATTGACCAAGATGAGGAGTCATAGTACTTGTTTGAGCCCGAGTCGCTCCAGATAAGGAGGCACTAACCTGAGGTTGTGATTGAGTCGTTGAGACAAGAGTCTGTTGTATTGAAACCTGAGAAACTTGGGGTTGACATACAACAGGTAGCGCTTGTACTTGCAACGCAGTCACCATAGCAGGTATAGTGGGAATATTCGACACAGGGTGGACTGGTTGCATTGAATATACAACCCTTGGTTGCTAAGGCAGTATTGGTACCCAACCGCTGGATGTAATTCCAGTTTGACCTGAACTTTGTTGTAAACTCTCATATGGTTGTCCTCCGGGAGGGAACAATGAAAAGGCATACTGCCCTCCATATGGTGGAAATCCAATACTTAAAGGGTAGATTGGCCTTTGAAGACACATTGGATTAATTTGTTGAGTTTCAACATAAGAAATACCAGATGATAATCCAGATGAAGAAATAGGAACTGACCATGTCGTCAAAACAGTCTCTGATTGGACTCCGGCTTGTTGATAACTTGCTGGGACAGATGGTATATCGGCGAACATCGTTGGAGTAGCAACAGGAGGCTCCGCCACTGCTGCGTCAGATGACATAGTCCTGGATGTTGACGGTTGTTCAGACATATCTAGTCTATCCAAAATATTTCCTAGTGATTCTACAAGAACTTGCGATGAAGGGAGACTAACTTCTAAGACCAATGAGGGAACAGTGACGTTATTCCGATTAAAATAAATTTTAGATGCTTTTACACAACTTGTTTTTTCAATTTTAAAGAGTCGAGAAAAAGCAAAAGATGACTCTAGTCGCCTTCGATTTTTAATGAGCCTGAAGTGACAAGTGCTCAGATGGACCTTTTCCATTAAGGAGTCTGAAAAGGAACGAAAGGGACTGCTCTGGAAATCTAGGTAGAGGGATTACCAAACCAATCGCAAAACTGCAGAATACGTTTTACGGTACGGCAGTCAATCTTCCCGAATGCTGTGTTCAGTGCATTGCGATCGATAGGGCGGCAGACAGGGCTTCCTTAGGATAAAGGATTAAGCCTATTGTGGTCTCCCAAAATATACTCGACGGTACGTGGGAGCACAAGTCCGTACTGGCACTTATCGTCTCAAAGTGGAGGAATCACCCAACCAACAGTGAGAACAATAGTTACCAGGCTTTACGACGCCGGAATATGTCTCTAGCCTAGACTTCTAGATGTTGTGCGTTACGTTCCAAAGCATTGTTAGATTCATTAAATTTATTTTATAGTTGATCTTGCTTAAGAAATTTTCCTTTCAGGTTCACCGCGTGATGTAGATGTACAATTCCTAAAATGCAATCTAAGATGATAAACAGTCTTTTTATCTTCTTTGTGCAATGAAAATCCTAGCTACTAAGGAAAGAGAGACAATATTCTTTCACAAAGAGCATAGAGCACACACTATATGCACTGTCCTAAATCAAACCAATCAAATAGTCTAAATGCAAATGCACATGCATGTATTTGTTTTCAGCCTTCTTAATATGTGAATGATAAAAAGAAAGCTA
The DNA here is from genome assembly GCA_031772625.1 of Pinus tabuliformis. NCBI lineage: Eukaryota > Viridiplantae > Streptophyta > Pinopsida > Pinales > Pinaceae > Pinus > Pinus tabuliformis. The sequence goes on from CM062819.1 coordinate 1,768,228,831, forward strand.
ATGCGCAAATCTGAATTACTTCTCAAAGCGACAATTACTAACAAGTTTCTTTTCAAAATAAAAAATGAAGACAATGACAACACTTTGCGATTTGGAAATGAAGACTTGCTTTCGACACTAGAAAAACTACAAATTCAGATCAAATACAACAGTAACAGGGTAATCGACTATCAATAGCAATCAGACTCTCTTCTATGACTGAAAACGACACTTGCGACACTTTCAAATCAAGAAACAACAGTACAATTACGTTACTTTTTTGCAAATGAGAACTGAAAATGACTCAACAAATACACAAAAACATTTACAGTTCTTTGCACAATGGAGGTGGAATATCAGCAAGGAAAGGGGTTTCAAACAGAGGTATACTGACTACAGGTAGCAAAACTCATGAATAGAACTGAAAAGAATGAACACAGAAACCAAAATTGAGGAACAATGCCTAGTCTGATCAGCGCACCTATAACACAGTGAACTTGAAATGCAGCGCACCTACTACACTCGGGAAGTGCGCTGAATTTCAGATTCACAGAACAGAGACTACGTTGGGCCAGAGACGAGACTTTGCTTGGGTTCTGGGTCACAGTTTGCAGTTCAGTTCAGGGATTTTGGCCGAGCAAGTGGTAATCAGTAAATCAACAACAGGGGTAGATCTAAGGAGGTTACTAGAGCCACCACAAGGGCAATTAGAGAGTTTGTAAATTAGTTGTTTAATTCATAAACAAAACCCGGAGATTGACTGAAGTGGCATTTATCTACTTTGCATTTGCATAGAAAATGTAGTTCGAAAGCTACCTGGCTCGACTTCAGGCTCCGTCTGTAATTTTATAAAGTAAACAAAAATGTAGATAAACAAACAACCTAGTCGCTCCCCAGCGGATTCGCCATTTTTTTATAGGGAAAAGTGTCTATATAGAACTGCTTATCCCACTAAGGTGTGGTAGCTACCTTAGAAACAAACAAAGTAAAGCTACTTTCATTTTTCCTTTATGAAAGATAGATGAGAGAAGAATAGAGGAGACCAACCTCTGTCTTGCACTTGGCTCCTAGTTCGATTCCTCTCTCTTCTGATAGTCCTTTGCCACTTGCTTCCTCATACACCCAGTTTCACAGAGTACCTGTAGAATCAAAGTAGCATAACACTATACAAGAACATGGATCTATTATCATAAACAATCTAGGATCAGATGTAAATTGACCATACAAATGCATAAAACATAAATGAAACAAGAGTATGGAGGAAAACTTGAATAGCTTTTATTGATAATCAAGAAAGAGCCAAGGGAGTTACAACCAGTTGTTCTGACCCAACATCATCCTCTCAGCAAGTAAGCCCTTCTTCACCTCATACAAAGCTTAGATCACCGAACACTATGATGTTGTCTCAAGAAACCAACAACAATTCCTTACAAGATGAAAAATTCTAGCCTCTGGATCTCTGGGATGAGGGATCCATATATAGTTATCTGTAAGGGAGCTGAGTCAGCTTGTGATTTGATTAGTTTCTTCCCTTTGATAGTTCTTGCTTCCACTTGGAGATTGATAATCTCTTACTCATCCTTGGTCGAATTCAGAGAGGCAAGTGTCACAGGAGAAGTTTCTGGAAGATTCCATGCCTCTCCACTTCGCAGATTGACACTGCCATTTGTCACTTCTCGTCCATCGCACCCCATAGAAGGGCTTTTTTAAATGCAACGCACCCACAGAGTGTACTTGCGTGAGATGCAACGCACTTTGCCTATGGAGCAGGTGAAATGATCCTGTTTTGACCAGTTCTGAGTAGTTTTTCATGGGGAACTTTTGGGAGAAGCTGTAATCAGTTGACCTTGTTCTTTTAGGGGTTAGAACAACACTTTTAGGGACTTAGGAGCCCTTGGTTTATAGACATTTTATGCTTGGGGTCGCAGTGCCCAAAAATATCTATAACAGGCTCCTAAGCTATGCAACCAAATTAAAGAAAATCATAAAGAAGTAAAAGGTGCACCAAAAGTGTGGAAAAAGCGAGCCAAGGAAAGGGGTAACTCATGCCTTGATGATTTCTCCCTCCTTACATCTATACACTCAATATGTTGGACCTTTGTTATCTTGGCACATGGCTATGCTACCTTTCTTTAAATTTTGAGTCCCACTTTTTAGCCACCATTTTCACACACACCTACGAATTGATGGGCTAACTTGGGGCATGTCACTCCTTGGGGATTAGAAACACCTAATAGGGTTATCCATATCACCATATGTAACATAGGGAGGTAACAAGTTTATAGGACTTTATCTAGTTAGAAGTTGGAAGGCGAAATTTATGTGAAGTATCACTGTGCCCCTAACATAGGCATGGTCCACTATGATGCATTTATGATTATTGTCCCTAGTGATTAGCGATTTTACTTGATTTTGAGTAAGGTTTTGTCAAGTGGTATTGCTATAGCATTAGAGGCCTCCTAAGAGGTGATTATCCTCCTTCTCAACATCATTCTAAAGGTCATTTTACACATCCAGAGAGCATATATTACCTTGTTGATGCATCATTTACTACCTAGAGCAGAGCATTGGGATATGTGATGGTTCCACAATGTACTTGAAAATCTAAATTACCCCTAGATGTTAAAACATTTAGCCCATGAAGCCTGAGTGATGATTATTATCCTTGATATGACAAGGGAGGTCTTGCACATCACTATGTGACACCAAAAATTGAGTAGATTGGTGCAACATCACCCTTCTTGTCCTTTAGAGGTTAACGTAGGGAATTTTAGTGATGAGTTCTTTGTTTGGAAGCAATCGGGAGGCATGCCAATGGACATAGAACTATTTTTTGGAGTATGGCCATGGACAATCAAACTGTTGAGTTAGCATCACCCTATTAATTCTTCTAAATTATATTTTTATGTTAGGGGGACTTACTATTCCCCCAATTAACCCATAAATATTAATTAAAAAAAAATAATAATAACAACAACAAACAAAAAAAACATAAATGAAGAAGACTACCATTAAAATAATAAATATGTCTCTACTTTTTGAAACATATAATCAATAAGAATTTTATGATTGTGAAGTTAGAGATAACAAAAATGATGAGAAATTTGGTGGTGTTATAGATCGTAACAATAATTGTTAGGGTTGTTTGAGTAGACTTGACTTGGTCAAGTTACTAGTGGTTTCAGGCTCTAGGTATACAAGCACCCATGGTTTTTCCCATCGTATTGATGTGAAATGTAGCCTATTTATAGGCCAATAAACTCCATGATTATTTGTCTTGCTAGCCAGTAAGATAAAACAAGTTGTCTTTAGAGGCCACCATCTCTCTCGATTCTCTGTGATCATAACATCTGGTATCATAGGCAAGTTGGTAAATATGAGAGCCTAGTAAGTATGAGAACTTGGAGTTAAGAGTGAAGCTCAATGATTTGGTATAATTTGTGTGTAAAAATTCATGAAAAGTGAAAAAGAGAAAATTTGGAGCAATCTACCCATAATGATAAGTCCCGAAAGTGAGAATAGTTGCTGATTTTTTCTGAATTAAAAAATAAAAATAAAGGAGACCTCATGGGATGTTTTTGTGATAAAAGAGAATGATTCTTGTTGATGGAGATCATGTGGACTAGACAAAATTGTGTTGAAAGGGAATATCAAGGTATGGATCGAGCTAGGTAAAGAAGTCAAGAGAGTGGTTGAGAAAGGATGAAGATGGAGTCAACAATGTTAAAGTTTAATGAAGGATCCAATGTGTAATGAGTGAACACTCGAAGGGTTTTGGTCCAAGGTAGGCATCTCCCTAGGAAGTTGTAAGACATGATGTTTAGGCAGACATGTTGCACCATAGCACGCATAGTTGTAAGGCCTTAAGATCTTGCTCGGGCATACATGCAGTGCAAGTGGCACATGGAGTCAACAAGTTGTGGAATGGACCACTTGGGGAGGTACCATGGTGGAAATTGTATTGGTATCCTTGCTTGAGGGGGGGAATATGAAAACTCATATGAGATGGTTTATGAATGGGATTAGTTAAATCTCCTGAAGTCAAGTTTAAGGAGGGGATTGTTAGGGTTTTCCAAGTAAACTTGACTCGATCAAGTTATGGGTGGTTCAAGCTCCAGTTATACGAGCAACCACGTTTTTTCCCATGATATTGATGTGAAATGTAGCTTATTTATAGGTCAATAAACTCCATGATTATTTGTTTTTCTGGTCAATAAGATCAAACAAAGGTGTCTTTAGACACCACCATCTTTGTCTGTGCTTTGTGATCCTAACAATAATGTGAATTTTTTTTGAGTGGTTGTAAAAAAAAGGTTTTATATGATAAAGTGAGTTTTACATTCGTTACATTGAAGTGGATTCATGTGACAACGTCAATGTTAGAAGAAACACCATAAATTTTGTAAAGAAAGAAAAGACATGATTGTTATCATTTAATATATGAAAAAGAAATGTGGCAATGAAAATAGAATTATTATAAATACCAATCATTAATGTTTTTTTATTGTGGTAGAGCCTAGTTTCATTTTGATGTTGTTTTTGGAGGCCTATCCCATTCTTGTCTTGTTGTTGGAGGATAACATAATCAACGAGATTAAAAATAAAGGGTATAAGATAATCTACTTAATTTAATAAAGCTTGAATTAGCGTTTAAGCACAATATGGTACTTCAGTTTGTTTGTATGTTTAAAATTATTTATGTTATTGGTTTTCTTTTAAATAATATTGATAGTAAAAATATTATTATATGTTTTTTATTCTTTTGATAATGTATAGATTGATGACAATCCATTGATATATGGTTGGAAATAAAAAAAATAATGAAAACATCGTTATTTGTTTCAATTTATTTAGATTCAAATAATTAATTGACAATGTAAATGTTACTCTATTTTTAGAGATGTGTTGACAAACATAAATATTGTCAATTTTTTTCTCAATCATCTAGTAATGTATGGACAATTGAAAATTATTGACCATCATTGAAACTAGCACATTACAATATACATGTTACTAAGCAAGTATGGGATGGAAACTTGGAAACAAACAACCTTATTTATGGCCATCAGTGAAATGTGAGGCAAACTCAATAGTGAATTTGTTAATCACCATTTTTCATATGAAATGGAAATTTCCACCGGGCGGGCGGGCGGGTGGGCCGCCGTGGTGCTGTGGGGTGGGCTGCCATCGTGAGTTTTATCGGGCCCACCATGCTCACGATGGACGTATTGGTTAATTTGGCTCACAAAAAGTATTAATTTAAAAAAAAAATCTACTTCATTAAACTAATTTAATATGAAAATTTTCAAGGAAAAAAATTTAACTAACCTTTCAATTGCGAGAATTCTTCGTTGAATATGTTGTTGATAGCAATGTAGCTACTCCACAAATTCGCTCAAGTCTTTCAATGAACCTCAGAAAATCTTGATGTGATGTGAGTAATAGTGATAATGGAATTTAGTATATAGGTGAAATTACGGAGATGTTTTACTGTACGGTTAATGTGGGATAATTTGTTTAAAAAAAAATTAACATGTTAATTTTTTTATGGCGACGAAGGAAAATATGATAAAGCGAATATTATGGAATTGTTTTACAGCGGGGTGAATGTGGGATTAATTTGTTTTAGAATGTATTATAAAAAAAAAAAAAAAAACATTCAATTGTTTAGCAAATATTATATACTTTAACTATTATAATAATTAATGTAGAATTTGCAGTTTACAATTTTAACTTTAATGATTTATTTCATAAAAAAATTTAGTTTACATTTTTCAATAAATTGTAGAATAAAATAATGAAGGGAAATAAATCTAACAAACTTTTTGGAGGGAAATATTTTCGCGAAACTTTTTGGAGGGAAAATTTCATTCTCTAAGCTATATAATATCTTTAGGAGACTCTCCATTTGTATCATTCAACATCTTCTATTTGAAAGGGATGGATTGTCCTGATAGTGAAGTTTCGATTTATACAACATCAACATCTTCATCACATAACAACTCTATTCATATTGATGAATATAGCGGGAATTCTTCCACTATGAATAGAAAGTCAATTCTTCCACTTAGTCCTGATCCTAAGGACTATGAGAGCAGCATTGATGAAAGAGGGGATGGAGAATTTCAAATAAATAAAGAGTCACAGATTCCACTTAGTCCTAATTCTAAGGACTATGAAAGCAGCAGTGATGATGAGCTTGATGACAAATTTCAAAAGAATGGAGTGTCACGGTGTCCATTTAGTCCTAATTCTAAGGACTATGAGAGCAACAATGATGAAGAGCATGATGGTGAAGTTCAAAAGAATGGAGTGTCATGGTGTCCACTTAGTGCTAATTTTGAGGACTATGAGAGCAGCAGTGTTGAAGAGCATGATGACAAATTTCAAAAGAATGGAGTGTCACGATGTCCACTTAGTCCTAATTCTAAGGACTATGAGAGCAGCAATGATAAATAGCATGATAACGAATTTCAAAAGAATGGAGTGTCAAAGTGTCCACTTAGTCCTAATTCTAAGGACTATGAGAGCAATAGTGATGAAGATCATGATGATGAATTTCAAAAGTATGGAGTGTCACGATGTCCAGTTTGTCCTAATTCTAAGGAATATGAGAGCAGCAGTGATGAAGAGTGGGATGATGAATTTCAAAAGATTGGAGTGTCACGGTGTCCACTTAGTCCTAATTCTAAGGACTATGAGAGCAACATTGATGAAGAGCGTGATGATGAATTTCAAAAGAATGGAGTGTCACAATGTCCTCTTAGTCCTAATTCTAAGGACTATGATAGTAGCAATGATGAAGGATAGGATGATGCACTTAGTCCTAATTCTAATGAGTATAAAGGTGGCAGTGATAAAGGATAGGATGTAGCATCTTCAATAAGTAAATAATCACATTTTCGACGTAGTCCTAATTCTATGGACTATGAGAGCAGCACTGACAATGCACATGAGGAAGAATATCCATTAAACATCGAGTCAAATTTTCCATTCAGTCCGAATTCTAAGGATTATGACAGTAGCACTGGAGAAGGGGAAGATGAAGAACATCCTCCAAGTCAGTATTGAAAATCACAGCTGATCATAGTGTGGATAACATTCCTCTTAATGATGATGAAAATCCTTATACAAATGATGATCCAATGATGGAGATGTTGCCAGGAAATATTGTATCGAGGAGTAGGAGCAGACCTCTTTGTATCAATGCAAGATGTTCTAGCTATACAAGGGGTGGAGCAGAATATCTGACGAGAAGAAGTTCTATCAGCACTCTCATTTCAAGTGAATGTTGCCAAAAATATTGCTTGAAACATATGGATTTCAAATTTGCATTAGAGAGCAGGAAGAGATATTTGTCAATGAATAAACGCATGCAAAATTCATATTTAGTTGGGTGCATGCAATCTACATTTTCAAGTTATGATTATCATATTAGGACTTTATTTATCTGTAGAAAATCTTTCAAAATGTTTCATTTGATTGGGAATTTTTGTCTCTCAAGAATTCAAGAAAATTTGGAAAAGGATCCCACATTTTATTCAGAAGTACGTCTTAAAAGAAAATTTGGGCCATTATCAAATACTACAATGTCATGGATGAAAAATTTCTTTTCAAAGCATGGAGAGTGTATTCCAAATAGAAAGACAATACATATTCCAGATAATTTTTCAAGACGAGAAATCTACAACTTATACAAAGAATATGGAGAAGGTGTTGAGGGACATGGCCGGTTTATTACATATCAATATTTTGTGAAGGTATGGAAGAAAGAATTCAACAATGTCCATATTCCTAAGAAGACAAGGATAGCGATTTGCAGTACATGTGCTTCTCTTAAATAAAAAAGGGACAAATGTGAAGGGTCAGAAAGAGGTAAGCATTCATAACTTTAACTTTTAGAATTGTATAGTCGTCAATTATGAAAACATATTTCTTAATGACTTTCTTTTATGTTGTGTAGATTCAATTGTCAAAGAACTTCAGGAGCATCGCGAAAAACAAACAAACGAAAGGAAAAAGTTGTACAAGCATCAAAAGAAGTGTTATGATAATCCGAATAAATATTTGGGTTTGATAATTGATGGTATGGAGTAGAAGAAAACACTTTTACCACATTTTGTTCGCACATCCAAAAATTTACAGTAGGAAAATTTTATTTAGTATCACTTGGTCGGTTGTATGGTCTTCAATGGGAAAATGTTGCCAGGGGTGTACTTCACAGCTCCAAATATTCATAATGATGCAAATCTGACCATAACCATAACTCATGATGTGCTTTCTCATTGGTCTGGTAATCTTCCTGAAGTTTTGTATCTACAATTGGACAACACTTGCCGTGAAAACAAAAATCAGGTTGTTTTTGGATATCTAAACATGCTTGTTGAATTGAGAATTTTTCAAAAGGTAAAGGTTGGTTTCCTTCTTGTTGGTCACACTCATGACCATATTGATTAGATGTTCAGTCGTTTTTTAGTCACATTGAGGAGGAAGGAAGTTGGGAGCTTGCCATCATTAATTGAATTTATTAAGAAATCATACATGCTAGAGCCTACTTTTGATGTGTTGGAATAAACTATTGACATGCGAACGTTTATTCTAGGATCATATGATGAGGGGAAATGCATTGAATAACTTAATGACATTAGCTTCCAACATCAATTTTGTATCAAAAAACTTGATGGGAAAACACTAGTATGGGGAAAGAAGTATTCAACTACTGCAGAATGGGCACCGTCATCAGGTTTGCAATTTTTGAAGTTCATTCTAGATCATCCAATATTTGCATCAAAAATATTGTTATTACAATCAGTTGGTGAAGTTCATAATGCACGCAGACAAATTAGAGATATAAATTATTCTGATTTCCTAGAAGAAATTAAAAAATGTATTAGATATACATATGAGTACTTTGACATTGCTGATTCAGTTTGGTAGGAATCATTTTTCAATAATCAAAGTGATATCATTTCAACAACAACAAATGAAGATATACCTTTGAAAAATCCATTTATTTGGCCACAAAATGTGTTGAATGAACATGAGGAAATAAACATTGTTGAACGGCAACAATCTCAAGGTATTATTAATTCTTCACAGGCAGAGGAAAGAGAGACGTATATTGGTTCCAGAAGATCTCGTGCACAACGTGAAGCCATGGAAGACCTTTATAGGGGTTCAGTACAGGATATTAAGGAGGTTTGCATGATTGCAGTGCTAGCAGATGGAGATCCCAATGGCTATCCATTATGGGTTGCTAAAGTTATAAAGGTCTTTACAGAAAATGAGGATGTTACAAGTGTTGAAGTACATTGGTATGCCACAAATACACACCCATTCAATGGTGTGTATAAGGCAGAGATGGTAGTTGACAAAAAAAATGGCGGAAAGAGAAAAAGAAAGGGTACAAAAATAAATCACCGCCGCACAGACATATTAAAATTGGAGGATGTTGATATACTTGTTTATGACTTCAATTTAACAAAGAGAGGAACTCTTCACTTCAAGAAGATAGAGATTCTGAAAAGGTGTTACCAGAAGGAATAGTGTTGAGATGGGAGTCTGTTGAAACCAGTCATAGATCTAGAAGAATTTTGGAACCTGAAATGGTGGCATGTGGACTCAGATGGGGCAGTAGTTGATGAAAGAGAAGAATATGGAACATCTTCGTTAGCATCCAGTCACTCATATGAAGATGTGAATTCTGATGGTGTGCAAGAAAATATGAGTGATTTTGAATAATTGTTTAAGACAATTTATATAACTGATGTATGCATCGTATCTTGAAATAAAATTTTTGATTTCCATATGGTGTTAAATGAGAAGTTATGAGGCATTTTTATGTTGTTGGATTATATGTCTTAATTATGATAATTTTTATTGTTTAAAATATCTACAATGCAACATTAAATTAGAGATATAATGTATGTTTTATTCAATATACAAATAATGACTTTTGAATTCATTTAGTGATGTAATTTGTTCATAATGTCATGGTTTTTTAATTTTATAGTTGAAAAAATTTCAATTTCTTTTGTATCTAGCATGTTATGGTTGAGAACATGTTGAATTTATACTTAGGAAAGAAAAATGATATTCTACCAAAAACATTAGTGTGTTTTTTTCCTCATAAACAACTTTGTTTGGCACATAAAAATTTGGTTTTACTAGCATTTTTTTAAAATTTTGAAGATTGACCCTAAAAAAAATCATTGTTCCAGTATCATCACTTTTTCGTTTTCAAGCTGTATTTTGCACGAAAATTTCATTTTCACTGCCATTTTTAAAACATGTTCAAAATTGACCCTTAAAAAAAAAAACCATCGTTCCAGTATACACACTTTTCGTTTTTAGCATTGTTTTTGATGTTTTTTCGGGGTTTTTTGGCCAGAGTTCCCGTTTCAAAGTTTACATTGTTAGGTAAAGGAGTACCAAAAATCAATTCAATTGAATTTTTGACATGGTAATGTAGAGATACTACCACACGTAAAGTGAAAATATATTTATATGCCTCTACAATATTGTCCACCTTCTTTTGTTGTGTCAAGAGGCCCTGTGCCAAGGATGTGGTGGAAACAATGACTAGATTTTCACCTTTTGATTGAACTATGAAGAGGAAAAATGTTGTAGTTTGAGAGATTTACTTTTGGCGCTATTTTGTTAAGATCAATGAAATCATAGTACTTGGAACTTCCTATCGTACCATGTAGAATTGAATAACAATGAAATTTCATGGATGTGACTCATAAATAGCATGGTATTTACACATATAAGGTTTTCCTAAAAGAACATAACAAAATTTAGTGGGGAAGCATGACATAACATCTCATATTGAAGGGCTTGATGCTATAGGAAAGATGGAATTATTGGTTGATGTAGATGTATCATCCCTGGATCAACCAACCAATGGTGTATGGTTGGGTGTATAGAAATATTGATGGTGTTAATATTAGATATCATTTTTTGGGATTCAACTACGTTAAGTAAGTCATTCATCCATGAACATTTCCATGAGAGGTAGTCATAACTCCCACTATCAATTATGAAATTAGTGTGGTTCCCATTCACCCACATATGTGAATGGAAGAGGGGATCCCCCTCCTTAGGCTTCTTCGAATCTTTTGGTCAAATATTTGCATTAAAAATGGTGGTACTATGTTTTGCATCGATGTTTCACTTTCCTTTCTCCTACTCAGAATTTGAATATGATCCAAAGTTAGTTTATTTTTCTTTAAGCTTTGCAAAAGATGATTGTTTTGAGTGACACTCATCAACATTGTTTCAAGCGATTCTATATAAATCACACAATTTTCTAGTGTTCTTATTCAATTTACCATGACCCTTATTTTCCTATGACTTGGTTGGTTGTATTGAGGTTTTCACTCATTTCTTTGACCATTTATTTGTGAGTTAGGGTCTACTTTTCAAAGCTTTTGTTGAAACTGATTTGCAGATCCAAACGACCACTTATTCCTTTATTTAAATATTTATTAAATTTTGATAACATATCGATATATGGCTCCCAGTGAGGAGATGTCAAAAAAATACATGTCTATTTATATGTACCTATGTAGGCCACTAGAATGTAACTTAAAAACTAGGTGAAACTCAGAGTCTTTGATAATCCGATTTGAGTGCAAGATATGGAAAATATTGGTGCACTTCGATATTTTCTAGTCTCTCTCTGGTCATGGAGTTGTCCATCTTATGCATTTATCATCATATTTCCTTACAGGGTAGAATTCATATTTGAGGGAATCAACAAAGGCTTCCTGAGTGGGTCCTACATTGAATATCATAGACTCATCTTTGTTGTGTCTCTCCCAGTAACCTTCCCACCAGCCTTTGACACTAGGAAGGGATTTTAGGGTGTGAAGGTGATATTTTCATTAAAAAAAATGGACAAAGTAATAGCCCTCTAATAGATTTAAACATTTCCCTAAAGCATCTACATATCAGCCTTCAAATAAGGGGATATCAAAGTTAAATTACACCTTGATGGGCATCACACCTCCAAACTAGTTACTTATTGAAGATGCCTTAGCTATTGTTGATCATTTTTGAATGATTTGGGAAACATTGTCCATCATCTCATTCCTTTGTCATACGAGTGCTTCCTTGAGCAACAACTTGATAGGACCCAAATTTTTTTACCTTGACTTTGTTGGGGACATGCATTGAAAAACAACAAGGAGTAGATTACTCTAAAGATATTGACTTTGGTTGTAAAAGGAACTAAATGAAATATAGAAAAGGAAATGTAAAACACTCACACACACACAAAAAGAAATATAGTGGAGAGAACAATAATATAGTGAAAACCAAATTTTTTTAATAAAAAAAATACCAAAATAATGTAGAACACAAAATAGCTAGAATGGTGGTAGCTTATCTCTAAAGAGAGATAGATGGAGGCTATTCTCATTCACCAAAGCTATTGAATAGGTTGAAATAATGAAATTTAACCTAAATAAAGAACCCTAAATATATAAAACCCTAACCCTAGAAGATGGAGCACCAATAGGTTCATGATCCTCAAGTTGGTTAGTTGGTATGTCAACTTTATGGTGGTGCAAATTTTGGACACAATCTCTATTTGAGGCACACAAAATCTCATTGGAAAGAGCTCACCATGGATTATAATTTTTAGTTTAGGATAGGGTGTGCCATTGTTGCACATACTATTTTCATTGATGTTAAAGGGGATGCCTAAGGAAGCAGTAGTGTCATTCACAAACCAAAATAAGCGATATGATAGTTTGATCTCTTGCATGCCCTCATAACCTGAAGACAAAGATGTTTCAATTTTATTAATATTTTGTCTAAGTTATGGTGTACTAATTAGTATGTGTATGGTATGATTGTATAATACTCTTTGATACCTTTCGAATGGTATATCACACTCTAAAAAATTGCTCTCGAATGAGAAGTTGTGGCCATTTGAAGATCAACATTGGGTAAAAGACTTGAACGATGGGGTAAACCCACAAACCCAAAATTCGTTAAATATCACACATGTTATAGAGAAGATCATGGAGGCTTGGAAGAATGATAGTGAAAAATTCCCTAACCTGCATGATATTTAACCCCATTAAAGGTTGAGAAATTGTGCACAGACTCTGATGACTCTGATAGTTGTATAAAGAAATGAAAGGTAGATTGTACTTCACAATTCATTAATTTTAACACCCCTATTCAGAAAAATGAAGATAGGGTCACGTGGCAAGGTCCTATGGTTCGCTAAAGCACTTAAGATCAGCTCATGACCAAATGACAAAACGGTTTATCCCGAACAATGGGTATAAGTAAGTCACGGCAGAATGGAAAACAAGTGTGGATCTGTGTGGCTTTTTGGTTATGTGACTGTGTGTGGATTGTTTGGTAGTAGAAGTTGTTGGTTTGATTTCATAGGGAGGCTCATCATAATGTTATATTGTGTAATCCAACTAGGCAATTATTTTGATTCTTTTGTTTTATTGTTTCACACAGGTTGTAGTTTGCAACTCAAGGCTCAACACAATGTTATATTATATATCATAGAGGGGGCTTGCTGTAATGTTATATTATAATATCATGGTGTGGTGGATTGTAAGCCTGAAGTCATAGTGTTGGAAGGTCATGGGGCTAGTCACAATGTTATATTGTAAGCCCATGGTGTGATGGATCAAATCCCGAAGTCATAGTGTTGAAAGCTTATGGGGCTAGTCATAGTGTTATATTGTAATCTTGTGGCACAATGGATCATAATATTAAAGTCATAGTGTTGGAAGCTTGTGGGGCTAGTTAAACTATTATGTTGTTATAAGCTCATGGTGCAGTGGATCGTAAGCTTATAGTTCATGGGGCCAATCATAGTGTTAGGAGCCAATGGAACTCATCGTTGTGTTATATTGTTACTTGTGGCACGATGGGGATAGTCGCAGCATTATATCATATCGTTTGTGGCTTGGTGGGGGTTTGAGCCCACATGTCATTTCATATATGAGTAATACACCACCATAAAATGGGTTTGGGCCATAGTCTATTACAACTTGGTGCTTTTGTTAGTTGGTTATGTGACTTGATTTGCAAAACAAAGGTTATGAGTTTGAGCCGTGTTGAACTCGATTTGATTTTTGGTAAGATGGAATTGCACACTTCATTGGTTCATTTTGTAGAGTCCCTAAAGTATCATTTTTTTGAGCCCATACATGAAATTTTTGTAGAGAACACCTGGATTGTGCCATTCTGTCAAACCTTTAATTTAATTTTTGGTTTTATAAGGTTTTGGGGTCACTATGAAGCGAAATTGAAATCTAGAAGAAGAATCATGACCCAAATTTAGTTGTGATCATTTAAGGAGGCATGAAGAGGCTTGATTATATGTTTTTGATGTCCAAAACCTATAATCTTGCTTTTGGGGTTCTTCAAATTTCATGAGCAAGTTGTAGCAAGTGGTGTATGTATGACCAAATTAGGATCAGGGAAAGGTGCCATGGTATCATATTGATGAAAACATGGTTGTGATGAGAAAAGTAGGTTATGCGTAGGATGTGGAAGCATTGACAGTAGAAACATGATCAATTTTGAAGATCTAGGTTGAAGAGCATGTGGGTCCAGTGTGAAATATTGTGAAAAGTGGTCCACACTGGGTTGAAGAAGGAGGTGGGTACCTCCATCGAGATTGGTGCCTAAATCAAGTTGTATCCTATTGTAAGTGGGTGCTTACACATTCTTGAGGTTGGCGCCTCTATCAAATTGTATCTTATTGCAAGTGGGTGCTTGCACATTTTCGATGTTGGTGCCTCAATCAGGTTGTATCCTATTGCAAGTGGGTTATTGCACATCTTGGGGATCGGTGCCTACAAATATATTTAAATGAATTGAATAAGAATACAACAAGAATTTATGGGTTTCTCCTACAAGGGATTCCTTGTAAAAGCTCTCATTCTCTTGTGTTGATGTGATGATGGATTTTTGATGCATAGTTTCTTTCATTGTTATCATGTAAACCATTTTCTGATTCACTATTTATTGATGAAAAGTCTTGAGATGAAAAGTTTTCCATTACACTAATTCACCCCCTTTCTTGGTGTGATATTTGTTCTAACAAGTGGTATTAGAGTGGGTGCCTTCAGGAACAGTTAATTACTAGAAGGTTGATATTAGGAAAGATGGCCTCTGTCAGATCATCATGCAGTCATGCTCTGGTCAAAGGATCCAACTAAGACTTTTGGAAGATAATAATGGAAACTTACCTCATTTCATTGGGAGTTTATGCTTGGCCTATTGTAGCAAACAATGATCAAGTTCTTGATACTCCTCCTATATATACATCTAGTAAGACCTTCTATACATTTAATCCAATAGCTAATCATGCCTTTTTGAGTGGTTCTTCCGATACAAAATTTGAAGGTAATGCATTGCAACTAAACCCATGATATATGGAACAGGAATAAAATTTATTATGAGGGGTACAAGAGGGTAAAGGAAGCTAAGCTACAACCTTAAAGGGCTCAATTCGAAAGTTTTAAAATGGAAGAAGATGAGGATATTGCTTCATATTTTCTTCGAGTAGACAAGATTTTCAACTCTATTGCAGATCTTGGTGATTCATGAGGAAATCACAATGATGTTGTTGTTGAAAAAATATTGAGATCTCTTCCTTTAATATTCAATCCCAAGGTATCAACGCTTGAAGAGTTGTTAGATATGGATATGATGGAAACTTGAATAAACTGAAAGTGGGGGGGGGGGGGTGAATCAATTTAGTACATTCATGGACAACTTATTTTTTTTCTTCTTCATGTTTATCTAAACTATTCAATGAGTATTTTAACACCATACAAATTCCATATTTAATATACGAACAATATGTAATATGTGAACCATAACATAACAACTTTAATGGAAGCATAAAATCAACACTCAAAATAATCACATATGGACACCATATATAACTCGAAACCCATAAAGGGAGAAAACAACGAATTTTTTTATTGTTGTGATGCAAAGGCAAGCTCTTACTCCCTTATTACATCTAATTTTCTGTAGGCTTCAACCTATAGGAGGTTGCTACCTCAAGTTTTTTCAAGCTACAACATGCCAAGAAGCTCCAACTCCCATAAGTTTTTTGTAGGCTATAACCTACAAGAGGCTCCTACCTAAATATGATCCAACTTGTTATCTATCAAGCTGCAAATTTAAAGGAGACTACAATCCCCTCATACATAGAGAAAACAATGTGCTAGTTACTTGGTCTATAAATTTGCATGCCTTCATCTCTATCTCTGCTTCTTCTTCTTCTTCTTCATGAATCTGCTTAACTTTTTCTCTATATGTGCCAAGTAATAAACAACTCAAATAAGCTCTCACATTCTCTCATTCTCAAAAAACCATATAGCCTTGCAACCTCACACAATTTATAAGCAAGCTTTGATGGTTGTTAATATTCCATACAAGAAGCTTAAATGAACAACTTTGTCTCTTTGCATTCCACTCATTCGTTTCCAAATTCTTTCAACATTTTAAATATTAAAATACATATGATGAAATCTGAAATATTAATATAAGCCACCTTTAAATATTACAATAGAAAAATTCCTCTTGCATCACAACATCTTAAGCACCTTTAATCAACTTTACACATGCACAAATCAGCCTTCAAATCAACATTACACATGAAACATATGCAAGCCAACATCTCTACAAAAATTTTTGCAACACATTTACCATTGCCATAGTGTTGCATCACAATATTCTTCATGCTTTTTCCTTGCATCACAACAACTCAACCATCATATGCATACATCACAACATAAGAAAACTGTAATCAATAGCACAAGCAACCTTTCAACAATACCCTTTGCAACATTTGGTCATCAACTCATCAACATCACTAGCATATGCAACCAAAAAGTATAACATCATTAGCAATAATTGCAACATCAACTCAACGTGCAACACCATATGAAAGCATGTTGTAACAAGTTGTTCTCCTTCATATCTAAAGCATAACAATACCAAAGCCATCAAAACATAAGAGACATGCCTTGTTTCTTATGTTGTTCCTTTGATGCTCCTTTTCCTTTGCTTCTCTTTTGCTGCTACTTTTCCTTTGCCATATCATATTTTGTTGCTCTTTTGTTGCTTCTTTATGTTGATGACAACCATAAATGCTTGATCTTGCTCCTTTTCCATCACATCTTCTTTTCTTGCTTCTTTGCCTTGTTGTTTCGTTGCCATCATATCTTATTTTATTGCTTATTTTCCTTGTTTCTTTGATTCAAGTGGCTCCATAGATGCTTCGAGGTTAACAAGGGCTTAGAAAAGCTCAAAAATAAAAGTCATCAGATTGAAGTGAAACTAGGGCTAGATCGTAGCGCTCATCATCATGATTCCAATGACGTGAATGGTAATCAAATCCAAGTTCGTATGCTCAAGATATTTGTGATCAAAGTTTTGGTCAAACTTGGCCAAGTGGTAGTCACTAATGAGGAAACAATTTTGAATTTTTCTGGCGCACAGAATTTGAACGCCATAGCGAGAAAATTTGTTGCCTCCTTAAATTGTCCGGTAACCCAAAAATTGGTCAAAATATTTTTGAATAGTTTGTTTATGAAAAAAATATATTAAAAAATGGGGTGGTGGGCTGCCACCCCTGCCGACATCATATAATAATAATAATAATAATAATAATAATAATAATAATAATAACAAAGGTTGGTTTGTGGGCCACCACTCCTGCCAACCATAGCACACTATATATGTTGGACCAGTGGGATTCGAACTTGCGCCGACCAAAATTCCATTCAAAACCACCACCTGTTGGCTTATTGGGGCCTGACCCAGGTTCAGTGATGTTTAGCCAAACAAATCCTGACACTACCAGCCCTTTCGGAAACAGTCTGCGGAGTGCGGACTAAAGTCTCACTCGAGGTAGTATGGGAGGGTGCTGGAACCAGGTTTCCGCACCCTGGGGATGTCTTGATGTGGTTTGGGGTTTAACGAATAGAACCTACGTGCTACGTTACTTCCGTGCGGCTGGCTTTTCAGAGTAACTGCCTTAGACCAGCGCGAATGCAATTTACCCTTTTCTGAGCTTAATATTATTATAGATCTTGTGTTAACTTACGAAAGCACAGTATACTTAGTTACCATTTAACATAAAAAAACATGTCGTAATCATAAAGCGTGAACAGATGCATAAACAATAATATAGAAAGAGCTACTCAAGATTCCAAGAACAACTTATATTTATTAATGTCTTTTTCAGTTACAATCCGCTTCCTACCCTGCGCACACAGCTGCAGCCCTCCACGCACGTAGCTACGGAGCCTCTATCTCCTATTACACCCTTGACTCAGACTTATAGACTCAGATCTAATATCACCTTCAGATGCCCATATCAATTCTTACATTACCAAAAAACTGCCTTTTTCACGTAGAGATTTTCTCTTCTTTATACATTCCCATGGTTTGCGGACCATGGGTAGGCCGACACATTTCTAGATTACTTTACAATAATTTAGGACAGACTACCCTTAGACTTGAATCATTACAATTCACGCTCCATGCACTTCGCGGATCTTTTACAAATCCAGTACCCAAAAATGCGGGCTTTAAGCCCCAAAACCATTACGCGGGGGATCCGTTGCCCAACAGGCCCCCAACACAATCATCGTGACTCATCCCAAGTCACTCGTCGATGTGGCGACACGCGCTTCCAAAGCTTTGCAGTTCACCATCCTTGTGACTGACGTACTGCGCTTCGTTGTTCCATCCTTGCCTCCTGCAACCCTGCTTCAAGCTCCTGCTCCATTTCCCCTGCTAATTCACATAACCGATGATGCTCATTCTACTCTGCTTGGTTAACACAAAGTGGATCCTTAAAGGATTTTAGCTCTAGCTGAGAGGCCAAAGCCATGAAATTTTTGTGTAAGAGCAGCAAGTTTGCGATTTCTGGGCCTGTATACTCAATATCTGCTAAAGCTTGTGTTGCATTTTTGTAAGAGAGACGTTGCAACCGTGAGGTCCCAATCTTCAAGTTTCGTCATGGGCATGCAACCCAGGGGTGCACTTTTCCACGAAATTCTGTCTTTCAACCCAAGATTCACCATCTCGCCCATATCTTTCATAGATTGCTTACCAGACCACAAGTTTCAAGGCGACATCCGGACCAGTCCTGCTATCTGTCTAGGAATTTGCGGTATATTTCTCATCACTAGCGTTGGGCTTGGCACGACGACTTCGGCCGTCGGCATTATGTTGTCCCAAAGGTCCTATTTCTCTGGGTTTATTTGCAACGCGTCCAAGTTGTATAGGTCCATATCTATCAGGTAACTCAATAACTTAAGTCTCATAGTGCCATGGTTTGTTCAGTAGATGACTAGCTGTGATTTATAAGCCGGCCAATATTCAAATTCGACCGTTCCCTCCTTTTCTAGTGCATTAATGCAATACAGACTGGAGATCTTTTCAAATCTTGTACTGACTTCATATCTTAAATGCCCATCGGCCGCTCCTTGTTGTCTCAGATGGACCATCTTGTCATGAATAGTGACTGCAACGGTCACTTTCCCACCTTTCTGCATAGCAGCGCAACCCTTTATGCGTGACTGCGATTCCTGTAATAAATGCTCCTTACATGGAACCCTGTTTCTGCGCAGCTTTCCGGCAGACTCGTTTATAGTCCCACACCTTCTTTCAACTGCTTGAAGTGCTGAGACTATACTTCGGTTGATTAGTCAGACAGCCGACCCACTCATGTAGAGCTTACGACAACTGCCATTTACTTTTCCTGGGAAGGGCTCTCCATTAAGCTTGCCAAGTTAGACCGCGCCACCATCTATGACCTCTTTGACTACATATGGTCCCAACCAATGCATTCAGAGTTTTCTAGGGAATTTCTCAAACTTTCTATCATACAGTAATACCAAATCGTTGACTTTGAATGTGCGCAACTTGATGTGGTGATCGTGCCAAGCTTTCTCGCGTTGTTTCTGTACCTGCTGATGAAAACCTGCCCAAAATTGTTCTTCCTCTAGTTCTTCTAGTTGAGCAAGCCTCTCTTCTAGGGCTTCGTGGTCGGCCATGCCTATCATTGCTGCTATCCACAAATTGGGTACAATATATTCCATTGGCATGACGACTTATGTACCGTAGACTAACCTAAATGGTGTCTGCTCCATCAATTTTTTGGGTGTGGTTCTGTATGCCCATAACATGGCAGGTATCAGTAAATCCCAATCGGTTCACTACGCGTTACATACTTTGGTCAATGCAGTCTCCAGAATCTTGTTGAATGCTTCTACAGTTCCATTCACTTGCGGATGGTATGGCGTGCTTTTCTGATGACACACTTGGAATTCTTCAGTAAGTGCACTGATAGTTTCATTTAGGAAGTGTTTCGTGGTCACTCATTAAAATTTTTGGACACCCAAACCATGTCAAGACATTGTCAAATAGAAATTTTGCAGCTGTAGCAGCCGTGCAGTCCTTAATTGGCTGTGCTTTCGCCGATCTAGTCAAATACTCTGTCGTAGTGATGATGTAGCGCGCACCCGTCTTCCCTTGAGGGGTGATAGGCCCTACAAAATCTATGGCCCATTTTTTGAATGGTTGCAGAACCATCTGTGGATTGAGTGGCATCTCATCCCTTCGCAATGGTTTCCCAGTCCGTTGACATACATCATAGGCCCGACAGTATGCTTTTGGATCTTGATGTAGGGTTGGCCACCACAGTCCGGCGCGAAGGATCTTCTATGCTGTCGCCCGTCCCGCACAATGTCCTCCTGCAACCCCCCCATGCGCTTCTGCGAGGATCTGTCCTCGTTCAAATTTAGGTACATATCTTCGTAATATTTCATCGTTCCCCATTTTGTAGAGGTGCTCAACGATAATAGTAAAATCCACCGCACGTACCACCAATTCTTTCTTTTGTTGAATTGAATATCCCTGCGACACGGTCCTTGTGGTTAAGAAGTGGATTATATTCTCAAAGTGGCCATCTGCGACGCACACTGCATAGAGCTATGCATCAGGTAGTCCTTCCTCCAAATTTGTTGGCTCCTCACTGTTCTTAATTCGGCACAGGTGATCCAGGCCTACGTTTAGGCAACCCGACTTTATGATGACCTTGAAATCATATTCTTGAAATAGTAACAACCATCTAAAAATGTGCCCCCCCAACATAGGCTTGTTCACCAGGTATTTCAATGCAGAGTGATCGATATACATTTTGAAGTGCCAACCGAGTAGATAGTGGTGGTATTTCTGGAGTGCGTATACCATCGCCAACCCCTCACGCTCAGTAGTGGAGTAGTTCTTTTATGCTTTAGACAATTGTTGACTTTCAAATGCGATCGGGTGATCAATGCCTTCTGCTCCTTCCTGCGTGAGTACAGTGCCTAGCACGATACACGATGCATCAACATGTACATGAAATTCGATGTCCCATTTTGGGAAAACCAAAATGGGGGCGGATGCCATCTTTTCCTTGAGAATCTCCAGACTTTTCTTATAGTCATCATTCCAACAATATGTAGCATCCTTTTTCAACAATTGTTCCATTGGTGCTGTGATTTGTGCATAGCACTTAATAAAATTTCGATAGTAGCCCATGTGTCCCAACGTGGTACGAAGTTATTTGACACTACGCGATGCTTACAGATTGAGTATGACAACAATCTTCGCAAGATCCACCATCAGGCCTTGTCTGCAGACTACATGGCTGAGCAATTTTCCAAAAGGGACGAGGAATGTACACTTTTTAAGATTCAACGCAATCTGGTGTCGTCAACATGTATCCAAAATCAACTATAAGCTTGCTACATGTTTCTTGACTAGCCCAAATACAGTCCAATTGTCAAAATGAAACTCCAAAAATTTATGGATGAATTCTTTGAATGCGGCCACTACCACACGCAAAAATATAGCTGGCGCGTTCTTCAACCCAAAGGGCATAATAGTGTACTAAAAGGATCCCCATTCGGTCGCGAAGGTGGTCTTGCTCCTATCTTCCGGCGCGATCTTGATCTGATGGTACCTTGAGAACCCATCCGTGAACGAGTACACTTCCTATCCACCAACATTCTCTAGGAATTCATCTATAAAGGGGGTTGGGAATGGGTCGAGAATGCAGGCGTCATTCAATTTTCGGAGGTCCACGCAGATTCGAATTTTGCCCTTCTATTTTTTCTCCTGCACTATCATAGGACTCACCCAATCAGACTCTTCCACAGGTTCAATAATTCCTGCTGCAAGCATTTTGTCCAATTCTTCGTAGACCTTTTCCTTATACTTCGGATTCAAATGGTAAGGACACTGCTTAATGGCTTTGCTTCTGGTTTCAGAGTTATCTTCATCATCCCTAGGTCACCGAGGATCCCTTTTAACTCTGTTATTTTGGTCGGGAATAAGTCTTGATATTCACGAAGTAACTCGACGACCTTATCCACCGTGACATCATCCAAATAGTCCCCAAGCATTGCGTACTTCGTCTCCTCCTCTGTACCAATGTTCACTTGTTTCATTTTTAGTGGCGTAGTGATGTTGGGGTCCTCAATCGATGGTCCTCGAATTTCACGACTCCCTTCTGTTTCTCAGATGTTAATGTTTCAGGGGTCATCATCATCATCCTCTACTTGCATGTTGTAACATTCTAGGGCATGGATTAACTAATGCGACCATTCTATTTCGACTATTTCTTCTGGTTCCTATGGTATTTTGAAAATGGCAGCTTTCACAACTTGCAGCGCATCGTCAACAGTATCCATCCATTGGTCTTCAAATAAGAATGTTAATAAAAATCCTTCGTGCAAGATATCCCATTCTCCCGTACCATGTCGGAGTTCTGTCTTAGTATACCAGTTTCTTGGGATGACATCCAGGGTATGATAAAATAAGTGTACCCATTCAGGCTGGGGCTCTTCGCCATAGGCTTTGGTCCATTTTGCGAGGTGTATGCACGGGTTATCGCGTCCATCGTATTTCTCGGTTATTTGTAGCTCCAGCTTTCCAAACCTTAGCTGCATCATCCTTCTGCAATCACGCCAGTTTTCAAAATTTCCTTCATGTGTTCCCCACCAACGTGTAGGTCTTGCATGCAACACCCACTTTAATGCATCAAACCTATGGTTTTCTGGTAGTGCATTCTCAAACTTGCTCAAGAATTGATCCACCGTTGTCAGTCCATCATATGTTGGTAGATCTCTAGCATGGGCAGTTAAGCAATGCAGTGATTTGGTCATCATGTTACAATTTAGCGTCGTCACTTCACTCAACCGATTGTGCCATCATCCATCTTCTTCGTTGGACTTTGAAAGGCAGGATTCTGCGCGCTCTCGCGGGACCCTTCCATCTGCAGTCGGATTTATCCAATCCTAGTTTTGCATAGTTATTTTGTAGATACAATATAACTCCTCATCATTTTCATCGTTGCGCACGGGTTCTGTGTAACGTTCTCCTTTAGTGGGATCTAGCGGAACTATCACACGAAGGGAATTTTTCTCAAAAATCATTTTCCGCTTCTTTAGGTTGATGACTCCATTCATATTTGTTTCCTAGTCTATTCCTAGTAATGCAGGGTAATGGTTACTGTCATCTACAATCTCTATTACCTCGAAATCTATCTGTGTGCTCACACCATCGATATCCACTGTTACCCCTATCAATCTTCCCATGGGTAAGATCTTTTGTTGGTTCGTCATCCATAATTGAATAGGAGACCACTGCAATATGGGCCTGCCCATGCGTTCCCAGGTCTACTTCGGTAATACGTTCGTGTCCGAACCTAGGTCTAAGATTACCTAGTCCATCTCATATTCACCAATTTGCGCTGTCAACCGCATTTCCCTTCTGGTGTGCAAAGCATGGTTCCCCATTTTTCGAACTACGAGCGGTTCCCCTGACCCTGCGCACCTAGAAATCAGCTCTTGTAGTCCTCTAATTGCCTTATTGTCACGCATCAGTTTCATACATGTCTCTAAAAAGGTAGTTAGCATAGAAGGATCCAGGCCTAGCTCTTGTTGATCCCTACTACCTAAAGTAGAGACCTTCACGAAGCTCTTCTTAGCTTCCATAAACATTTCTTTTGCGTGATCCAAGTCAAACTCAGGTTCCTTTGTAGGAGCCTTATGTACCCAAGTATCCTCTTCAGGCTGCTTCCCCTTATCTTCCCTCGTGGTCGCGCCACTTCTAAGCATCATGTTTACGTTGGGGTCCTCTTCGTGTAGTTTAGACCTCATCATTTGGATATTTTGCGTCGGAGTGGGCTGCAGCACCCCTATTTCGCGCATTTGTGTGATCAGCGTTGGACAATCTATCATTTCATGATCAAACTGTTCACAGTACGGGAAAAATAGTGTCGTTGGGTTGGTACAATCACAAGCGTAGTGCCCAGGCCCTCTGCAACTGTAACAAATTAGTTGTTCGCGCCCTCGTCCTGGCCCCATTCCTCCTCGTCCTTGGAATTCCCCTAGTGCGATTGCTGCAGCTGGATCGAGGCCTCGCGTTTTTGTCTTCATTCGATAAGCTGGGGTCCTATCCATCATTAGCTCATAGCTCTGACAGGTCCGCTCATCGTGCCCACTAACCTACAGAAATTACAGTACAGTTGTTGCAGAGTCTGGGTATACTTCTGCAACAGGTGACAGTTGTCCATCGCGTGCTTTCCTCCCACCTGACAAATTGCACACTAGAGTGTGGCGGACGCACTCGGCCTTGCTTGTGCCTCCAGTCTCAACGGCATCAGTCCCCCTCCCGCCAAATAGTTCGTGAATACAGGACAGTGATCCTTATCGTGACCCTTGCCTTTACATTTTATACACCACACTTCTTTGCACGCCTCTAGCCGGGGTGCCCTATCCTACTTCAAACTTTGCATATCTAAACATAGGTTTTATAATTGCGCGTGGATTTGTTGGACTCCCAACCTTAGATACTATATTGGTTTTTCGTGCAACCTCATCGCCATTTCCAACGCCTCTGCCTGTGTTGAGAGCTTCTGTTGCGACAGTGCCATCCTCAGGTGTGGTGTCAAAGACGCCACAAACCACGCGTGGTGTTGCGCATCCATTAGTGTCATATTTGCCTCACGGATTGTACTTTTCAACCTTTGATCTAGATCCCAGGGGGTTTCAATTGGAAGCATTGCAATCCCCTTGACTCTGATGATCGACTACGTCTCCGATTTTGGTCGGATAAATTCTCTATTCAATGCAAGCTGAATTTCTTCTATTATGACATTCAGGTGATCATTCGAGTGCTTGATATACCAATTTAGCGCGTGATCCTGTAGTGCACTTAACAATGTGGCCTTCTTAATGTTATCATCTGTAACCCCGTGCGCTTCCCACACTGCTCTTACTACGAACCAAAACTTATCTTTGTCTTTGTTTCCTACTCCTCTAAATACAGGAAACTTGATCGCGCTCGCCATACTAAATTGCTGGATTGGTGGAGGCGGAGTGGGTGAAGTTGGAGGTGAAGAAGGTGATGGGAGTGTTGGCGTTAGCAGAGATGATAAGTGTATAATGTGCTGCCCAATCAAATTGACCACACTCCTCAGGGAAACCCAAGCACGCTCTTCCCCACTTGCTCACGGCGGTGAAATTAAAGGACTGTTTCCTAACCCTTCGACCCCTTTAAAGATCCTCCTGCTTTGCGTCGTTCTGTTCATTAATGTATGTGCATCACCCGTTTTTCTCATAACAGCATCTTAATCCAGGTATTCAAAGACTTGACGTACTTACCTTGCGGCCCTTTGAGGAAATGCCTTTCTGATTCACTGTAGCTGACAGTCGCGTCTATCGCAAATTCAATGATAAACCCTCCTATTATCTGATCTAGCCAATGATCTACGGCCCATGTGATCTTATCTTTAGATGCCTCTAGCCTGCGTACCAACTCCGGAGTCCACACTATCGGCTGATCAAGCTTGCACCTTCCCTGGTTGTCTGCCAGCCTCGCGATCCAATTGTATAGTTCTGAAGAGAAGTTTGCGAAGAAGACCTCATGGATTTCTGTATATATGAAGAGATCCAACCACCTTTTCTCAGATATCTGTGGAGTTTTGTTTTCCTGTATTATGAACTCGTGCAACTTCTGATCCAACCACTCTTCAATTTCTTTCTTCGTAGTGTTCTAGCATTCCGACATTAGACATCCCTTAGGCAGATCCCGGTCCCAGCAACAGAAGCATTTGTTGGCTTATTGGGGCCTGAACCAGGTTCAACGATGTTTAGCCAAACAAATCACGATACTACTAGCCCTTTCGGCAACAGTCCACGGAGCGCGGACTGAAGTCTCACCCGAGGTAGTATGGGAGGGTGCTGGAACTAGGTTTCCGCACCCTGGTAATGTCTTGATGTGGTTTGGGGTTTAGCGAATCAATCCTACGCGCTGTGTTACTTCCACGTGGCTAGATTTTCAGAGTAACTGCCTTAGACCAGCGCGAATGCAATTTACACTTTTCTGAGCTTAATATTATTATAGATCTTGTGTTAACTTATGAAAGCACAATATACTCGGTTACCATTTAACATAAACATACATGCGCGTAATCATAAAGCGTGAATAGATGCATAAACCAGAATATAGAAAGAGCTACTCAAGATTCCAAGAACAAATTATCTTTATTAATGCCTTTTTCAGTTACAATCCTCTTCCTACCCTGCGCACACAGCTGCAGGCCTCCGTGCACAAACTCACTGCACATGAAATAGCTGCAATTGTTCTTTGATTTCCTGAAAATGTTGAAACACAAGTTACAAGAGTTCTATCCTCAAATGTCAAACCCTTCTCTATGACTGAGAAAATGATACATATAGACTAATATAAAAAACTTCCCCACCTTCAGGCATCAAATCCATGAGTGGTGGAATAGTTTCCAAGAATATCTCAACCAACAAGTGAGAGTGAGAAGGTAAAAAACAAACTCTTCTCTTATACTTTGATTTGAGTTTTTCTTCATTTATGAGGCCTAATTAAACATAAAAAAACCTATCATGCTAATTTATTTATGATTACATCATTGATACTTCGAACTACTGAAGTTACATCATCAATTTTCCTTTACCCAAGTCAAACTAGAAAATCTGAGAAATTACATAGTGAAATTTTTAATTAAAATCCCAGAAAATTTCAGAAGGGCAAGACCAAGTTTGAGGCCACTTTTAGGTGTGTTCCTGGAGTCAAAATTGACATCTAAAAGAACAGTAAACTAGCCTTGTCTGTCTAGTTTCCAGAAAATCTTTAATTTTTGAAAATGACCCATGGGAAGGCCTCCAAAAACTAATTCTCCCCAGGTGTCTCTAGAAGTGTAGCGCCTGTCAAAAAGAGGGGCATAATGTTGATTTTTTATCCCTTTTTCTCATTTTTCTCAAAATTTGAGACTTGTTTGAAAAATATGAGGAAATTGGTTTTGCGAGGAGGCCATCAACTTTCCAAAAATGCAAACCATTTGTCATTTAGAGCCCTGAGGAAAAAACCTAGTGTATTTTCCTGAATTTGCACCAAATTTCACTAAAAACCAAAAATGCTCAAAAAAATCCCACAATTGGTCCACAAGAGCCAAATGAGGTGTAATATGATATCATGGATGCTTAAGAAAGAATCTCCAAGTTTTCCTTCTCATATTTTCCTTTTAGGGTTTCCTTCAAATTGTTTTGCGTTTGTTTGACCTTGATGTTGCAAATCTTGTTTCTGGTTTGGTAGTGGTGGGACACGTGCCTCAATATTTGGTTATCCTTGTTAGATTTTTCAAGAAGTTTCTCTAGATGGTCATTGACTTTTCCTATCCAATATTCCCTGTCTTCATTGATTTCCATAGAGATTTGTCTTTAATGTAAGTTTTAACCCCGTATAGAAATTACCGCATACAAATTCTAAAACACAGAAAATAAACAATGCGAGAGCATAACACATATACACAGAGATTTTCCCCTAGATCCCAAACCCGGGACTACCATCTTGATTTTTCATTATTTTCCTTTCAATGTTACAATACATATTTATACATGCCGAAGCATCCAATACCATGGACTTAAAACCATCATGTCGAAAACCATGGACCAAAAACCATCGCGTCCAAAACCATGTGCGAAAACCATGCACAAAGCCATAGGTAGGTCCACCCAACCTAATATAGGGTCCATTTTTTTTTTGCTCGGGGTGCTGCACCGGACCCTGTAGAGGGGGGCTACCCACCCTCCTCAAACCCCCAAGATAGGGGGGATACCGCCCCCCTGTGACCCCCCCATTGCACAATCCGCCCAACGAAGGGGGGGCTCTACCCCCCGTCTAACCTCCTGGTTAACTACATAGGATAGTCATGGACAGAATATAACACAACCCAACATTCTCCCACTCATTGTTTTCTTTCCACAAGGGACCATAGGAGAGCTTATTCATTTATCCAGCCTGCAATGCCCATTGTTTCTCTACACCAAGAGAACTTCTCAGAGCTCACAGATTTTGTCAATTCATCTGCAGTATTCTTCAAATTTTCCACCTTTACCAGCAATACCTTTTTGTCTTCTATCATATCCCTCACAAAGTGATACTGAACATCAATTTTCTTTGTCTTTGAATGGTAAGTAGGGTTCTTTGCCAAGAAAATTGCACTTTGGTTATCACAGTCTATCCTTATAGCTCCCTGTACTAAACCCATACTTAAACACAATCTCTGCGACCAAACTAATTCCTTGCTTGCATGAGTGGCTTCTGTTAGCACTCAGAATGAACCTCAAGGCTGAGAAGAGGCCATTTTGAGGTAACCATAGACCAAGCTTTGATCTGGCATCTAGTCCTGCCAGACCAGAGAGGGCTCTCTCTTTGCCAACAAGATGTGGCTGCAATAAATAAAATTTTTAGGCTAGCTATGGAGTGTGGGGATTTTATTTGAAAGTTTTTGGGTTGAAAACAACAAGAGAGGACCATTTGCGCTATGGATTCGATGCTAGTTTCTGCCAGAAAACTAGGGGCAAAGTAAGTGCAATGTTCAGCCAGATCAAAGATTGCGAATGTAAGAAGAATAGGGGAGAAAGCCCACTGCCCTGCAGGCATCAAATAGGGGATGGATCTGCAGCAACAACTTTAGACGAAAGAGAAGCACAAGGTTACTCAACAAAGCATCTATTATGGGATGGATTCTGAAAAGATAACCACACATTTAACAGCAAAATCATCATGAAATGAGCATCATAGGGGATCGATTCCTAACACATCTCTTAGATAATTTTGTAACAAGGCAGAAAAAACGTAATGTGTAAATGAATTTATGAGAAAAACATACTGGACATTTAAGCACCGTGATGGATCCCAGGTCTAAAAGGCAGAAAACTACTTTATTAAAATAATATTCAAAGAAATTTTACATAGTCCAAATGCCTCTTCTTGTTGCAAAAATTGAACCATTACATCTTTTTAAAATAATTTTATATATACCCTATTACATATTAATTATGAATTCCTAAACATAGGAATCAAAATAATTAAAATAGAAAAAACAAACAAACACCTAAATATATTTTTATGTGGTCAAATAAAATAAATCTAACTTATAACTAAGGAATTAAATGACAACAAAACAGAACAATTGATTTGTTGCCACAAGTCGAATTGCCTACCTAAGTTTGTTTTGGAACATCGCTGGAAATCAGGGATAATCTGGGATGCTGATCAAATCATCCTCCACCTGCACTTTGTAGATGCCTTGGATTCCTGAAATATTTTCCATTTGTTCGTTGAATGTTTTGAATACTGCCACCTCTCCTTCAAAAACTCAATGCTGTTGATTTCATAGCTAAAATACTTGCCATCGATTCCTAGAAAATATGAACGTCCAGGAGGAGATGTGAAGTCAGCTCTACGAAGGGCAACATCAGTGTAGTCAGCTTCTCTTGGCACATAAGGCCTATTGATCTCATCGAGATAATTCTTCTCTAAAACATGTTCTCTTGTTCTCTGACGGTGTAAATATTCAAGCCCTGGATCTACCCCACGATAATCAATATCAGATAACAACCCATTCCTCATAGGCAATGGATCAGTAGGAGGCAGGGCCTGCCTTTGATATGTAGAAGCATATGGATCTGATGCTTGCAAAGCATAAGCATCAAGCAATGGTGCACGCTGAGGCAATATTATGTTAGGTTGATATAATGGAACTTGGGGAACTTGATCAACAAATGGTACACGTCTTGCTGCCCCAACATTATCACGAACAGGTTTCCTAGGCCTACTGTCTCGTGGACCACAAGAGTTTGAGGACCATGAGAGTTCTAAAAAGGTACCGGTCGAAACAACTGGGACAACTTTTTAACCTGTTATGCATTCAGTTGAAACTTGAACTTGTTTTTCCCATAGTAATTATCTTTAATCGCAGCCTTGAATTTTTTCTCTGGCAATGGCAAGCATTCCTTCTGAATACGGAAGTGTATCTGGGCTGGAAAAGGCTTCTTCGAAGTCTTGAATGCATCAGGTTCAAGTTCATATCCACCTTTACCTACAACCTTGTATATTCCATACATCAGACGAAGGTTGAAGTCATACCAAAAAAAAAACCACATTCCATTCATAACCTTCTCAAAAAGCTCCTTGTGTGCCTGAGGCAACCCAAAAACATGATAACGGAAACCTATCGACCACGACCCTTGCTTTCAGAAGCGCCTTCAATGATTCCAGGAATTCCACCCCATGGGAGGTGTCCTACTCAACTCATTGTCCAACAGACTTCTTGGATTAGAGCCAGCGTGAGCGAAAGAGCAATGCGAGGCCAAGCGGGCACCTACAGAACTTTGTTTTTTAGAATGGCACTAAGCGCAGTGCCAAAGGGTTACGTGCAACGCTCTTTGAATATGGCTATACACACAGTGCCTAAGGGCTACGTGCAACGCTCACAGTTTTTAAAGCCACCAAACACTCATCTAGAAAATAGCTAATGTGTCTTTTTCAAATTGACATCTGGCATTGGAATGGGTTTCATAGGATGTCTTTGGCACACTGTGATGGATTTTTCATGCTCAAGAACCTCCAGATAGTGTTTGCTTCCTGCTTTAAAACCATTCCTTTCCTTGTAGTACAGATTCATTACCCTCGTCATTGCAATTATGTGAAATCAACTTGAAAGTCACTGAAGAATCATCAAAAGAGCCATCATTTCTTTCTATTTCTGTGTCCTTTCCTGTTGTACCAGTAACCTTACCTTTCTTCAACTTCTTACTGGGGACTCCGGACTTTCCAATTTCACTAGCTTTTTTTCTTGCTCTCTTCTCCATCTCCTTCTTTTGCTTCAACTTCAGTTTTATCAGCCTCTACAGCTAAAATGTCCTTCTCAAGTCTCTCTTCTAAAGAGTCTTCCAGTATCCCCCAACGAATCTCTTTTTGATTTATCTATTCAACAAACTCTTGACTACTTCCTGTTAATGTTATGACTTCTCCTTCGCTCGAATATGGACCACATGGTTGTCCAAGAGAGACTTGGAAATTTATCCTTTCATTGACAATTCCAAGCATGTTTTTACACTCTATCTTAAGCAAATATTGTAGCAGAAGCTCATAGGAGTACTGACACATGTTGATGTTGACTTTGTTTTGTCTCAAAGAATGAGCAAATTCCATCTCCTCCAAGTGTTGGGGTGAAAGAATGCCTTCCAACTTTTGCAAGTCATGAAGATATAGGGCTTCATGGTCTTCCTGGAAACTTTGAAAGAATGAACGAGCTTCTTGAGTGTGACCCTTTGCCACTAGGTCCATGGAACAGTGGATGAA
Organism: Pinus tabuliformis; assembly: GCA_031772625.1. Classification (NCBI taxonomy): domain Eukaryota; kingdom Viridiplantae; phylum Streptophyta; class Pinopsida; order Pinales; family Pinaceae; genus Pinus; species Pinus tabuliformis. Next base: position 1,768,260,559 of record CM062819.1, read on the forward strand.
AGCTAGATAAAGTACACAGAGTAGTTCATGCTTATATAGGTCCAAGGAATTATAAGTCCACGAACACAGCTTGCTGTATTCCTCTTGTAGCTTCTACTTTCCAGCCATCTTCTGTGGTTCCACCACGTAATTCTATGTTCTTTTTCAATTTGGCTACTAATTCCAGCTCAATATTATGTAATTCATTAATCTCAAGGGCCTTTTCATTGCATATATCCAAGTCTAAACAATTAGTAGCTGCCCCACAAACCTTAGAATCTAATAATTGGTCATGATCAGCCTTTGGAAACGACTCAATTTTGGGTGCAGAGCCATCCATTCCCTTTAATGATAGCATGGTACTGGAAAGCTTCTCATTTTTCTTAGGAAACAATTCACTAGAGGCTTCATTACTTCCCTTGTACCTGTCCTTTTAAAAAGAAGACACATCCATCACGTCCTTAGTTGCATCTCTTTCATTTGCATCTCTTTAGTTTATGTGTCTTGCCATCTGATATGCGCATATTTGATAACTCTAAATCCATTTTTGGCCTTTTACAATTAGTAACTGGTTCTTATGAATAATAATTTACGATAGAAACATCAAGAGTCCCTATCTGTTCAATTCTCTACCTCTTACTAGAACACAATTCCCTATCAACTAGCATCTTTTCCAATTCTTGAAATATATTACCTGCTTATTGTGGAAATCAGAAGGCTATCTTTTATCACCATGAATATTGTGTATCTGCTACAAATATGTTAAGAGATATAGAACAGGTTGTCACCACAGGATGTCTAAATTTTAAAAGGATAACCCTTTTGGTATATCTGACTTACCCAAAACTGCTTAACTTATGAAGGCAAAACTCACTGAAAATCGTTTGCCAGAGAAATATTTTGAACTAATTACAGACCAGACTCAAATAGTGCAGCTAATAAGCTCTAGTGCCTCCTTCCTTCTCCTATTGTGTCATATTTGTAAATCCTTCAATCCTATCCCAAGTTGTTTTTAAGGGGGGATGTTAGGATATTCCGACACATAGGAAATAGTTAAGTACAACTTGGTCTAGTATAGAGTTAGGTAAAGTGTGTTTCTTTACCTTGTACATTTTGTAACTTACAATCCGACGGCCACGATATGTAGTGATCCGACGGTTCATTCTCTCCTCGGTATTACCGACACTTGATCCGTGGCTTAACACCCGATTGATCCATGATTTCTATTTAAAGCGCATGGAGGGTCATTTGTAGGGTAATCCGTCTATGAGAGAAGCATATGTAAATTTTCATTCTTTTATTAATAAATTGCCTGAAGTGGCCGCGTTGGCTCAGGCCGTGGACTGTTTCCCTCTTTGAGGGTTTTAACCACGTCAAAATACTGGTGTATTGATCTGTGATTTGTTTGTGAGCGGTGTCCTTTGGTGTTCTGTTTGAGCAACTTACCCTGTAAATTCCTACATGGCATCAGAGCTACTTGAGGGCCGCGTCCGTTGGTGATCCAAATATGAAGCCGGTAGAACTGCATCTGACTGCCGTTTCCTAGATCTATTGTTTCTGACTGCTTTCAGGCCGAGAGGACTACTCTGTTGTGTTGGGAGCATCTGTTCCAGTGAGGAACCCCTTTCGTTTCACGCGAAAAGGTTTCCGGTAGCCCTAGTTGCGTCATTTTTAAGATCTAGAGGTATACAGTGTTTATTTGCAGTTTACAGTTATTTTCTCTCTGTTTATTTCGGTTTCAGTTTATTTAGCTTTTTTTATTACCGGATCTATACCTTTCATTTCTGCATATGCTCTTTGCCCTGCGACTGTGTGCGATCTGGGCAAATCAGAAACAGAAAGGAAGGATTTTTCTCATGCATATGCTCTTTTCCGCTGCGCCTTAGTGTGATCTCGGAAAATCAGAAACATTGAGAAAAATATTTAGTTTCCGGCTAAAGCTAACTTCGAGCCGCAAGGTTTGTTTTTGAAAATATTTAGTTTCCGGCTAAAGCTAACTTCGAGCCGTAAGGTTCGTTTTTTTTTGTATTTCCGTGTTGGGTTTTGTGTTTTTTGTTTTGTAGGGAAAAAGAGCTTTCTCAAAGCAAGCACGCAACCCAAAGCATCACCCCCCCCCCTCTCTCTCTCTCTCTCTCTCTCTTGGGTTCAAGTCTCCATTTTGTGGGGGCAGACTTTTTCATTTCCGCACATTCCCGCACTTCGTCGGCAACTCCATCAATGTTTTTTCAAAAAGCCATAACTTCTTCATCTGGAAGCCGTTTTCAGAACCGTTTTTTTTTAAACGGCCTAATTTTTTGAGATCTTTCCATTGCTACACTTAGTTTCAGCATCTACAGCTTTATATTCTGTTAAAAATGGAAAGTCCATGCCAAGTCATTCTTGATAGCACTAACTACTTCCAATGGTGGTCCTACATTGTGGATTTACTTAGAAGTAAAGGTCTTTACAGAATAGCCACAGGCCAAGAGACCAAACCAAAAGATGAAGATAAGGCAGCTAAATGGGAAAATAGGCAAGACCAAGCACGTGGGTTGATAGGGATGTCTATTTTTCCAGATCTTAGATTCCATATTGCAGAACTTGATACTCCCGATGAAGCATTGCAACAGATTACTAAAGTCTTTGGAATTAAAAATGAACTTAAAGCCCATCAACTTGAAAATGAATTGCTTACATTGGACCCCAATAATTTTTCTTGCATTGAAGATTTTTTGTCCAAATTCAAGACCCTTAGACTTCTCTTGGAAGGTGTTAAGGTTAAGAAAGAAGATAGTAGCATTATCTACTCCATTCTTACTAAGTTGGGACCAGCCTATTCTGTGTTTTTTTCCACCTTCCATTCTACAAGAGAAGCCTTCATTTCTCAAGGACAAACCTACAAGTCCCCTTCCTTTGATTCCTTTTGTGATTCTTTAATAAGAAAACAAGAAAAACTCTTACACCTTGGTCTTCTTCATCTTGGAAACTCTTCTAAGAAAGCGTTAGCCGCCCAACAGAAACCAAATCCAAATAATCCTAGGAAGTTGTATCCTAAAAAGAATGGTCCTAAACCAAACAAGGGTCCTAAGCAATTTCAGCCTCAAAATGAAAAATCATTTCAAAAAAATGATAAGACAATTAAAAACAAAGGGAAGAAGACTGATAGACATTGCAACTTTTGTAATCGAGATGGCCACTTAGAATCCAAATGCTTTAAGAAGATGGAAGCCTTGGAAGCAGCAATGAAGAAGCATAACATCCATTTGGAGCACTCTTCAACTTCAACTTCATCTTCAGGAATGGCACTTTCTGCATGTGGTTGTCAAGCATCTCGGTCTGGCTATGCACTAAATGTATCTTCTTCTTCTCATTCTCATGAGTGGCTCATTGATTCTGGAGCTTCTTATTACACGGCCAAAAACAAAGCCATGTTTTCTTCTTTAAATGATTGTAACACCAAAAATATATATGTTGGTGATGATAGATCTCTTAGTGTTGTAGGGACTGGAACTGTTCATCTAGACAATGGTCAGTTTAATGATGTATTATGTGTTCCAACCTTATCCTGCAACCTTCTATCTGTATATCAGATAACTCATTCAGGTGAAGGTAAAATCGTTGAATTTTCACCTCACAATGTTGTAATTAAGGACCTAAGAGATCCTAGACAGATTTTAGCTACTGGCATTGCTGATGATTCTACAAGGTTGTATAAGTTTCACAACTTTGGGTCATCAAATCTTCCCTCAGTATTTTTTGCTCATAATGATGAAGTGAACAAACTTTGGCATGAGCGATTTGGTCACTTAAACTATCGCTCTCTTCAGAATCTATGTAAAGAAAATATGGTGACAGGGCTTCCAATGGTATCTTGCAGAGATGGTGTTTGTTCCGGATGTGTACTCGGAAAACATAATCGGGACAGTTTTGAAAAACTTGCCTTTTGGCACGCCTCAGCCCCTTTACAGCTCGTGCATAGTGATTTATGTGGTCCACTTCCAGTTGCTTCATTCTCTGGCTACAAGTATTTATTAACTTTCATTGATGATTTCTCCGGACGCACTTGGGTATACTTCTTAAAACTCAAGAGTGAAGTATTTAACATGTTCTTGGCCTTTAAGGCCTTTGTTGAAAAACAATCTGGACATCAAATTCTTAAGCTAAGATCTGATAATGGCGGAGAATATGTTAAAAACACATTCATCAACTTTTGCACTGAGAATGGAATTCAAATGCAACATACTATTCCATATACTCCACAACAAAATGGTGTAGCTGAAAGGAAGAATCGCACCTTAAAGGAAATGGCTAATTGTATGCTTCAATCTAAAGGACTTAGTCTTAATTATTGGGCAGAAGCAATTAACTGTGCAAATTACATAATAAATCGCACTCCTACTAAGGTTTTAAAGAATATCACTCCAGAAGAAGCATGGAGCTCAATCAAACCAGATGTAAGTCACTTTCGTGTTTTTGGAAGTGAAGCATGGGCCCATATTCCAGATGAGAAACATAAAGCTTTAGAACCTAAGAGTGAAAAATGTATTTTTGTTGGATATTCTGAAGATGTCAAAGGATATAGACTTATTCCACTTAAGTCCAAAAATGTTATCATTAGAAGAGATGTAAATTTTGATGAAAATATATTGGCATGCGAGCCTAGTTCGGTAGATGTGCCACCTCTCCCTATCTCTTCTACTTTTGAAAATATTTCTTCTTCAGATGATGAAAGCGAGGATGAAAATCCTCCCCCACCTTCTCAGGATCCTCCTTCAGCTCCTCAGCTTCCAAAATGGGTCTGTGCTACTCGGGATGCAGCAGGTGATCCTACAGATCAGCGACGTACACATTCTCAGTTCGATAGGGCCTCTTCTTTACTGGCTCAAGCTTCAGTGAATTATGATCCTGACACCTTTGCAGAAGCTTCAGGCCATCCAGATTGGGAAGCAGCTATGAATGAAGAATATCATTCATTGTTGGCAAATGATACATGGGATCTTGTTCCTCTACCAAAGGGATGAAAACTTGTTAGATGCAAATGGGTTTACATAACCAAGTATGGACCAGATGGGAAAGTTGATAAACATAAAGCTCGTCTTGTTGCTAAGGGTTTTTCACAAGTTGAAGGCATTGACTACACTGAAACCTTCTCCCCTGTTGCCAAAATGAACTCTATTCGCCTTGTTCTTTCCCTTGCTGCTTCTTTCAAATGGGAAGTCCATAAGATGGATGTTAAATCCGCCTTCTTGCATGGGGACTTGTATGAAGAAATATATATGGAACAACCCATTGGCTTTATACAAACAGACTCAAGCCTTGTATGTCGGCTTAAGAAATCCCTTTATGGTCTCAAGCAAGCTCCTCGAGCTTGGTATGCCAAAATGGATAACTTTCTTTTAGAAAATGGCTTTTCTAGGTGTCATTCTGACAATACTATCTACACAAAGAAAGTGGGCAAGTCTCTTATCATTCTTGTTCCTTATGTTGATGATCTTATCCTGACTGGTAGTGATCCCAACCTTATAAACCATGTGAAGTCTAGCCTTAAAAGGAAGTTTGAAATGACAGACTTAGGACACTTACATTATTTTCTCGGTCTTCAAGTCTTGCAATCCAAGGAAGGTATTTCCCTTTCTCAGTCCAAGTACGCCTGTGATATTCTACGCCATTTTCACATGGAAGACTGTAAGCCAGCCCCTTCTCCCTTTCAGTTTGGAGTCAAACTTTCAGTCGCTTGTACTTCTCCTGAAGTTGATGCTACCTTATACCGTCAACTTGTAGGAAAACTTTTGTATCTAACCCATACTCGTCTTGACCTTTCCTTTGCTGTTGGCCTTGTTGCTCGGTTTATGCAAAACCCACGTGAAATTCATTGGAAAGCGGCTAAAAGAATACTTCGTTATGTTCGAGGTACAGTTCAGTTTGGGATTCATTACAGTGCCGAAGCATCTCCTCTATTGGTCGTTTTCACTGATTCTGATTGGGCTGGTGACCCTGATGATCGGAAGTCTACTGCAGGTTATATGTTCGCTCTTGGTTCAGGGCCTATTACATGGGCTTGCAAGAAACAAGGTGCCATTTCTCTTTCCTCAGCAGAAGCAAAGTATCGTGGTGCCGTAGAAGCTAGTAAGGAAGCCTTGTGGCTTCGTCAGATCCTGTCAGAGTTTGGCTTCAGCAGCAGCATCCGACTACACTTTGGTGTGATAATCAAAGTGCCATTCAGCTATGCAAAGATCCAGTCCAACATCAGCACAGCAAACACATTGAACTGCACATGCACTTCATCAGAAAGCTCATTCATGACCATGTTCTTGAAGTGCAATATTGTTCAACAGATGATCAAGTTGCAGACATCTTTACAAAGGCTCTTACAGAGGCAAAGTTCACTAAACTTCGATTTATGGTTGGAGTTCAGGAAGTTGTCACTAAGGGGGGATAGGCTCCAGTGCCTCCTTCCTTCTCCTATTGTGTCATATTTGTAAACCCTTCAATCCTATCCCAAGTTGTTCTTAAGGGGGGATGTTAGGATATTCCGACACATAGGAAATAGTTAAGTACAACTTGGTCTAGTATAGAGTTAGGTATAGAGTTAGGTAAAGTGTGTTTCTTTACCTTGTACATTTTTTAACTTACAATCCGACGGTCACGATATGTAGTGATCCGACGGTTCATTCTCTCCTCGGTATTATCGACACTTGATCCGTGGCTTAATACCCGATTGGTCCATGATTTCTATTTAAAGCGCATGGAGGGTCATTTTTAGGGTAATCCGTCTATGAGAGAAGCATATGTAAATTTTCATTCTTTTATTAATAAATTTCCTGAAGTGGCCGCGTTGGCTCAGGCCGTGGACTGTTTCCCTCTTTGAGGGTTTTAACCACATCAAAATACTGGTGTATTGATCTGTGATCTGTTTTTGAGCGGTGTCCTTTGGTGTTCTGTCTGAGGAACTTACCCTGTAAATTCCTACACAGCTAACCCACCCACTTTAGAAACATTGGAAACAACTTGGATGGTTGAGCCAACTACCTTTATTCCTTCACAACAGCCATCCAATCAAACGAGCAACAATCTTCTTTTGACCATATCTTCTGATCCAGGAGCTGGTTTTGGGAATGTGATATACCGTTGGAAATATCTTTCCTAGCTACTTCTGATGGACACGTTTATGACATGTTTTGCATTGAAGATCATGTGTAAAACATCTAAAAAAACTAGAACATAGTAAGAGCCCATGTTGACCCTTGGTGATAGGTTGCAAACACTGGAACTAACAACTTCCATGTATTCTGCCTGTGTAGTTGATAGTGCCACTACAGATTGTTTCTTACTCATCCAACTGACTGCACCTCCAAATAGGTTAAACACATACCCACTTGTAGATCTTCTTTGATCCAGATCTCCAGCTCAGCCACATCAACAAAGCCATGGATATCCAAAACTTTGTCCAATCCTAGTCTTCCTTGGTAGCACAAACCATACTCGCTAGTGCCACGCAAATACTTGAAAACCCGCTTCACTGTTGTCCAATGCTCCTTCCCTGGTTTTGACATAAACCTACTTAATACTCCCACTGCATGTGCAATGTCTGGTCTAGTACAGACCATCACAAATCAAGCTATCAACTGCACTTGCATATGGAACACGGGACATATCTTCTTCCTCTTCTTGTGTCTTGGGACACTATTCAACAGATAACTTTACACCTACAGGAATAGGAACCTTCACCAGTTTACTATTCTGCATATTGAACCTCTCCAGTATTGTCTCGACATACTTCCTCTGGTTTAACTAGAGCTTCCTCTTTACCCGATGTCTTTTAATTTCCATGCCAAAAATATAGTTTGCAGCACCAAGATCTTTCATGTCGAATTTGGAGGACAATTGGGTCTTCAAATCCTTGATATTTTGTTTGTCATTTCCAACCAATAGCATATCATCCACATATAGGACCAAAAAATAACACAGTCACCAATTAATTTAAAATACATACAGTGATCTGCCTTGCTTCTAGTGGTGAAGCCAAGTCCCCATATAATGTATCAAATTTTTGATACCACATCCTTGGTGACTGTTTTAACCCATACAACGACTTCTTTAACTTGCATACCAGTTCTTTCTTACCCTTCACCGCAAAACATTCAAGTTGCTTCATGTAGATCTCCTATTCCAGATCCCTGTGAAGAAATGTTGTCTTCACATCCATCTATTCTACCTCAAAATCAAAGCAGCAGCAACACATAAAAGCAATCTAATAGAAGCTACGTTGGAAACATGAGAAAAAATATCACTAAAATCAATTCCCGGCACCTAGGAATAACCTTTTGCTACCAACTGAGCTTTGTATTTCTCCACCTTTCCTTCTGAATTTGTCTTCTTCTTGAGCACTCATTTGCTGCCAATGGGTTCCCTTCCAGCCAACAACTCCACCAAATTCCAAGCCTCATTTGTGTGAAAAGATGCCATTTCATCAACCATGGCCTCTTTCCAGAGTTTTCCATCCTCCGAATCTATTGCTTCCTTCACAGTTCTGGGATCATCATCAGTAATAGATAAAGCAAAATTTGAATAGAAAGCAAATGGACTATACCTTTCTGGCTGCCTTCTTTCTCAAACTGATCTTCTCACACTTGTAGTTTGTGGCTGTTCATCTTTTGGTTCCTCCTCTGTTGTAGAGTCTGATTCTTCCTCCTTTAGCTCAAACTCTATCTTCTCAGTTTCCTTTGATGGGACTTCATGTTTAATAACATCTTTCACCTCTCTGAACACCACATCTCGGTTGTACACAACCTTCCTTGTTATTGGGTTCCAAAGCTTATAACCCTTTAAACCATCCTTATACTTAATAAAGATGCACTTTTCAGATTTACTATCCAACTTGGTTCTTTTATCCTTTGGAACATGTACATATGCATCACATCCAAATACCCTCAGATGTGAAAGAGAGGGTTTCTTACCAGTCCATACCTCTTGTGGAGTCTTATCCTCCAATGCTGATGAAGGTGATTTGTTGACCATGTAACATGATGTCTCCACTGCCTCTGCCCAGAATTCTTGTCCTAACCCAGCACCACTGAGCATTCTTCTTGCCCTTTCCATCAACATCTTGTTCATTCTTTCTACAGCTCCATTTTTCTCAAGTGTATATTGAGTAGTCTTCTGCTGTGCTATACCACACTTCTTACAGAATTCTTCAAATTCCTTACTGCAAAACTCTCCACCATTATCTGTCCTCAACACCTTTATCTTCTTCTCTGTTTGGTTTTCCACCAAAGCCTTAAATTCTTTAAACCTGTCAAAGACTTCAGGTTTCTTCTTAAGGAAATATATCCATGTATTCCTTGAGAAGTAATCTATAAATGATACATAATACATAGACTTACCCAGTGATGGAACCTTCACAGGTCCAAACACATCACTGTGCACAAGCTCTAATATATGTTTCGCCCTCTTACCACCAGAGGGGAAACTTACTTGATTCTGCTTCCCATATACACAATTTTCACAGAAATAAAAATCCAGAGAACTATTACTCATACCTTTACCATGAAGTATTCGAAGGAACTTCTCTCCAATATGTCCAAGCCTTTGATGCCACAACATGGTCTTCTCTCTAGAGACCACTAGATTTTCTGCTCCACTTTCAGGAACCACAGAACTGTTGCACCCATCAACAACAATGCTACCTTGCAGCTTGTACAGAGTTCCAACTCGAACCCCCAGTGTTGGGTAGCGGAGGTCCCGCGTAACATTTTTGGGGCTTAAAACCTATAAGTTAGAATAATAATATTGTAAATCTCTGAAATATGCGAAGCGCGAAATGTAATAGGTCAAGTCAAAGGGTTTTTCGCCCAAGAAATAGTATAGAATAATAGGAAGTAAGTCGGCCTGCCCTTGGTCCACGGGCCATGGGAATGTATAAATAGAGCATGGCTCTAGGGTAAAATGTAGTTCTTATGGTTGATAGATCTAAGTGCTATGAGTTTGTGAAGACAGTAATCTCTGCATCTGTAAGTTCGAGTCAAGGGTGTTGGTAGGTAGATAGAGGCTCTGCAGCTATGTGCACAGAGGCCTGGTAGAGTCCACAGTTGTGTGCGTCGACCCCTGCAGTTGAGTGCACAGGGTGGATCTAGATGTATTGGTGAAAGAGTTGAATAAAGATAAGTTGGTTCTGAAATAATGTGTTGAATCTGGAATATTGTGGATCTGGTTAATTTATGATTGATATATCTGTTTGATCTATGCGCTTATGCTTATGTTATGAGTTTATGCAAATCTATAACTTTTATGGGTGTGTGAACTGGTTATCTCTGTTAAATGTTTTCTTAAAGATCGTAAAAGGTAGATCTGATCAATAATAACTCATTAGTGATAAGTATCAAGGAATTGCCTTGTTCTAGATCTACGGGGAAGCAGAGTAGCGCAAGGCCACAGAACAGTGTGTGAACCCTCCAGACCAAATCAAGACATCCCATGGGTGCCGAAACTTGGTTCTAGCACCCCCCCCTACTACCTCGGGTGAGACCTCAGTTTGCACTCCGTGGGCTATTGCTGAAAGGGCCGGTAGCTGTGGGATTTGTTTCGCTAAATAACTCTTCTGAACCTGGGTCAGGCCCATATAAGCCAACAAATGGTTCCATTGCCGGGACCGGGATCTGCCTAAGGGATGTTTTGATGTCGGGACACTGGAATCCTATGGAGAAAAAGTCTGAGGATTGATTGAATCAGGAATGATACGAGTTCATAGAAGGTCCTAGTGCACCAACGCGCAAACCAGAAGTTAAACATGACAAGCGCAATTCAGTTGCCGGTATTCAAAGGAGCAGGAAGCGAAGATCCAGAACAATTTTGGTTCGTGGTGATGGCAGTATGGGAAGCGCACGGAGTTACGAACAACAACATCAAAAAGGATACCCTAGTTAGCGCACTGTAGGACCTCGCTCTGACATGGTATATAAAGTACTCAGGCGATCACCAGAATGCAAGAATAGCGGAGATTCGAGATGAATTGAAAAAAAAATTTAGCTAGCCAAAATCAGAAACGCAGTCGATCATAGGGTTCAAGGAGATCGTGATGATTCCTGGTGAAACTCCATGGGATCTAGATCAGAGATTGAAAAGTATAATCCGCGAGACAAACATGACGCTGTCAGATGTGCAGCACTACGCGTAGTTTGTGGTGTCACTGACACCACATCTGAGGATAGCACTGTCATAGCAAAAGATCTAAACCCAAGCTGAAGCATTAGAGACAACAATGAGGTTGCATGAAACTCCAATACAGGATCCGGGGTTGGGAGTTCAACAAATCCACGCGCAAATACAAAACCTGTGTTTAGAAATGCAGAATTTAAAAAAAGAGAAGGCACCCCGCTCAGAAGCATGGGAGGAAGTATGGTGTATAAAGTGTAGAAACCAGGGTCACGATAAGGATCATGTCCAGTCCTTGCGAACTATGTGGAAATGGGGGGACCAACACCGTTGCGACAAGAGGCACAAGCAGGGCCAAGTGTGGCACCCTCGCTCTGGTGCTCAATCTGTTAGGTGGGAGGAAAGCACAACACAGACAACTGTCATCTATTACCAAAATTTAACCAGACCCCCCAATAGCTGTTTTGCAACTTTTGTAGATTGGTGGGCCATGAGGAGCGAGACTGCTATAGTTATCAATTATTGATGGACCAGTCACCTGCCTACAGAATGTAGACTGCAGCGCACAGTCAGGATCCAGCCGCAGCGATAGCACATGGTGGATTCCAGGGACGTGGACGAGGATGGGGAGGAATGGGGCTAGGAAGGAGTCGCGGGCAGCTAATCTGTTACAACTGCGGAGGGCCAGGACACTACGCGTAGGACTGTACCAACCCAAATAGAATATCGTGCCCTTACTGTGAGCAGTTCGATCATGAAATGATAGATTACCCCACATTGATAGCACAGATACAGGAGAAGAGGGCAGCGCAACCTACGACGATGCAGAATGTCCAAATGATGAGGGCCGAACCGCGTGAGGAAGACCCCAACATAAACATGGTGCTCAGAAGTGGCATAGCTACAGGGGAGGATAAGAGGAAAGTGACCAAGGACGATGCCGGGGTTTGCAAGGAAACAGATCTGGAAGCTAGGAAGAGCTTCACGGAAGTCTCTACCCCAGGTAGTAAGGATCAACCCGAGCCAGAGAGGGATCCCTCAATGCTAACTACCTTTTTAGAGACATGTATGAAATTGCTTCACGAAAATCGGGCAGTTAAAGGATTACAAGAATTGATAACTAGGTGTGCAGGGTCAGGGGAACCTCACGTGGTCTGAAAATTGGGGAAACAAGCGTCGCAGACTGGGTGGGAAATGTGACTAACGACGCAGATTGGCGACTTTGAGATGGATCAGATCATTCTGTAATTGGGCTCAAATCAAATGAACTGCCTAAACAGACTTGGGAACGCATGAGCATACCCCAACTACAATGGTCTCCTATTCAATTTTGGATGGTGAATCAATAGAAGATTCTGCCCATGGGAAGACTGCAAGGAATTACAGTAGATATAGAAGGCGCGAGCACCCGAATGGACTTTGAGGTAATAGAAATTGTGGATGAAAGTAGCCCTTATCCTGCGTTGTTAGGGATAGACTGGGCCATTGATATGAATGGGGTTATTAATTTAAAGAAGCAGAAAATGATATTTGAGAAGAAGTCACTCCGCATAGTCATTTCGATAGACTCAGCTGAAGGACTGCGTTACACTGAGCCTGTGCACAATGACGGAAGTGATGATGAATTGGATTGCATCTACAAAATTTCCACATGAAATCAAGATTAGGTCAATCCGACTTCAGAAGGAAGAATATCATGGGGCCATGCAGATTCCTGCACCGAAGATTCAGATGAGGAAGATGAATGGTGGCATAATCAGTTGAACGAGGTAACGACGTTAAACTACAATATGATGACTAAATCACTGTATTGCATCAAAGCTCAAGATCACGAACTGCCAAAGTATGATGGGCTGACAACAATGGATGAATTCCTGACCAAATTTGAAAGCGTGGTTCCAAAGCACCAATGGTTTGATGCGTTGCGATGGGCATTGCATGTGACACCTGCGCATTGGTGGGGCACACATGAAGGAACTTTCGATGATTGGTGCAGCTGCAAGTGCATGATGTAGATAAGGTTTGGGAACCTGGAACTATGAATCACTGAGAAATACGATGGATGTGATGACCCGCGCATGCACCTTACCAGATGGATCCAAGCCTATGGAGAAGAGCCTCAACCAGAGTGGCTACACTTATTTTATCATACCCTGGATGTCATTCCAAGGAACTGGTATACGGAAACCAAACTCCGGCATGGTAAAGGCGAGTGAGATATCTTGCGTGAAGGCCTTTTGTTAACGTTCCTCTTTGAAGATCGATGGTTGGATACAGTGGCTGCTATTTTCAAAGCCCCCTTGGAACCAAAAGAAATTGTGTAGCCAGACTGGTCGCGATAGTTGAGCCAGGCCCTGGAATGTCACAATGTATAGGTAGAAGATGATGAGGACGACCCTATAAACATCAATATTCCAGAAACAGAGGGGAGTCACGAGGTTTGTGGACCAGCAATTGAAGATCCAGACATCACCATGCCATTGAAAATGAAACAAGTAAACATCAGAATAGAGGAAGAGCCGAAGTATGCAACGCTTGGGGACTATTGGGACGATGCCATGGTGGAAAAGGTCATCGAACTGCTTCGAGAATATCAAGATTTATTCCTGACTAAAATCACGGAGTTAAAAGGGATTCTCAGTGACCTAGGAATGATGAAGATAACCCTGAAGCCAGATGCGAAGCCAGTTAAGCAGCGGCCTTACCGGTTGAATCCAAAATACAAAGCGAAGGTCTGCGAAGAATTGGACAAGATGCTTGCAGCAGGAATAATTGAACCAGTAGAAGGGTTGATTGGGTAAGTCCTATGGTGGCTCAGGAGAAAAAACAAAAAGGTGAAATTCGCATCTGCGTGGACCTCCGGAAGCTCAATGATGCATGTGTTAATGATCCATTTCCGACGCCATTTACAGACGAGGTATTGGAGAATGTGGGAGGACAAGAAGCCTATTCCTTTATGGATGGCTTCTCGGGGTATGACTAGCTCAAGATTACGCCAGAGGATAGAAGCAAAACAACGTTCGCTACCGAATGGGGCTGCTTTTAGTATACGGTGATGCCCTTTGGACTAAAGAATGCGCCAACGATATTCTCTCACATTGTGGTAGCTGCCTTCAAGGAATTCATACATAAGTTCTTAGAGGTATATCTTGATGATTGGACCGTATTTGGGCTAGTTAAGAAACATACTGCGAGCTTACGGTTAATGCTGGATACATGCCGACGCCACCAGATTGCGCTAAACCTAAAGAAGTGTACTTTCCTCATCCCCTTTGGGGACTTGCTCGGCCATGTGGTCTATAGGCAAGGCCTCATGGTGGATCCAAAAAAGGTTATGGTTATACTCAATATCCAAGGATTGCCAAGTGTCAAGCAGCTGCGCGCCACACTAGGACACACTGGTTACTATCGGAAGTTCATCAAGAGCTATGCGCAGATCACAGCACTGATGGAACAATTGTTGAAGAAGGATGCTACTTATTGCTGGAATGAGGAATGTAACAAAAGTCTAGAAACACTCAAGGAAAAGATGGCATCAGCTCCTATCTTGGTCTTTCCAAAATGGGACATCAAATTTCACGTACATGTTGACGCGTCGTGTAACGCGTTGGGTGTCATACTTACATAGGAAGGAGTGGAAGGAATTGATCACCTGATCATGTTTGCAAGTCGACGATTATCCAAAGTTGAGAAGAACTACTCCACTACAGAGCGGGAGGGACTGGCGATGGTGTACGCGCTCCAGAAATACCACCACTACCTACTTGGAGGACACTTTAAGATGTATACTGATCACTCTGTGCTCAAATACCTAGTGAACAAGCCTGTGTTGGGGGGGTGAATTTGTAGATGGTTGTTATTATCTTAAGAATATGATTTTGAAGTTGTCGTAAAGCTGGGACGTCTAAACGCAGGCCCAGATCACCTGTCCCAGATTGAGAACAGCGAAGAGCCCACAAACCTAGAGGAAGGACTACTGGATGCATAGCTATATGCAGTACGGGTCGCGGATGGCCATTTTGAGGATATAATCCACTTCTTGAACATAGGAATCGTGATGCAAGGATATTCCGTTCAGCAAAAGAAAGAATTGGTGATACGCGCAGCATATTTTATTGTTATAGCAGGACACCTCTATAAAATGGGTAATGACGAAATATTACGTAGATATGTAACTGAATTCGAGTGAGGACAGATCCTGGCTGAAGAGGGGGGTTGCCGAAGGACATTACGAGGGCCGCGCTACAACACAGAAGATTCTTCGCGCTGGACTATGGTGGCCAACTCTACATCAAGACTCGAAAGCGTACTGTTGGGATTGTGACGTATGTCAACGGACTAGGAAACCATCGTGGACGGATGAAATGCCACTCAAGCCACAGATGACGCTGCAACTGTTTGAGAAATGGGCGATTGATTTTGTGGGACCGATCATCCCCCCAAGGAAGACGGGGGCATGGTATATCATCACGGCCACAGAGTACTTGACCTGATGGGCGGAAGCACAGCCGGTTAAAGATTGCACGACCACTACAGCCATGAAATTCTTGTTCGAGAATGTGTTAACGCAATTTGGATGCCTGAAAATTCTAATGAGCGATTGCGGAACACATTTCCTGAATGAGACTATCAGTGCGCTCACTGAGGAATTTCAGATATACCATCAACAGAGTATGCCATACCATCCGCAAGCAAATGGGACCGTTGAAGTGTTTAATAAAATTTTGGAGACAACATTGACCAAGGTATGTAATGCGCAGCACAACGATTGGGATTTACGCATACCTACTGTGTTATGGGCATACCGAACAACATGCAAGAAGTTGACGGGCCAAACACCTTTCCGGTTAGTCTATGGCAAGGAAGCCGTCATGCCCATGGAGTACATTGTACCTAGTTTACGAATAGCAGCAACGACAGGCATGGCAAACCGCGCGGCTTTGGAAGAGAGGATCACACAACTGGAGGAACTGGAGGAGGAGCGCTTTCTGGCAGGCTTTCATTAGCAAGTACAAAAGCAGCGAGAAAAGGCTTGGCATGATCACCATATCAAGATGCGCACGTTCAAAGAAAATGATCTAGTATTACTCTATGATAACAAGTTTGAAAAATTCCCTAGCAAGCTCCATATGCACTAGTTGGGACCTTATGTAGTCAAAGAAGTTACAGATGGAGGCGCAGTCCAGCTTGCTAAGCTCAATGGAGACCCCTTCCCAGGAAGAGTAAATGGCAGTCGCCTGAAGCTCTACACAGGTGGGCCGACTGCCTGACTCACTGCTCAAAGGACAGTCTCACCTCTCCATCCAGTTGAAAGAGAGCGTGGGACATTAAAGCAGTCTGGGGAGAAGCTGCATGACAACCATGGTGCACGTAGATTTTATCTATCACAAGGGTCATGGTTGCGCAGGAAGGGCTACGCTGCTGTGTTGACAAGCAGAGAGGTGACCATTGCTGTCACTATTCATGACAAGATGTCTAAGTTATGGCAAAAGGGAGCGGGCGGTGGGTATTTAAGAGACGAGGTACAAGCCAGATTGGGAACAATCTGCCGCAGGCTTAGCATGAGGGCAGCAGAAAAGGTGGGAGCCAACAAATTTGAATTTAAAGACACTTATAAATCACCAAGGGATATCCACCGACCGAGCTATGCTTCTGAGCACAGTAAGTTATTGTTCCTTCCCGCTGCTATGGACCTATTCATTATCTACGCTCAAGGAGTGAGGCCAAGGGTTGTGATATGGCCATTGGAGGTGCAGGGCTTACTGAAGAGGACGGTGGTGCCCGTTGCAGTCACCGTGCAGAACTCAACTTCGACGGTAGGGGATGTGCCAGAAATTTATAGACACGAAGCAGAACTGGTCCGGATGCCACTGACTCACCCATGGGCTGGACAATGAACCATGAAGGATAAGGGAAAGGCTGTAAATACGGAGACAAATGGTGGAATTGCAGTTAATAGGTTGCCTCTGATGTACCTTGATGATTGGGATCTCACGGATAGTAGCAATGGTCTTTTCAAAATTGCAACACAAGCTGCAGCAGAAAGTGCATACAAAAGATACGAAATTGGAAAATGGCTGCGCTGGTTCGAGGAGTTCCCATATGCAGCACCCCAGCTAGAGCTAAAACCCTATGAGGGGGTATTTTGTGTTAACTGAGCAGAGCAGAATAAGCAGTATCTGTTGCAAGAATTGGTAGCGACATTGGAGCAGTAGCTGGAAGAAGCATTGCAGGAGCCAGAAAGGGAGCAGTACGTCACTCACTGGAAGGTGAACCGCGGAGCCTAGGCAGCACGTATTGCCACACCGATGAGTGACTCGGGACAAGTCATGATGATTGTGTTGGGGACCTGTTGGGTAGCGGAGGTCCCGCGTAACAGTTTTGGGGCTTAAAACCTATAAGTTAGGATAATAATATTGTAAATCTCCGAAATATGTGGAGCGCAAAATGTAATAGGTTGAGTCAAAGGGTTGTCCGCCCAAGAAATAATATAGAATAATAGGAATTAAGTTGGCCTACCCTTGGTCCGCAGGCCATGGGAATGTATAAGTATAGTGTGGCTCTAGGGTTAAAAGTAGTTCTTGTGGTTGATAGATCTAAGTGCTATGGGTTTGTGATGACAGTAATCTCTGCATCTGTAAGTTCGAGTCAAGGGTGTTGGTGGGTAGATAGAGGCTCTGCAACTGTGTGCGTAGAGGCCTAGTAGAGTCTACAGCTGTGTACGCAGACCCCTGCAGCTGAGTGTGCAGGGTGGATCTGGATGTATTGGTGAAAGAGTTGAATAAAGATAAGTTGGTTCTGAAATACTGTGTTGAATCTGGAATATTATGGATTTGGTTAATTTATGATTGATATATCTGTTTGATCTGTTCGCTTATGCTTATGGTATGAGTTTATGCAAATCATTAACTTTTCTAGGTGCGCAAACTGGTTATCTCTGTTAAATGTTTGCTTAAATACCATAAAAGGTAGTTCTGATCTATAATAACTCATTAGTAATAAGTATCAAGGAATTGCCTTGTTTTGGATCTACGCGGAAGAAGAGTAGCGCGGGGTCACAGAACGGTGCGCGAACCCTCCAGACCACATCAAGACATCCCAAGGGTGCAGAAACCTAGTTCCAGCACCCTCACCTGCTACCTCGAGTGAGACCTCAGTTCGTGCTCCGTTAGCTATTGCCGAAAGGGTCGGTAGCTTCGGGATTTGTTTGGCTAAATAACTCTTCCGAACCTGGGTTAGGCCCATATAAGCTGACACCCTGCATCAATACCAGTGCTCCTCGAACCATCTTACAGGTATCCTTCTCGAACACTTTTTTTACACCTACATCATCCATCTTGCTTACATAAATCAGATTTCTAGCCAATACAGGAATATGCATAACACCCGGAAGTGTTCTAACGCTTCCACCTTGCAACTTCAACTTTACTTTTTCGCGACCAATGATTCTAGCCTTCCTATCACCCCTTAAGAAGACTTCACCACCATCGTATTTCTCATACTCATAGAACCACTGTCTGTGGGGAGTGAAGTGAAAGGATGCACCCGATTCAATCAACCATGCCTCATGATATACATGTGTACTTGAAGAATTCAAGAACGCATCCCCACCTTCGTCTGAGGTGGTTTTCACCTCTATAGAAGGAGCATCATTAGATCCCTTTCCTTTGTCAAGAGCTTTATATTTACAATCCCTTTTGTAGTGCCCTTCCTTTCCGCATTTCTAGCAAACCACCTTTACAGGCTTTCCTAGAGATTTAGATCTCCCTCTAAATTTAGATCTCCAACTTGATGACTTATTTTTGTTTCTATTATGGGACCATCCTTGTACAGGCAAAGCATCAGCATTCTGGCTCTCCATATTTTTCCGTCTCATCTCCTCCGTTAGCAAGGATGAGACTATTTCATCAAACTACAAGGCAACTGCATTGCTACCTATTGCAACAACCAGACTATCCCACAAATTTGGTAGAGAACACAACAAATTGATGCACTTATCTTCATCTGAAATTTTAATATCAACAGACAATAACTGACTTACCATGGTATTAAATGCGTTTAGATGCTCTGTCACCGAGTCTCCATCTTTCATCCTCAGGTTATACAACTTTTTCCGTAGGAACAGTTTATTCACTAGAGACTTAGATTGGTACAAAGTCCCTAACTTGTTCCACAAAGCCTTTGTCATAGATTCCCTTGATACATTCAGCAATACAAAATTTGAGACACACAATTGTATTGTGCTCTTTACCTTCCGATCCAGCTTATTCCATTCTTCATCGTACAATCCCGTTGGTTTAGTACTTGGATCTACCACAATCCACTGATCTTCATCCACTAGCAAATCCTCCATCTTGAGTTTCCACAACTCAAAAATCTGGCCATTAAATTTCTCGATCTCTATCTTTCCACTGCTCGCCATCTTCTTTCACCACTAGAATTGATCTTGCAGATCTCCCAATGAATAGGGTCTACCACAGGCCCGAGTGAAACCCCTCAACAACAAAGGCATCCCCTTGAAGCCAAAATAGCTCCAATACCAAATGTAGGTTTTAACCCCATACAGAAAGTACCTGCATACGAATTCTAAAATACAGAAAATAAACAATGTGAGAGCATAACACATAAAACACATATACATAGAAATTTTCCCCTGGATCTCAAAACCAGGACTACTAGCTTTATTTTTCATTATTTTCCTTTCAATGTTACAATACATATTTATACATGCCAAGGCATCCAATACCATGGACCAAAAACCATCGCGTCCAAAACCATGTGCGTGAACCATGCACAAAGCCATAGGTAGGTCCACCAAACCTAATATAGGATCCAATTTTTTTCTTTCCTGGGGCACTACCCCAGACCCCGTAGAGGGGGGCCACCCACCCCCCTCAAACCCTCTGAACAGGGGGGGCTGTCGCCCCCCTTGTTACCCCCTTGCTGTGCAATCGGCGCAACGAAGGGCGGGCTCTACCCTCCCCCCTCTATCCCCCCCTGGTTATCTACGTAGGATAGTCATGGAAAGAATATAACACAACCAAACATTCAATATCCAAATCCTCATCTGGTAGGTTTTGGTTTCTTTCCTTCTACAATGCTCTTTTGAGACCCATAGTCCTAGGCCTCTTCCTTCCAACTTGTTTTCTTGTTCATCATGATCTAGCACTGCTTTACCTTTGATCTCTTGCCTCAACACCCTAGATTTCTCTTTTTCCATCGTTAGCTATTTGACCTTGAGTTGATTGTTTTCTTACTCAAGGAAAGAAATGATAAATCTTGCCCTTGCCAAATTTTCCAGGAGCTCCATGATATCGAAATCCTTCTCCTTGATAGCTTGTTGCAAGGTTGAATGATCATTTGTTGCCTCCAAGTTAACTAGGTCAAAATCATGCTCAATTATCTCCTCATCCTGCAAATGTGATCCCTGTTGTGTTGATGTAGAAGGCTTGGCCCTTTTCTCAACTTGAAAAGTAAGCACATCTTTTTCCTCTTTGGTATGTTTTAGTCACCTCAGGTCTTGGTGCCTTGGGAACCTCCTCTGATTTGTTTGATGACCCTACCTCCATAGGTTGTGCTAATGTGTCTTGGTGATGGCTTGGTGAAGTAATCTCATCCCTCTACAAGGCTGTTTCAATAAAGATATCCCATGTTATGTTCTTTTTTTCCAACATATGGAGGACTACAACCTTTATCAAACAGTGATGGAAAAGGCTAGGGTAATTCTCTTTCTTTTTCATTTTCACCTTTTCTGACATTTTGATGACACTTCTACACAAGTAGTTACATAGGTTAATAGGTTTCAAAGTTGTGAAGTGCATGAGTAGCCTAATGTGATATTGATACAACCTGGAAAAACTCCCCTCACAAGTGAAAAAATTCATCACAACCTTCATCAGTGGTGCATAATTTTCCAACAAGTATATGAATGGAATGATGTGTGAATGGGCCTCTTTATAGGGTGATTTCAAGAAGGGTTTGTATTGCTCAAGGTCTAGGGTCATGCCTTTGAACCAATACTCCCGTGATTTAGTATCCCTGTGGCAAGAGAGATGACAGAACTGAGACTATAATATCAATCCCTGTAATGGTGCCTTTTTCTCCTTTCAGATTGGTGGCAATCAAATTAGAGATTTGCTCATGAAAGCCTACTTCTCCCACTCTTTAACAAAACCCTAGGTAGTTTACATCTTCAAAGTGTCATCATATGAATGGTGAAGAATTGATCTCATTTCAATTTTTGGGATCACACCTGAGAATATTTCCCCCTTTATGATGTTTTCTTTTCTTTTATGGTGAATAATCTCCCATTTTTGAAACCCTAGATGACAAGAAAATGAAAAAATAGCAAGAGGTGATTGAAGTGGGGAAATGAGGGAGTTAGGGAAGGGAAATGGTAGTAGGGAAATTTCTGGAGATGGACAGGGGTTTTAGGAATCCTTAGGAAGTTAAATGGATGGAAATGAATGAGGGAGATAAGCTAGAAAATTTAAACACAGTCCTAGCTAGGGAAACTACCCAATTTGATAGATTAGGGCTAGGGTTTGTAGGGAGATGAAGTGGAATAAAAGGAAATGGTTTATTGGTGATTGGGGATTATGAGTTGCATGTAAACACAGGTATAGGGATAGCGATTTTAGGTTTCAAATCTCCAACTGATCATTTGCAAGCTCAAAACATGAAACTCATAGAAAACCTTAGAGGACTAAACTCACCATCATTTTGTTTGTCTTGCCAAAGGAAGAGAGGGAATGAAAATGAGTGTACTTACTTTTTATGAGGCTTAGAGGATGAAGAAACTGGAATGCATGCTTGAAGTTTTGATTTGAGTGATTTTTGATGATTTTTGGGAGACTTTGTCCCGTGCACAATGCAGTTCACCGGTGCACAACGCCAAAACGCAGTGCAAAAACACAACGCATTGCTTCTATGCACAACGACTCCTCCAGAAACGCAACACAGTGTTTGTATGCGCAACGCCAAGCAAATTTTTCCACTTTAAGTTGAAAAACCCATGTTTTCTCACCTAAGGAGGAATGAGCTCGATAACAAGATGAGATAGGAATGCAAATGAAATGTGTATGAGTCTTTTTGGGCTTTTATAGACATAGCATGATTCTCCTTTAAGTGATAATGGGCCCTACATGTCTCTTTCAAACATGATTTTCATTCTTTTTGAACTTGGCAACCTTGGACATTTGTAACCTGGACTTTTTGTATCTTCTTTGAACAATGAACCTTCTTTTTTGGAACCTTGAAACTGCATCTATGAAGTACTTATGAAATTACATTTGAAATCAAAATTTATTGAAAAGAATTTCTTATCACAACTCATCCTATGCCAGATTTTTATGCATGAAATGAAAGTGTTGGTGACCTTGAAAACCTAATGACCTAATGGAGACATTAGACTGAGTGAAATCATGATGGTGATGACTGACATGATGATGATATTCTCTTAATGATGATACACTCAGCTGAGTGATGATTGTATTAACCAGTGATAATCCTAGACACATTAACCAGTGACCAAATTTTATTCTGAAAACCTAGTGACATGATAAATTTTGACTTTGAGACCCCTAACAAAGCTTGGTAAAAGCATATTTGATTAGTGGTGACAGAAAGAACTGACTGACACTATGTTATGAAACTAGCTCAAGAAAAGATAGAAAAGATAGATCAACGCCTTAGAATTCATCCTCTTCGAGGGGGCAACCTCCTTTACATTACATAAATGAACAATTCTTTGATGATTCAAATGACAAAACCTCCTTTCTATATATAGGAGTCTAAGGAGTCACAATATAATCCAGCCGACCTAACAATAATAATATAAAGCCACAAAAATGACAATAGAGGGATTCTATGGGGCACAAAAATAACAATATGGGGGTAATAGGGGCACAACAATATAAATAAGGGGTATAACTATAATAGTAATGGGGTAATCACTAGTATTATAGGGACCCAACATGCCCCTCTCCTTCAAAAAAGTGTTGTCCTCAACGCTTGAGTAATTCTGGATACTTCTGCATAAAATTCTCATCCTCCCATGTGGAATCTTCAGCGGATAAGTTCTTCCACTTGATAAGATACTCTGAAATTGATCGATTTTGTAGCTGTCGAGTTCTTGTTTCTGTGACTGCTTCTGGTTCCAATATAATTTTTCCTTCCTCGTCAAGTTCTGGCAATATTATTTGAATTGGGAGCTTGTCGCCTATAACCTTCTTTAAACATGAAACATGGAAAACTGGGTGCAATCGAGAAGCTGCAGGAAGCTCCAATTTGTATGCCATAGTACCAATCTTTTGCAACACCTTGTACGGACCATAATACTTTGGTGATAGTTTATTATCCTTCTTAGCTTGCTTTAGGGACATTTGCTTATATGGTTGTAGCCGTAGGAATACCCAATCACCTACATCAAAACTTCTTTCACTGCGATGTTGATCTGCCTGTTGTTTCATTGTATTTTGTGCCAACACGAGGTTATCCTTTAAGAGTTGGAGGACTTGTTGTTGATGTTCGATGTGATGTTACACTGCCTGAACCTTAGAATTTTCTCTTAAATATGATGTGATGGATGGTGGTTGATACCCATAAAGTGCCATAAATGGGGTCATTTTTGTTGTTGTATGGAAGGAAGTTTTATACCACCATTCAGCCAGAGGGAACCATTTGACCCATTGTGTCTGTTTATTAGATACAAAGCAACGAAGATATCCTTCCAAACATTTGTTTACTATCTCGGTTTTCCCATCAGATTGAGGGTGATAAGATGAGCTATGAGCTAATTGAGTACCAAGACAAGAAAATAATTTTGTCCAAAAATTTCCAGTGAAAATGGGATCTCTGTCACTTACAATAATCTTTGGGTTTCCATGTAGCTTTTGAACTGTTTCCATAAATGCAGTAGAAACTGTGCTGGCTTTAAATGGGTGTGATAATGCACAAAAGTGTGCATACTTGGTAAGTCTGTCAACTACCACCATGATGACACTCTTTCCTTCAGACTTGGGTAAACTTGTGATAAAATCAATTGAAACCTCCTCCCAACGTTGGCTTGGAATGGATAAAGGTTGTAATAGACCCGGTGTCTTAATTGTTTCAACTTTATTTTGTTGGCAAACCAAACATTCTGCCACAAACTTTTGAATATCTGATTTAAGGCCATCAAAAAAAAATTCCTTCTTAACCCTGTGGTAAGTTTTTAAAAATCCTGAGTGCCCTCCTAAGGGAGAAGTGTGCAATTCCATAAGAATCTTTTGTTTTAGCTGGGAATTCTTACAGAGGTATAAGCGATCATTGTACCATAACGAATCATTTTTCCAGCTAAATGTATCAGAAGTACTGGAATCTTGTTGTAGCTTTCGAATAAGTGCCCACACTTCTTCGTCATTCTTCCATTCCTCCCTTGCTTCGTTTATCCAATCTGGTTGGATAATAGAAATGGCACACAACAATGCTTCCACATCCTCATCCTTTCTTGAGAGTGCATCTGCCACCACATTTTGCTTCCCTTTTTTGTAGATGATTTCAAAGTCATAACCCAACATCTTTGTGACCCACTTTTGTTGTTCTTCAGAGGATAATCTTTGTTCTAAAAAGTATTTAAGGCTATCATGATCCGTTTTTACCTTGAAGTGTCTTCCCATTAGGTAGGGTCGCCATTTCTTAAGTGCATGGAGTATTGCCAACATTTCCTTCTCATAAATAGCTTTTCTTAAAAACTTTCCCTTGATTGGACGACTTTCAAAAGCAATGGTTCATTCATCTTGCATTAGAACAGCACCAATTCCATTTCCTGAAGCATCACATTCCACAATAAAGGTTTTTGTGAAGTCCGGTGTAGCTAAGACCGGTGCTTGGCACATTGCCTCTTTAAGATGTTCAAAGGCCTTTGTTGCTTCCGGAGTCCATGAAAATGAATCTTTCTTCAATAATGTTGTTAGAGGTGCTGCTATTCTCCCATAATTCTTAACAAACTTGCGATAATACCCTGTCAACCTAAGAAATCCTCGCAGATGCTTTATGGATGTGGGGATTTTCCATTCCTTAATGGCTTTAATTTTGCTAGGGTCTACCTTAACTCCTTCATGAGATACAATATGACCCAAATGTTCCACCTCCTTGACTCCAAAGAAACATTTGGATATTTTTGCATATAATTGTTTCTCCTCCAATAGTTGTAGCACTCTGTCAACGTGTTCAACATGATCCTTCCAAGACTTGCTGTAGATTAGTATATCATCAAAAAATACTAACACAAATTTTCTAAGGAATGGTTTGAAAGTTGAATTCATCAAAACTTGAAATGTTGAAGGTGCATTGGTAAGGCCAAAAGGCATGACCAAAAATTCATAATGACCCTCATGAGTTCTAAATGCCGTTTTCGGAATGTCTTCAATCTTCATTCTAATTTGATGATATCCTGAACGAAGATCCAACTTGGTGAAGTAAATTGATCCATGCAATTCATCTAGTAATTCATCAATGACAGGAATGGGGAACTTATCTTTAATAGTGAGCTTGTTGAGCTCCCTATAATCCGGACACATGCGCCATGATCCATCCCTCTTGTGTACCAATACCACTGGAGCTGAGAAAGAACTTTGACTCGGTTGAATTATACCAGCCTCTAGCATTTCTGCAACCATACATTCAATTTCACTTTTTTGGACATAGGGATCAGGGAAAATTTTAAGAACCCCCCCTAAATTTATAAATATAATAAATGGGCGAATCTCCATGGTATATAGAAAAAATGAAAGGCGATTTTATCAATAATATAATATGTATATATAATTTTTTGGCGAATCTCTCACCAGGCATGGCGAATATTTTACTCAATTATAAAATCTTGTAAGATCTTGGCGAGTCTTTCACTAAATAATAAAACTTTGTAAAGTCCTAGTGAATCTTAGCATTGTGAACTCTTAGAGAAGAGTAAAAATGGATCTATGCTGGTTTAATTCCCCCATTTAAATAGGCCACATTCCAGGTGAATACCATGGGTCAATACCATGTGCCATTTTGGTGAATACCATGGGTCAATACCATGTGCCATTTTTATTTTTATTAATTCTAATATTAGGGTTAATAATGGTTTTTTGCATGGTATTAATAACAATCTAGTCCATGGTATTTGTCCCATAGTATTTTTCTCATAGATTTCACCTAAATATAACCCATTTCTTGAGTGTTCGTAAATATAAGGTGAATTATGGAGTAAATATAAAAAAATGTTTTATTTGTTTACCATACCTCTAGTTTATTTATATTTTTATTAATTTACCATACCTCTGTTACAAATATGGTATTTGGCCCATAGGATTCACTTAAATAAAACCTCTTTCTTGAGCCTTCATAAATAGAACGAGGGTTATGGACTAAATATAAAAAGGGTTTTATTTATTTACCATACGTCTAGTTTATTTATATTTTTATTTATTTACCATACCTTTTGAGTAAGTATAAAAAGACATTTTATTTATTTACCGTACCTCCACTTTACTTATATTTTTATTTGTTTACACCAGGTGACTTATGGAGTAAATATAAAAAATGTTTTATTTATTTACCATACCTTTCATTTATTTATATTTTTATTAATTTACCATACCTCTTTTATAAATATGGTATTTGGCCCATAGGATTCACTTAAATAAAACCTATTCTTGAAAATGGGCGAATGGATTCACTTAAATAAAACCTATTCTTGAAAATGGGCGAATGGAAGGTTGTAACTCCTAATTTCAAGGGCTAAATTTACATTTTTTACCCTCTCCCTTAAAATAAGGTGGGCTATTTGAGGTGATTTGTAAAAATGTACTATGATACAAAATATTCACCCACTAAAAATTTAAAACCCCTTAATTTTGCCAAAGGGCGAACATTCACCCCTAAAATTATCCTTGATAGGGATATCTGTACGGCCTGATGTTTGGAGGAACACTTCCTGGAATAAAATGAATAGCATGATCATGATCACGCATAGGTGGGAGACCTTTGGGAGTCTCAAATACCTTGGAATGATTGTCTAGGACTTTTTGGAGATCTGGAGCAATAGATGATTCCAATGTGGAAACATCTAGCGAACATAATTGTGCAATTACACCTCTTTGCTCCTTTTTTAGAAGCTTAGTCATGCCATTAGAGTTGATTATCTTTCCTGGTTTCCCTACAATACCCCTTAATTCAACTTCCTTTCCTTCCGTAGAAAATTTGATGAAGAGTTCTTGAAAATTAAAAGCTATTGTACCCAAGGATTGTAGCCATTGGACTCCTAGTACAACATCGACACCTCCCATTGGAATGGAAAGCATTGGGCTAGTCAATACATATTCTCCCATGGATAGCTTGATATTATGACACTTTCCAGAGCAATTTATTGTTCCTCCATTTGCAATCATCACTTGACACTCTGGTGCTGGATATAGGAAGCAATTCAATTCTTTTGCTACCCTACAATGAATAAAATTGTGGGTGCTTCCTAAATCAATCAACACTATTACCTTTTTCTTCTTGATTTGTCCTTCTATCTTGATGGTTTGAGGAGTGGTGATTCCCGCCAATGCATTACAAGATATGGTCGGATTTATTTGTTCTTCATCTAGGCTTTGTTCCTGGAATATATCCTCTTCTTTTGACCTTTCTTGCTCCTTTTCTTCTTCCTCTTCACAATCTATGTAGAATAATTTCTTCTCAGCACACTTATGACCTTTTGTGTATTTTCTATCACAATTGTAACAAAGCCCTTTTGCTCTTTTTCCTTCCAATTGTTGTAGTGTCAACCTTGTAGGTTGTGGAAGACTAGGGGCAACAACACTTCCATCTTTATAGTTGTGAGTGGTATGCTTCCTAGTTGCCTTAATTTTGCTTTCCATTTTTCTTGCTAACCTGAATGCCTTCTCTAATGAATCAGGTTCCCAAAGGCGAACATCATGTTGGATATTATCCTTTAAAGACCCTATGAACACATCAATCCTATGCTCCTCTGGAATATCTTTTACGCTTATGTTCAATTTTTGGAACTCCTCAATGTGCTCTATTATTGAACCCTTTTGTTTTAGACTTATCAATTGGCTAAAAAAAGTGTTGCTTTTTGTATCCTCATAATGTGCTATCAATTCTTCCGTAAAAATTGCCCAAGTGATAAATTGTTTACGAGAACAAAGCCATTGATACCATACAAACTGATTTGGTTCCAAATATACAGTTGCCATACGTACCTTTTGTGCGTTTTGCACATTATTGAGATCGAAGAATTGCTTCATCTGTAATATCCATGTGGCGGGATCCTTGCCATCAAACTTCCTTATATCAATTTTTGGAATATGGTGATTCTTCGATCCAACATTAGCGTCTATGGAATCATGATTAACATTTCTTTTGTTCTCATCATGAGTTTTCTTTACTACCTTTTCACCATTAGTAAGTATTTCTTGTAGAAAATGTGTCAAATCTGTCATGCCTGTCTTCAAATTTGTGTTCAAATCTATCTTCAAATTGTCCATCTTAGCTTCCACGCCATTTATCTTAGCATCTGTTAACTTTTGTGAGCGTGACATTTGTTGCACTTGTTCTTGTAATTTTGATATATCATGTAGCATTTCTTCCTCTTCTTCATGATTCATGCTAGAGATTTCAGGTTCCTTACTAGGTGTTTGCATTTTCTTTCCTCGGGACATCAGTTACTGATAATAATGCTCTACTATGCCCTTTGAATTCCTTCAAAATAAATTTTCAAACCAAGCTTAAGCAAAAATTTAAAAAATCTACACACCTTTTTTCACTTTGTAGGAGCTCGATATTGCCTCTGATGTACCTCTGTACTTTCCAATCATCTAGTTCTGAATTTGTGACCTGTAGTATCTCTCTATGTTCTCTTTCCAATGCCACTAGTCTGATCCAAATTGGATTCTCCAAGAAGGGGTTATGCACAATCTCCCAAGATGACCTGATTATAGACCTTTCCAGAAGAGTGAAGTTGTATGAAGTGCCACGTGTACAATTTTTGATATTTGGTTCTGAAAAAAATTCACAAGAAACTACAGTCCGTCCTCTTTCTGTACCTTCTTACAAAATTTCAATCTGATTCCTAGAGAGAAAGTTATGACAATTTTCCCCAGGTCACCTGTTTTGAATGTAATTCAGGAGTCTGCAAAAAGACCAACTTCCTCAGATCATATCTCCGAAAATATCACGCGAAAAACTCTGAAATTTGGACCCAAGGTTCACCGCGATTTCTTCTCAAATGGGTTTTTTTTGTGACTTCGGAAACATCACAAAAAAAAAGTTATAGCGAAAATTCCATGATGACCTGTTTGGAGCAGTGAAACCCTAGAATCCAAAGCTCTGATACCAAATGTTATGAAACCAGCTCAAGAAAAGATAGAAAAGATAGATCAACGCCTTAGAATTCAGCCTCTTCGAGGGGGAAACCTCCTTTACATTACATAAATGAACAACTCTTTGATGATTCAAATGACAAAACCTCCTTTCTATATATAGGAGTCTAAGGAGTCACAATATAATCCAGCCGACCTAACAATAATAATATAAAGCCACAAAAATAACAATAGAGGGATTCTATGGGGCACAGAAATAACAATATGGGGGTAATAGGGGCACAACAATATAAATAAGGGGTATAACTATAATAGTAATGGGGTAATCACTAGTATTATAGGGACCCAACACACTAACATTGGCTGCAGCTGGGGATGGCAACTCCTTGGATGTCTCAAGAACACTGTAGAGCAAGTAGCCTTATTCATTGGGAAATGGAGTCAAAATGAAAAAGACTAAACTCAAAGTAAAATCTGAAAAACCATTTAACATTACATGACCCTTAAAAGAAAAATAAAACCAACAACTGTTCAAAGAAGCCTTATGGCCTTCTCCTCGGGCTTCAAGCTCCTATGATAGCAACTTCACACTTGGACATGAAAAGTAAGTTGCTATATACAATGGTGATGAAAATTTGTAGAAATTTCTTCAGATATAGTAGTGCTTGAGAAGCCTACCATTGATGGCTCCTCCTAAATAATCTTGCCCATTCATCTCCTCCAAAGGATAAGCATTCTTTCCTCTGAAAGCTGATATTTTGTACGATCTTTTCCATAAATGTTTAAACTTTCCATGTTTTCCCTTTTCTTAATTTCTTGCATCCCAACGAAGAACCACATCACCTAGGTTGAAATTGTCTTCCTTTGTCTTGCGATCATAAATATTTTTTATTCTTTCTTGAAGTTTATAAGTATTTTGAAAAGCTTCTTCCCTAGTTTGCTACAAATGGATCATCTAACTTATTCTTTGCTAGATATAATTTGTTTTGATGTACAGTTCCTGCAAAATTTTCTTGACTGGGACAACAAGGGATGAAGGAAAAACAATATCAAACCTGTACACCAATTGAAAAGGAGACATACCTATGGATTTTTTAGTACTGACTCTATCCGCCCATAAAGCATTAATGAGCTTTTTATGCTAATTCTTTTTATTTACCTCTAGAACTTTTTTAATGACGTTGATAAGAGATTTATTAGAGGATTCAACCAAACCATTCCCTTGTGGGTGATAAGCAGTAGAATTCCCCAATAAAATATGATACTTCTCACAAAACTCCACCATCTTCCTGGACTTGAAAGCAGCAGCATTATCAGTGATTATCTTCTGTGGGCAGCCAAATCTAGACAAGATATTAGATTCAATAAACTGAATGATAACAGAATCAGTAGCTTGCCTGGTTGGGATTGCCTCAATCCATTTTGTAAAATAATCCGTGGCTGTTAGGATCCATTTGTGTTGTGTAGACGATGAAGGATGGATTTCCCCGATAAAATCAAGACCCCATTGTTGGAAAGGAGCCGTGACTGAAACAGGTTGCAATGGTAATGGTAAAAGTTTTCTTTTTCCTTGAAAAATATGACATTCATGACAACTCATCATTGTTTTATATACATCAGAAAAAAGAGTAGGCCAATAAAAACTAGCTCTTAAAATTTTGTTTGTCATAGTTTTCCAGAAAAGGTGGCCACCACAATCTCCTTTGTGGAAATCTCTCATTATGTCCTTTGCTTCATTTTCAACTAGACAGTTTAGCAACACACCACCCGAATCCTTCCAAAACAAAACACCATCAAGAATACAATATTTTGAAGATTTCAACACTAAGGATTTACTTTTACCTTGAGCATTTCCAGTGGAGGATTTAAATGTTGCAATACATAAACTATGTCAGAATACCATGGAGATGAAGTGAACATGTCAGACACTTGTAATTATGAATCTTCTACTTCTTCTTTAGAAAGAGTAGCAATTAGATTGATATCTAATGCATGAAAATTAGATTCAGCCATGAGCTTGGCCAAACCTTGTCCCTTGATGAGCTTTGTGGGCTTTATCTCCAAATCATATTCTAACATTGTTGCAATCCATTTACCCCACCTACCTTCTGGATTTGTCTACAGAAGAAATTCTTTTACTACTGTTGTTGGAACATAAGCAATGGTGTGAGAATGTAGAATGTATACTCAGAAATCTTTGAGTGCTTTCACCAAAGCCAAATCTTACTTCTTAATTATATTGTATTTCAGCGCTGCATCCCTTATTGTCTAACTGAAAAATGCTATAGGTTGTTCATTCTTTTGATCTTTCTTTTGCATTAGGACAACTGCTAAGGTATGCTCAGAGGTGAATGAAAATATGATGAAATCTGAAGTATAATCAGGATCGATTAAAGTAGGAGCAATAGATAATGCAAATTTGACTGCATTGAAATAATTTTTGGAATTTATAGACCATCTTACCTTGCTATCCTTCAGCATGTCTGTCATTTCTCTCAAATGTTCAGCGAGGTTGGGGATGAATCTCCTCAAAAAGTTTATTTTCCCATTAAATGACTGAATTTATTTTTGTTCCTTGGGAAATCTAATTGTTGAATGGCTTCAACTCTTGTAAGGTCAATACGAATGCCATCCTTGGAAATAATATGCCCCAGTAGATTGCCTTCTTCCATGGAAAATAAGCTCTTTTTTGGATTTAGTGATATACCAAATTTTTTGCTTTTCTAAAAGACAATTCTTAGATGATGTAAACGGTCTTCATCAGATTTAGAAAAAAATGTGAGATCATATAAATAAATAACCAGAAATACATCCTTTTCGTTGGCGAAAGCTATGTCCATAGCCTGCTGAAATGTTGCTCCTACATTCTTTAATCCAAATGGCATCTTGGCATACATGAATGTACCCCATGATGTTGTGAAGGTTGTTTTTAGTTGATCATCCTTATGTACCAGAATTTGATTGTACCCCGAATATCCATCAAGTAGTGACATCTTGGAAGACCCAACTACCCTCTGGAGAATATGATCCATCTTCGGCAGGGGATAATTGGCCTTTAAGGATACTTTGTTTAAATTTTTGAAATCAATACAAAGACGAATCTCCCCAGTATTCTTTCTCACCGGCACAAGATTTCACATCCACACAAAAAAATGAATACGAACTATAATACTAGATTTGTAGAGTCTATTTACCTCTTTCTCAATGAATGGAAATAATTTAGGATTAATCCTCCTCAGCTTCTGGCGGAATGGATTTTGATCAGGCTTAACCAATATAGTGTGTTGAATGATGTTCTTATCATACACCTTTAAATATGAATAGTCCCAAGAAAATACATCAGAAAATTCTGCCATCAAAGAAATGTACTTACTTTTCATCTCAGGAGATAGAGACTTTGACAATTTGACCATCTTAGGCTTGTCTGTTGTACCAATGTTTACATCTTCAACACCTTTTTCTATGGGAACCATGGTGGGATTTTTAGCAACATCATCACGATCAAATAAATCTTCCAAAGGTACGAGACCTCTTGGAATGTTATTGTCTTTCAGCTACAATATTTCAATCTCGGTTGCTTCAATTTCTAGATCATTCTCATCAGATGCATCATCAATATGGGAATTCAAAAATTCATCTTCCATATGCAGAAAATTGTTGATCTGTTTGTCATCCCAAAACACTGCCAATATCTCAAATTGTTAGGGACAGTTGGGTGGTGTTTAACATGAATTGAATACTTCTTATTGGAGTGGATGAGAATCTTAACCATACTAGCTGTAGTAGCAAGGGAATCAACCATAATATTCTGATTTCTAGGAATCAAAGACAAAGTATATTCTGAAAAAGTTTTAAGAATGTCAAGGACGACATTTCGATAAGTTTGCATTCTTGGATGCTTGGCCTGGTATTCCCCTTTCACTTGTTTAGTTACCAATTCGGAGTCACCATAAACTAAAATTTTCTTTGCTCCCATCTTTTTCAGAATTTTGAGGCCAACAATCAGTGCTTCGTACTCCACCTCATTATTTGAGAAATCAAAGGCCAACTTATAAGAACTCATTCTTACATTGCATGGAATTTTACATGAATTATGTAATGGACCATGAATCCACATGCCAATACCAACTCCTTCTTTTCCCAACGCACCATCAAACTCCATGGTCCAAAGACCATCTTCTTCATCCGGAAACAAAGCTTTGGAAGGCTGAACTGATTGATTTTTCGGAGGATGAATCACTATCTTAATAATCTATGTTTTCTACATTGACTCAGCAATCTTTTCAAGAAACTTTTCTTGCTGCAAACACTCTACATTCTTTTCCTTTTCTTTAGCAATCAAAACTTCCTGTACACTACTTATAACATCTGAAACTTCTGAAATTTCTAGAAGTTGACTATCATCATCTACTGGATTCATATCACTATACAAAATGAAAGACTCTAGATCGGTATGTATAGTGTGGATGGGGTGATTATTTGGTTTTTCTTTGCTACAAATAATGAATTCCATCTTTTTCTCCCAGTACAGTTTTCTAAGCTACCCAAATACTAGTATAGTAGCATATGAAAAATCAAGTTGCAAGGTTCCATTCAGTTTTTCTTCCCAAG
The DNA here is from genome assembly GCA_031772625.1 of Pinus tabuliformis. Lineage (NCBI taxonomy): Eukaryota > Viridiplantae > Streptophyta > Pinopsida > Pinales > Pinaceae > Pinus > Pinus tabuliformis. The sequence goes on from CM062819.1 coordinate 1,768,294,632, forward strand.
ACCGTAAGAGAAACATGCCAAACCATGGAGGAATATCAACGACCACTATGTCCATCAACACATTCTTGGCCGGAATTTTGTCCATGGATACTACTAAGTCTTTGATAAGGCCAAGGCATTTCACTCTTCCCGAATCAAACGAGTAGAGGTCATGATAAGGTCGGGTGATACTCAATCCTATTTTTTCCATAATAACTTTTGGCATAAGGTTATATGAGGTGCCAGAATCTAGCATGGCATTATGGAGGATAAAATCATGGAGTTTCAAACTAAGATAGAAGGGTGGAACTTCACTATCTTCAGGGCTTCCCTCTAGAGCTGGACCAAATAGAATTGTAGGCTCATCATCGACAACATTAACTGTATCTAACATCTGGTCTACCTTCAACAGTTTAGCAATCTGAGACTTGTACTTATCATTCTTTACTAATTTATTTAGAGGAATTGAAACTTTCAATTTAGAAATTTCATTCTCTAAACTAAATAGATTAGATTGCTTGTCTACCTCTTTTGCAGTGATGTCCTTCTTTTCAATCTACCCTTTAGCTTGAGACTCCTTCTTATGACTTTCACTTTGAACCTCCTTATCCTTCCTCACATTTCTGGTAGAGGCTTCATTGGTTTTATCCCGACTTAATATGACAATCTCCTTCTCTTTATTTTGACCTGCAGGGGCTGTTTCTTTGCCTTGTGTATCTTTCTGTGCATTCTTCCTTTTCAGATTCAATGTGACAGGTACATTTATGTTTCTTAAATTGTACTGTTTCTGCAAATGGCTGAGAGCATTATGATATCCTCTTTGGTATTCTTCGGTTTGCACTGCCCATAAATCATCATTTGCAAGTACAAGCTGCTGATCACTTGGTATAAAAGACTCCTGAGAAAACTGATCTTCCTCAGTCAGAAAAGTAGGTAGTTCATCTTCCTCAAAGAAATGATTTGCTTCAACAATTTCCTCTTCATCTTCTTCTTGCCCTTCAGTGTAATTTTGTTGAAATGGAGTTCTTATTTGTCCCTGAGGATCCCGATTTCACTGTTCTTTCTGAATTTTTGGTTCTACTGTCCTCTATAATTTGGATTTCTTATTGAAGGCTCCGCTTGTCGATTTTCTATATACATTCTGTCCATAATTCGTTCCATAGTTTTAATTAGATTGTTAAGTTTTACATATGAAGACGAAGAGGACTCTTCTTTGAAGGCAACTTTCTTCTCAGGTTTTTGAGGTTTTGTTTTAGACTTCTTGATGAGCAAATTAGCTTCCATACTTACTGCATTTCTTCTAGAGTTGCAGGGTCTCTCTCCCTAAGCTGATATGCCATGTCTGGGTAAAAGGCATCAATATAGTGGAGAAGTGCTAGACCGGGGGAGGTTTCATATCATCAGGAATGGAATTATACACCATATTGAACCTTGTTGTAAATTCCTGCACTGTCTCGTTCGGGTTTATTTTCATGGAACTATACTTAGCCAAAATCTGTAATGGATTTTTCTTTTTTTGCCATCATGTTAAGAACAACTCTATCAACTACTGAGAGCTATTGATGGAATTAGCAGTCATACTGTGAAACCATTTCTTGACATCTCCAGAAAAACTCTAAGCTATGATTCTAATCTTAGCAACTTCTTCATCAATCTCTTCAAGATCGATAAAATCCACCAATTTATCAACATGTTGTTGCATTGTGATTTCTGAACTTCCATCAAACAAAGGGATTCTTTGGCCATAGCTTTGAGGTATAGGAGCAAGTTTTGCAGGTAACATTAGAGGGGAAAACTGTGCCATGACTGCTGGAAGATGTAGTAGAGGTACTACAATGGGTTGTGTAGATAAAGATGATGACACTAATGGAGGTGATGTTAAAAGAGATGAAGTGACTGATGTATTTGGAGGTGCAGTAGAGGATGAAGCAGTAGCTAGGTTTTCAAGCTGATATTGGATGTAAGATTTTTTAGTGGTGATTTGAAGTTGGTTAGCTAGAATCTGGAGTTTATCATAGTTTAGCCACAACTCATGATCAACTTTAGAAAAAATGGATTTAGAAGAAAGGAGGTGAGAATCAAATTGAATAGTATCAAGTATCACTTCAGAAAGGAAAGATTCAGATTTTGATCTAAAAAGATATAACTCAAGCTGAATATCAAAAGAAATATTTTCAACAGTGAATAAATTTTCAGGCAAAGAAGTAGTTCTTTCTAATTTTCGAGCTGTACTTTTAGGAATAGGTGACTTGAGTTTTCTAAGTAGTTTTTCTGGGTCATCAACAATAGGAGGTGGATTTGGGTTAGGATTTGACCTTGTATGTCTTTTAGGAGCCAAAATTTTACACTTTTAACTTGATATGATTTCTTAAATAAGCCTTTCTTTAGATACTGGAAGCTGTCACCAACAAAACCAGTCTTGAATGAGCTTATAGAATGAATCCTAGGAATGATATATCAGTCATTTCCCTAGAAATGATGCCAAAATGTTATCCCCCATAATGTCCCAGGCTGAGAGGAATCGACGAAGGTAACCACAGACCAAGCTTTTAGTTTGGTAGCTAGCCCTACCAGACCAGAGAGGGCTCTCTCTATGAGATCACAACCAAATATTTGACTGGAATATAAAAGGATTTTAGGCTAGGTATGTTAGGCTTAGATAGGTTTGAAAATTTAGGGTTTTGATGTTGAACAAGGGATGAAAACCAGGCAACTAGGTCAAAAGATCAAAGGGTAGCAACAACAAAAATATAAAGGAGCAAGGTAGCAGTAGTTTTGTGATAGCTTAGGGTTTTTCAATGTAGTGTAGTGTTTCAGAAGAAATAATAAGACTTAATGAGCATATATGTCATGAATTCATTAAGCTAGAAAGCAAATAACATATAGTGATAATTCCATCAAAACAGAGCTTTAAGGAAAGAATTCTGCTTATAAACTTAGGAAAAATCACTGAAGAAACTCATGAATAGAAAGAAGAGATGAATATCTATCATATGAAACTATAACAGAGAAGAAACAATACCACAAACTCACTGCACATGAATTCCTAGATAATAGCTGCAACTATTCTTTGATTTCCTGAAAATGTTGAAACACAAGTTACAAGATTTCTCTCCTCAAATGTACAACCCTTCTCTCTGACTGAGAAAATGATACATATAGAATAAGATAAATAGATTCCCCATATTTAGGAGTCGAATCCATGAGTGGTAGAACAGTTTCCAAGAATATCTCAACCAACAAGTGAGAGCGAGAAGGTAAAAAACAAACTCTTCTCTTAGACTTTGATTTGAGTTTTTCTTCATTTATGAGGGCTAATTAAACATAAAAACAACCTATCATGCTAATTTATTTACGATTACATCATCACAACTTCGAAATACTAAAGTTACATCATCAATTTACCTTTACCCAAGTCAAACTAGAAAATGTGAGAAATTACATAGTGAAATTTTTAATTGAAATCTCAGAAAATTGAAGAAGTGCAATGCCAAGTTTGAGGACACTTTTAGGTGCCTTCCTGAAGTCAAAATTGAAATATGAAAGAACGGTAAACTAGCCTTTTCTGTCTAGTTTCCATTACATATTTAAATTTTTAAAATGACTTATGGGATGACCTCCAAAAACGCATTCGCCCAAGGTGTCTCCAAAAGCGTAGCGCCTGTCAAAAAGAGGGGCAGAATGTTAATTTTTGACCCCTTTCCCTCATTTTTCTCAAAATTTGAGCCTTGTTCGGAAAATATGAGGAAATGGGTTTTGAGAGGAGGAAATAATATTTCCAAAAATACAAACCATTTTTCATTTAGAGCCTTGAGGAAAAAGCACAGCTCCAAGGCACCGCGTTTCTAAGACTACTGTATTTTCTTGAATTGGCACCAAATTTCACCAAAAACCCAAAATTCCCAAAAAAACTCCCAAAGTTAGTCCAAAAGAGCCAAATGAGGTGTAATATGCTATCATGGATGCTTCAGCAAGCATCTCCAAGTCATCCTTCTCATATTTTCCTTTTAGGGTTTCCTTAAGCTTGTTTTGCATTTGTTTGACCTTGATGTTGCAAATCTTGTTTCTGGTGTGGTAGTGGTGGGCCATGTGCCTCAAAATTTTGTTATCCCTATTAGATTTTTCAAGAAGCTTCTCTTGATGGCCATTGAATTTCCCTAGCCAATATTCCCTATCTTCATTGATTTCCATAGCAATTCTAGCTTCAATATCCAAATCGTCATTTGGTATGTTTTGGTCTCTTTCCTTCTGCAATGCTCATTTGAGACCCATAGTCCTAGGCCTCTTCCTTTAAATCTACTTTTATTGTTCATCATGTTCATCATGCTCTAGCACTACTTTACCTTTGAACTCTTGCTCATCACCCTAGATTTCTCTTTTTCCATCATTAGTTGTTTGAATGCTCATATTTTGTTGCAAGGTTGAATGCTCATTTGCTGCCTCCAAGTCAACTAGGTCAAAATCATGCTCAATTAGCTCCTCATCCTGCAAATGTGATCCCTGTTGTGCTGATGTAGAAGGCTTGGCCCTTTTGTCAAGTTGAGAAGTAAACACAAGTCATTTTCCTCTCTAGTATGTTTTAGTCACCTCAGGTCTAGTTGCCTTGGGAACCTCCTCTAATTGTTTTGATGACCCTACCTCCATAGGCTATGTTGATGTGTCTTGGTGATGGCTTGGTGTTTCAATAAAGGTATCCCATGCTATGTTCTTTTCTGCCAACTGATGGAGGACTACAACCTTTATCAAACTGTGATGGAAAAGGCTAGGGTAATGCTCCTTGTTTTTCATTTGCACCTTTTCAGACATTTTGCTGACACTTCTACACAAGTAGCTACACAGGTTAAGAGGTTTCACAACTGTGAAGTGCATGAGGAACCTAATGTGATATTGATACAACCTGGAAAACCTCCCCTCACAAGTGAAAAGATTCATCACAACCTTCATCAGTGGTGCATACTTTCCAACAAGTATCTGAATGGAATGATGTGTGAATGAGCCTCTTTGTACATTGATTTCAAGAAGTGTTTGTATTGCTCAAGGTCTAGGGTCATGCCTTTGAACCAATACTCCCCGTGATTTGGTATCCCTGTGGAAAGAGAGATGACAACAACTAAGAATGTAAAATCAATCCCTACAATGGTGTCTTTTTCTTCTTTCAGATTGGTGGCAATCAAATCAGTGAGCTACTCATGAAAACCTACTTCTCCCACAATTTGATAAAACCCTAGGAAATTGACATCTTCAGAGCATTGTCTTATGAATGGTGAAGAATTGATCTCATTGCAATTTGTGGGCGCATATATCAGAATCTTCCCCCCTTTATGATGTTTTATTTTCTCAGATGGTGAAGAATATCCTTCCATTTTTGAAACCCTAGATGATAGGAAAATGAAAAAATAGTGGGAAGTGATTGAAGTGGTGAAATGAGGGAGTTAGGGAAGGGAAATGGTACTAGTAGGGAAAATTTGGGAGATGGAAAAGGGTTTTAGGAATCCTTAGGAAGTTAAATGGAGTGAAATGAATGAGGGAGATAAGCTAGAAAATTTAAACACAGTCCTAACTAGGGAAACTTCCCAATTTGATAGATTAGGGCTAGGGTTTGTAGGGAAATGAAGTGGAATGAAAGGAAATGGTTTATTGGTGAATTGGGATGATGAGTTGCATGCAAACAAAGGTATAGGGATAGTTATTTTAGGTTTCAAAGCTCCAACTGATCATTTGCAAGCTCAAAACATGAAACTCATAGAAAACCCTAGAGGACTAAACTCACCATCATTTTGTTTGTCTTGCCAAAGGAAGAGAGGGAATGAAAATGAGTGTACTTACTTTTTATGAGGCTTAGAGGATGAAGAAACTAGAATGTAGGCTTTCAGTTTTGATTTGAGTAATTTTTGATGATTTTTGGGAGACTCTGTCCCATGCGCAGCGCAGTTCACTGGTTCACAGCGCCAAAACACAACGCAATTCTTTTACGTGCAACACCTCCTCCAGAAACACAACGCAGTGTTTGTATGCGCAATGCCAAGAAAATTTTTCCACTTCAACGTGAAAAGCCCATGTTTTCTCACCTAAGGAGGAATGAGCTCGAAAAAAGGATGAGATAGGAATGCAAAAGAAATGTGTATGAGTCTTTTTGGGCTTTTATAGACATAGCATGATTCTCCTTTAAGTGATAATGGGCCCTAAATTTCTCTTTCAAACATGATTTTCATTCTTTTTGAACTTGACAACCTTGGACATTTGTAACCTGGAATTTTTGTATCTTCTTTGAACAATGAACCTTATTTTTTGGAACCTTGAAACTGAATCTATGAAGTACTTATGAAATTACATCTGAAATCAAAATTTATTGAAAAGGATTGCTTATCACAACTCATCCTATGCCAGATTTTTATGCATGAAATGAAAGTGTTGGTGACCTTGAAAACCTAATGACCTAATGAAGACATTAGATTGAGTGAAATCATGATGGTGATGAATTAAATGATGATGATATTCTCTTAATGATGATACACTCAGCTGAGTGATGAGAGTGACCGGCGTGTGAAATTCTTGAGAGAGTAGAGATAATCCTAGACACACTAACCAGTGACCAAATTTTATTCTGAAAACCTAGTGACATGATAAAATTTGACTTTGAGACCCCTAAAAAAACTTGGTAAAAGAATATTTGATCACTGGGTACAAGCAGAACTAATTGACACTAACACTATGTACTCATCATCATCTTGCAGCATTTAATGAAGTGACCTCCCCACTCTTGACACCAGTCTCGTATATGTAACCCACATTGGGTAAAATTTGTTATCAATGTGTTTTAGTTCTTTGATTTGATGGTAGTTATTATGTTTCCTCTTCTTTACAATATGAAAATATGGATTTTCATACTCTTTCATATGCAATTATGCTAACATCACAGAAGTAAAAGATATTGGTTAATTCTAGTAGCTGAAGAGATCCATATAAATTTTTGTATCAAAGCAATCTTCTCACTGATGTGAATTGCAAGTGTGAATGATAACCAAAGATTAAACATGCAACAAGAGAAGGGAAATGGACAAAAATAGATATCTTTATGAGGATGTCCTTGGGATGGCATGCATAGTGGACATAATGTATGTAGATTATGAGGAGAAGATGGCAAGAGAGGAATGAGAGAAAGGAAGAGTAGAGGACGAAGCTCCATTTGCCCCCTCGAGTGAACATTCACCTTCTTCATCGTCTTCTCATAATTCAAATGAGGAGATCAATCAGAGCCTTGAAGCAGAGAATGATGAATTGAGGAGACTTCTACAAGAAGAAAAAGAGGAGAAGCAAAGAGTGCAACTTCAGTTCCGAGCCACATAAGAGGCCTTGGAAAAATTGAAGTGTAATAAAGACTTAGTGAAGCCATCATCACCTATTTTAGAATCGACAGTTGAGGTAAAAAATGTTGATGGTTCTTCAATTTCATTTTCAAATAATGTTGTTTTTGTTGGAAATATGGAGGTACTCATTTCAGGAACTCACATGAGACTCCTTACCAAGATGGGGTATAAAGGAGGAGGACTTGGTGTTAATGTCCAAGGGATAACTCAACGATTGGAGGTTGTACAAAGACCTTGATTTGCAGGTTTAGGGTACACTGAAGGAGAGTGCTCAAAGGTATCAGAAACTTCCAAAGAATTTTGGAAGCCATCAGAGAAAGAGGATGATTAAAACACATCACAGTCCTTACATGATAGTGCACATTGGAGAGGAAGAGCTAAGGCAAGCTCTCATTGGGATGGTTGCACTAGAGACAGTCAAGAGAGGTATACAAATTCTCATTATTCTAAAGTTTGTTTTTATTACAAGAATTTTAATGATGAACATAAATCGTGGCATATAAAACTATGTAGTTTTTGTGGATTGCATAACCATGTGGTTGCTGAGTGCTAAAAGAGAATGGTAGCAAGAAAGAGCACGAGACGTGGAAGGCCTTCTCCACATTAGGGAAGGAAGAAGGCAAGGCAGGTCAAGAGGAAAAATAATTTTTTCAATCAATGCAACAAAGGTGGACATCAAAGAGCCATGTGTTGGAGGCTCCATCCAGAGCATTATCTCTAGGACACAACATCCATGCAGGAGCCAATTGGAAAGGTTGATCAACAAGCAAATCAACTCGAGGATCATGACCCATTCACTTTGATGAGTGAGAGATGGTTTTACTAGATATGGTAGATTTTCATGGCCGCATTTTGTAAATCATGTGTTGCGATATAAATGTAAAATTGATGATGTGTTTTCAATCACTTGTTAAAGAAATAATGATGTTTTGGCATTTGTTGATAATTAGGGTATTGGTTTCTATTCTGATGTAAACTTGACCAAAGAGTGTGTGCTATAAACTCTTGGAAAGTATGGGGATGCTTGGGTCATGATTGGTCATGTAATTGAACATGTAGTTTGAAAATATTGTACTACAAGTTTGCAAAGGATGCATGTGTCAGTTCATCACTTATGGCTCCAAAAGACAAGGGTGAAAGGGAAGGAAGTGTGACCTGTCGGGACACTTGTTGTGAAGGAAATGTAAGACAACAGTTGTAGATTATATTCATTCTTTTTTAGGACCAAATGCTCTTCAGTGGGGAGGAATGATACAAGTGGTTCTAAAGATGCTCCAAAGTCAAAGAGGGCTAAGAAAATATCAAAAATAAAAGTCATTAGATTGAAGTGAAACTAGGACTAGATCATAGTGCTCATCGTCTTGATTCCAATGGCGTGAATGACACTCAAATCTAAGTTCGTATGCTCAAGATATTCTCAGTCAAAGTTTTGGTCAAACTTGGCCAAGTGGCAGTCAATAATGAGGTAGAAATTTGGCATTTTTCCGACGCATGGATTCCAGCTGCCAAAACAGGTGAATTTTTCGACTCCTTAAATTGTTTGGTAACACCAAAAATCGGTGAAAATATTTTTGAATAGTTTGTTTATGAAAATAAAGAAAAAATATTAAAAATGGGTGGCGGGCTACCACCCCTACCACCCTCGCCGACGTCATATTATAAATATATATATATATATATATATATATGTAATAAAAAAGGTTGTTTGGCAAGCCGCCACCTCTGCCAACCACACCACACTATATATGTTGGATAGGCGGGATATGAACCCGCGTCGACTGACGGTCCTTTAAAAAATGCCACCATATATAAAAAAAAACAACCCGCCATATTTAATCAACACGCCACAACGATCACGGAGATATGGGGGTCGGTGGGGTTGGAACCCTTGACCACTCCTTACCAAAATCGACCACCAGCTAATCCTCCAGTGGGGCTGGCTTTGAAACATCCATCGAAACATAAATATTTAAACCCAACATTTGTCATTCATTGGACGAAGGAGTGCCAAACGGAGGTTGATGGCAACAAAGGATCCCAAATTTGTAGCGGAACCACGCCTAGGAAGGGCATGCATTTTGAGACAGAATGTTCCAGGGGAATATTCCATAGAATGTTCTAGGGGAATATTCCATAAAATATTCTCATGTAGAATCTTGGAGGAATCTAAAAGATTCCTTGGAGTGTGATATTTCACAGGGTAAAATTGATGCTCAGAATTTTCATTAGAGGAACAAATTTTTTGGCCATCTCCAGGAAGGTATCTTTGAGATTCCCGAGGGTCCATAATTTGACAATGTCATAAAGGGGCCAAGTTTATAGTCATCTGACATGATTTTGTGCCACGAATTCAACGGTGCAATCCATTTCATCATCTGAGGTTTGCATTCTTAGGCCATCCTCAAAAGTGGGGGTAAATGATGCAATGATGTCACGTCTTTCTTCTGATTTGTTGAGATGATGTTTTGTTGATGAGATCCTTGTTACTAATATGTTGAAAGAATGGTTATATGCCACATCATGTGAGAATTTATTAGCTTGTCATGCTGAAGGAGGGCCCATATGAATGAGAGTTCCTATAGGGAGAACGTCTTGTGGAGAGGCATGCCACTCTGGTTGAGGGAATTTATCCTAGTAATGATAGAAAATGTACTATGTACTCATCATCATCTTGCAACATTTATTGAAGCAGCCTCCCACCTCTTCACATCGGGCCCAGAGATGTAACCTACACTGGGTGAACCCCGTTATAAATCTGTTTGTGTTCTTTGATTTGATGGTTATTATTGTGTCCTCTTCTTTACGATATGCACATGTGGATTTTCATACTCTTTCATATGAAATTATACTAACATCACAGAAGTAAAAGATATTGGTTAATTCTGGTAGCTGAAGAGATCTGGATCATGCTCCTTTTCCATTAATGGCAATAATGCCATCAATCTCGCCCTTCAGAATTGATGTCAAAACACTTTTTCTTACCTGCCCCTTTGACGTCAATGGGAAGAGGTAACTTTCATTGGATGATTCCACTAGCACTTTGATTGTATCTTCCTATTTAAACCATAGACTAAAGATGAAGGGAACACTTGTCCCTCACAAAAAAAATTGTGGTGTGAATATTAAAGCACTTTAGTTAGTAGATCATTGCACAATCTACAAGGTAAATGAGAAAATATATTATATGAAAAATACAAAGAATCATTCTACTATCCGCTAAAAATGTTTGAATATAAGATAATGATTGTAACTAGAGGGGTAATTTAACATGTATTGTATAACACATGCATCAGGACTCATATTGAACTAAAAATATATGCTACAACAACTCAATCACTTTGATCAATCTGTTACATTCATGGGAACTTCATCTATTTGGGTATTGTAATACTGGTCAATATCTCTTAAACTCATATCATCATTTTGAACAAAGTTTATTGCAACACCCTTTTGAAAAAAATCACCTGAGTGACCAATTCTATGAATGTAAAGTCCACCATTGTCGAGAAGGTCATAGTTTATCACCAAGGAGACCTGCTGAACACCATTGAACATCGAGACCATGAGCCCAACCGTCTAATATGATTAGTAAATGTTGCTTTCCAATGCCAATACAAACACTTCCATATAAGAAAATTGTTTGAAGAACGTATTACAAATCTGCAATTCCCAACAGGTGACTTCATCCATGGAATAAAGCATTCATGTGCAGTCAACACTCAAATGATGGAAAAATTACAATGTCACAGAAAATCAGTTGCTACATATAAATCTATAATCCAATGATGTAATAAGATGAAGATAGGTTACAAAAACCTAATTCATAGAAATAAAGTATTAATGAAACTTGCAGGTCCAATATAACAATGCAACTCCAATATAACATTACTATAATATCCTCTTGTTGACACCATAATTCTACTATAATAATGTTAGTATTAACATTTTCAATTCAACATTTGTAGCACACTTATAACGCAACATTAATCTCAGTGTGTAAATTGCCTTTGGTGAGTCTTCCTTCAAGCAGTAACTTAAGCCTACACATACACTAGATTATGAAGTATGGAGAAACATACTCCTATGCCCATGTGTCATGTATGGTTGCATTGATATTGATGTATTTTTTCAATATGCAAGGAGAATGTAGGAGTACCTTCAGTAAACGTGGGTGTAGGGTGAGAAATGGAAAATTTAATACATGGTTTAGTTAAATATGATAATTTTGTTTGACATGGTTTCTCACTGGGGGTTTCGATCCTTGATCACCTATCAACCTTGTGAAAGGCCTTAACTGACTTCTGGATAATTGAAATAGTAGAAGAAGCTTAAAACAATGCCCTAGAAAACTTCAAATTCCTTGAATGTTGAGTCTTAGATTTGTAAAGCTTGATTGATAACAATTTTACCACAACCAAATGCACCAGGTTCTTCTAAGCACAAAGGGAAATAGGGCATCAAGAACATGTTGTCCTCTTAGGAGAGGCATGTTATCTACAAAGATGGAGGATTCAGATCTGTGTGTATGCATAGGTGAAGTCTAAAGCATTGTAAGACCGTCACATACATATCATCATTAATCCTGCATGAACAACACGAACAAGCTCATACATAGCCACCTATAAAACTGTCAATACCAACTAACCATCTTTTTTTCCATGACCACAACCATTTCCTCCTTTTGGGCAACAATATGATAATTATCAATGCGACTTTTAATATAAAAATCAAAGTGTCAATGCCAACAAGCCATATATGCATGCATTTGTAATAATCACACCATAGTAACCCCCAACACCATATAAATATCTATTGATCCACATGGATAAATATAGTTTTTACAATTAATAGCACAACCTTTGAGGATGGGAAGATGACGAAGATGGCTTTGAGGCACACGATGGAGAATACGGATGACCCTTCGTGTATGCAGTACAGTACTGCATATGGTATAACAGTGCAGATACACGTAGACTGCCTGGTCTGGGGCTATTGCTTTACCATAACCCTGGCATTAGCATTTCGGAAAGGGTTTTTACATTTTACTGTGTTGTTTTTTACCATTTCACTTTGTGCCCATCGCTTAGGCTCGGGTCACCTACGCTCATTCCTCCTGCAGCTATCTTGGTGGTTACTCACAGGAAGCTAGCTTTTCTGTTTACCTAGGTTGTCATTGATGTCAATATGGCAATATTCTAGATACTAGAGGATGACATGAAGCCAAGGGGAAGATGTGCAGATCCATGAAGAGACAGGAGCAAGGCCATCAGGATAGCCAAACCAAGAGGAGTTACCAAAGGAGGCATATCAAAGCATATTGCAAGATATCAAAGCAAGAGAGGCATTCATTTATGCAAGGAGGTCTTTGAAAGACACATTGGAGCAAGAGGAGCTATAGGAGGAGCCACATATATATATGTAATAGGAGATATATATATATATATATATATATATATATATATATATATATATACATATATATACATATATATATATATATATATATAGATATATATATATATATCTACATATATATATATACATATATATAGATATATATTAAATATATATCTATATATATATATATATTACATATATATATGCCAAAAATGAATTTTCAGAGCTACAGGATCAAACTGAGAGAGCAATACCATATATATATGCCAAAGAAGAGGAGCACACAGAGAAAACGGAGGAAACAGAGAAATAGAGCCATCGAAGAGCTTATATGCATGTGTTTAACAACAGATAGGGCCACAGAGGAAGCAGATAGGGCCATCAGGAGCCTTTGGGGACCATATATGCCAAAATAGAGCTATCAGAGCTACAGAGGAGCCATATATATACCATACATATATGCCAAAGTATAGGAGCAAATAGAGCTAACAGAGGACGCAGACAGCCATCGGAGCAACAGAGAAACAAGCAGAGCTATAAGGAAGCTGACAAAGCCATCAGAGGAGCAATGGGTGCATTTATATTATCGGGAGCTATCGGGCCACAAAATAATTATATGCATGAAGATACAGGTGGAGGAGCATATATCATACATATGTGTTTTTACACTATCGGAGGCGTAGAACCTTATATATATATATATATATATATAGATATATATATATATAGATATATATATATATAGATATATATATATATATATAGATATATATATATATAGATATATATATATATATATATATATATATATATATATATATATATATATATATATATATATATATATATATATATATATATTTATACTATCGGGCCCGTAAAACCCATGTATGCATGCTTTAACACTATCGGCAGACAGAAAGCCCATATACATAGGCTTAACACTATTGGAGGTGGAAGACTTGGCTCTAGGGCAAATACACTATCGGATGTGGATTCTGGACTTGAAACTCTATACATGGGAGTGTTGAGTTGTATCAAGTCCGGCACTTCGCATCACTATGAGGGGTCTACGTTAACGTCGAGCCCTGACCCTGTGCGACTTGCAATCGCCGATAGCGAGTGTTGGCTTGTTGGGGCCTGACCCAGGTTCGGAAGTGTTTTAGCCAAACAAATCCCGCACTACCAACCCTTTCGGCAACAGTCCATGGAGCACAGATTGAAGTCTCACCCGAGGTAATAGGGGAGGGTGTTGGAACCAGGTTTCCGCACCCTTGGGATGTCTTGATGTGGTCTGGAGGGGTGACGAACTGATCCGTGCCTTTGCACCACTCTGCACTGTTGTTTGGCTTCCACGTAGATCCACAATAAGGTGCTTCTTAATTCTTATTATGAATGTGTTTATTATAGATCTTAAGGTCTTTAAGCAAGCATTTAACAGTCATAACCAGTGTGCGTGCCTTACAGATCTTGCATAAACTCAGAAAATAAGCATAAACGTATAGATCATAACAAATGCATAGACCAGAATATAACTAGATCCACAATATTTCAGAACCAACTTATCTTTATTAATGTCTTCGTTTCAGTACAATCCACTTCTTGCCCTGCGCACACAGCTGCAGGGGTCCACGCACATAGCTGCGAACTCTACTAGGCCTCCGCACACACAGTTGTAGAGTCTTTATCTCCCATTATGACCCAAGACTCAGACTTACAGACTCAGAGTAAATATAGCATTCATAAACCCATAACATTCCAGATCTCAGCCAAAAACTGCCTTCTACCCTTAGAACCTCGCTCTATTTATACCTTCCCATGGTCCGCGGATCATGGGCAAGCCGACTCACTTTCTATTCTTTTACATTATTTTCGGGTGGACAACCCTTTGACTTAACCTAATACCATTCGCACTCCATGCACTTCACGGAGCTTTTACCACATTTTTACCCAAAATTGTGGACTTTAAGCCCCAAACCCGTTACGCAGGGCCTCCTCTACCCAATAGGCCCCTAACACAATCATTGTGACTTGTCTTGAGTCAGTCGGCTGGTGCGTTGATTCTTGCTTGTAGTTCCTTTAGCAATTGTTGCGCTGCACTGACATCTGCCACACATTCTTCCGTTGTCTGCTGTATCAATTATGCCCGGCATTTTGATGCATTGTCGGGGGCACCTTCCTACCTTAGTGCATATGTGTCCTGCAACTAGGTCAGCTTCCCCTTGATCGTCGTGGTAACCATGAATGCTTCCTCAAGCCAAGGCTAGATGCATGCTTTGAGCCTAGCTTCCCACTGTCGTGCGGCGTCCACCTGCTCCTTCAGAGCCTGGGCCTCCCTCATCTTGGCCAAACATTGAGTGATGGCAACTGTTTGCACAGTCCCCCGGACATTGTCATAAGCTTACTACAACTCCCACACTGCTGTGTCTATCTACTGCAACGTGGGGTCTTCTTGTAGTGATTTGAGCGTAAGAAGGGACTGATCCAACAATCCCATGCAATCATGTACAATGCGCTCTATCACCTCCAATCCTACTTGAATTGCGCGATGGCGCTACTCTCTAACTTCCAGGGGTGTAGTAGGTTGCGCTCATCCTTAGCTCCGCGATCTGCAAGTTCAACTCCCACTGACCTTTTGCAGCCTCCTCTTGGGCCCTACAGAATTGTCGGGCGGATAAATCGTTCTTGCGGACAAGACCGATCTCCCTAGTATCTAATGATATCTAGCAACAAGCAAACCAAACAAATTCTATCTTTCTCTAAATATGCGATTTATAAATAAAGGCTAATAGATGTTTTAGGCCTACCTCGAGTTGAGTGCTAGTTTGTGGAAGCCATGCTCCATTTGTCCAAATGAGCTCTCTTTTAAAGAATCTGCAAACACAAACAGGCACACATATCAAATAACACCTGCATAGCCAATATAATAAACCATATTTATCATGATGATCAAGGAATTCATGAAATAAACCATAGAAGACAATTTATTGAGAAAAATGAATCTGATTGTATTAACTTTAAACAAAGAAGAACTTTACAGCCTTGGTGCCTTGATGTTGTACAAGCTCCTCCCAAGGTCCAGCAAGAATCTCCTCTACTTTGACAAATTTCACTCTCTTCCCAAAGAAGCCAAAAGGTATGTAATCTCTCCTCTCAAGCTCAAGTAGGAAGTCTAAATTCCAACAACATTTACCCTAAAAAATGTTAAGCTTTCAACCTCTCTAGCAACCAGCCCAATGCCTCAATTTATAGTGCAGAGGAGGGAAGTTACCAAGTCCACCTTCAAAGGGATAGAGTCCACCTTCAAAGGGATAAGCTCCTCTCATCAAGGGGTTAGCTCCTTTAGTTATGGGATGCATGAATCACCTAGGAGCGAACCAACCATGTCAAGGTTCCTTCTAGAAGCATCCAGAATTAACCCAAAGTGAGCTTTTAAGAATAAACTTGCGCCTTTTTGAATTTTACAGGGGTCCGCACCCACTCCTTTAGAGACAGAGCGGACAGGTCCACAGGTAACATGACTAAGGGTTGCGGGACTACAGGTAATGGTAAGAGAAAGTGCGGAACCAGAGTTTTAGATATTAGCAAAGACTTTCTCTCATTTTTAATGCTTGACATGAAGAGCTGAGGTTTGAGACTTGTAAAGGAGGATAGTATGAGTGGTGATAGACTCACACTGACTGCAGAAAGTCATGGTGACAATATTTTGTGTAACAGGAATCCTGCCACCATGTGATGCATCTTTTCGGCTGCTGGGAGTTCCGCTGGCACAGCTAGTTCTGGTACACTGCTACAAACCTCCTCCATGGCCTGTTCCAATCCTTGGTTGTGTGCAAGCAAGTCGTCGCACTGTAAACTGATCTGCTCCAGATTTCCTTTTTGCTCCATTAATACTTGAAGGGCATGGCCTTCCCTAGCGCGGAGCTCAGCAGTTACCCCATCCTGCAGTTGGTATAAGGTTTTTCGAGGAAGGGTAGCCAAATTCAACCCCCAACTCCTCCTGTTGCCTTCGGCCTCTGCTAGGACAACACCTACTAGTAATACTAAGGTGTTCATTGTGGGGGAGCGCACCATCTGCTCGACTGCGAGTGTACTTTCCATGAGGGTCGAAATCATGCCTCCTGGGTGTTGCACCTGTAACGCCTACAACTGTGCTCTGAGCTCCCCCAACATAGTTGTCTGTTCTATCATCAGCTCCTCCAAAGTACCCTTAGTGCCATCCCACGGTGGTTCACTGCTGGCAAGAAGATCTTTTCCGAATGCTTTTGTCGTATTAGTCTTTTTGCATGCATGTGGTTGCTCTTGGACGTGCGGCGTCTTAAGATGAGTCGATGTTGTGGTCAGGTCCACGCGTTCCTATGTCTCCACTTCCCCCCTATATGTCATGTTCCATGGACAGTTTTGGAGCCTCCACAATCTCTTCAACAGGCGTAGTGATGGTCTCGACTGCTATTTTTGTCGCCTCCCACTGCATGGGCATTTTCTGTTCTTGGTGTGTTCTTTCCGCTAGCTTTGTGATGTGCAACTTGATTTCCTTCTTCTGCTGCTAGGCTACAATCTTGTCCAACTCAGCTAACTCCGAGGCACACCACTCCGGAGGCCATGCTACCATTACCTCGAAAATTGCATCATCTGTTGCAATGAACGGAAGCTTTACCCATTGCCAAGCGGGATCCTTCCGCGTCCGAATATACACATTATGCATATCCGCCTTGAACTTGGCCGCACTTTGTAAAGTGTTGTATATTTTCAGGGATAACCATGGTCTACGGTCAATCCATGTCCGGATACTTGCCTCCATAAATATCCAAAACACCTTGATCACATGAACCCATGCGGTGTCTTTTGTTGCCCAGAGCGAGTTATACCTCATGGCTTCAGGTAGGTTCTTCTTAAGTTTGGGAAATTTGCTGCCTTTAGGCAGCTCTGCTGTAACCAGCACGATCGATAGGAGCAACCATGTGTAGTGGAAAGTTTTTCCCTTTTCCTGGGCTTCCCTACAATTCGTCACAGAGAAACTGCGCCCATTTGAACTGAACCCCTTTCACACACTACTTCGTGAGTTCAATGACAGAGGCTGGCACCTCATCCACACAACATTTCCTCATGAGCTTACCGGCCAATAACTAGGTGGTGATGCGCACCCCTCAGTCTTTGATGCTGGCTATTACATACCCTCGTTTCTGCTTTTCCAGCTTATGCTTAGCCTTCATAGCTTCTATGAGGCCCACATCATTACCTGTTCCGGCTATGCCTATAGGATCATTCCCTTTAGTAGGTAGCTGAGAATTTCGGTGTATTAAATCAGCGGTGATAGGAATCAGTTCCTCCAGCTAGAGATACCCATCATGTACTAGACATAGTAACTATCGGATAACAAAAATTGTGATGGCCACGCGGTGATAGTGGGGTATCCATCTCAAATTGAGTTATCTCGCCTTCTCGACACCCCTTAACCACTTATGCTGCAGTAATTTCTCCTCGGCCAATTGTGGGAACTTCTCACTATCTGCGAGATCCCAATCTTCAAATTTGATATTCGGTACCTAACCCAGCGGCAGACCGTTGAACCTTATTTCGTCCGGAAGGAGCGGGGTCTAGAGCATGTTCTTTGTGGCTTCCAGGTCCTTTGATATCTTGTCCGTTCCTTTCCACGGAGAGAGATATGGTGGTAGCATGATCACCGAACCTACCTAAGAAATATTTTTCTCTTTCTCATCATGTGCTTCAATCTGATCGATCAGGGCTTGTAACTCTTCCTCTTCCTCCTCCACTTTCGTGGTGATTGCTTTGCCCTTTTTTACCATCGACAATTTATTCAATCGCGGTGATACGCATACTGGCCCCTTAGTCTTCTTGTCTTTTTGAGTTCGCGGCGTGCGTGGGGACTTTGGAAGCTCTCGGGTAGCAGCCGCCTCTCCCGGCTCCTCCTGGGTCAGATAGGGTGCTTCCTCGAACCTTACTCTGGTTCTCATGGTTTCTTCACTTGGGAACGTACTCTCGGGGGGCCAGGTAGGTAGGTGCTTGCTGCTCTCCACTGGGTTGAATCTCAAATGTGCAAGGGTTGTTGTGGAGCTTCCCCAATGGTTTTTATAGGAACGTGTGAATTTGAATTCAACCCTTCCCTCCATTTCTGATTCATTAATATCTTCTTGGCAGCAGATCTTTTCATATCTAGCTTGGAACTCCTGTCTTAATGGCCTGCTGCCTGCTCCTTTCTGTTGTAACTCAAACTTCTTGTCATGAACAGTGACCACAATGGTCACCTCCCAGCCTTCCCATGTGGCAGCGCAACCCCTTCGACGCGACCGCAATCTTGCTGACCGACTGGCCCTGCACGGAACCGTCTTTCTGCACAGGTCTCCTACATACTTGTTTATGGTCCCATGCCTCCTTACAACTGCTTGGGGTGATGAGACTGTGCTTCCCACAGCTAGTCAGGTGGCCGCACCCCTTGTGTGAGATTTCAGTTTCCCTGCTAGCCTGGGCTACGGGCACCTTCCGAGTGCCTTCATATCCATTATCCCTTCGTGTTCTGCTGCATATGGTACACTCCTCCGTTGGAGCGGTCGCAGCCACGCTAGCAGGGTCGCAGTGCGTTCTAGTACCAAGGTAGAACTGGCCAGGCCTGGTTCCCTTATTTGTAGATTCGCATAGCCAGCTTGTGCAACGCCGATTTCCATTTTTCTGATTTCTTCATCCAACATCGCACTTTTCCTCCTCAGTCGCGCCCATTCTTCATCTATTTCATGAAGCCTCCTACTGCCACACCTAATGGCTTCCTGCAACCATCAAATTCCTTTGCCCAGGACCTCTGCGGAGGTTGCGATCTGTGGAGGTTCTTCTGTCCTCTTGGTTCCATCTTGTCTCACCATTGATAAGATCACATTCGCCCTCCTCCTTTTGCTGATGGTCTTATAGGCCCATCTTACATGCAGATTCCGATTAGTTCGTCTTATCAGGCGAATGATGTTCATACTCCCACCTGTTTTCCTGATTGCTTTATCACGAACAGCTGGCGTAATGCATCACTTTACCTGCTATCGTGGCAGATTCTGATTTTTTATTCATAGTCAGGTAGGCAGTCACACAACATACATTTGCATCCTATGCCGCCAGGGGGCACTCAAGCCACTTTGTGCCCGCCTTCAATATTCACGCTAGTTCCTCCTAGTCTTCTGATATGTACTCCTTCTCGGTGCAGTTGTCGTGTGCAGCGCCCCGGTTTGCACACTGTGCCGCTTCCGTTTCAATATCATCTGTTCATAGTGGTCTACGGATTCCCCCACATATGTTGCACCCTCATCAGTTGGCAGTTCACTTGCTTCAGTCATCACGCGTCGCAGCGATCTAACCATCATATCACAATTTACCATTGTTACTTCATGAAATTGGTTCTAGCATCGCTCTATCTCTTCATCAAAATCTGATGGGTAGGAACTATCGCGTTCCCATGAGATTTTCCCGTCCACTGTCGGATTCACCCGATCCTGGTCTTACACTATTATCTGGTAGATGCAGTCCAGTTCATCGTCACTGTCCTCATCGTGCACAGGTTCAGTGTAGCATGCGCCTTCGGCTGGGTCCAACGGAACTACCACAAGTAGAGACTTTTTCTCAAATATCATTTTCCGCCTCTTCAGGTTGATGACTCCATTCATGTCTGTGGCCCAGTCTATCCCTAATAATGTGGGGTAAGGATCGCTATCATCCACAATTTCTATTACCTCAAAGTTTGTTTGTTTTCTCACGCCTTCGATGTCCACTGTGACTCCTTGCAACCTCCCCATGGGCAAGATCTTTTGTTGGTTCGCCATCCGTAATTGAATCGGAGACCATTGTAGTGCGGGCCTGTCCATGCGTTCCCAGGTCTATTTAGGTAGCACATTCACATCCAACCCCAAGTCTAAATGGCCTGATCCATCCCATAATCACCAATCTGTGCAGTCAATCGCATTTCCCGTCTGATGCGTAAAGCATGCTTTCCTAGTTTCCAGACCATGCGCGGTTCGCCTAACCCTGCGCACCTAGTTATCAGCTCTTGCAATCCATTAACTGCGTTATTGTCGCGTAGTAGCTTCATGCATGTCTCTAAAAAGGTAGTTAGCATAGAAGGATCCATTTCTGGTTCAGTTTGATCCTTACTACTTGAAGTAGAGGCCTCCGTGAAGCTCTTCTTAGCTTCCATTAATGTCTCCCTCGCATGTTCCAAATCAAACTCAGGTTGCTTTGTAGGGGACTTGCGAACCCAGGTATCCTCCTCTGGTTGTTTCCCCTTATCCTCCCCTGTGGCTGCACCACTTCTGAGCACCATGTTCATGTAGGGGTCCTCCTTGCGCAGTTCAGCCTTCATCATTTGGATATTTTGTGTTGGAGTAAACTAAAGCGCCCCTTTTTCTCGCATCTATGCAATTAGTGTGGGACAATCTACTGCTTCATGATCAAATTGGTAACAGTACGGGAAACATGTTTAGGTCGGATTCATACAATCACACGCATAGTGCCTAGGTCTTCCACAATTGTAGTAGATTAACTGTCCACACCCTCGTCCAGGTCCCATTCCTCCTTGTCCTCGTTCGTGTCCCTGGAATCCACCGTGCGCTATTCCTGCAGCTAGATCCTGACCTTGCGCCTCAGTCTGCATCCTGTAAGCATGTGTCCGATCCATCAACAACTCATAAATTTGGCAATTTCATTCGTCGTGGCCCACAGATCTACAAAAATTGCAAAATAGCTGCTGGCTGGGTTGTGTAAATTTCTGCAATAGATGACAGTTGTCCGTTGTATGCTTTCCTCCCACTTGATAGATCATGTACCAGAGTGTGGTGGCTGCACTTGGCCCCACCTGTGCCTCTGGTCTCAATGGCATCGGCCCCCCCCCCCCCCGGCCAAATAGTTTGCAAATACTGGGAAATGATCCTTATCGTGACCCTGGCCTTTACATTTTATGCACCACACCTCTTCACGTGCTTCTGGCCAGGACACCTTAGCCTGTTTAGAACTTTGCATCTCCAAGAATAGATTTTGTAGTTGCGTGTGGATTTGCTAAACTACCAACACAGGATCCTGTATTGGAGTCTCATGCAATCTCATCGCTATCTCTAATGATTAAGCCTGAGTTGAGATCTTCTGCTGTGACAATGTCATCCTCAGATGTGGTGTCAAAGATGCCACAAACCACGCATAGTGCTACGCATCCTTCAAGGTCTTGTTAGCCTCATGGATTGTACTCTTCAGTCTCTGATCGAAATCCCAAGGGTTCTCACCTGGCAGCATCATGATCTCCTTGAATCTGATGATCGACTGTGTCTTCGATTTCAGCCGACTAAATTCTTTGTTCAATGTATCCTGGATCTCCACTATACCGACATTTGGATGATCTCTAGAGTGATTTATGTACCATGTCAATGCGTGATCCTACAATGCACTAACCAAAGTAGCCTTTTTAATGTTATCATACACAACGCCTTGGGCTTCCCATACGGCCTTTACCACGAACCAAAACTGATCTGGTTCCTCATTTCCTACACCTCTAAATACGGGCAACTTGAACGCACTGGCCATTCCAACCCTTGGAGGTAGCGGAGGTGGGGTAGGTGAAGATGGGGGTGATGTAGGTGAAGTGGGTGATGGCGTGGATGGAGATGGTAACAGTGGAATGCGCTGCTTTATCAACTAGACCGCACTTCTCGGAGAGAACCCCGCGAGCTCCTCCTCACTTTCTCACGAAAGTGAAATCAAGGGACTGTTCTCTAATCCTTCGGTCCCTCGGTAGCCTTTTTCGCTCCGCGTTACCCCAAACATCAATGGATTCACATAACTCACTTTCCACATAACAACATTTTAATCTGGGTATTCAACGATTTCATGTACTTACCCTGCGGTCCCTTGAGAAAACGTCTTTCTGCTTCTCTGTAACTCACGGTTGTGTCTATCGCGAACTCAGTGATAAACCCTCCTATTATCCAATCCAGCCAATGATCTACCACTCGCGTTATTTTATCTTCAGATGCCTCTAGCTTGTGCACCAATTCTCGAGTCCACACTATCGGTTGATCAAGTTTGCACCTTCCCAGACTTTCAGCTAGCCTCGTGATCCACTGATACAGTTCTAACGAGAAGGTGACGAAGAAGATCTCATGGGTCTTTGTATATATGTAGTGATCTAGCCACCTCTCCTCAGATATTTGTGGGGTTTTGTTTTCCTGTACCACGAACTTGTGCAGTTTCTAATCCAGCCAATATTCAATCTCTTTCTTCGTAGGGTTCTAGTGTTCTAACATCAGACATCCCTCAGGCAGATCTCAATCCTGACAATGGAACCATTTGTTGGCTTGTTTGGGCCTGACCCAGGTTCGAAAGTGTTTTAGCCAAACAAATCCTGCACTACCGGCCCTTTTGGCAATAGTTTGCGGAGCGCAGACTGAAGTCTCACCCAAGGTAGTAGGGGAGGGTGCTGGAACCAGGTTTCCGCACCCTTGGGATTTCTTGATGTGGTCTGGAGGGGTCGCGAACCGATCCGCGCCTCCGTGCCACTCTGCACTGCTTTCCAGCTTCTGCATAGATCCACAAAAAGGTGTTTCTTAATTCTTATTATTAATGTGTTTATTATAGATCTTAAGGTCTTTAAGCAAGCATTTAACAATTATAACCAGTGCGCGCACCTTACAGATCTTGCATAAAGTCAGAACATAAGCATAAACATATAGATCATAACAGATGCATAGACCAGAATATAACTAGATCCACAATATTTCAAAACCAACTTATCTTTATTAATGTCTTCTTTTCAGTACAATCCACTTCCTGCCCTACACACACAGCTGTAGGGGTTTGTGCACACAACTGTGGACTCTACCAAGCCTTCGCGCACACAGCTGTCGAACCTATATCTTCCACTATGACCCAAGACTTAGACTTACAGACTTAGAGTGACTATAGCATTCATAAACCCATAACATTCCAGATCTTAGCCAAAAACTGCCTTCTACCCTTAGAACCTCGCACTATTTATACCTTTCCATGGTCTCCGCGGATCATGGGCAGGCTGACACTTTCTATTCTTTTACATTATTTTTGGGCGGACAACCCTTTGACGTGACCTAATACCATTCGTGCTCTGCGCACTTCGCAGAGATTTTACCACATTTTTACCCAAAATTGTGTGCTTTAAGCCCCAAACCCGTTATACGAGGCCTCCACTACCCAACAACAAGTATCGCATCGACAGTTCGGAAGCGGGAGCTACAATATGTCAAGCGGTCCATTGTGATCGCCGATAGTGATATCGCATTAGACCTCCACCTTAGGCAACTCCCGACTACGATGCATATCCATGCGGACCCGATGCACATTAAAATATGACTTAATCTATGATCGCATTCGTCACATATTGCACGCCGTAAAGACTTGCCACATTGGAAGTGCCGACTGCGATAAATTGTGGACCCGATGGGAATATTAACTATGGTTTAATACCATATCGATCCGGTCCATCAAAGCAGTGGAGAATCAGTTGTCGGCAATTGGCGGAGTCATGGGTACGATATATAAAGGACCCCCAGGAGTCATGAATCGCCGATTGCGATTTAAGCACAGACCCGATACAGGAATAGGTGAGATTGTAATATTTCTTGAAGCTCGCCTTTTAGTCTGTTTGACTATTTTTTCTCATATTCTATGTGTAATGAAATATTTGGCTTCCGCGAGGCGTTTCTAAGCCAAAAGGCTTACGATGGTTGTTCTGATGGTTTAGAAGACTGAATGCCAGTTAACAAGGGTGAATCATGGCAATTATGATTGCGATTGGGACAAAAACATCTTCGTTTAACTAAAAGAACTCTGTGTATGCCCACAATCATTGCCAAAAGGAGCACTGTTATGGTAAACTAGGAAGATGTGTTCTCCGTCGATCATTTGGACCTGTCTAATGAATCTATGTGTCCCTAGAGAGTCAGTGAACTTGCACAACAGAGAGGAAACCGAAAGCCAGGAAGCTGAAGAAGCAAGCGAGCACAGAGGAAATGACAGCGAGCGTTGAGGAAGCTAAAAGGCCAGCAAAGAGAGGAAACCGAGAGATAGAGGCATGGGGAACAGATAAAACATGAAAAACAAAGAATGGTCAATGGTTGAATGTTGTTGAAATAAGCTGGAGGAAACAAAGGTCGTGTGAGGGTCCAATAGAACAGAAAGAGGGTCTAGTAGAATAGAAAGAGGGTGCAGCAGAACAGAAAGAGGGGCAAAGGACCAACAAGATAGTAGGCAGATGAAGGGGAGAAGCAGCAAGCAGAGAAATAGTCATGCTGAAGCATTCACTGTGACATTAGAACAGATGCTTGAATAGAAAGTTGTTCTTTATGTAGAGCTTAGTGTAGCTAACAGTAGACTGACTAAAGCTGTGTGAAGACATTATCAGAGGTCATGAAGGTTATTGGAAATTATGTGTGGGCAGTATGAAGAGTTGTAAAGACTCCTTCATAAGAAGACTGAGTGTCATTGATGCTTTAGCATGGATACTACAGTGAAGCTATAAACAGACAGAAATCAGCAGAGAAGAGTTCTGAGAGCAGAACATTACTATCAAGCGTTCCTTGACAACATTGGGTTGGAACCCTTGCAGTTGGTGCCTCAGAAGTGATAAGGATTGGAATCCTTGGGGCTAATGCCCTAGAAGTAAGAAGGATAAAAGTCCTTTGGGATTGGTGCCTCAGAAGTAGGAAGGATATGTGTCCTTTGAGATTGGTGTCTCATGAAATGGAAGGATTGAAGTCCTTGGGAGTTGGTGCTCCTAAGTCCAAGATTGGTATCTTGGCGAAATAGAGTTGGAGCTCTGGAGGTTGGAGCCTCACCAAAGTCCAAGTTGGTGCTTGGCAACAGATTGCAACCATCTATATATATTGTATCTATTTTACTAAAAAGTTTATATTAATAAAATCATTTATTCTTGTTGTACATATTGTGTTCTGAATATAAATGTTTTAACTGGTAAAACAATAGTCAGAAAAAGAAATATTGATTCACCCCCCCTTCTTAGTATTTCCAACAATTGGTATCAGAGCCAGTACCTTCATTCAAAGCTTAACAACTTGAAGGTTGACCTTTAGAACACAAATGGCGAAGTCAAAGAAGAAAGTCTCCAATCCTCCTAAGGATATGTCTCTCTCTACTACTAAAATAGAAGACAATCAATTTGAGGAGGCACCAAGGCTCAATGGGAACTTTAATATATGGAAAGCAAGAATGAGGAATTTCTTACAGACTCAAGGCATTGAAATCTAGAAATCAGTGATTGATGATAGCAAGATGGATAGAGAATTCAAGGAGTACAATGCAAAAGTAGTAAAGGCAATCTTGAATGGGCTACCTGATTCTGTAAAAAACAATCTAGGAAAAGATTTATCAACAAAGGGCATATGGGACAAACTTCATGATCTTCACTCAAAAGGAGCATTGACGATGACCATCAGTCAAGAGGATGATGGCAATCTAGAAGGAAATCCAAAACCCATCATAGAATCTGAACATGAGAATGATGACATTAAGGCTAAAACAAACCTAGAAGATGAAGAGAATGAAAAAAAAATTGTGGAAGAACTCCTCGCTCAACTTATGACTGCCATGAAAGAGATTAACAATTTGAAAAAGGAAAATGAGAAACTTAAGAAGATAGCTCTAGATGGTGAACAAGATCAAACAAGGAAGAAAGTTGACCTCATCAAGCTTCAAGTACAAGAAAGGGATGAAGAGCTTGCCAAGCTTAAAAATGAATTTCATCAAAGCAAAAGAAAGAATCATGAAGAAGTCATATCAATGGCAAATCAATTGAATAAAGCAAAGAGGCAGGAAGATACCTTGTCAAGTCAACTTGAACAGAGGCTCAATAGCTTGAAAAAACTTGAAGAAGAGATTGGTCAGTACAAGGTAGAGGTCTCCTCTCTCAAGTCTTAACTACAAGAAGCAAGGAAACAAGCACAAGCAGCTGAAAAGACCATGGAAGAATTGGAAGTCATAGAAGGACAGGTTGATGAAGCAGGAAAGGAAAGAAACACCATGATCTGTCAGCTGAAAGCAAAGAATGAAGAAATCTTCAAGTTAAAATAAAAAATCAAGCTTCTCAAGACTGAAACATGTGAATTTATTTGTATCAAGGAATAAATTGAGGAACAACTTGCTAAGAAGAATAGTGAGTGTGAAAGATTGGAAGAAGAGACTGTCCTCCTCATAACAAAGGTTAAACGGATGAAAAAAATCTTGAAGAGCTCTCAAGCCTTGGATGAGATGCTCAGATATCATAGATGTCCATCTGATAAATCAGGTCTCAGTTATGCAGGTGAACCCTCAAACAAGAATGAAAATGCTTTAAACAAAAGAGATGTGAAGAAGCCAGAAAGGAATAGTGATGCTCCTAGTTCTAGCAAAGGCAAGGAGAAAAATCAAGGCTACAATAGAAGAAATCATGCTCCAAGAAGAAATCCAGCTCCAAGAAGAAATATAGATGATGTCAAAGATGCAAGAGGCAATCATTATCAACAAAGGATCTCAAGACATAAAAGCTTCAGAAGCACATCAAGGAAACCTCCATCTCCCAAGTACCAAAGTTCATTTTTGGTTATTGTTATTCTTGTACAAACTTTGGTCACATGGAAAAAGACTGTAAAGCATATCATATAGATAAATGTCATGGTGCCCAACCATCCCATAGAGATAGGTATTACAGTCCCCAAAAATCTACAAGAAACAATTTTGCAAGAAGAAATCATCAATTCTTATTCATGAACAATGTAGAATGCTTCAAGTGTCATAACATTGGTCATATGGCATGTAATTGTAACTTAACATGGGCTCTTACACAAGCTAGAACCATGCAAAAGAAGAAATTTACACAAATATGGAGAAGGAAGGAAATACAATTCGAAAGTTCCTTGAGCTCTCCAGCCAACAACATATGTCATTGGCCTGAATGTTGACAATCTAAGCATTTGATGGGAAGTATCTGCCAAAAGGACATGATGCATACAGTTAGGGGGAGCCTATAGTTCTTGATCACTGTTGCAGAAGTTATTAGTGAAATGGGTCCTGATAAAATCCTTGTTGAGCTATATTAACAATCATTCTTTGATGAAGATCATGTCTCAGGAGTACTCCATTGAAGCATATGATCCTGTAACCATGCTTTGGGCTGTTGTTAAAGATGCTTTCCACTTAATTACTAAGTAGTATTTGAAGCAACAGAGAAAGTCATCTAATCCTAGAGAAAATAGGGAAAACAACCATGGTGTTGTTATCACAGAAGTTTATGTCTTAAATCAGGGATTTAATGTGAGAACAGATAAATTATGGACACTAATAAAGGGAGTCTTCAAACAAACAGATACATCTGGAATGGAGTTTGAAATAAGAGAAGCTGGCAGCATATAACAAAACTGAAGCATTACATGAAGATGCAAATCAGCAATTGGATTTAAACAACAGGCATGACTAGATATCTAAATATACTAGGAAAATAACATGCAGAGATGTGTGCAAGAACACAAGGACAAGATGGCTCATAGAAAGGAGAATGTTGTGCATTCAAGCATAACTTAAGCTGATACAGATCACTTAAGAAATATAACAATAGTAAGGGACAACCCCTCACATTTTTGTCCAAATGCAATGATGATTGAATACTAGATGGCAGTAACTTAAGGAGAAGCACAAAGACACAAAGGAACTCAGATCTGAAGAAAGATAGAAAGAAAGACAATCTCAGGGGCATTTTCTCTTGATTCAGACTATGAAGGCCTCTCAATGTTACCTGTGGAGACAACAATATGGATTGAAGCATAGAAGCCTGGACTTGGACACTTGGTGTATAACTATTTGAAATCTGATTGTAAGCATTGAAGTAGAGCATCCTTAAGCATTGTTGAAGCCATGATAAATCAATTCTGAGACATGAAGAGGGAATAATGTGCTAATTCATGATAAAGCATCAATCCTTCTATCTTGAGTAAAAAGAAGAAGAGAACTATGACAGGGGGAGTCACAGACCCATGAAGATCTAACATTCATGAAGAACAGAAGCAGTTTGATAGGGGGATCCCAGAGCACTCCTTTGTCATTGATGTCAAAGGGGGAGAGAAGAAGAATATTGCCATCTGTTAGCACTGCTACATGTTTGAGCATTTTTGCGGGTCAAGGACAGCTTGGCCATGGTGTTTTCTGAAAAGGAAGGGCTGGCAGCAGTTCATTCATTCTTTCCCATTCCATTTGCTTTATCCCTATGACTCCCGCCACCTTCATTTCCTCCTTCCCTTTCATTTTTCCCTAGCCACCCATAACCCCGTTAGTGCCATTTTTCTATATTATCGTCATAAACCCGTTATAATTCTGTTTCCCTTGGCTCCCGGGCACCTGTTGTTTTAACAAAAGCCCACCTAAACCATGTTCTTCTAACCCCCGGGCGCTTTTGTTTTTAATAATATTAAACCCCTCTACCCTTTTTAAATTCCCAAAAACCATGATAACCTGTTCAAAACCCATATATCTCGTGTAAACCTCGTTCAAACACATTTTTTGCTTAATCCC
This sequence comes from Pinus tabuliformis, assembly GCA_031772625.1. Taxonomy (NCBI): domain Eukaryota; kingdom Viridiplantae; phylum Streptophyta; class Pinopsida; order Pinales; family Pinaceae; genus Pinus; species Pinus tabuliformis. The sequence goes on from CM062819.1 coordinate 1,768,323,944, forward strand.
TGTCTCTAAGGTTTTAATCCATAACCCCGCACATATAATAAAGTTTTTAACCCTAAGCTTTAAATAAAGCTCGTGCCCGCCCCTCAATTGTCACATCACCTCAAGACATGTGCATTATCTGTGCTTTTCCTATCGGTCGTCCGATTGCACTCCCCATATAATCCAACGATGTTCGCGATCCCCGCTCCCATAAATCACTCGTCCATTAAGCAGCGGGGAAAGCGGTTTCCCCACCGTCCCGTCAGCCACGCGTCTTTATATAACTGGATCACGCTCATATGTACCATTACTGCCTGCTGTCCAAAGGTAGTGCGGGGAAACCACCTACCTGTCATACCACCGTCCACCCCATGTGTTAACTATCCTGCGTCTTCCGCCCCCAATCACCATTGGATCTGCCTGACAGTGATCCAACGGCTTTCGTTAAACCCTGATCCTCCATTTCTTTTAGCTCCGAGTAGCCCCTCAAATCAGATCTCGACCGTTTATTTACACCATCCGACAGCTATCATTTGTTCTTAGCCCCTCATTGGTTTTCCATGCAGTTTCCATGTTTTTGCATGCCCCGCGCTTCCAGGGGATGAAGGTGATTGTCCTCTAGCGCTCTACGATTAATACTTCACCCACTGTATTAAAGAGACAGCACGGCCAAGGAAAAGAAGGACAACTTCAAGCAGATCAAGACATAAATCAGTTATGGAGCATTGTACATATTATATCCATTATGCTCAGAAAAGACACCAAAATATCAGAGAATGTCAAACTTGTTAATTAAAACAGTCATAATGTATCAGAGGCCCATAATAGTTTGTAAATGTGGTTGGTGGTCAATTAAGGCACCTCCACACATAGGCTAGCTGAGAAATTTTGTGTAACAGATTCTATATATACCAAAAGAAACGATGTAATCAGGTTGATGAATATCATTCTGTTGCAAGCTTCAACTTTTGGAGACCGTAACTACTTTGTAACCTGCAACTTCTAGTCTGCATTTCCAGCTAATACAAGCTTCTTTTGCTGTTGATTGCTCACTTTCCACTTCTTCTTCTTGTTCCAGGTTGTACCTGTTTTGCAGTTGTTTATGTGTTGTTAATGTTTAGCATTAGAGGGGCTGTCATCCCACCTCTGTGTTAGGATTTAGCATGCATCATTGAACTTGTTTGCAGGTTTCTATCATTTTAATGCTAGAGAGCTGTCATCCTGTTTGTGCATTAGAAAACAGATTTACAGACCTTTAAATTGGTTGTAGCTGGCCATCACAGGGTCCTATGCATCTGCTGGTGTGATCAGTGTTCTCCATCATCACATTGTCTCTAAAACTGTGAGTAATTGGTAGTTAAAAGCCTTGTAGCCTGGGGGTGTTCACCCATGTCTGGGGTTAATCATAGTAGGAGTGGTTATCTAGCTTTAATATGTAGCATTACTTTCATTCATCCACCTATTTTTCCAACATTTTTTTGAGTTTTTAATGCTCCCGAGCATCGTTGATATACAACCTAGGTGAGTTTCTTGGGGTGATAACATTAATTGGCGTCGTTGCTAGGGAAAGGAGAATTGAATCTTAGCTTCCCTGGGAGAACAACACAGCTTCAAGCTTTGATGACAGACAAGGTTTGAACACAGTTTCTGGTTGTAATCATCTGTCTGGCGACTCCATTGGTGGAAGACCATCATTTGGCGACTCCACATTGAAGTTTTGGCTCAGTTTATGAGACATACTCGAAGAAATCCTTAGAATCTGCCAGCTGAACCAATTCCTGAACCTAAGAAGACTATCAAATCGAAAAAAGAATCATAGAAAGGGGCATCGGGATTAGGTAAGCCTAAGAATTCTAATTCATCTCTGAAAGATAAAGTTATTGTTGAAGATTTACAGTTTGAAGATTTAGAACACAACACTGTTAATAAGGAAAAGTCTTCAGAGATTGGTTCAGCCCCTTGTACAGTTAGTTCCTCTTTGAATCTCAATCCAAAGAAAGCTTCCTTTTAAATCCAATACATCCCTTTATGACTGCCATCCATCACATTACTTCCTACTGATCCATCTGCTAGTATTCTTCCAAATATTCCAATCATGGCAGGACAGCAAGCACCTACGAGGATAGAAAGAATTGTAGCTGCTAGATATGGACCATTGGTGTTGCCTGTGCCTTTAAATCCTATCCCTGTGGGAGAATATCAAAAATATGTGCCTAAATTCACTGGAACAGAGGGAGTAACAGCAGAAGAACATCTTGAAGCTTTTTACAGTTATGCTAATAATTTAGATATAAGTGAAAATGATGTGTGGATGAGAATTTTTGTCTAGAACCTTGATGGAGAGGCTAGGAACTACTTCAGAGAACTACCCCAAAGATCCATAACAAATATTGAAGCATTAGATGATGCATTTTTGAAGCAATGGGGAGATAAAAAGGACTTGTTGTATTATCATACTGAGTTTGGTAATCTGAAGAGGGAAAATGGAGAGTCAATACTTGATTTTAATAAAAAAAATTAACCGAATGTATAGTAAGATACCAGCTGAGGTAAAGCCTACTCCCACCTTTGCTAAACTCACTTATTCCAATGCTTTTGACTCTGATTTCTGCCTGTTATTGAGAGAAAGGAGATGTGCTACACTGGCAGACATGCATGATGCAGCCTTAGAAGTAGAATCTAATATCATGGCTGCAGAAAAACTAAAAGGCCAAGCTGATAGAAGGAGGCAGAGAAATCAGGCTTCTACTTCCTCTGCATCATCTTCAGACCCCAAATTTGATAAAATGACTAAAATGATAGAGTCATTGGCTGCTAAGATATCTAAGCTGGAGGTTGAGCAGAACTCAGGGAAAACAAGGCAGCAGAATACATTTGCTCCAAGAAACCAAAATCCTTTCAAACGAGCAAATGAGCAATTAAAAATTATGCAGAGGGGTGAAGAATCAAAGGAAGAACAGAAAGTTAAAGCTCCCTTTCAAAATCTAGTCATGGAGGAGGAATAATTTGAAGAAGATGAGGATGAAATTCACTCATGGAAGATAAAGGTAGTGTTGCATTTTTTACATTGGCTGAGTATAAACAATCATTGCTGCAAGAACAAAATAGTCAGGAGTGGGACAGAGGAGCTGTTCTACAAACCGGGAACCATCAGAGATATAATCTAAGATCCAATGCAAAAAATGTCAAAGAGAATCCTACCAAAAGAGCTGTTATTCAAACAGAATCTCAGAATATCAAGCAGAGAAGACCAGCAGCTAATCCAGTTATCCTCAAAGCTCTAGTTCAAGAAGTAAAAATTTCTAATAAGTCATCTTCCTCTTTCAGCTTAGAATCTGAAGCTCAGAAGTTGAAAATATTTGTGCCTTTGGTTGAGTTGGTTAAGAGTGAAGTATTTAGAAAGCCTATCCTTGAAGTCCTTGAGCTAGAAACCAAACAGACCTCCACTGACTCTGTCAATTTGCAAGATGACAAGCCTGCCATTGTGCTCAGCCCTATGATTGAACTTGTTGATAATAATTCCCCATCTTTTTATGTCTCATTAACCATACATGACAATTGCCTGCTAGACACAGAGGCAAGCCACAATTTAATGCCTAAAGCTGTCATGGAAGAGTTGGGCCTTGATATCACCAGACCCTATCATGATTTATTTTATTTTGATTCAAGGAAGGTGAAATGTCTTTGATTGATTAAAGATCTGGCCATTACCTTAACTCAGATGCCCATGAAGAGTATGATGATGGATATTGTGGTGGTAGATGTCCCTCCTAAGTTTGGCATGCTGTTGTCTAGAGGATGGATTAAGAGACTAGGTGGGACACTACAAAATTATTTATCTTATGCTATTGTCCCATTGTTTGGAGGAGAAAGCAAGAGATTGTACAGAGAAGCACAATTGGCATATATTATTAGTGATGAGAAGAACCCTACAAATCATCCTATATATCCAGTGGACACTGATTTTGGAGCATGCATTCTCCAAATGGAAGAATTTCAGAAGGCCAAAATGTAGCTCAGGAAACCAACAGTCCAGGTCGAGTAAGACCAAGGAGGTCAGATTTGGGAGTTATTCTTTGATGGAGCATGTTCCAAGGAGACTGCAGGAATAGGGGTGGTGCTAGTATCTCCACAGCAAGAAAGCATTCAATTGTCTTTTAAGATAGTATTTCAAGTGAAAAATAACACAGCAAAATATGAAGCTTTGTTGTTAGGCCTTAATGCGGCAAAAGATAAAGGAATCAAGAATCTGAAGGTGTTTGGAGATGCTGATCTGATAATTCAGCAGATAAATAAAACATTTCAAGCAAAGCACACAAGGCTGAAAGCATACAGAGATGAGGTATGGAGAATAAGATATTCTTTTGATTTTTTCTATATTCCATACATTCCTAGAGCCCAAAATTAGCTTGTTGATTCCCTTACTGTTTCTGCTAGTATGTTTATCCCTCCTATGCCTCCCAGACTAGTTTATGAAGTGCAAATGAAGTACAGACCTTCCTTGCCTGACAATGTCCACCATTGGAAAGTTTTTGATGATGATGATGAGTTAAATAGGTTCCTTCAAGTCATTGATGAATTTTGTGATATGCAAATTGACCAAGAAAATGATGCCCTGTTAGAAAATCCCCAATCCCAGCTTAGAAATAAAATTCGTAAAGACAGCATAGTCCAACTTCCCAGTAACCATATTCGTAAGGGTTTGATTCCTCTTGAAATAATGTTTGACCAAAATGATGTGCCTTACAAAGCTACTCAAAAAGAAGACCAATCTGCAGTCTGTAAGCATGATATAGGAAGTCCGGATCAGCCTAAGTATGTAAATCTGTCCACACATTTGTTTGCTGATCAAAGTGTTGAATACTATAATTTAATGAGGCAATTTGCTGTTGTGTTTGCCTGGGAGTATAGTGATCTGAAAACATATGACAAGAATATAATTCAACATAATATCCCTCTGGAAAAAGACATTGTTCCTTTCAAACAGAAGCTGAGACCAATAAATCCCATGCTTCTTCCACTGATTGAGAAAGAAATTAAAAAGTTGCTGGCTGCCAAGATCATTGTTCCTCTCAAATATTCAAAGTGGGTGGCCAATCTAGTGGTGGTGAGGAATAAGAGTGGTGAAATCAGACTTTGTGTTGATTTCAGAAATTTGAACAAATGCTCCAAGAAAGACATCCTCTGCCCAAGATGGAGCACTTGTTGCAAAAGGTCTCAGGAGCTAAAGTGATATCATTTTTGGATGGATTTTCAGGCTTTAATCAGATTGTTGTGCACCCAGATGATCAAGAAAAGATTGCATTCACCACTCCTTGGGGTACTTTTATGTATGCCAAAATGCCATTTGGATTGATGAATGCTAGAGCCACCTTTCAGAGAGCTATGGACATAGCATTTGCGGGAGAGAAGGACAAATGTTTCCTCATCTACCTTGATGATATAACAGTTTACTCCAGCAACCATCAAAATCATTTGCAGCACCTAAGAAAAGTGTTTCTGAAGTGTAGAAGGTTTGGAATATCAGTCAATCCAAAAAACTCTCAATTTGCTTTAAGTGAAAGCAAGTTGTTAGGACATATTGTGTCTACTGCAGGTGTTCAGATTGACCCAGAAAGAGTCAAAGCCATACAGACTTTGTCTGTCCCAAGATCAAAGAAGGATATCCAATCCTTTCTGGGCAAAATTAATTTTGTCAAGAGGTTTATTCCGAATTTTGCAGAATTGGTTAAGCATGTGACCTCCATGTTGAAGAAAGGAGCAGAGGTAAGATGGACTGATACAGCAAGAAAATCATTTGAGTCAATTAAGAAAGCTATTATGGAGGCTCCCACATTAATAAGTCCAGACTATAGCAAGGAGTTCCACATATTTTCTTTTGCCTCTGAAGACACTATTGCAGTTGTTTTATTGCAGCAAGATGAAGAAGCTTCAGAGCATCCAATGGCATTTTTCAGCAAGAATTTGAGGGATGTTGAACTGAGGTATGATATTATAGAAAAAAAGGCATATGCTCTTATTAAATCCTTAAAGGCTTTCAGAGTTTATATCTTTCATTCAAAAATAATTGCATATGTGTCCTCTGCTCCAATAAAAGATGTCCTAACTCAACTTGATGCTGATGGAAGAAGGGCAAAGTGGATTGCTAAAATGATTGAATTTAACACTGGTCAGAGGTGAGGGTCTTGCCAAATTATTGGCTGAAAAAAATTGCAGGTCTTTAGATGTTGATTTACTGTGCAAGATGGCAGAAAATGGTCAGGGAGAAGATGAGGAAATAGTTGAAACAGTAAGGAAACAATCAGTGGCCGAGAATCTAGCTTCATGTAACTGGTATGATGCAATAATTAATTTCTTGCTGAAGCTAGAAGTACCTTCAGAATTTAATCAAAGTCAGGCTAGAACTTTAAAACCTAGAGCAGCAAAATATTGCATCAATGAAAATCTGCTCTACTGGAGGGATCCATCTAGAATATTTCTAAGGTGTCTAGACAAGGAACAGTCAAAAGAATTCATGCAGTAGTTTCATAACAGCATGCGTGGAGGGCACCATTATTGGAAAACTACAGCCCATAAGATTCTCAAACCCGGGTACTATTGGCCCACTTTATTTTCTGATGTATTTGTTTTTGTTAGATCTTGTACAGGTGCCAAAGATTTGAAGGAAAATAGCAGTTGAAATCTCTACCCCTAAAACCAATTCAGGTAAAAGGACCTTTTCAGCAGTGGGGTTTGGATTTCATTGGTGAAATTAATCCACATTCCAGTGGCTGGCACAGGTGGATATTAGTAGCCACTGATTATTTCACAAAGTGGATTGAAGCAGTCCCTACAAGGAAGGTTGATCATAATGTGGTCATGAAGTTTTTGACAGAGAATATCTTCAACAGATTTGGTTGTCCACATAAACTAATCACAAACAATGCAGCAGCCTTCAGGGCAAAAGAGCTGGTAGAAATGTGTGCTTCAATGGGCATTAAACTTGTTCATTCCACCTCATATTATCCACAGGGAAATTGTCTAGTGGAATCCTCTAATAAAAGTCTGATCAGGATAATTAAAAAGCTATTAGAGGGCAATAAAAAGAATTGGGATTCCAAGCTTAAATATGCACTGTGGGCTGACAAAGTGACCATCAAGAAATCCACATGGAGTTCTCCATTCAAACTGGTGTATGGAATTGAGGCTGTATTCCCAATTCAGTTAACTCTCCCTATGGAAAAGTTCTTTCAAGAAAAGCAGAATGAGGAAGAAGACATGGCAAGAAGAATCACTGATTTGATAGAGTTACATCAAATTAGAGAACAGCTGGTGGAAATGGCTGCAACACATCAGAAGAGAATCAAGGATGCTTTTCACAAAGGGACAAAAATGGATAATTTTTCAGGTTGGTGACTTGGTTTTGAAATGGGATGCACTAACGAAAAAGAAAGGAAATCATGGAAAATTTTATGCTTTCTGGATAGGTCCTTTTGTCATTTCACAGATTCATGGGAACAACACCTTCATACTGAAAAGTATGGGAGGGGAGACAGTTTTTGACGACCCAGTTAATGGGTGTTTTCTGAAAATTTATACGATTTAAGGCCTTGGGCTTTGAAAGTTGTAAATATTTCGTTTTTACCAGTTTTGCAAGCAAAATAGACTCCATGCCCAATGGAACATTAGGAATTTTACTAAATTGGTTTTCATCAGGAAGGCATTGATCTGCAGGTTCTTGAGACCTCACAGGGAGGATCTCATCCCTAGAAGGAGCCAAATGTTAGCACTGCTACATGTTTGAGCACTTTTTAGGGTCAAGGACAGCTTGGCCGTGGTGTTTTCTGAAAAGTAAGGGCTGGTAGCAGTTCATTCATTCTTTCCCATTCCATTTGATTTATCCCTATGACTCCCACCACCTTCATTTCCTCCTTCCCTTTCATTTTTCCCTACCCTCCCATAACCCCGTTAGTGCCATTTTTCTCTATTATCGTCATAAACCCGTTATAATTATGTTTCCCTTGGCTCCCGGGCACCTATTGTTTTAACAAAAGCCCGCCTAAACCATGTTCTTCTTACTCCCAGGCGCTTTTGTTTTTAATAATATTAAACCCCTCTACCCTTTTTGAATTCCAGGAAACCATGATAACCTGTTCAAAACCCATATATCCTGTGTAAACCTCGTTCAAATGCATTTTTTGTTTAATCCCTATCTCTAAGGTTTTAATCCATAACCTCGCACATATAATAAAATTTTTAACCCTAAGCTTTAAATAAATCCCGGGCCCACCCCTCAATTGTCACATCACCTCAAGACATGTGCATTATCAGTGCTTTTCTCGTCGACCGTCCGATTGCACTCCCCATATAATCCAATGATGTTCGCAATCCCCGCTCCCATAAACCGCTTGTCCATTAAGTAGCGGGGAAAGCAGTTTCCCTGCCATCCCGTCAGCCATGCATCTTTATATAACTGGATCGTGCTCATATGTACGATTATCGCCTGCAGCCCAAAGGCAGTGTGGGGAAACCACCTGCCCGTCATACCATCGTCTGCCCCATGTGTTAACTATCCTGTGTCTTCCGCCCCCAATCACCGTTGGATCTGCCTAATGGTGATCCAATGGATTTTGTTAAACCTCGATCCTCCATCTCTTTTAGCTCCCGGTAGCCCCTCAAATCAGATCTCGGCCGTTTATTTACACCATTCGACGGCTATCATTTGTTCTTAGCCCCTCATTGGTTTTCCATGCAGTTTCCATGTTTTGGCATGCCCTGCGCTTCCAGGGGATGAAGGTGATCATCCTCCAGCTCTCTGCGATTAATACTTCACCCACTGTATTAAAGAGACAGCACGGCCGAGGACAAGAAGGACAACTTCAAGCAGATCAAGACATAAATCAGTTATGGAGCATTGTACATATTATATCCATTATGCTCAGAAAAGACACCAAAATATCAGAGAATGTCAAACTTGTTAATTAAAACAGTCAGAATGTATCAGAGGCCCATAATAGTTTGTAAATGTGGTTGATGGTCAATTAAGGCACCTCCACACATAGGCTAGCTGAGAAATTTTGTGTAACAGATTCTATATATACCAAAAGAAACGATGTAATCAGGTTGATGAATATCATTCTATTGCAAGCTTCAACTTCTGGAGACCGTAACTACTTTGTAACCTGCAACTTCTGGTCTGCATTTCCAGCTAATACAAGCTTCTTTTGCTGTTGATTCCTCACTTTCCACTTCTTCTTCTTGTTCCAGGTTTTACCTGTTTTGTAGTTGTTTATGTGCTGTTAATGTTTAGCATTAGAGGGGCTGTCATCCCACCTCTGTGTTAGGATTTAGCATGCATCATTGAACTTGTTTTCAGGTTTCTGTCGTTTTAATGCCAGAGAGCTATCATCCTGTCTGTGCATTAGAAAATAGATTTACAAACCTTTAAACTGGTTGCAGCTAGCCATCACAGGGTCCTATGCATCTGCTGGTGTGATCTGTGTTCTCCATCATCACATTCTCTCTAAAACTATGAGTAATTGGTAGTTAAAAGCCTTGTAGCCTGGGGGTGTTCACCCATGTCTGGGGTCAATCATAGTAGGAGTGGTTATCCAGCTTGAATATGCAGCATTTCTTTCATTCATCCACCTATTTTTCCAACATTTTGTTGAGTTTGTAATGTTCCTGAGCATCACTGATATACAACCTAGGTGAGTTTCTTGGGGTGATAACCCCATCAATAACAAAGGGGGAGATTGTTGACCTAGGTTGTCATTGATGTCAATATGGCAATATTCTAGATACTAGAGGATGACATGAAGCCGAGGGGAAGCCGAGCAAATCCATGAAGAGACAAGAGCAAGGCCATCAGGATAGCCAAGCCAAGAGGAGTTACCAAAGGAGGCATATCAAAGCATATTGCAAGATATCAGAGCAAGAGAGGCATTCATATATGCAAGGAGGTCTTTGAAAGACACATTGGAGCAAGAGGAGCTACAGGAGGAGCCACATATATATGTAATAGGAACTATATATATATATATATATATTACATAAATATATGCCAAAACTGAATTCTCAGAGCTATAGGAACAAACTGAGCGAGCAGGACCATATATATATGCCAAAGAAGAGGAGCACACAGAGCAAATGAAGGAAATAGAGAAACAGAGCCATTGAAGAGCATATATGCATCCGTTTAACAACAGATAGGGCCACAGAGGAAGCAGATAGGGCCATCAGGAGCCTTCGAGGACCATATATGCCAAAATAGAGCTATCGGAGCTACATAGGAGCCATATATATACCATACATATATGCCAAAGTACAGGATCAAATAGAGCTAACAGAGGACGCAGACAGCCATGGGAGCAACAGAGGAACAAGCAGAGCTATAAGGAAGCAGAGAGAGCCATCAGAGGAGCAATGGGTGCATTTATATTATCGGGAGCTATCGGGCCACAAAAGAATTATATGCATGAAGATACAGGTGGAGGAGCATATACTATGCATGTGTGTTTTTACACTATTGGAGGCAGAAGACTTGGCTCTAGGGAAAATACACTATCGGAGGAGGATTGCGGACTTGAAACTCTATACATGGGAGTGTTGAGTTGTATTGGGTCCGGCACATCACATTGCTATCAGGGGTCTACGTTAACATCGAGCCCTAACCCTGTGCAACTTGCGATCGCCGATAGCGAGTATTGCATCGACACTTCGGAAGCGGGAGCTACAATATGTCAAGCGGTCCATTGCGATCGCTGATAGTGCTATCGCATCGAACCTCCACAAGGCGCAACTCCCGACTACGATGCATATCCATGCAGACCTGCTGCACATTACAATATGACTTAATCTATGATCACATCCGTCGCATATTGCAAGTCGTAAAGACTTGCCACATTGGAAGCGATGACTGCGATGAGCTGTGGACCCGATGGGCCTATTAAATATGGTTTAATACCATATCGCATCCAGTCCATCGGAGCAGTGGAGGATCAGCCATCGGCCATCATCAGAGTCATCGGTTTGATATATAAAGGACCCCCGAGAGTCACGAATCATCGATTGCGATTTAAGCGTGGACCCGATACAGGAATAGGTGCAATTGTAATATTTCTTGAAGTCTGCCTTTTAGTCTGTTTGACAATTTTTTCTCATATTCTCTATGTAATGAAATATTTGGCTTGCACGGGATGTTTTTAAGAAAAAAGGCTTATAATGTTTGTTCCGATGGTTCAGAAGACTGAACGTCAGTTAGCAGGAGTGAATCATGGTGATTATGATTGCGATTGGGACAAAAACATATTCGTTTAACTGAAAGAACTCTGTGTATGCCCGAAATCATTGCCAAAAGGAGCACTGTTACGGTAAAACAGGAAGGTGTGTTCTCCGTGGATCTTTTGGACCTGTCTAATGAATCTACGCGTCCCCAGAGAGTCAGTGAACTTGCACAGCGCAAAGGAAACTGAAAGCCAGGAAGCTGAAGAAGCAAGTGAGCACAGAGGAAATGACAGTGAGTGTTGAGGAAGCTAAAGGACCAGCGAAGAGAGGAAACCAGGAGATAGAGGCATGGGGAATGGATAAAACATGAAAAACAGAGAATGGTCAGTGGTTGAACGTTGTTGAAATAAGCTGGAGGAAATAGAGGCCATGTGAGAGTCCAACAGAATAGAAAGAGGGTCCAATAGAACAAAAAGAGGGTGCAGTAGAACAGAAAGAGGGACGAAGGACCAACAGGATAGTAAGCAGTCGAGGGGGAGAAGCAGCCAGCAGAGAAACAATCATACTGAAGCATTCACCATGACATTAGAACAGATGCTTGAACAGAAAGTTGTTCTTTATGCAGAGCTTAGTGTAGCTAACAGTAGACTGACTAAAGCTGTGTGAAGAAATTATCAGAGGTCATGAAGGCTATTGGACATTCTGTGTGGGTAGTATGAAGAGCTGTAAAGACTCCTTCATAAGAAGATTGAGTGTCATTGATGCTTTAGCATGGAGACTACAATGAAGCTATAAACAGACAGAACTCAGTAGAGAAGAGTTCTGAGAGCAGAACATTACTATCAAGCATGCCTTGACAACATTGGGTTGGAACCCTTGGGGTTGGTGCCTCAGAAGTGAGAAGGATTGGAATCCTTGGGGCTGATGCCTCAGAAGTAAGAAGGATAGGAGTCCTTTGGGATTGGTTCCTCAGAATTAGGAAGGATAGGTGTCCTTTGGGACTGGTGTCTCGGGAAATGGAAGGATTGAAGTCCTTGGGAGTTGGTGCTCCTAAGTCCAAGATTGGTATCTTGGCGAAATAGAGTTGGAACTTTGCAGGTTGGAGCCTCACTAAAGTCCAAGTTGGTACTTGGAAATAGATTGCAACCATCTATATATATTGTATCTATTTTACTGCAAAGTTTATATTATTAAAAGAAATTATTCTTGTTGTACATATTGTGTTCTAAAAATAAATGTTTAAACTGGTAAAACAATAGTCAGAAAAAGAAATATTGATTCACCCCCCTCTCAATATTTCCAACAGTTTCGTGCCCCTCGACAGCTATGGACCTCGATCTTGTTGATTACTCAAAGGAACCACTAGTGGAGGGCTCTATTTGGACGACCCCGCACTCATCCAAGGAAGACCTAGTTCCATTTAGCTACGAGATGAATGAGGCCATTGCTAACTTACCTCTGTTTTCTAGGCCTTAAAACCACCCAGTGATTCTGTCGGACGATCCCCTGACCTGGCCGTCCCTCTCCACTCCCCCGTTGTCACCTTCCTCGTTAGGGTTTGCCTCTAGTTGCCTTAACCCTAACCCTACTGAGACTTGTGCAGGTCTTACCCACATCCCTTCATCCTTTGGTCACACTTTCAATCTACCCAGCTCATCGACCTTTCAACCTCAATGCCTCTATGCTTGCCGCATCTCCCCGTCCCTCCCTTTAGAAGTTTCACGAACATCCCTCCCTTATCAAACACCCTCCCATCTGTACTTTCCCCTCCACTTGAGGACCCTCCCACCTCTGGGAATAGATCCGATCCAAAGGAGGACTCATCTGCAGATGCGAGGCCCCGCAAGAAATCTAGGTGCTTTAGATCTAAAGCAGAAGACATCATTCTATGGCTCGAGGAAGACATTCAGCTTGTAGAAACCATGGACATTGCTAATATGGTTTTGGTTGGAAGGATTCATGGACGGAACCACTCTGTGGCTCGCCTAAAATCATGGGCCTCTGAGGTCTGGGGGCATCACTTGGCAGACCTCCCCACTATTTAGAATTTTGTGAGGGGTTGGTTTGCTTTTATGTTTGCCAGGCCCGACCACACTAATTGGGTCTTATCATCTTACTGGCACTTTGAACACGCGCCCGTCCTCTTGAAGCGATGGACACCTCTCTTTGATCCGAAAACAGATCAGATTGGGGTCGGCCCAATATGGATCAGACTGTCGAGGCTCCCACCCCACTTCTGGTCTGAAGATATCTTTCGGCGCATCAACAACTCTCTCGGCATGTACATGGAGTTTGACAAATCCTACCTCTCTACTAGTAAGATGGCTTATGCCAGAGTACTGCTGCATATGGATACAAGAGGGGGTCTGCAGGAGCATATCACCATTCAGTGGTGGACCTACTCTAGGAAACAGCTGCTGGATTATGAAGGAGTGCCCTATAGATGTCATCGATGCCACAAGGTTGGCCATGTGTTCAGTGAATTCCCGTTGAACATCAAAGGGGGATAAAGACCTCACGAAAATGTTACGAGCAACACCATCCCTCAGGAACCATCCTAGCACGTTAAGGAGGTTGAAGAACAGCCACTGTAGGTTCCTGTAGAGGAAGGAAGGGTGCACGAGGAAGGTCCTAAGAAGAAGTGGGGAAAAGATCCACTTCGGCCACCCTCTCCACCACTGACGAGAGCTCGGGCGACTACAGGGGACACTTTTACCGCGGGTATGGAAAACTCTCCTTTGCTTTCTCTACATCTGATTTACATTATACATATATTTCTCTTTCACATGATAGAGTTTCTTCCCCCCTGAAAGTCCCCCTCTATTCTACCCCTCCTTCCCCGGCTCCCCACCCTTCTCCCGGACCCCCTCGGCAGATCCCCAACAACCAGCTCTACTCCATCGCGCCTCCCCCCCCCGTTTACACCATACCTCAGCCTTCCATCCCTGAGGCCCCTCCACTCCCACACTCCGCTCATTCTACCTGCCCCGATCACAGATATCCTCTTCGCTCAAGGCTTCAATCACAGGGCCTCGACGTTGTAGGTTTTGATGTCGACTCCACTCCCTCCTTACCCAAACCTACTCGGGGTCACCCCTCCTCACTCACCAGAGCCAAACATCAGGTAGGGGAGGACATTGCCTCGGGAAAACAAAAAACAATTGACTGGGTTCTTAGAGCAGAGCAAACCCTAAATCTTCCCCCTCCATGAAGATGCTCTCCTATAACTGTCGTGGGATGGCTAGTCCTGGGAAAAAACTAGCCTTGAGGCGCTTAATCTCTATGGAAGTTGTCGACATCATCTTTCTTCAAGAAACCCTAGGACCTGCCTGCTCCATCACTCCCCTCCTAGAATCTTGGCTCCCGGGTTGGTCCTTTCACTTGCTTGATGCAACAGGCCAATCTGGAGGGGTTGCCCTGGGCATTTGTACCCGCTCCATCAAATTGCTTAGTGTTTGGGGGGGTATTGGCTACTTGGGAGCCGACATTTTCTCATCCTCCCTAGAAGCCAACTTCAGAATCATTAATGTATATGGCCCCTGCCGAGACAAGGCTGAATACTGGAGGAAACTGCTAAGCTCATCTATTCTACAGCAAGATAACATAATCTTGGGAGGGGATCTGAATTTCTCTATAGGGTTTGCGGAGTCATGGGGTCAACAAGCACAATTGGATACTCTGTCAATCTTTTTTGAGAATCTATTGGAGGATCATAACCTTATAGACATCCCTTCTGCTAAAATACAACCCACCTGGAGGAACAACAGAATAGGTGAGGCTAGCCTGGCCAGGAGGCTTGACAGATTCCTCATTAAAGAAACTCTGGCCAGCAGTGGCACCCACATCAGACAATGGGTTGGCTTGGGTGGCTTATCAGATCACAGGCCCATCTACCTGGAGATACAAGATGCCATTCAAAAGCCCAAGGCTCCCTTTAAATTTAATTCTACTTGGCTAAAGGACGCTGATTATATGAGGATGGTGGTTGATTTTTGGAAGACCCACCCAGTTGGCACTGAGGGAAACATAGCGGAGGGGTTTTCTCATAACATGAAGGAATTGAAATCCCTCTCAAAAGAATGGGCACATAGGAAAAGAGAACAGGAAGAGCATCTTCTCAGAAGAGCAGAGGAGGCAATCCTTACCTTTAAGGAGGGAACTGGAGGAATCATTGACTCTTAGGAACATAAAGACAAAATGGCCTCTCTTCTGCAAAGAAGGACACAAATTCTAAAGGAAAGAGAAAAGAGCTGGAGACTATGAAGCCGTGCAATCTAGCTCAGGGAAGGAGATGACAACACCAAATTTTACCATAAATATGCAAACGGGAGGAAGGTGATCAACACAATATGGGAGCTCAAAAACAGACAAGGACAATCCATGCAATCCTTCCGTGATTTGGTAGCTCTAGCAAATACACATTTTAAAGACATCTTCAAGGAACCTCCCACAACTACTCTAGCTGAAGTAATGCGTATAGCACAGTCTTTCCCCAGATTTGTTGATCAGGAGGCCGAACAAGAACTTACTAAAGAAGTAACCCTTGATGAGCTCGAAGCAACCCTCAAGTGGCTTAAGAAGGATAAGAGCCCGGGACCAGACGGATGGATAGTAGAATTTTACACTGCCTTTTTCGACATTCTAGGGCTGGATCTCCTAAGACTCATAGAAGAATTCCATAGAAAGGGAAGGATGTGGGAAGGCCTCAACTCCACGTTCATAGCTCTCATTCCTAAAGTCGATAAGCCCTCGACCTATGATGACTTTAGGCCTATTTCTTTATGTAACTTCATCTACAAGATCATTTCAAAAATCATTGCCAATCGCCTAAAATTTGTCCTGTCTTTGCACATATCCCCTGAGTAGTTTTCTTTCTTATAGAACAGACAGATGCACTACCCAGGAACTCCTTCACTCTATACAGACCAAAAAACTCAAAGGAATGATCTTGAAAATAGACCTATCCAAAGCCTTTGACGGAGTTAATTGGTTATACATTCGAATCTTGTTAACACATCTAGGCTTTTCCTATACCTTCATCAAGTGGATCATGTGTTGCATCACCAATGTATCTTATAGTGTGCTTGTAAATGGTTCAGCATCCCCTTTTTTCCATGTAGAACGAGGGTTGAGGCAAGGATGCCCTCTATCCCCCCTACTCTTCCTACTCATAATGGAGGGTCTCAGTAGAATTCTTGGAGAGGAACACAGGCAAGGGTGCATTAGGGAATCAAAATTATTGACGCTTGCACATTGACCCATTTGTTGTTTGTTGATGATGTTCTTGTATTCCTAAATGGAGGTATAGGCGATCTCACATCTTTCCATTATGCCCTGGGTACTTTCCTAAAAGCTACGGGTATGGTGCTGAATGAGGCAAAATCCACTATCACTACTACAGGATGCTCCCAATATGAAATACAATTTGCACTCAAGAGATTTGCCTTTGTTGTTCTGCGACTTGAAGAAGGTCTGAGGTATCTTGGCTACAGGTTAAAACCACATGGGTATAAAATCTTAGATTGGACATGGCTTATAACCAAGGTAGAGAAGCGACTAAACATTTGGTATCATAAATACCTATCCAGAGCAGGGAGGTTGGTTCTAATCAAGGCTGTACTGGAAGCAACGCCGGTATACTGGATGTCGTTGGCATGGATTCCTAGAGGCATTTTGGCCCATCTGCAAAATATCTATTGTCGCTTCCTATGGAAGGGGAAGCAGCCTGGGAGAATATTTGCATGGGCAAATTGGGAATCTCTTGCTCTACCAAAGCGATGGGGAGGCTAGGGGATCAAGAGACTGGAGATATTCTCCAAAGCCTTGGCAGCGAAGTTAGGATGGAAATTACTCAATAATCACAGTTTATGGACAAAGGTGGCTGTCTCCAAGTACATAACCCCTTCCAATACCATCGACTGGATTAGACAGAATCATAGGAACTCGGATAACATATCCATCATTTGGAAGGCTATAATAAATACCAAAGAACTCATCCGAAATGGACTGACATGGAGAATCTGGTCTGGAGCACAGGTGTGCTTAGGCGTAGACCCCTGGGTTAGGTGTGGCAATGCTCACAGGTTATCTAGGGAGTTGAGAACATATCTCACTGAGCAAGGCATCACGCATGTCTGCCATATTGCTGATGATGCTCATTCCACTCTGCTACAATAGGCCTAGAAATCAGGACACTATCTTAACATACCGTTGTGTTGGCAACAGTAGTGGCGAGATGTCATAAAAGCATTAACCGAGGCCCACATAAGAATTACAGAGGGGGAAGATGAAATTATTTGGGCTTTCGCCAAACACAGCACATATACACCCAAGATAGGATATCAGGTGCTGATGGAACCCTATAAGCCACCAATTACTGAGCCGTGGTGGAAATTTATGTGGAAGTTAAAGGCGGCCCCCAAAACGAGGCTTCTGATGTGGTCTATACAGCGCAACAAGATCCCAACCAGTGCAAATCTAATGAAACGATCTTACTTAGGCCCTTTTTGGTGTTACCTTTGCAAGAACTGCAATGAAGATATGGATCATCTCTTCCTAAATTGCCCCAGTACACAAGAGCTTTGGAACAGCCTCCTTATTTCGCTTCCTATTACATACCGATGGCATGGAAATAACATTGCAGATGCCTGGAAACACTGGTGGACGGAAGCTTCTGGAAAGGAGAGGAACATCCCTCTTCTCATATGTTGGGCTATTTGGATAGCCAGAAATCGAATCATTTTTCAGCAGAAGGACCCATACTGGCCCTCTATATTGACCAAAATCTTAGCCGACTACAATTCTATCCTTGACGAGGGCACACAGCCGACCCATAGGATCCTAACTCTGGAAACCATCAACACCTCTCAGCCATGGGCTTACTTCGATGGATCGGCACAGGAGACAGGATGTGGAGGGGGTGCAATACTACACTTATCTGAAACCCACTCCTTCAAAATTCAAATGGGACTGGGCAGAGGGACTAATAACTATGTTGAGCTTTTAGCAGCCAAAAACCTCATACATTTTGCATTAAACAAACAGTGTTTGAACCTACAACTATTTGGTGATTCTAAAATAGTATGCAATTGGATAAACAAAAAATCTCAATGTAATGCATATTCATTAAGGCATATTTTGGATGAAGCTCTTAGACTCATCTCAAATTTTGACTCCTTTACCTGTCAACACATTTACAGGGAGCGCAACTCAGTTGCCGACCACCTATCCAAGGAAGCAGTGATCAGGGATGATGTTACTTGGTTGATACAGGAGGAAAGGGACGACAATATATATCAACACTATCATAGGTCGTTCATAGACCCCGAAGTTTAATACAGGCACAACTTGAACAGTTTTTAATTTAATGATCATATGTAAATATTTATATATAACTTACTTGTTTTATCTCAGAACTAGTCTCTCTGCGAAGAGAACAACAACATATTAATGCTTTTTTGAACAGTTCCTCCACTGTGTGGAGTACTCCAGAATCATTTTTGTTTTGACAGGCCTGGCCTCACCATATGTATATGCTTTGCATCTACAAAATGTAATTTTCATATTAATAAAGGAAATTACGACTTTTTCCACAGGAAAAAAAATAGCACAACCTTTGATATATATATTAATTGTAATATGTGACTTCCCATGTCATTTTGCTTCATGATTTTTCATTGTTTAATGATCTCCTCTCACAACATTAATATGCATGACGACCACAAATAGAAATGAATAATATAACCGATATATATATGAATAATATAACCAATAATATGAACTTTTGACAAATGGGTTATAACATATATTTCAATTGCATTTGAAATTTAAAAAATGGTGGAGCTAAATAAAATCAATGGACGTCCTCCACAACCGACTGGAAAATTATTTGATGTTATTATTAGAATAACTGTCGGTCTAAGGCGTATCAAAATATATGTGTCTTGCATTGTGTTTGTTGTCTCTTAGTGTATGCATTGTCCAAAAATGTTATGCAACCAACTTACAAAATATAAGAAAAATTAGATCAATGAATTAAAAATTAGCCTCTTCGAGGGGGAAACCTCCTTTACATTACATAATTGAATAATTATTGGATGATTCAAATGATAATACCTTCTTGGTATATATAGGAGTTTATGGGGTCACAATATAATTAGAGCCTACATAACAATAATAAGATAAGGACATAACAATAATAATAGTGGGCTTCTATGGGGCATAATAATAACAACATGGGGGATACATGGGCACAAAAATAACAATAGGGGGCTACACTAACAATAACAATAAGGGGAATATACAGTATTATAGGGACCTAACAAATAGACTTCTCATTATATAAACACTGACAATACATTTCCCATTGTATAACACAATACACACTGGCCATTTCCCACACCACATTGGTAATACGTTGGCTCATAACCTCGTGCTTTCCTAACAGACAAGATTAATAGGGAAGCCTTCACTGAACAATCTCTCTTTGATATTAGTACTAAAAGAAAACTCCAAAACTACCATGGGGCTAGATGTAACTGAATCATACATGTTTATTGAAATTTAGTTAAGCAAAAGTGGTGTGCAATACAATGGCCCGATTGGAAAGAAGACAAAACTTGGGAACAAACACAGTCTCGTGAAGACTGTTGAAATAATGCATATGTTGTTTCTTCTCCAATGTATTATTCATTGTGCCAAGCCTAGTTTTGAACCTTCATATTATATTATGAGCTCTTTGCTAAATTTCAAGTGCCTATCACACATCAAGAACTTTAAAAACTTTAGGAATGCTTGAATGACTCGATAAAATCAAATGATTTAATGCTAGAGTATATTCCTTGCTCAAGCAACCAACTATTAATAAAACTTTAACCCATAAGAAAGCTTAATACATAAAAAAAAATATGTTCTCTAGACTCAAGAAATTGATGATGAAATTCTCCCACTCAATGTTATAATCAACAATACAAAGACTTGTATTTTACATTATTTTTCCTGACAATTTCTACCAAATGATATGATGAAGATTGTCACAAACCTTGGACTGAGAGAAATGAATAACAATCAATCCTAGTTTTGTGCAAGTGGATGAAGATAAAATTCAAGCTACCTATAATAATGCACCATAAGTAAATTCCATGTAATGCACTCTTCCCATTGTTCCTCTAGTCCTCTTGCCTCTATTGATTTTGTCTATCAAACAACCCTCTAACAACCTCTCTATCGTTGATAAAGATTAGGACCAATGGCATACCTCTGACCCTCATGCATTACTTGTGATTCTTGCTGTCAATTTTTTCATCCTTGCTTTACCTACCCACCATCATTATAATGACATAATTATACTGTAACATTCTTTATTCAAGCACCACCCCTCTGCGTCCTTATCAAAATTGTCCATTTTTCCACGTGATAGTTACACTTGCGATTCCGCTTCAAGACCCATTTCATTTCACCTAGATTTCAAATATCCTTGATGTCAGTCTATAAAGTCTCCTTAGACCATCGTATGTTTGATAGATCGTTTATGATAACATGGTTCTCTTTATGTTGCTCATTCCTCTACGATTCTACATGTAGCTTTGTTGGTAAGAGGGTTCTAATGTCACAAAATGTTGGTCCATTCAATGTTGGAACTATCCTCGGTCTCTAGTGTTGGATACACTTTTGTCTTCCTTCTTTTGAATGAATACAGAGACAAAGTCATTGTTAAAAACTATGCTCACCAATATTTGAGAGCATGTTTGATGCAGATTCCAACTCATTATGTTGATCTTTGTTTGATAGGATCCCGATGCAAAGGAATATAATCTTCTAAAGCCTTGTAGCAAGAGATAAAATTAGACAGAGATAAGTACTCCATTAGTCAGGTAGCCTGTAACCAACAAGAGCCAATCTATAAAGTGAATCGAATGCTAAATTTTTCATGTATCCATGCGTGTTGAGGTAATAATCCTTTGCCAATTTCCTTCTGAATTAGCTCGTGCACTAACCTTTGAACTTCTATCTCCATCCTTTCCCCTCTCCTTCTTCTTCTTGTTTTCCATTTATATATATATATATATATATATATATATATATATATATATATATATATATATATATATAGTTTGGAAAGTGTTGTAGAAAATTTCATCTCTTTTGAATTGTAAACCCAACGAGGTTGAAGTGGCAACAATTATAATTCTAATCACAACATAGATCTTCTTTCCTTAATTTTTCAGTCGTAGTGAAATATTTTTCAAATTTGGCTTCATTTATTTAATATTAATATAGTGTCTTGGTTTAGTTCCCTTTTACCTCTATAAATAAGAAAATAACCTCTTTTCATTGTTTAACTAATCCACAAGTAATGCCTAAATACCAACATCTAACTTTGGTTTCACCATATCTATTATCTATACTAGGACATTTTATGGGATGCTCTCCCCCTAGGATGTTGTTTCTCTTATAACACTGACTGGATGATTGCCTTACTTCTTAGAGAAACTCCCCTTGAAATCATGATTAAATTATTATGTCATTGAAGTAATGGGTAGTTCCTTTTTATTCCTCTTCCACACTCTATTGGGATTCCTTCTATTGTCTGCATTTATTTTTTGATTCATAGTTTGGTCTGCTTTGATTAGCTTCCATCATCTGTCTAGAGTTATTTAGGGTATATGGAAACCTGTAGTCATTGGTTTTGTTTCCAAAGTTGCTACATAAATAACACCTTATTTGAAAAATGTAAGGCTGAAAGGGTGTGTGGCTTCATGTTTTCTTCTTTGCATACAATTTACATTCAAAAAATCTATGTCCAAATTCATTTCACAAATAACAATAACCATGGAAGTGATTTGTGTTCTTGATGTATGGTTTTTTTCTATGTTTGCTTGCTTGAGGGAGCCTTCTTGTTTGCTACATATTTTGTTGAACAGTCTTGATTTGGTTTCTACTACAATCAATTTCTATATGTTGAGGTTCATTGCAATGGAAGCATGAGACATATTTCCTCCTCTGAAATCTTGCAAAAGCATCCTTGCAGTGTAGACTTTCTTTGTTTCATTCTTCTACTTCAGGCCCTAATGCTTGTTTTTATCTATTTCCTTACTAATCACGCTACTTGTACATTCTTCTATAGGTCTTTGCAGGGATGATTTTGAGCTATTGCTTTTTTATTTTGAGGTCTTCATGGATATAATCTCCTCTTCTATCCCTCTATATAATGTATTCTTGTCATCTGGCTCACTTCCAACTGAGACAATCTCAACCTCTAATATTTCACACTGTACATATTTATGCTTCAGTTGACTATTCACCATCTCTTATATTTTCCTTTCCTCTTCAATATGTGTCTTCAATTTAATAATTTCTTCCTTGTACTCATGTTCTCTCTCATCACATATCTACACAAGTTTCTTCAGGTCTTTATTTTCAATGTTCAGTGTATATATTTTTTCCAATGCTAAGTCAAGCGTAGCTTGATGTTCATCTGTATTTTCTTCATGAGAATTAGGTACATGCACACATCTAGAGGTTTCATTTAGTTGGACACTTTCCTTTTGACTAGGTTTCTTCTTCTTTCTCTTTCTCTTTTCTTTTTTCTGCACCATAGCTACTAGTCTCTCCTTCATGCATGAGCTGCAATCTATCCCTTATTTATTTTGCAGAATTTAAATCTACTACTATATCGATATCCTTATTATGAATATTGTTATACATTACACATTTTTCTTGAGCATTCCATTGTTTTTATTGCACAGAGGGGAAGTCTTTATTGTATCCTTCACATACTAGCTTCCATACACTAGGTCCATAAGCTATCAGTTCATACTTTACCTTATCTTGCCACTCATGAAAGTTTGTTGCACTTAGCACAAAAACAATTTGATAGTCCATGACTTAACGAGGTCTGCCTTGAAGCTTTTAGGCTTACACCGAAGGAACCGACTCTGATACCACCTAATGGAAACTTAACTAAACTGGGGGGGACCAATTTAGTACATTCATGAAATTTTTTTTCTTTTTTTCTTAATTCTTATCTCAACTATTCAATGAGAAATTTAACACGATATAAAATGTAGCTTTAATATATGAACGATATGTAATATGTGAACCATAACATAACAAATTTCATGGAAGCATAAAATCAACACACAAAAGCATCACATATGGACACCAAATATAAGTGGAAACCCATAAAGGGAGAAAAACACAATTTTGGTATTGTTGTGATGCAAAGGCAAGCTCCTACTCCCTTATTACATATGACGTTTTTTTAGGCTCCAACCTATAGGAGGTTTCTACCTCAAAATTGTGCAAGCTACAACATGCCAAGAAGCTTCAACTCCCATAAGTTTTATGTAGGCTACAACCTATATGGGGCTCCTACCTCAACAGGATCCAACCTATTATCTATAAAGATACAAATTGAAGGGACACTACAATCCCCTCATACATAGAGAAAACTATGTGCTAGTTACCTAGTTTATAAATTTGCATGCCTTCATCTCAGTGTCTGCTTCTTCTCCTTCATGAATCTTCTTCACTTTTTCTCTATATGTGCCAAGTAATAAAAAACTCAAATTAGCTCTCACATTCTCTCATTCAGAAAAAAAAAAAAAATATATATATATATATATATATATATATATATATATATATATATATATATAGATATATATATATATATATATATCCTTGCAAGCTCACACATTTTATAAGCAAGATTTGGCAGTTGTTTGTATTTCATGCAAGAAGTTGAAATGAACAACTTTGTCTCTTTGCATTCCACTCATTCATTTCCAAATTCTTTCATCATATTAAATATTAAAATATATATGATGAAACCTAAAATATTAATATAAGACACCTTTAAATATTACAATAGTAAAAGTCCTCTTGCATCACAACATCTTAAGCACCTTTAATTAACTTTACACAATGCACAAATCAACCTCACATCAGCATTACATATGAAATATATGCAAGTCAAAATCTCTACAACTTTTTCTGCAACACATTTACCATTGCCATAACGTTGCATCACAATATTCTTCATGAATTTTCCTTGTGTCACAGCAACTCAACCATCATATGCATACATCACAACATAAGAAAACATTAATTAATAGCACAAGAAACCTTTTAGCAATACCCTTTGCAACATTATGTCATCATCTCAACAACATCAGTAGCATATGCAACCAAAAAGTATAACATCACTAGCAACAATTGCAACATCAACTCAACGTGCAACAACATATGAAAGCATGCTCTAACAAGTTGTTCTCCTTCACCTCTAAAGCATAACAATACCCAAGACATCAAAACATAATAGACATGCCTTACTACTCCTGTTTTTCCTTTTTCTTGTCTACTCTTTTTCTTCTCTTTTGCATTTATTGATCCTTTTCCATCTCATATTTTGATGCTTATTTGCCTTGATCATAACCATACATGCTTATTTTTTCTCCTTTGCCATCACATCTTCTTTTCCTTCTTCTTTTCCTTGTTGCTCCTTATCTAACATACCCCCTACTAACCCTAACCCCAAGCAAAGTTAGGAGGAGGAAGTTACTGAACTGACCCGACATCCAATGTCTTTTTATGGAAATGGTGTCTAAATTTTTTGGTCTCTTATGTTTTCATAAAAAATGTGAAATAGATAAAATCGTTGTGTTCATCTCGTTAAGACTTTTCCAATGATATAAGACTTGAATAATGACAAAACTTTTGGTGAAAATCACATCATAAGAGTTGCGTCGACGTGTTTCAAGACATCCAGTGTGGTTGATCTTGTCCTAATGATTAACCACACTAGATGTTTTGAAACACATCGACATAGCTCTTATGATGTGATTTTCACTGAATGTCTTCTCATTATTCAACATATGGATCACATAAGCCTTAATTCAAATGATATAAGACTTTTCCAAATATGACTCCTAGATTAAGAGATATGGTCAATTAATGTCTTTGCCAATCATATTTATCCACATCAACTTAACTTGCCACATGGTGCCCAGATGGCTACCAAATCATATACCATGTCATGCCAAGTGGCAATTGCTGACTCACTTATACTCGGTCACGAACAAATTGCAAATATTATGGTCCACATGGACCAAATATATATCTATATATTGGGTGCATACAGGTGTGGGCCCTCTATATCCACATCACCCTAATGCAATGAAGCCTAGTGAGTCTCCACACTACTCCCCACCAAACTTCTAGGGACAACCTCTTTGGCATTGTAATTATGCCTCACAATGCAACCTCCCATTTAACTATCAAGCGAACTCATCCATGCCACATGTTCTTGTCCTCACTAATGGGTCCTTTACGATAGGCGACCTTGGGACTTAAATCTTGGGTGTTCTACTATGCTTTACATTAAAACGCCCTAGGGTCTAGGGTGATGTCACCGACCCTAACCTCCAGGAAACTTCATCCCTCATTGCATCCTCCATGTTGTACACCATGCAACCATGGATCCCACCAAGGGGTTTTTCGTATTATATGACTAGGGATGCCTTCTTCGTTTTGGGCATTCAATGGGCCCCACTTCCACATAATTTGGGTAATTTGACCCTAAGAGTTTCCCTTGGTGCTCCACTTAAAACCTTAGGGGTACCAAACCTCTGGGATCATCCAATGACCATGGATGATCATCCATCAACGACCTAGAATTCCCATGATTACAAGCTTGGTTATGGTTCTTGGTCACTTGGCCTACTAGGCTTGTGTTACCCACCCCTTATGATCCCTAAATTGCTAGCCTCGTGGATTAAGTAAAAGGTGAAGTACCTGGGCCCTTCAGCCCTCTGAACTCGATCATGGTGGTTCTATCATATATAATCTTTTGTAGTTTAGCACCTGGGACCTATGAATACTAAGGATTGGTTCCCACTCAATCTATATGCCTAAGCTTATATCCGATGGTTTTCCAAAGGAAATCATCCCAGTCTTAGCTGTGATGGCTTTGTTCCCAACTTGACTTGGCATATATAGTATTATAAGGCCCCTTGGCTTGCAGCTTGCAAACAAATTATATACATATAACCAGTGTTAACCCAAATGAGCTTATGGTCATTCAATTAATTAACAAAATTCATCTACCTCTTCATGCTCATGTCACATAGACCAATTTGCAGACTTAGGATAATCACAAGAATAACGATTTCGGAAGGAAGACATTCAAGAGCATTTCTACATAGGAATTTCACATTCCTTATTGTCAATGTGTGCCTGCCATTAACAAAAAGGCCAACTTTACCAGCATGTCAGTACAAATAATTTATCCATTAATGAATATTTCAATCTCCTCATGCTCAGGTGGTGTTAAGTTATTTCAAGCTCGAAACTTCCACAAGTCAATCCCATTTCATATGATTTTGACACAAAACATTTCCATTTCTCATTTATGCAGAAAACAACACTCAACATTAGCATAAGATTATTTTGATGCAAATAATAAAGACATAATAATAACCACAAGCATAAAAACATCTAGCAACTGAGATTGAGACTCTAACTCTCCACCCAACCATAGACAAGCTACAACCAAGTCTTTCTTGTAGTTGTCACCCCTAATCCAGATTCCAAAGCTTGAGGTAGAGTGCTTTTAGATGAGTTTTTAAACCAATATTTCCAACTGAATTAGGGTGTCTCGAGGTTTCCTCACCTCCACCAACCAGTTATCAAAACAAATAAACACAGTGAACCACTTCACTCACATATAACCATCATCCACTCAAGGGATTAGACCAATATCATTCGTTGAAACAGAGTGTCTCAAGGCCACACTTCCTTCACCTACTAACTATTCAATGATCTCACATCAGGCAAAGAACATTGTATTTTATACATAGGGACTTGAGGCACCCCTATATCTCTAGGGATTTGGATATAGAGAGTCTCAATTCAAATGTGGAGAGAGAGATAAGATTAATGATAAGTAGGTTTTATTAGTTGTGTTATCTCTAAAGGAACAAGGGTGCACTCACCAACATATTAGTGGAACTTCCAACTATGTTCTTAGCCCAATCCCATGAAACTACCATAAGGTGTTATCAGCCCACTAGCCCTGTGTTCCTCCACCTCTTAGAACTCATCAACCAACACAGTCCCTGATGGATTTATTATCCCTATAAGGCACAACCGCTGCACAATTATTATCAACAAGAAAACTCTTTAAGTTCCTTAGCTAGACTATCATCTAAGCTTCCCTTCTCCCTAAATCCTCTCAATGCTAATATTTTCTCTACCTCTCAACAACTATGATTGACTTTCAAGAGCCTCTTGACCTCCTCTTTTCCTTGTTTTCCCTTCTCTACCTATAGGTAGGAATCATGTATAACTATTTCTTTCCAACCTAATCCTCTCGACTTGCACTTTCCTTATTGTTTGTGTTTATAAATTATTAAATGACCGCCTTTCCTTTAACATGAGCCTCTCGACCTCCCTCTGCTTGTTTCAATAGGATCTATTGGCATACTCTCATAGTCCCCTTTCTCTGTTCGCATAGGGTCCCTTTTCCTCCCACGCCTGACAAAGTGTCCATAGAGAATGATGCATGACTTTTTCCATCTCGGCCTTGATAGTCCTCCCCATTCTTGAGTGGTCTACGTAGACCAACCCGCTTGACAACACAACCCATATTTCTCATTTATTTTTTGTCCTTTATTTGCTCGTAATTGTTTCCCAAAGAGAACACGAGCACATCCTTCATTTCCAACTAAATTTAATAAGTAATTACCCCATTAAACCCATTTATTCAAGCCATGACTGATATTTAAAACAACCAACTCCTCAAGCAATATCCCTCCTCAAGCAATGGAATTTGTGTCCCTCTCTCAACCACTTTAAATTTTATAGTTACATAATTATAAGGAATTATTTTAAATGTTTACAAGGGAAATTAACTCACAAAGAATGTCACAATCCCCACCCCCTTGAAGGAACACCATCCTTAGTGTTTTATGATTGAATAAAAAATAAAACATGTCTTAAACTAAGAAGAATTGATTTATAGCTTTATATTTACAACTCGATTACAATTACAGTTCACACATATAGTCACTTTCTCAACAACTCAATGGATGTATCTATATATATATATACATATACATATACATATACATATACATATACATATATATATATATATATACATATACATACATACATACATACATACATACATACATACATACATACATACATATATATATATATATATATATATATATAGATAGATAGATATATATATATACCCATTAACTCGACCATATTTTAGTGGCTCTTTACAATCTTCTTGGTGCTTTTGTTGTGCACTATGATATCTTTAAGTTGTTGCAATCCACTTTTCAGTCAGCTTCATTCACCCATAATAGGAAATGCCCATGTTTTCATGTAACATGGCATACAATCTCTCATCAGATTCATCATAGAGCATTTGAAAAAAATGGATTATACCTCTTGTCTTGTCCTTTGAATGGTTTCTCAATCATTCATACAAACGTCTTTAACAAATCCCATTTATCAAGTGTTATCAACAAATCATAGTTATTACACCATAATGGCTACAAAGTAGTCAATAACAAGCCCATTTATTGGGTGTTCTCAACAACGCTTTGCTATTACACCACAATGGCTACAAATCAACGCCAAGGTTCATGCAGAGCACAAATAATCTCAGTTCAGCCTTGGAGAGAGAGATATAGTTAATAGTGAGGAGGTTTTTATTAGTTGCATTGCTCTTGAAGGAATACGAGTTCACTCTCCAACAACTTCTCTCCACCTATGTTCTCAGCCCAACCCCATGGAACTACCATCAGGTGTTATTAGCCCACTAGCCTTGGGTGCGTCAACCTCCTAGAAGTTGTAAACCAATATAGTATCCATTGGATTTATCAACCATGTGAGGTAAAACCATTGCTTAGTGATTATCAACCAACAAGCCTCTTGGGTTTCTCAACTAGGCTATCAACTGAGCTTGATATATGATTATCATCTAATAAGCCTCATGGGTTTCTCAGTTGTGCTATCATCAGAGATATGCTATGTGATTGTCATCCAACAAGCCTCGTGTATTTATCACCTATGATATCATTAGATTTTCTCTACTCCACCAAACTCTCTTCTGGCATCATCATGGTGCTTAGTGGAGCACATGACCAATCTTGTGATCAAGGAGTTTTATTATTAGTTAATACACCATCAACACTTCCTTGTCATCCTCAGAAATATATAAAAGTCTTATTCTTACGACATTAAAATCATCAATAAGCCAATGCTACTTTTTCCCATTAGATTCCTAACACAACTCATAATCTTTTCATGCCATCTATATTTTCATTAAATAAATGTTATGAAACCAGCTCAAGAAAAGATAGATCAACGCCTTAGAATTCAGCCTCTTTGAGGGGGCAACCTCCTTTACATTACATAAATGAACAATTCTTGGATGATACAAATGACAAAACCTCCTTTCTATATATAGGAGTCTAAGGAGTCATAATATAATCCAGTCGACCTAACAATAATAATATAAAGCCACAAAAATAACAATAGAGGGATTCTATGGGGCACAGAAATAACAATATGGGGGTAATAGGGGCACAACAATATAAATAAGGGGTATAACTACAATAGTAATGGGGTAATCACTAGTATTATAGGGACCCAACATGCCCCTCTCCTTCAAAAAAGTGTTGTCCTCAACGCTTGAGTAGTTCTGGATACTTCTGCATAAAATTCTCATCCTCCCATGTGGAATCTTCAGCGGATAAGTTCTTCCACTTGATAAGATACTCTGAAATTGATCGATTTCGTAGCTGTCGAGTTCTTGTTTCTGTGACTGCTTCCGGTTCCAATATAATTTTTCCTTCCTCGTCAAGTTCTGGCAATATTGTTTGAACTGGGAGCTTGTCGCCTATAACCTTCTTTAAACATGAAACATGGAAAACTGGGTGCAATCGAGAAGCTGCAGGAAGCTCCAATTTGTATGCCATAGTACCAATCTTTTCCAACACCTTGTACGGACCATAATACTTTGGTGATAATTTATTATCCTTCTTAGCTTGCTTTAGGGACATTTGCTTATATGGTTGTAGCCGTAGGAATACCCAATCACCTACATCAAAACTTCTTTCACTGCGATGTTGATCTGCCTGTTGTTTCATTCTATTTTGTGCCAACACGAGGTTATCCTTTAAGAGTTGGAGGACTTGTTGTTGATGTTCGATGTGATGTTCCACTGCCTGAACCTTAGAATTTTCTCTTAAATATGATGTGATGGATGGTGGTTGATACCCATAAAGTGCCATAAATGGGGTCATTTTTGTTGCTGTATGGAAGGAAGTGTTATACCACCATTCAGCCAGAGGCAACCATTTGACCCATTGTGTCTGTTTATCAGATACAAAGCAACGAAGATATCCTTCCAAACATTTGTTTACTATCTCAGTTTGCCCATCAGATTGAGGATGATAAGATGAGCTATGAGCTAACTGAGTACCAAGACAAGAAAATAATTCTGTCCAAAAATTTCCAGTGAAAATGGGATCTCTGTCACTTACAATAATCTTTGGGTTTCCATGTAGCTTTTGAACTGTTTCCATAAATGCAGTAGAAACTGTACTGGCTTTAAATGGATGTGATAATGCACAAAAGTGTGCATACTTGGTAAGTCTGTCAACTACCACCATGATGACACTCTTTCCCTCAGACTTGGGTAAACCTGTGATAAAATCCATTGAAACCTCCTCCCAACGTTGGCTTGGAATGGATAAAGGTTGTAATAGACCCGGTGTCTTAATTGTTTCAACTTTATTTTGTTGGCAAACCAAACATTCCGCCACAAACTTTTGAATATCTGATTTAAGGCCATCCCAAAAAAATTCCTTCTTAACCCTGTGGTAAGTTTTTAAAAATCCTGAGTGCCCTCCTAAGGGAGAAGTGTGCAATTCCATAAGAATCTTTTGTTTTAGCTGGGAATTCTTACAGAGGTATAAGCGATCTTTGTACCATAACGAATCATTTTGCCAGCTAAATGTATCAGAAGTACTGGAATCCTGTTGTAGCTTTCGAATAAGTGCCCACACTTCTTCGTCATTCTTCCATTCCTCCCTTGCTTCGTTTATCCAATCTGGTTGGATAATAGAAATGGCACACAACAATGCTTCCACATCCTCATCCTTTCTTGAGAGTGCATCTGCCACCACATTTTGCTTCCCTTTTTTGTAGATGATTTCAAAGTCATAACCCAACATCTTTGTGACCCACTTTTGTTGCTCTTCAGAGGATAATCTTTGTTCTAAAAAGTATTTAAGGCTATCATGATCTGTTGAAGTGTCTTCCCATTAGGTAGGGTCTCCATTTCTTAAGTGCATGGAGTATTGCCAACATTTCCTTCTCATAAATAGCTTTGCTTAAAAACTTTCCCTTGATTGGACGACTTTCAAAAGCAATGGGTCTTTCATCTTGCATTAGAACAGCACCAATTCCATTTCCTGAAGCATCACATTCCACAATAAAGGTTTTTGTGAAGTCCGGTGTAGCTAAGACCGGTGCTTGGCACATTGCCTCTTTAAGATGTTCAAAGGCCTTTGTTGCTTCCGGAGTCCATGAAAATGAATCTTTCTTCAATAATGTTGTTAGAGGTGCTGCTATTCTCCCATAATTCTTAACAAACTTGCGATAATACCCTGTCAACCCAAGAAATCCTCGCAGATGCTTTATGGATGTGGGGATTTTCCATTCCTTAATGGCTTTAATTTTGCTAGGGTCTACCTTAACTCCTTCATGAGATACAATATGACCCAAATATTCCACCTCCTGGACTCCAAAGAAACATTTGGATCTTTTTGCATATAATTGTTTCTCCTCCAATAGTTGTAGCACCCTGTCAACATGTTCAACATGATCCTTCCAAGACTTGCTGTAGATTAGTATATCATCAAAAAATACTAACACAAATTTTCTAAGGAATGGTTTGAAAATTGAATTCATCAAACCTTGAAATGTTGAAGGTGCATTGGTAAGGCCAAAAGGCATGACCAAAAATTCATAATGACCCTCATGAGTTCTAAATGCCGTTTTCGGAATGTCTTCAATCTTCATTCTGATTTGATGATATCCCGAACGAAGATCCAACTTGGTGAAGTAAATTGATCCATGCAATTCATCCAGTAATTCATCAATGACAGGAATGGGGAACTTATCTTTAATAGTGAGCTTGTTGAGCTCCCTATAATCTGGACACATGCGCCATGATCCATCCTTCTTGTGCACCAATACTACTGGAGCTGAGAAAGAACTTTGACTCGGTTGAATTATACCAGCCTCTAGCATTTCTGCAACCATACGTTCAATTTCACTTTTTTGGACATATGGATATCTGTACGGCCTGATGTTTGGAGGAACACTTCCTGGAATCAGATGAATAGCATGATCATGATCACGCATAGGTGGGAGACCTTTGGGAGTCTCAAATACCTTGGAATGATTGTCCAGGACTTTTTGGAGATCTGGAGAAATAGATGATTCCAATGTGGAAACATCTAGCGAACATAATTGTGCAATTACACCTCTTTGCTCCTTTTTTAGAAGCTTTGTCATGCCATTAGAGCTGATTATCTTTCCTGGTTTCCCTGCAATACCCCTTAATTCAACTTCCTTTCCTTCCACAGAAAATTTCATGAAAAGTTCTTGAAAATTAAAAGCTATTGTACCCAAGGATTGTAGCCATTGGACTCCTAGTACAACATCAGCACCTCCCATTGGAATGGAAAGCATTGGGCTAGTCAATACATATTCTCCCATGGATAGCTTGATATTATGGCACTTTCCAGAACAATTTATTGTTCCTCCATTTGCAATCATCACTTGACACTCTGGTGCTGGATATAGGAAGCAATTCAATTCTTTTGCTACCCTACAATGAATAAAATTGTGGGTGCTTCC
The DNA here is from genome assembly GCA_031772625.1 of Pinus tabuliformis. NCBI lineage: Eukaryota > Viridiplantae > Streptophyta > Pinopsida > Pinales > Pinaceae > Pinus > Pinus tabuliformis. The sequence goes on from CM062819.1 coordinate 1,768,357,085, forward strand.
TGAATCAATCAACACTATTACCTTTTTCTTCTTGATTTGTCCTTCTATCTTGATGGTTTGAGGAGTGGTAATTCCCGCCAATGCATTACAAGATATGGTCGGATTTATTTGTTCTTCATCTAGGCTTTGTTCCTGGAATATATCCTCTTCTTTTGACCTTTCTTGCTCCTTTTCTTCTTCCTCTTCACAATCTATGTAGAATAATTTCTTCTCAGCACACTTATGACCTTTTGTGTATTTGCTATCACAATTGTAACAAAGCCCTTTTGCTCTTTTTTCTTCCAATTGTTGTGGTGTCAACCTTGTAGGTTGTGGAAGACTAGGGGCAACAACACTTCCGTCTTTATAGTTGTGAATGGTATGCTTCCTAGTTGCCATAATTTTGCTTTCCATTTTTCTTGCTAACCTGAATGCCTTCTCTAATGAATCAGGTTCCCAAAGGCGCACATCATGTTGGATATTATCCTTTAAAGACCCTATGAACACATCAATCCTATGCTCCTCTGGAATATCTTTTACCCTTATGTTCAATTTTTGGAACTCCTCAATGTGCTCCATTATTGAACCCTTTTGTTTGAGACTTATCAATTGGCTAAAAAAAGTGTTGCTTTTTGTATCCTCATAATGTGCTATCAATTCTTCCGTAAAAATTGCCCAAGTGATAAATTGTTTACGAGAGCAAAGCCATTGATACCATACAAACTGATTTGGTTCCAAATATAAAGTTGCCATACGTACCTTTTGTGTGTTTTGCACATTATTGAGATCGAAGAATTGCTCCATCTGTAATATCCATGTGGCGGGATCCTTGCCATCAAACTTCCTCATATCGATTTTTGGAATATGGTGGGTCTTCGATCCAACATTAGAGTCTATGGAATCATGATTAACATTTCTTTTTTTCACATCATGAGTTTCCTTTACTACCTTTTCACCATTAGTAAGTATTTCTTGTAGAAAATTTGTCAAATCTGTCTTCAAATCTGCCATGTCTGTCTTCAAATCTGTCTTCAAATCTGCCATGTTTGTCTTCAAATCTGTCTTCAAATCATCCATCTTAGCTTCCATGCCCTTTATCTTAGATTCCACGCCATTTATCTTAGCTTCTGTTAGCTTTTGTGAGCGTGACATTTGTTGCACTTGTTCTTGTAATTTTGATATATCATGTAGCATTTCTTCCTCTTCTTCATGAGTCATGCTAGAGCTTTCAGGTTCCTTACTAGGTGTTTGCATTTTCTTTCCTCGGGGCATCAGTTACCGATAATAATGCTTTACTATGACCTTTGAATTCCGTTAAACCAAGCTTACACAAAAAATTAAAAAAAATTTAAAAAAAAACTACACACCTTTTTTCACTTTATAGAAGCCTGATATTGAATCTGATGTATCTCTGTAATTTCAGATCATCCAATTCTAATGTTACAACCTGTAGTAGCCTTCTGCGTCCTCTTTCCAATGCCACAAGTCTGAGCACAATTGGATTCTCCAAGGAAGAGTTATGTGAAATCTCCCACAGTGACTTGCTTTTAGACTGGTTCAGTAGAGCGAACTTGTACGACGTGCCACGAGTCACTGTTTCAACCTTTGAATCTGAAACACACATAAACGAAACTAAAATCTGTCCTCTTTCTGTACCTTTTTACGAAATTTCAATCCGATCCTCAGAGAGAGAGTTATGACGATTTTCCCCAGGTCACCTGTTTTGAATGTAATTCAGGAGTCTGCAAAAAGGCCAACTTCCTCAGATCATATCTCCGACAATGTTGGGCGAAAAGCTCTGAAATTTGGACCCAAGGTTCAGCGCCAATTCTTCTCAAATGGGTTTTTTTTGCGACTTTTGAAACGTCACAGAAAAAAAGTTATAGCGAAAATTCCACGATGACCTGTTTGGAGCAGCGAAACCCTAGAATCCAAAGCTCTGATACCAAATGTTATGAAACCAGCTCAAGAAAAGATAGAAAAGATAGATCAACGCCTTAGAATTCAGCCTCTTCGAGGGGGCAACCTCCTTTACATTACATAAATGAACAATTCTTGGATGATACAAATGACAAAACCTCCTTTCTATATATAGGAGTCTAAGGAGTCACAATATAATCCAGCCGACCTAACAATAATAATATAAAGCCACAAAAATAACAATAGAGGGATTCTAAGGGGTACAGAAATAACAATATGGGGGTAATAGGGGCACAACAATATAAATAAGGGGTATAAATACAATAGTAATGGGGTAATCACTAGTATTATAGGGACCCAACAATAAATATAAACCATCATTATTCCACGAGAATGAATCCTAACAGATTCTATCAATCACAATGACATTCATATATGTATATAAACATTGGCATGATTGATGGGTCCCATTAATACGTATTTGAAGTTCATTATGCTATCCTGCATCCCTTAAAACTATCCTTTTCTCACATTAATTCGCATTTTTTGTCATAATGTGCTTAGTAAGAAGATTAAAATGTGTTTGTCATATTGTGAGGCCTAATGTGATTTAGTTGTAGGAAAAAGAGGCATTTTTGAGGAATTTATTATGCAGGGGTTTGATGGAGACAACAAAGAGAGAATCAGGGTGGCAGATAATCCCTTTCTTGTTGAGAGGGAGTGTTGAAATGTGGCAACAAGAATATTCCAATTTAATTTGTCCTTGAATTAAATTGTGAATTAAAATCAAATTTAGTCTTAACAGCTACTTCAAAGTCTTTCTGAAGTCATGCAACAGTTATCCCTTAAATTAAGGAGATAATATTGAGTTATATTTGAGTTGTAATTAGTTAACTCAGTTTACTAAGTTAAGTCTAGTTAAATTAGTTCCAATTGTTTGAGGAACTAATAGAGAGTTAACAGTCAGTTGATGCATGCATGCACTCAACTAGTGTACTTCAGTTAACTGAAGATTCCCTCATAAGAAACTCATGCATGTCTATTTTGAGAAATATCGAGTTGAGATTAAAGTCAAGGACAGTGTACTATCAGCTGCATGTCTTTTCTTATAAAGAAAACTCATGCATGTAGTCAACTTATCATTCCTTGAGGATTGCACAGTTCTTACAGTGTTTGAAATCAGAGTGTTCCACTTGGTTGAAGGTGAATCATCCCAGAGGAACAATGCAAGGAAATAGGAGCTTGGAGGGTAGAGAGGAAAGGCTTGAGAGAAGCCAAGATTTCCTGTGAGCATCTATGAGGATTGTACAGAGAGTTGGTTAGCTGTGAGAGCTAAGGCTTCGTATAATTCCTATGTATTTCCACCTTGTATGATAATACAGATAGTGGGGTTTTTAGCTGAGGCTTTCCCCAAAGTATATTCATGTGTATTATGGATTGATTCTTCTTCTTTTGGTTATATTGTTCAGCTTGATCTTTAAGCTTCCACAAATTGATAGTAGAAGTAGGTTATAGTATTCTGCTTTGATTTATATTGCATTATCGGGTTAACCTACATACATATTTTCTACATGGTATCAGAGCTAAATTTGTAGAACTTTTCTACAATTTAGTCCATCTGCTCTTGAATTAAGAGGGGGCTATCTTTTTTACCAATTCGATATAGGATTAGTTTTACTTTCATATTAGAGTAAATATGCATTTAGATTTAATTCTTCATTTCTAGAAGTCCCCTTAAGCAAGGGAAAACCTTAGTTGCGGTTTGGCTGAGCCGTAGAGTCAGCTTAAGGATCACTTTCTTGCAAGAGCTCTGCAAGAGAGAAGATTTGATTTCTATTTTTCTATTGGCAAGTAATAGACATACTATAAGCCAATAGAGAGAGAGAGAGAGAGAGAGAGGGTAATTTGACCCAATTGAAACAGTTGGAACCACTACATCAAACGAATAAGATCTTAGTTGGGGCTCTAACTGGGTGGTCTCCCTTGCATGTTGTTGAAGTCATTTTTTACCGTAAACATTTTTAGCACTAGAAAGAGGGTCAAAAAACTTTTTCTCTTTTGGATTTTTTGTATTTTAAAGTTTTATTTAATCACAATGCCTCCTCCCAAACATCCCCTTTGAAGTTGTATCTTTGAACGTGCATCTGCAAATACTCCACCGAAAATAGTAAGACACTTGTCAAAGGTAAAATTGAATGGTAAGAATAATGCTCCTCCAATTGATCTTGTCTTACTGTTTATTCAAAATTTTGCAATTACTTTTCATGATATTGATGAAGGTATTTTATGTAGGATTTTTACTCATACATTCTCGGGAAAAGCCAAAAAATGGTGTCAATATCTTCCAGTTGCCTCTATTTATAGTTGGGATCAATTTAACACCTTTATGAATTTAACGATTATGATTATGAATAGGTATGTGATGATCTTGAAGGTTTACGAAATTTTGAAAATGAATCTTTAATATATTTTACCATTAGATTTCGATTAAATTCCTTAGGATTGAAAGTTGAAGATAAGCCTTTAGATATTGAATTGAGTGAATGTTTTGAATATGTTTGTTCTCTTCCTTGCATTCCTAATCCACATGAGATAATTTCAACCTTTGATGAATTTTCTTCAACTTCTATTAACATGATTGAAAATTCCGATATAGAGGTGCATACTAATCATGATGAAGTTGCCTCGGCCATGTATGATAAATTCCTACATTTAGTGTACACCTCTTATAACATTAATGATGATAATGATAAATTACTATCACAAATCTTGGAAAATTTTGATAATTAATTTCAAGAAGATACAAGTAACAAACTTGAAGAACTAGCTGCCTCAAAATATAAAAATCAACATGAAATAAATTCAGAAAATCAGTTAATAAATCAACAAGCACAAGAAGAAATTGAAGATTACAATAATGTGCAATCAAATACAGAAATTTATGAATTTTATCATGATGATCAAATACAAAATGCAAGGCAGCCAAGCAACAGTCTTCAAGAAAGCATAAGTAGCCAAATGAATGATCAAGAATATGAAATTTGTAATGGAGAAAACACACAAGAATATGCAAACAAAGATATTTTCAGGTTCATTTCTTCAAACTCTCATTTCTCTCTTTATCTTGATATTTTTTTTTATAGCAATTCATCTTCATTTTTCATTAATGTTGTTCCAGAAAATAGAGAGATTGATATAAATGAATTTCTAATTAATTTTTATCAAGGTAGAGAGACAATTATTGATCATTCTTTTGACATTGATGAAAATGTGCTCAATACTCCTTATTTTGATGCATTGTATGGGAATGAAGAGAATTCTAGTGAATGTCATGAAGTCATTTATGATGATTACTTTGACATTGAGGATGTTGATTTATCTTACTCTTCATTAAATCCTCATGATCAAAGTCAAATCATATTTGAGAATGAAGAAAACTCTAATTCAGAAATTGTTTCAATAAATTCTCATTTTCAAACATTTAATCATTGTCATGATTTCAGCATTCAAGAATCCATCCCAATTTTTGATTCTTATGATGATCAAGTTCTTGCTCCTATTCATAGTCTTGACCTTTTCGCTCTTTCACAAGTTGATGACAATGACCTTTCTAATTGTACTATTTTAGCTAGGTCTTGTGAGAAGGAAATTGTTTCAAATCAGTCCCAATTGTGTTATAACATTAATTGTAACAATAGTGTGAATTATGAGTTCATTTCATTGTTTTTCCTTCATCTATTTTGTTTGATTTCAGATTTGTTTTCTATTTGCATTTTTCAGTTTTTAGATGTTATTTGTTGGCAAATTGAGTAATTAAATGACCAATATTTGCAATATACATTACTAGAATGTGAAAATGAATCACAAGAGGTAAACTATCATCACCAAGGGCTTTTGATCTTCCAATTTCATTTGATGGTAATATCTTATTAGCTTATTTGATGGTCAGGAATCAACACTTGTGAGTGCATTGATCCAATATGACCAGCTATCTAACCCAATTGAAGATCTTCTGACATATGCACTAAGCCTCCATCCACACTTCACTGATTCATTTCAAAGTTGTTTGGAAGCTTCATTTTCATAGAAGATTGCTAATAGTTTGTCTTATGTACATAACACTAATGGTTGTTCAACCTCTCTTTCATTTAACCTCTTTCATTCTCTATTAAATGTTCATCCATATTTTTATGATCCCATAGAGATTTGGTTGGAGGAAAATTTTCAAGAGAAAGTGCTTGTAAATAAACTGATTTTTATAAATATGCTAGCAATAAGTGTACATATTACATTCAAAAAAAATTATGTTGGTTTTATTATAATTGCATTTTTGTTACTAATGTTTGACCTGTACATACATGCAGGAAAAAAAATGCTTGAATGGTTACATTTGAAGTATGACTATACTTAGTCATGTTTCCTTCCATTCAGTTAGGAGTATGTTGACGGTGCTAGACCCGCCAACTTTCAAGGGATCTCCCCGGTATATAGTCCCAACTAGACCTCACATCGTTTGGTCTAGGAGTCCCATCCAGTACAATAGCTCGATTTCCATTATCTTAAAGATATGCCTTAGCTCTTGCTTGTCAGCACATGAGAGTGGTTTACTTAGTCTTCGAACAACAAGGTTCATGTGCTTGGTGAGTGCTTAGTGTCGCTTGTGTCAAGTTCCTTTCACTATAAAGGGAGAGGGTGAGAGTGAGTCTCAAGTCAAAAGGGAATAGTCCCAACTCTGTAAGAGACACACAACACAACAGGACATGAAATCACTCATGACGAGACGACATCAAATCCAAAAATATCCTAGTCTACCATGATGCACCATCTTTCATTTTCGGGTGCGGGTGACAGGGAGAGAGGAAAAGGCTCTGAAACTACGCAGAGCAGAATACAGGTCGGCATAGGGCTCCGGGCACTGTCAAGGAAAATTACGCAAAGGTCACTGGGAGGCTGAGATGGCCAGTCTGAGTCAGCAGTGACTGTCAGTGGGATCTGGCTCAGCTGAAGGGTAGATCTGCGCAAATTTTTTAGGGAGGCAATGCAGGCAGTAGGGGGGACACTGGTAGTGAAAACTGTGGAGATTCTCCAGGGAGGCTGGTAGCATGCTACAAGAGCTTGCTAGCGAAAATTACACAAAACTGGGAGGCTAGCCTACAGGACATCTCTGCGCAGTTTCTAGGCTGAGCGGGGTGTCAGGCAGCTAGAGGACAGCCCATGAAATCTACGTAGTTTTCAAGAGGACTAGTAGGTCAGATGATAGGGGAATTGGCTGACATAACTATGCAAATTTAGGGGACAGTGCAGTGACAGGCAACAGGTGCCTGCCCTTCATGTCTATGCAATTTATTCAATCAGTGGAGGTGGGTATTCTGGCAGCTTCTGCACAATTTTTTGGAGTGAATCCTGGGGACACATCCTGGTTAAACTCTCCAGTTGACCAGCGGGAAGCTTGATATATTTTCTTGCGGAAGGAGTAGATTGAGATGGCTTGCTGAGAAACTTCTTCATTGTTCTGGGTGGCAATCAGCCAAGTTGATTCCAGGATTGCATAGTGTAGACTGCTTGGGAGGCAGGCTCAAGGTCTGCGCAATTCTGGGTAGCAATACTTGGTTACTAAGGGCTGAGACTGTGCAGTGCAGCTCAACAGAGGTTCAGATGATGGAGGGTGGTCCAGTCGACAGATCTTCAGAAAAAATGATTAAGTGTGTGAATGAGTGAACTCGTATATACATGACGTTGCGAATACATACTCAACATGACATGATGATAAGGCATCTCGAACCAGCAAGACAACATATGCTCAATGTGACTGACTTAGGGACTATCAAATGGTGAAAGTGAAAAGTGTGACACTTCAGATAGAACTTCGGACGACCGTGACAAAACTTACACGACAATGCTTGCAACATCATGTGTGAGAGTGATAGATGCTTACATAGCAAACAAAACTCAAACACAAACCTTCAACATTAGCAGAATGAGGTTGCAAGCATGACATAGCAATCAACATGTTGAAGACAACAGTTGGTCGAACAAGTGAAAAAGAAGCAAGAAATGTAGAAGAAACACATAAAATGACTTTTTGTGTTTGTGCACATGCATATTACTGAGGACAGGATGATATGACAATGACAAGTAGTGCTCCAAACTCTACTAAGAGGTGTACTTCGAAAGGTGTTCTTTACCTAGGATACTTCCCCTCACGATGATCATGCATCCACATTAGGGGATTTTTGATGTCTAAAATGGGCCTCCTTAGGAAATTATAAAATAATAGTGGAAATAATAAAATAAGATTAGATTACATCATCAAATTTTAGAGGGAAAAATGACAAAACTAATTTTTCAACTTGTTTTTCAACTTATCTCCCTATGAGGTTACTCAAATTTAGAGTGGAAACACTCGGTATATGAAGAATTTAATTCATTGTCCAAGGAGTACCCATGTTTCATACTTTTAATGGACCCTGCTAAATGAAAAATGAGAAATACATGAAAAACATTATTGCAATCACGTTTTTTCGTATATTTCTCATTTTTCATATAGTAGGGTCCATCGAAAGTATGCAACATGGGTAATCCTTGGATGAGGAATTAGATTTTGCATCCAATGAGTACACCCGCTCAAAATTTGAGTAAAAACTTAGGGAGATAAGTTGAAAATACTAGTTGGAAAAGTAGTTTTATTATTTTATTATTTTTTAATCTTTGTAATTTTTTACTCCAAAAGTGGTGAATCATCCCCCACGGTTGACATGGTCATCTTGAATCCTATTGGTTCTTATAAAATTTATTTTGGTTGTACATTTTTCTTAGGAGGCCCATTTTAGACCTCAAAAATCCCCTAATGATGGAGTTTGCATGTGGTCCTAATATTTTCCATTACTTGGTTCCTTGGTCCTTCTCCTCAACTCCTTGGGAGTGCTCTCAACATGTCACCTTTTCTTGGAGTCACTGAGAGGTAGATCTGTGCAATTTCAGTGAATAATGACTGCTACCGGAATGAGGCCCTAGGAGGCCCGTCTCCGAAGTTTTTGCATGCAAGACAGACATGGCAGCGTGGAAAACACTATGCCATTTTGAGGTACAAGACACGGCTGCAAGATAGGGGTCTTGGGAGGACACCTCTACATAATTTTTGAGTTCACTACAGTTGGACTGCTCTATGCATTTCTGGAGAGTAGTGCTAGCTGCCTAACTTCTCTACACATTTATGGAGAGTAGTGATGGTTGCCTAACTGCTCTATTCATTTTTGGACAGAAGTGTTGGTTGGGGTATTTGCGAGCTGCAGGGTTTTAGAAGGCAAGGGAGGAAGCATGGTGGTTGCAGAAGAAAAGCACACAGTTTTAGGAAGCTGGATGAGGCTAGGTTTCTTGAGAAAATGGCGAAGTGTGAGATCAGTGAAACATATGTAAACATTGGTAGGAATTGATTGTGATCGCACACAGACACTTAGTGACACAACATAGACCATCCAGAATGCATAAGAAATACTTTTCTTGATTCAACAACCTTCGTGACAAGAGCACATGAAGTGAGAGCGAAACATGTTTATGTGATGACAACCACTTATGCGCACATGCTTTCCCGCACAACAACATTCCCTTTGCATGACAAACAACAACCCCTATGCCCAAAGATGACACATGCTACATAAAGATGAGAACACTGACAACTCTTAAGATCAAGGAGGGGAGCTTGAAGTCATCATCTTACCAACAAGTGACCAAGGATGATCGGTCACAGGACCCTAGGTAGGCTCTGAAATTTGAATGTGAGCCAAAATTTTGGAGGGTGGTTGTAACCGCTACAACATTGGTGACACAACATGGAAAATTTTAAGGATGGAATTTTATATGAAAGTTTCGAGATCTTGGCGAATATTATTAATCCTTAATATGGAAACTTTAAAATGTTTAGTGATATCTTTGTCCCTCTCTGCCAGACCTAAAGGATGTATACAAGGGAGGAGTAGAGAGTGGGTCAGAACATTTGTTCTTAATAAACCAAAGGAGGCCCCTAGGACTTCGGCCATATGAATAAGGCATGAAAGATGCACATTATCCTCACTACAATCCAATTCAGAATGCACCTTTCCAGCCTCGGTACGTGTTGATGGTGTTGGACCCACCAACATGTCAGTGGATCTCCCTGTTAAGAAGTACCAACTATACCTCATACCGTTTGGAGTAGGAGTCCCAGCAGTGGGTAGTAAAGTTATGCCTTAACTATGATAGTGCGTACAGGTAAGCAAGATATCCTTGTCAGAAGAAAGTGTGTGACCTTGTAACAAGTCAAGAGAGATGCATGGGGAGGTTCTAACACACGGAGGGGGAAAAGAAATGTATCCCTTAGAAGCCTGTAATAGTACGCGGCCTGTAAGCAACACACAAGCTGAATGACATCACAAACTGGAAATCAGAATAGTCAATAATCCAAAGTGATGAGTTAAACCAACAACACACTTCAATAATATTCATACAATCACATATAGAATAGTCCATATGTCAATGCGTAGGTAAAACTAAATACATTGCTAAAGTAAGAAGATAGCCTAACTACAATAAAAACATATGCATGAAACATGTTGGCTCTGTTATATTAGATAAAGTGAAAGTTACATCCATACATACAACCATGACAACCACTAGCCCCAATAGTGGAACGTTACAATCAACAGTGCCTACTCCTCCAAAGCGATGTGCTTACTATGCACTGTGGAGAAGCCAAGGCTTATCACAATACTCTCAAAGGCCTCTCTAAGTAATGCCTAGAAAAATCTTGGCTCCCAAAATCATGTTCTATGAGTTATGAGGTTCTATTTATAACAAAGGGTGTGGTGACCCTTGACATTCCCCTTTGTGACTCTTAGACTACCCTCGTGACTCTTTACATTACATATGATTGTTTGTATTCCACTAATGACACTTGGAATTTGACTTTACATCATGTTTACAAAAATGATACATTTTCCACATATACCCATGTGGGATAAAATTGGCTTGATTCAGCCAGACAAGACAACACTAAGACTTGGATGGTTGTGGAAAGACCAACTAATCAACCTTCTCTCCATGATCCTCGGTGACGAACAAATGCCATGATTGATAGTGCGCAATGGTGTTCGTGTACTCTTTGATGATGTCCTTCTCGAAACAAACTATTTCATCCATTGCTTCCAAGTATACTGATTTGGAACCTCGGTCCAACTCATCATGTAACATGCACAACTTAGTCCTGAGCAAGGCCAGATTGACGATGTACATATGCATGTTATCCGCGTTGACTTGAAAATATGTGTTGCTGGCTGTGAGCATCAACTAATCAAAGTACGCATCATGCTCCAGTTTGGCTTGGTTCTTCTCTTTGGCCTCGGTGAACATATAAATTGATGGGGTGCCATACTTTCTCACCACGACATCCAAACTCATGTACAACCGTGCATACAAAGCCTCGATACTAGTGATGAGTGGCGAGAGTTCCTCATATTTCCAAATCTGAATCAGGATGCATGCTTTGTCCAACTCTACCTACGGCTTCATCATCTTGTGCAAGTGAAGCGGGGCTCCCTTGTAGTTCATTGTCCATGTCTTTACATGATCAACTGTGGCATGTATGTATGCGAGTGTTCGCACTATATTGGTGCAACGTTGTTGATGACCATGTAGGTGGAAAGTTTCCTTGTGCATGATGATGAACCTGTCATACAGTCTCCATGTGACTATCTCAAGAGTCGATACTTCAGCAAGTATGGCCATCTTCATCACTTCTTTAGCGGATCTTGTTGATTGTTCCTCTCTCTGCCTGGCTGCTTGCAACTCCTTATCCATGTGCTTGTTTTCTGCTATCAAGAATTTAACACTCGAGCTAGTGGCTTCGTCATAAGCCTTTGTAGCATCAGCCAAGGCGGCTAGATGTCTTCGTACATCTAACACAATCACCCATTATTCCAAGTGTGCATGTGATGCATGCTCATCTGAGGTGCGCGCTCTACATGCTTGTATAACACTTTGTTGCGACTCATCAAAGGCTATGTTGTACACCCCTTCGGATGGTCCAAAAGGAGAATGGTATCCCCTTGTTCACTTAGGACTTGCTCTTCTATTGGAGCTGGTGAAGCCGGCATAGTGACCTCAGTTGCTTTTGGCATGAGATCGGTATCCTGATCCTGTTTCGATTTCTCCATATCCATGTCCATGTGTTCTACTATCTGTTCATCATGTAGAGAAAGTTCTTGTTCCTATGGCTGCTCACCCTATTCCTCATCTGCTACTGGTTCAGAGTCTTCAACATGTATCGGTGCAGTTTGCGTTGTCTTTTTGCCTTGCACTTCCTCTTGTTCTTGTTCCTGTTCATGCTCATGTTTTGCTTCCTTATCTCTTCTACACAACTCTTATTCTTCGTTGAGCTTCTGTTGGACTTCCTGCAACATCCTCTATGTATCTTCCAACTTTTTCTTCTCTATCTTTCTTTGCGTTATCCTCCTGTCGTTTTGTCGCCTCTTCGCATCTATCTCCAAAGTTAACTTTTCCACAAGTGGGTCTTCCTTAAACTTGTAGCTTTTCTACGTCTCTGTGCTTTCAACAATCTTCCTCTTGCCTTTGTCTTGGATAGGTTTCTGCTTGCTACTATTGTTGTTGCTGCTCCCTGTGGTGCTGCTGCCTTGAGTTATGCTAACCACTCCACTACAATGTTGACTGGTTCATTGAGCCTAGAGGGGTTGTAACAATATCTCCATGGGTCTTCCTGTGGGTCTTCCTATGGCCAATGACATGCCCCATGGATCCAAGGATAGTACACCCTCACACAGTTTTCCCTGCATAAACCATGTGGGTTGTATGGGTTGAAACTCCTAGTGCCGAACTTAAACTTCTTGAAATATACCACCTCGACATCCACTTCTTTCAAACTCCCGATTGAGTACAATCCAATTTTCTCAGGAAGCGTGGGCCATGGTGCCTTCTTCTTCCTGTGCAATCCAGCTGATAACCCTGTCGAGGTGTCGTATGCAACCTCCTACATGACCAACTTGTCCGTGGAAAACCTCAGCAACACATGCAGAGCTTCCTCCATGATGTAAATCCTAATGAAGGTTCCCTCGGGTGACGTGTACCAATTTTCAATGTTCAACAACACCTCCATTGTTGCATGTGACATGCAGGGCGGATCTTGTTCAAATATCATCTTGTAGAGAAGGGAGATGAAATTATCACATATTCTAGCCATGACTCCTCAGTAGCTGCAGTCTGAGAGAAACTTGCAATATATGTTCACAACACTCTCTAAAGGTGTCCATGCCCAACCCATTCCAAGAAACTATTGACCGGCACAAATTGTATCGAGCAGGTAGGAAGACATGAAGAATTTTTCTTGCCGATCCTTGGGCCGACTCCGAGCATTGGATAGATGGAATTTCAACTGGAGAGCCAGCATCTCGGACCAGTTGAACGGTTTTCCTTCACTTTCCAGCTGATCCAACATAGCAAACCAACTCTGCAAGAAGGTCTCTGTACTCCCTTGGCTATACAAGCGACATGCGAAGATGAACAAGAATTGGTATGCCTTCCTGAGTGTCTTCGTCCTGTATATCGGATTGGGTGTCATCTTGAAATTGGTTTGATCCTTTACCCAATACTTCAAGATGTCTCTTGTGTTCGTGCTGTTGTTGGGAGTGTAGAACGGTACATCCATGGTGCTCATTGGGAATGGAAAATGATATATCTCCTGATAATCCTCCATCTTAAAGGAAGCAAGCCTTTCTCCACTGACACTCCTCAGTATCATTGTCTCAAGATCAAAGTGTGAGACAATCCAATGGATCACATCTACACAAGGGAACACGAGAAATTGACATGAAACTTTGTATAGTCCTGACTTATGGATGTTCACATAGACGTGTTGATCCTTTAGATTCTCCTCAAAGCTTCGTGATAAGATGGTGTTGATGTCTTTCCATGTGATCTTGATGTCCTTCTCGATGAGCAGGTGTGTGTCTATGTACACGGGTAAGCTCATTGACCTTTTTTCAACTACATCCCCAGTACTACTTTCAACTGTGTCTTTTGATCCAACTCTCTTGGAGGCCATGATACATGTACTACGGAGGAGTTGCTCAAAAACTTGTGGTACCTGGATAGAAGGAGGTCATCCTTTATCGCAGTTTCATGTTCATATTCCCGCACAATTTCATCATGAATGATAGTGTAGGTTGGCTACACAACATTAGCTCTATTGATAGCTCGATCCTTGTTGAGAACATGCATGGAGTCCATAATGGAAGAACAAAAGACAGTGCAATTCGGAGGATTAGCAGAACGTAGAGACAGAGGTTGAGGTAAAAAGTGTGTATGACAACCCATGGGCTTCCCAACCAAATCTGCGCAGAAATTAAGAGTAGCGAGGGTGGGAGGATGTGACAGTTGGACAAATGTGTGTGCATGTTCTCCCACATCACTCTACAGGGGAGGAGCTATTTGATGAGCGGAACGTAGACAATCATTTGTGACAACAACTACATTCGCTTGTGATTTCACAGCTCCATCACCGAATTATGCTCAGTGGGGTCTGAACTTCATCTTCACCTTGGGACAAAGTGATTTGGTAAGGCAATATTCAAATGTGTCCATGAGATATTGGAATTCCATTTGAATTTTCGGAGCTTCAAACATGAGTAAATGGAAGCGCTGCCAAAAATCCATAGGCAATTCATGTGGGGGCTTCCGTTGTTTTAACATTTTTCTTGTCAACAACCTCAGGATCAAAGTGATGGAAAACTGATTCGATTAGATCACTGAATTGTTTAAATGAGTGCACACAATTGTGAGGAAGGTTGCAGGATCATCGTCCTAGGGATTTAAGAAGTGTGTATGAAAATAACACGCTGACCTCTACTTCATCAAACTCTTCCTCATTCCCTAGGAATTCAAGGAAGTCATCTAAGTGCCTAGGCTAGGCCACTTTTACTTCACCATCATACATGTTTTCCAACAAGTGATAAAAAAACTCCTTCGTGATTTCAAAGGAATGTGCATTGGACAAACATCATGGAGGGTTAACTACAACGATATCCATGATAGATGTGTGAAGATTCAAAACATGATGTGAGGACTCAACATGTGATCTAGCCCTCCTTCTAGTGCCAGAAATGTTGACGGTGCTGGACCTGCCAACATTCAGGGGATCTCCCTAGTATGAAGTCCCAGCTAGACCTCACACCGTTTGGTGTAGGAGTCCGGTACGATGACCCAATTGCCATTATCTTAAAGATATGCCTTAGCTATTTCTTGTCAGCACATGAGAGTGGTTTACTTAGTCTTCGAACAACGAGGTTTGCGTGCCTGGTGAGTGCTTAGTGTCTCTTGTGTCAAGGTTCTTTCACTGCAGAGAGAGACGGTGAGAATGAGTCTCAAGTCAAAAGGGAATAGTCCCAACTCTATTAGAGACACACAAAATAATAGGACATGCGCAACTTTCGGCGAAGTAGTCCACTCGAAAGCGATAGCCACAAACACATAGTGAACAGATAGTACATACAAGACCCAGCAGAATAGTCCACATGAGTGCGACGATCGTTATAATAAGTTTACGAGAATGAATCTGTCAAGTGTCCGGCGGAATAGTCCACATGGGTGAGACAACGTTAACAAATGATACAACACATTTCCAACAACATATGTACTAAAACAACCAAAATATTTCAACTATCTTAATATAGGTTAAAGCAACATACATTACAAGTGTCCAAATATTAGTCTTACAAACAAATACAATACGTGTATGAAAAAGTGTTGGCCTATTAACAAGCTTTTGAATTAAGTGAAAGTTCCAAGACACATCCATACACCATTACATCACTAACCCCGATAACGGGTTGTTGGAGCCACTACTCATTCCTCAAAGAAAATATTTTAGACTCTCAAGGCTATGTGGGAGGAGCCAACGTGAAAAGTCCTTTGCATGTACAAATGAGGGGTATATATAGCCAAGGGTGAAACTGACCCTTGTGACTGTTCAACTACCCTCTGACTGTTTGACTTACATGACTATTCAACTTTACTATGTGGGTCTGATTACAACACTATGGCCCACAATAGTGATGTGGACGAGATGAATCATGACATGACTTGACATGATAGAGCTGGTATGTTCATTCTCTTGGTGGTGTCCATGTCGAGTTGCAGTGTTGCTAAGTGATGAGTATGCTCTTGGTGTATCATAGATTCAACTCCGCATTGCAAGGTGTGCAGAGTCTTCGATGGTCTTGGTATTCGCTTGATAGCTCATGGATGCACATGTGTCTCCTTCGCTTGCTACTTGGCACACTTTATGTGTTCATCCGTTCGCGAACAAGTCTCCTAGCATGCGCTCCTTGTTCATCTCATTCCTCATCATGCCATGTCTCATCCATGTACTTGTATCTGCTATCACTCATGAAGAGACAACATCAAATCCAGAAATATCCTAGTCTACCATGATGCATCATCTTTATTTTTCGGGTGCAGGTGACCAGGAGAGTGGAAAAGGCTCTGAAACTGCACAAAGCACATTTTAGGCAAGGATGTGGGCTCTAGGCACTATCAAGGAAAATTGTGCAGAGGTCACACGGAGGCTGAGATGGGCATTCCATATCACCAGTGTCTATCTGTGGGATCTGGCTTGGCTGAAGGGTAGATCTATGCAAATTTTCTAGGGAGGTAGTGCAAGCAGCGGGGGGGACACTGGCAGTGAAAACTGTGCAGATTCTCCGGGGAGGCTCACAACGGGCTACTGGAGCTTGCTGTCCAAAACTATGCAGAATTGGGAGGCTGGCCTACAGGACATCTCTGCGTCGTTTTTGGGTTGAGCGGGGTGTCGGGCAACTGGAGGACGACCCATGAAATTTGCGCAGTTTTTAGGAGGAGCAACAGGTTGGCTGACAAGGGGATTGGCTAATAGAATTGCACAAATTTCAGGGGCAGTGCAATGACGATCAGTGAATGCCTTTCCTTCATGTCTGTGAAATTTCTTTAGTCAGTGGAGGTGGGCATACTCACAGCTTCTGCGCAATTTTTTGGAGGAGTGAAGCCCAGGGTCACTGCAAAGTCAAACTCTCCAGTTGACTAGCGAGAAGCTTGATAGATTTTCTTGCAGGAGGCGCAGATTGAGATGGCTCGCTGAGAAACTTCTACATTGTTCTAGGTGACAGTCAGCCAGGTCAATTTTAGGATTTCACAATGCAAACTGTTTGGGAGGCAACCTCAAGCTCTGTGCAATTCTGGGCAACAATACTTGGTTACTGAGAGCTGATACTCTGTAGTGTAGTTCAATGGAGGTCCGACTAGTGGAGGGTGGTACCGGTCAACAGATATTTGGAAAAAATGGTTGTGTGTGTGAGCGAGTGAACTCGTGTATACATGACCTTGCGAACACACACTCAGCATGACTTGATGAGAAGACATCTCGAACCAACAAGACAACATATGCTTAGTGTGACTGACTACAGGATTGTCAAATGGTGAAAACGACAAGTGCAACACTTCGGATGACCATGAAAAACCTTGAGCAACAGTGCTTGCAACATAGTGTGTGAGTGCGATAGATGCTTACATAGTGAACACAACTCAAAGACAAACCTTCAACATCACCAGAACGAGGTCGCAAGCATGACATAGAAATCAACATGCCGAAGACGACAGTTAGTCGAACATGTGAAAAGGAAGCAAGACATGTAAAAGAAACACACAAAATGACTTTTCGTGTTTGCACACATGCATGTTACTGTGGACAGGATGACATGATAATGACAAGAAGTCCTGTAAACTCAACTAAGAGGTGTACTTCGAAAGGTGTTCTTTACTTACCATACTTACCCTCATGATGATCATGCATTCGACAGAATTTTCATGCGGTTCTGACATTTTCCATTACTTTGTTCCTTGGTTCTTCTCCTCAACTCCTTGGGAGTGATCTCAACATGTCATATTTTCCTGTAGTCACTGAGAGGTAGATCTGCACAATTTCAACGAAAAGTGACTACTGCTGGAATGAGGCCCTGGGAGACCTGTTTTTGCAATTTATGCATGTAAGACAGACAGGGAATCTTGGAAAACATTGTGTAGTTTTGAGGCATAGGACAATGTTGCAGAATGGGGGTCCTGGGAGGACACCTCTATGCAATTTCTGTTTGCACTGAAGCTGGACTGCTTTGCACATTTCTGGAGAGCAGTGCTGGCTGTCTGACTGCTCTACGCATTTCTGGAGAGCAGTGTTGGTTTCCTGACTCCTTTGAAGAGTTTTGGAGAGTAGTGCTAGCTGGGGTATTTGTGATTTGTGGGGTTTCAGAAGGCAAGGTAGGAAGCATGATGGTTTCAAAAGCAAAGCGCACAGTTCCAGGAAGCTGGATGAGGCTAGGTTTCTTGGGAAAATGGCTAATTGTGAGATCAGTGAAAAATATGTAAGCATAGATAGGACTTGACTATGATCGCGCACGGACACTTAGTGACACAACATAGACCATCCAGAATGCATAAGACATACTTCGCTTGATTCAACAACCTTTGGGACAAGAGCGCGAGAAGTGAGAGTGAAACATGTCTATGTGATGACAACCACTCATATGCACATGCTTTCCCTTGAAGCAAAACAACATTCCCTTTGCATGAAAAACAACAACCCCTATGCCCAAAGATGACACATGCTGCATAAAAATGAGAACACGAAAAAATCTTAAGATCAAGGAGGGGAGCTTGACCAAGGATGATCGGCCTCAGGACCCAAGGTAGGCTTCGAAATTTGCATGCGAGCCAAAATTTTTGAGGGTGGTTGTAGCCGCTACAATAGAGTAGTATTAGTTTAGTTAGTTTGTTGTTCTCTGTTTATTTCTACTTTAATAACACAAGTAGAAGAATAAAGCAAACAACCAACATTTTCTGAGTCGTAAACATGTTTAGGGAAGTACTTTCTTTCTTATTAGAATTTTTGTACTTTTTATTAATGCTTCTCTTCATATTTCCTTTCTTTGCAAATTTGTGAGATGAGTCAATAATCATATTCCACTTCTTGATGATGCAGCTGAAATAGAATTCTTAACTCCTTCTTGTTCATATTTTTCGTGGGTTTACAACTTCTCGCATTATTAAATGCTTAATTAAATAAGGCCCATAAGCAAAGGAAAATTGCATAAAAAAATCTTGCAGCAAGTTATAAAAGGATCATATCCATGATTTTATCTCTGCTCATTCTGAATCTTACATTTGTCGATTTGAGTTGAACCTTTGCACTACACTCATTTATCTTACATCTCCTTTAGTCACATTTCATTCTTCTGAGATGATTCAGAGCCTTTAACTGGTAAATCTTGAAATCCTGATCCTCTATTTTTCATTTTCCGAGATATTTTCCTTGAGGATTAAAACTTTCAATCTTATCATACTCTCGGTCTATATTATATCAAGGGTATTTTAAAATATTATGAGATTTATCATCTGAGATTCAATACCTCGAAAACACATTTTATTGGAAACATTTTAAAATACATTATGATATTTCTAACCCAAGGTCTACATGGCATTTTTCCTCATCTGTCATGCCATTATGCTTGATTAATAAAATGGCCCCCACTTCATTTTCTTCACTTGGACATTGCGATATTGAAATCTCATAAGATGATTTAAATAAAAAAATGGTTTCGGAGATTTCTTTACGAGATTCCTATTTCCCTCTATATTGAGCCTCTTAATATCTCGAATTAGTGAGATATCGGACAAATGTAACCTCGTAGGCCTTTGGTCAATTCATTCATTACTTGATAGTCCGACCTATCACTATGTTCACATGGAATCCTTTTGTATTATCTTTGTATCTCTACGCCGAATCCCATGTTATCATGATGTTTGAGAGCTTGGATGCATTTTTAATTATAATTTTGACACATTTCCAATAATTTATTCCTCGGGGTGACTAAGTGACTTTTGAGATATCCATTCTACATGGTGTGTGCACATGGATTACTATGGTTGGGTATGCATTCCTTCAACTTGGATCCATGGCTGTTCTTTAAATACATTTTTCTTTAATCCTCGAATCTTCTCGCAATTTCGGAACATTTTTACAAACCCAATTTTAAATATTAGCTGAGATCTGAGATTACGAATTCGACATCACCCACTTAATTGATATGGCCCACAATCTTGCTTCATTACAAATTCCTCTTTTCACTATATCATCTCAAAATCTCAGAATATTGTAAGTGTGATTTAAATCTAATTTTGAAGTCTTTCCAAGAACTTGAACTCTGAGTGACGTCATTTTCACCTTGTTCATACTTACGGGATTTTAGCTCCACTTATTTCCTTTCATGTTGATGTGTGTATGCTTTAATGATGTTAATGTTCATACATTTTTATCACTTCATACTATTTTTCAAGTTTAATTCCATAATTGTCATTTCAAAGCATTCATTATGTTAACATGACAAATTGGTAAGTAAATTTGGAACATGCAAAGGTAATGGATCCTAGTCAATTTCAAATTCTCTTGTGGTCCTCTTATTTTTTATATATCGCTCCATACTTATCATGCAAAGATTCAAGTCCTCTCCATATACACATCAGAGTTACATAAGATGGGACTTGGTCTTGATTTTTCAAAATTTATGAAAATATTGGAGTTGATATGAAATCTAAAAGACAAAGATCAATTTTCATTTTCATTTTTGATGAATTTTATTTACTTCAGATTCCTTGAACATGAGACATCATCTTTCTAGCTAAACTACTTGCTTTAATTTAGATTTAATAATTTATGAGTTTGAATCAATGAGAACTTCAAAGAGTACAACTTCTTCATGCTTTTAATTCCAATCAAAAGAAGTGGTTATCTTTGTTGGATAAAATTGACATCTTTCAGGTAAAATTAAATGAAATTATTCAAATGGTAAGCCTCATATGCCCATTTTTATCCTTTTCCTTTTCTTTACATTTTTGTTTAAGTTTTATTTTGGTTTTGCTAATCTTAATCTCTGTTTTCTAGGACTTCAAGAATTTATTCACACCCCTACCAGCTCAGATTTGGTATTCATTCCCTTTGTTGTTTGCCTTTAAGTTTTGGACGGGCAGTAATGATGTTAATCAAAATAACTAAATTGGGGAGTCACAGAACCTTTAATTTGTTTCTCAAACATTGATTTATTAGAAAATTGTTAAGATGTTCTCTTGCAGACTTTGTTTTCAAACCAAAAGATTTGCAAAAGGACAAACTTCTTTTTGGCTTAATTTTATCTCATGATTGTTATTCCCCTTAAGGTTTGAGAGCGTAATTGCTTATAACTCTACAAGATAAGATTCATAAAAATATTAACATAAGTTGAAGACACACATGCTTGTCTTATTTTACTCTTTTGCTGAGACATTTTATAATTAGCCTTGTTGGGGTTATCGGTTTTTCTTTCATTTTCCTTTCCTTATTTGAAATTTTTGGAGTTTGCTTATTTCTTCTTTCGCTTCAATTTGGATTTATTTTTCCTTTTTTCTATTAGTTATGGTTTGATTTTGGTGATACCGCCAAGATTTATTTGGAAGGAATTTTTCTCACCCAACATTGATTGGCATACATGGGAAATTTTTACTCTGTCAATTTAATGGGTTTCATTTACCTTAAAAGTATATTTTTATGGAATCCTAAAGCCCTCTTGCTTTAAATATTTTTCATGGAGGAACATGCATCCTTTCTAAGTGATATAGTTCATCTTTTCAAGGAAAGAATTGACTTGAGTTTAACTCAATGGATCCCTCCCATCCCTCCACTTTATAAAAGCCTTTGAATGAATAGTCATGGGGAAGGATATGGAGTCAACATTATGGAAGTATTATATCCATTTTATTAAGTCTCTTTTACCATCCCACCTCTTTCACTCAGGTACATCATAAATATAGCTCAAAAATGTGCTTATCAAAAGGGTGATCAAAAGAGGAAGCATGGGAAATACTAGTAAACCCATCGGAGCTATGAATGTTCGCAAGCAGCGGGGCTATGCTTGTATGGCATAAAAGACAACTTCATCGGCGTAATAACCAAGTTCATTGGCAGTGAAGCCATTCAAGAGACCATTTATATTGATGAATATATACTTTATCAAAAAACTCCTGTCTGTACCTTTTCTATTTCTCATATGAGGTAATCTTAAATATTAAATTATTTTGAAAATTTGGATTCATGAATTTAAACTCAGTCTGCTTTGAGTACTTATCTTTTTTAACTTATATTTCTTGAATGACTACTGTGGAACCCATGGGAAATGTTTTATTGTCTGTTGGCTTAATAAAATTCCTCATTTTTAACATTTAGGTAAAGTGAAGTTCATCATCTTTAACCAAAGATAATTGATTTTTCCTCGTGTGTCGCCATTTTTATGGTGAAATCACAACACCACAATTTTTAACTTATTATCTTTATAATAATAATGGAGACCATTTTCATAAATTTTGGCTAAATCACCTTTTAATATTTTCTTTTAGTTAAGTGTCCGATAATTTTGAGAGATTTTTTTTTCGTCGAATTTCTCTTTTTATTGATTCATTGTGTTTGATTTTTAGATAGTTTTCCATCGATTCTCATTTCATGTCATTTGAATGTACAGTTTACAAATGGTGCTTATAAAAAATTTGATGATTTTTACCGCGTGAGCTAAAAAATGTACAAAATGTATATTATATTAACTTTTTGTAAACTATTTGTAAATATTGATTTTTATTAATTATTTTTATTTTTATTTTTTAACAATCCTACAAAACCACCACAACTGAGATTATATAAAAAATTAACATTATTTTTTATTGGATTTCACCTCCGAAATCCCAAGCTCTGATATGCCTTATAAAATAATTCTTCCTCTTCATAAGCATTTTGGGACATTATATTTATCGAGGCCTATTTGTTATGACCCCTCATACCCATACCTCCGATGGCACAAAGCCTATCACGTCGGGTTCATCCCACCTTGGCGCTTTACAATTTCGTAACTCCTATTTTTAATTACTCTAAAAGCCTCATCCTCCGATGTACGAGAGATACCTCCCTCACCATTCCCCATATCCTGACTTACTTTCTCGTAACTCGTTTTAAAAATTCTATGAAATCCATACCTCCCTCCTCCTTATGACTCCCATCCACTCTTCGTTTAAGTCTCTCCTTATGGTCCATTACACGGAGCCAATAAGCACTAATACCTTGGTACATTTTAACATGTTTGTTTTTTAATATTAAATTAATTTATATTTTTAATTATTTTAATTAATTTAATTTATATAATGTGTAATAACGATGACAAAGTCTTAGATCTAATATGTATATATTTAATTAATATTATAATTGTAATTAAATTATATATATTTAATTAATTGATAAATATAATTAATTAATTTTAATTATTTAGTTAATTATCAATTTAGTTTAGATTTGAAATTTTAATTAAAATTTCATAATTTTGGTCCATGCATATATTTTTTCAAAATTCTGATAATTTTAACACTTATTTTTGGAAAGGCACATCTAAAGATTTACTTGGCCAAATGAAGTTCACAGTAGCTTGTTGGAAATTTAAGACTGAGGAGAATAATCTAAGAATGATAAGTTTAGCAGATTTAATAATTTAATGACCCAAAAATTCAACAGAAGACAAAGTGACAGATTTGCAACAACAATTGATTTTTTGATTTGGGCAAATTTCATTGGCTTGGGAAAACAACTGCAACTAATTCATTCCCCAACAATACTCAAAATCTAATTAGATCCATTTGAAGCAATCATAGCATGAAATTTCTTTAGATTTTATTTATTTTAATTTAGCAATTTCATAAGAGTTTATTTTTCTGATTTCTAATTTGCAATTTAATTTATTTTTATATTGGTTTGAATTGGTTTGTAGCAAGAGATTAGTTGGAGAATTTCAAATATGAAACGCTGTGGAGAAATGGAAAAAAACCAACAAAGAGAAAAATGGGGGATTTGCAGGTCTAATTCAGGGTTTGGAAACTACTCTCAACAATTTTTTATTTTGGAGATTTCTTGTAATTATTAAATAACAATTTTGAGAATGAGGAAGGGGTTCCTCTTCTCTACAACTAGAGGCTCTTAAAGCACTATTGTAATAGGATATTATAATTGTAGGTGAGGCAAAAACTTTAGATCTAAGTTTTGGGGAAAACTCTATGATTTTTCTTGTTGTGCATTTTCACTTTTGTAGTGTACTGTGAGTTGAATTATGGAGAGACAAAGCATTTTGAGCCCTGAAAGAGAAGGTTGTTTTGCACTACTGTTAGCAATTTCTCCAAGGAGCTAAAGGTGCTCCATGACTTCAAATTTTTGTAATGATATTTTGGAATAATTTTCATTAATTTTCATTTCATGTGCACTATTGTCTGAGATCCTTTTGTTATCAAAATTTCTGCAATTGGTTTTAATTCTTGTTCTAAATAGTGTATTGTATTCTGATATTGAGCACTATTGTCATATCAATTGTTTTATGCTATTGAAGTTTTGTAAGAGCTATCTCCGAGGAGCAAAATAAAATTAGAATTATTACAAATTCATTGAAATATGAATGTATTTAGCAGTAACTATTTATTGTTTAAATACATTCCCATTTTGTTTTCTCTTTCATTAATTGAATGAACTACTTTAATTAATGAAAATTATATAATGAATTTAATCATATAAGCAGTCCTTTTCCCATGGTTAGTTAGTCCATCTGCTCTTGAATTAAGAGAGGGCTATCATTTTTGTCAGTTCGAGATGAGATTAGTTTTACTTGCATATTAGATTAAATCTGCATTTAGATTTAATTATGCATTTCTAGAAGTCCCCTTAAGCAAGGGAAAACCTTAGTTGCGGTTTGGCTGAGCCATAGAGTTAGCTTAAGGATCAATTTCTTGCAAGAGCTATGCAAGAGGCAAGATCTCATTTCTCTTTTTCTATTGGCAAGTAATAGACATACTATAATCCAACAAAGAGGGAGAGAGGGTAATTGGACCCAATTGAACCAATTGGAACCACTACATCAAATGAATAAGAGTTTAGTTGGGGCTCTGATTGGGTGGTCTCCCTTACATGTTGATGAGGTCATTTTGGACCATCAACAGGAATATGTTGAATGATTTCGAGAGTGAAATGTTTCATACCTTTTCCTTGCAAATGGTTACTATGCAAATAAAAAGAAAACAAGAGGAAGCATAAAGGGAACTA
Organism: Pinus tabuliformis; assembly: GCA_031772625.1. Classification (NCBI taxonomy): domain Eukaryota; kingdom Viridiplantae; phylum Streptophyta; class Pinopsida; order Pinales; family Pinaceae; genus Pinus; species Pinus tabuliformis. The sequence continues at coordinate 1,768,382,202 of CM062819.1, forward strand.
GCTATTTTCTCCCCTAAACATACTAAAAGACATCTTAGGAATGAATTCCCACTGAATGTTATAGAATTCTGCCTAGTCTGTGAAGAGAATCACACAAAAGATAAATGTCCCTCTCTGTTAGGCCTAAAGGATGTATACAAGGGAGGAATAGAGAGTGGGTCAGAACATTTGTGCTTAATAAACCGAAGGAGACCCCCAAGACTGCGGCCATATGAATAAGGCATGCAAGATGCACATTATCCTCACTACAATCCAATTCAGAATGCACCTTTCTAGCCTTGGTACCTGTTGACGGTGTTGGACCCGCCAACATGTTAGGGTATCTCCCTGGTAAGAAGTACCAACTATACCTCATACTATTTGGAGTAGGAGTCCCAGCAATGGGCAGTAAAGTTATGCCTTGACTATGATAGTGTGCAGAGGTAAGCAAGATATCCTTGTCAGAAGCAAGTGTGTGACCTTGTAACAAGTCAAGAGAGATGCATGGGGAGGTTCTAACACATGGAGGGGGAAAAGAAATGTATCCCTTAGAAGCCTGTAATAGTGTGCGGCCTGTAAGGAACACACAAGTTGAGTGACATCACAAACTGGAAATCAGAATAGTCGATAATCCAAAGTGATGAGGTAAACCAACAACACACTTCAATAATATTCATACAATCACATACAGAATAGTCCATACGTCAATGCGTAGGTAAAACTAAATACATTTCTAAAGTAAGAAGAATAATATAACTACAATAAAAACATATGCATGAAACATGTTGGCTATGTTATATTATATAAAGTGAAAGTTACATCCATACATACAACCATGACAACCACTAGCCCCAATAGTGGAACGTTACAATCAACAGTGCCTACTCCTCCAAAGAGCTGTGCTTGCTATGCACTGTGGAGAAGCCAAGGCTTATCACAATACTCTCCAAGGCCTCTCTAAGTAATGCCTAGAAAAATCTTGGCTCCCAAAATCATGTTCTATGAGTTATGAGGTTCTATTTATAACAAAGGGTATGATGACCCTTGACATTCCCTTTTGTGACTCTTAGCCTACCCTCGTGACTCTTTACATTACATATGATTGTTTGTATTCCACTAATGACACTTGGAATTTAACTTTACATCATGTTTACAAAAATGATACATTTTCCACATATACCCATGTGGGATAAAATTGGCTTGAGTCAGCCAAACAAGACAACACTAAGACTTGGATGGTTGTGGAAAGACTAGCTAATCAACCTTCTCTCCATGATCCTCGATGACGAACAAATGCCATGATTGATAGTGCACAATGGTGTTCGCATACTCTTTGATGATGTCCTTCTAGAAACAAACTATTTCCTCCATTGCTTCCGAGTATACTGATTTGGAACCTCGGTCCAGCTCATCATGTAACATGCACAACTTAGTCCTGAGCAAGGCCGGATCGACGATGTACATATGCATGTTATCCATGTTGACTTGAAAATATGCATTGCTGGTTGTGAGCATCAACTGATCAAAGTACGCATCATGCTCTAGTCTGGCTTGGTTCTTCTCTTTGGCCTCAGTGAGCATATAAATTGATGGGGTGCCATACTTTCTCACCACGACATCCAAACTCATGTACAACCGCACATACAAAGCCTTGATACTAGTGATGAGTGGCGGGAGTTCCTCATAGCTCCAAATCTGAATTAGGATGCATACTTTGTCCAACTCTACCTACGGCTTCATCATCTTGTGCAAGTGAAGCGGGGCTCCCTTGTAGTTCATTGTCCATGTCTTTACATGATCAACTATGGCATGTATGTATGCAAGTGTTTGCGCTATCTTGGTGCAGCGTTGTTGATGACCATGTAGGTGGAAAGTTGCTTTGTGCACGATGATCAACCTGTCATACAGTCTCCACATGACTGTCTCAAGAGTCGATACTTTAGTAAGTATGGCCATCTTCATCGCTGCTTTGATGGATCTTGTTGATTGTTCCTCTCTCTGCCTGGCTGCTTGCAACTCCTTAGCCATGTGCTCATTTTCTGCTATCAATAATTTAACACTTGAGCTGGTGGCTTCGTCATAAGCCTTTGTAGCATCGACCAAGGTGGTTGGATGTCTTCGTACATCTAACACAATCACCCGTTATTCCAAGTGTGCATGTCATGCATGCTCATCCGGGGTGCGCGCTCTACATGCTTGTACAACACTTTTTTGCGACTCATCAAAGACTATGTTGTACACCCCTTTTCTTGGATGGTCCTTAAGGAGAATGGTATCCCCTTGTTCACTCGGGACTTGCTCTTCTATTGGAGCTAGTGAAGCCTGCGGAGTGACCTCAGTTGCTTTTGGCATGAGGTCGATATCTTGATCCTGTTTCGGTTTCTCCATATCAATGTCCATGTGTTCTACTATATGTTCACCATGTAGAGCAAGTTCCTATTCCTACGGCTACTCACCCTGTTCCTCATCTGCTACTAATTCAGAGTCTTCAACATGTATCGGTGCAGTTTCCGTTGTCTTTTTGCCTTGCACTTCCTCTTGTTCTTGTTCTTGTTCCTGCTCATACTCATGTTTTTCTTCCTTCTCTCTTTTGCACAACTCTTATTCTTCATTGAGCTTCTGTTGGACTTCCTGCAACATCCTCTATGTATCTTCCAACCTTTTCTTCTCTCTCTTTCTTTGTGCTATCCTCCTGTCGCATTGTCACCTCTTCGCATCTATCTCCAAAGCTACCTTTTCCACAAGTGGGTCTTCCTTAAACTTGTAGCTTTTCTCCGTCTCTGTGATTTCAACAATCTTCCTCTTGCCTTTGTCTTGTATAGGTTTCTGCTTGCTACTGTTGTTGTTGCTGCTCCCTGTGGTGCTGCTACCTTGAGTGCTGCTAACCACTCCACTACAATGATGATTAGTTCATTGAGCCTAGAGGAGTTGTAACAATATCTCCATGGGTCTTCCTCTGGCCAATGACACGCCCCATGGATCCAAGGATAGTACACTCTCGCATAGTGGTCCCTGCATAAACCATGTGGGTCGTATGGGTTGAAACTCCTGGTGCCGAACTTAAACTTCTTGAAATATACCACCTCAACATTCCCTTCTTTCAAACTCCCGGTTGAGTATAATCCAATTTGCTCAGGAAGCGTCAGCCATGGTGCCTTCTTCTTGTGCAATCCAGCTGATAACCCTGTCGAGATGTGGTATGCAACCTCCTACATGACCAACTTGTCCGTGGAAAACCTCAGCAACACATGCTGAGCTTTCTCCGTGATTTAAATCCTAATGAAGGTTCCCTCGAGTGACGCGTAGCAATTTTCAATTTTCAGAAACGCCTCCATTGGTGCATGTGACATGCAAGGAAAATATTTTTCAAATATCATCGTGTAGAGAAGGGCGATGAAATGGTCACATATTCTAGCCATGACTCCTTGGTAGCTGCAGTCTGAGAGAAACTTGCAATATATGTTCACAACACTCTCTGAAGGTGTCCATGCCCAACCCATTCAAAGAAATTGTTAACGGGCACATATTGTATCGAGTAGGTAGGAAGACATGAAGAATTTTTCTGGCCGATCCTTGGGACGACTCCGAGCATTGGATAGATGGAATTTCAACTGGAGAGCCAACATGTCAGACCAGTTAAACGATTTTCCTTCACTTTCTAGCTAATCCAACATAGCAAACCAACTCTGCAGGAAGGTCTTTGTACTCCCTCGGCCATACAAGCGGCATGTAAAGATGAACAAGAATTGGTATGCCTTCTTGAGTGTATTTGTCCTATATATTGGATTGGGTGTCATCTTGAACTTGGTTTGATCCTTTACCCAATACTTCAAGATGTCTCTTGTGTTCATGCTGTTGTTGGGAGTGTAGAACAGTGCATCCATGGTGCTCATTAGGAATGGAAAATGATATATCTCCTGATAATCCTCCATCCTAAAGGAAGCATGCCTTTCTCCACTGAAACTCCTCAGTATCAATGTGTCAAGATTAGTGTGTGAGATAATCTAGTGGATCGCATCTGCGTAAGGAAACACGAGAAACCGACATGAAACTTTGTATCGTCCTGACTTATGGATGTTCACATAGACATGTTGATCCTCCAAATTCTCCTCAAAGCTACATGATAAGATGGTGTTGATGTCTTTCCATGTGATCTTGATGTCCTTCTCGATGAACAAGTGTGTTTCTATGTACACGGGTAAGCTCATTGACCCTTTTTCAACCACATCCCCAGTACTACTTTCAACTGTGTCTTTTGGTCCAACTCTCTTGTAGGCCATGATACATGTACTACGGAGGAGCTGCTCAAAAACTTGTGGTACCTAGAGACAAAGAAGACACTCATGGCAAGACAATGTCAGCTAAAAACATCAAACAACTTTAGGAAACATTCATGCAACGAATTGGTGACTGCTGGGCAAGATTGCACAGCACTGACTTCTAGAAGCTGGGAGATTGTCAGCTGGAACTGTGCATTGCACAGTCCCAGCTGCCAGTGATGCTGACTGTTGTCTAGATCTGCGCAATGCGCAATCCAGAGAGGTTTCCTATGTTATCTCTCTATGATTTTTAAGATTGGCAAGAAAAAGGATTATAAAAGACACATCAAACCACTTTGGAATCTAGGATCTAGCCATCTTAGACTCAGAGAGGGCTCTCTCTATATATTTGAGATTTTGATTTTTCTTCTTAGTATTTTAATATTTTAGGCTAGTTATATATATAAAACAGTGATTAATTGATTGATTGGTTGGTTGGAGTAGATATTGTTTAAACCTTTTCCATTGGGCTATGGCATCAATAGCTGGATTGTAGCATCAAATTTTTAAGAGCATTCACAAGGCTAGCTAACTATCTCTACTGGATATTTAAAGCATAATAAGGAATGAAATGATAGAAATGGTGAAATTAGTAGTTTTTAAAAAGAAATTAAGTATTTTTTAACCAAACTTCAGAGGAAAAAATGTATATGATAAACACAAACAAAAATAAGGTGCTCTAATAGCATATCTTACTCTAAACTTTATGTTTTACCACAAGATTTAAATGATGCATACTGTAGAAAACAACGAAACATTTAACACAGAAAGAAGAACATCACCAGATAAAAATAACTCAAGTGTCTTGTAAACGGTCTTTATTATCAATGCTCTAGCTCCAAAATTACAGTGCCTCAAAAGAAAGTCTTTCAGTTACTAGGGTCCAACCCCTAATACTTCCAATGCATGAAGTATTTAACTAAAATATACAACGACTACCGTATACGCTTGGAAGTTTTTTATTAATTACAACAAAACTAAAATTTGACTAATGTAACCACAAAGGTAACTTGGAAATCTTGTCCCTTTTTTTTTAATGTCGTTGTTGGGTAATTAATTTTGCTGTAGTGGCTGATTCGGCAGCTCTTTAACATGGTGTGTTGGCTTTGCTGACTCGGCTGGGTGCTGACTCAGCTCTGCATTGTTCCTTTAGTCTTGCTTGTACTGTTCCTCTTGGTAGTCACACAAGTCACTCCATTGATCTTCATCTAGGATTTTGACTTTGATCAACCTGTGGTATACCTCATCTGCTTAACTGTACTTTGAAAAAGTGGGCTTTACTATAAAACCATGCTTCAATTCATGTTCAATATAGATTGGATTGCTGATAGCCTCCAGCATTTCTTTTCTTGTTATGTTGCCTCTGATATTAGAGATATTGATAACATCCTTTGTTATGTCTTTTAGCCTCTTAACATAATCTTCTCTAGCCATGAGTTTGTCATTAATGACAAATAGAGAAGGGAGACCCTTTTGTGTTAAAGGCTCAATTCTGTTAAAAAATTTGTTTGTTGTCAGCTCTAAATTTTGACATTTGTCCTCAAGCTGTATATTCAAGTTCTTTTTGGTTAATACCCTCTTCACTTGTAGGATGGTCTCTATCCTGTTTGATACTCCTAGTTCTTCAAGCTCATACATGTTCTTTGAATTCATAAATTTGATGATTCTATTGGCTATTGTTGGCATGTCTCTTAGCTCTAGGTTAATAGTTGAACTAACTTCCTTAGCTTTTTCAATTAGTTCCTTATGTTCAAATATAATTTGGATGTTGGGACAGATCTCATTCATGCCATTGATGATATTGTTCCAGATGATTTCCTTCACCCTTCCTAGAGTGTTGCCAATTGATGATTCCTTTTCAGATTTATGCAATTTTTCAATTAATGTTCTTGCCCTCTGCATTTCTGCTGAATGTGCACTTTCAGTTCTTTTAATCTAGTCCTGCAGAACGTTGACTTGAGTTTCAAGTCTCTTGATTTCCTCTGTTTGAAGATTCATGCTCTCCATGGATCTGGCTAGTTGTTTTGTACTGCTTCCTATCTCTGTAGTAGTAGTTGCTAGAGTAGCTGTAGGAACAACTGTAAGAGGAAGAGCCTCCATAGTAGGGATGGTCGATTGTGTTGCTTTTTCCTTCTCTTGTACCATCTTCTCCATCTCTGTTTCCATTTGTCTTATTTGGAGTGACTGCTCCATAATCAATTTCATCATTTCTGCCTTTTGAATCTCTGTTTCCTCTATTTCTTTGGTCAATGGATCATGTGTGACAAGCATTTTGAGATGTTTCTTCAAGGCTGCTATATCCATCTCCTTCTTCTTAATAATTTCTTCTGCTGCTTTCACATTTGATGGATCATATCCAATTTTCACCACTAAGTCTTCCAAGGACTTGATCCTATTATCTTTTGATTGTGATGAAATATTTTCCATCTTCAGCTGAGATTGGGCATTTGATAAAGCCACTTGCATTTTAAACAAATTCATGGAGGGACTTGTTAGAGTGGAAGAAATCATCTCACATGTTTGCTTATGCATTTCTAGCTGATCAATAGGATGAACATTTCTGGCATCAAACTTAAAAGAAGTTTGTTTATAATCAGCTGGAGTTTTAGGCTCTACTATTTGTGCCTCAAGGAATGCCATATGCATTTTTCCTTTCTCTAAATCAAAAGTTGATAGAAGTATGCCTTGAGAAGTAGAACTTTTCTTCCAGAATTGTGCATAAGTACTCTTTTTCAACATCTCATTTCTGATCTTTATCTCTCTGAAAGTATCAAAGATGGTCTCCTCCTTTTCTCCTGTTACATTGGCAGATGTGGAAACTTGGAGAGTTTGTTGCCTTTCAAAGATTGGAGTGGTAGGAAAATATTGACCTCCTACTGGAGATGAATTAGGGATATCACTGAGATCAATGACTATTTTTTGTGGTGATTCCATTCATATTTCCATGTGTATCCTTTCCCTTTTCCTAAATTTCAATTTGAATTCTTTCATAGAAGTATCAGTCCCTGGTGGCTGATCTTATCTCGGTCTTTTCCCAGTTGTATATTTTTCATGTTCCTTACCCTTGTCTGGTCTGTCCTCTGTACTCTGCCTTTCTTGCTGCTGATGAGCCCCAATTTTTGGTACAATTTGGGCTCATTTGGCCTACTTGCTCTGCTCAAACCATTCATTTTTTATTGCTTATGCATTCATTTCTTGGTTTATTCGTGTTGTTTGTAGGAAGAAGGGTAGGCATTCTATCTACGTGACTAATACATGGTGATTTCAGGTTTTTGGCATTAAAAGGGAGAAAATACCACGAGAAAAGAGACAAGGAGACAATGAGGTGGCACTGCTGGTTTTTAGGAGAGGATGTCCACAGTCTTGGGGACCCTCCTCGTGATTCCCACCATAGCTCCGAGCTCCAATCCATCTCCCCACCGAGCTTAGAGGCAGCCAACTGTTCTACAGGAACAACAGTTATAACTGTTCTACAGGATCAACAGTTTAACCTTCAGTTGGACAGCCGAGCTCCACAAATCAAGGACACCTGTTGGATGAACATTTTGCATAAATACTGAGGCCGTAGCCTTGGATAGGAGCTTTTTGAACTTTTGTATTACTCTTGTAATTGGGAAGTACGAGCTACAGCTCGGTGTTTGTTCCTTTTGTAAGCCAGTTTTGGCATGACATCAGATTTTCGTTTATGAATAAAGGCAGGCAGATTTTGATCTCATTCTGAGTTTCTAAGGGAGCTATAGCTCTCAGGTTAGGGCCCAACCTGAGAGCAATAGATCTCCTCGGTGTTGTAATGTTGTTTGCATTTCGTTCCAGCACTTTGAGTTTTTACTTTAACATGCAATTCGAATTTATAGTCTGTTAATTTAGTCTTTTTCGTGAGGATGAATAGGATTAGTTTATGGTGAATTTGCTTTCAGTTACTTAGTTTCGATAGGAGGATAGTTATAACTTATTGGAGCTCCAGCAAAAGGTTGTTAAGGCTCACTGCCATCTCTGTTAGGGATTGGGGTGCAGTCCATAACCAACCACCAAAAAGAAACGCAGTTCTTCTCACTTCCATGCAAGCTGCAACATAGACATTTTCGTTGAAGATCCATCCATGCACTTTCGATATTGAACCATACTTCTACATTCCACTTCCATGCACGAGTTTCCTTTCTTGGTTTTCCATTGCTGTTCATAGGTTTCATGGCACAGTTATCATAGGTTAATGAATTCTCGCTTTTTGGTGCATAAGTCATTTGTTTCATTTACGCTGCTCCATATCATTCCACTTCCTTCTTCTTCTTCTTGATCTCTCTTCAAGTCACCCACTCGGCCTCTATCCAGCTCATTTATCCTCCAACTCATCTATTGCCACGTAGCTTCATTTACTTAACCTTTCTTTGATCCCATCCTTCCAAGCCATCAAACCCCTGCATACACTCTTCCTCCATCTGATTTCTCTGCTCCTGAGCCATCACCAGCTCCATCTCCATCTCACCTATCCTCCCACACCACTCCAACACTTCACCATCTCCCAAAACCTCCACGGCCAAACATCTTGTAGAATTGCACAGACTTCCTGTAGAAATCCCTGAGTTTCCTATAGGATCCCCTGCAGACTTCCTGTAGAAGCCTGCAAACTCGGTTGTTGAGCATCCGAATGTGGTAGACTTCTGTGGATCGATGCTAGAGACCCTCTGGGACCTCCCCTAGCCATCCTGACCTTGCCCATGCTTTCCTTCCATTCCAACCGCTCCTGCACAACCAAACCCTAATCAAAAGCATCGTCACAATAAATCCAACCACTTAATGAAAACATACAAAAACATGTCTTTTCAGATGCAAGTAGCTTAGATGCATGTATTTCAGTTCACTGCAAGTAATGGCATCATTGGTAGAAGTTTCATTCACAGTTTTGCATTGTAAGGGCCTAGCTAGTCAAAATAGGGTTTACTAGGGTTTTCATGCTTTGTTGACTTTCAGTTCCTTTCTGCAACTAGATTAGTCTTCTTTAAGTTAGCTTTCATCCATCATTCATAAAGCTTCTTCGGTGAGCCTATAGAAGTTGGCTTGAGCCCTAGCGGACTTGTGCCAGCTGACCAAGTGACAGCTGCGACAAGAGCTAGTACTTGTGCATACACCACCGTCGCTTCCAAGTTTGTACGAACTACCGGGTTGATAAAATTAGAGATAGGAAGCCCCAGGAGTTGTAGCATTATTGCTACAATACTGGAGCCCACCATCTTTTTGGCGTCGTTGCCAGGGAAGCGTCAGAGTATTAGTAATTGTTGCTTTTCTTCTACTTTCTTACTCTTGCCTTCTGCTAAGTAGTTTACTTCATTTCCATTCTGCAAAACTAGCATAGACATTTCCTGCTTTCATAGATTAGCATTTCCTTTCTGCAAGCGTAGACTAGCATTTCCATTCTTGCAATTTCATTTGAGCAAAGTAGAATAGTTCTTTCCTGCTTTCAGTTTAATTTTGCATCTTTCATAGTTAGTTGTAGATCAATCTGTCTCAGTTTTGCAGGTACCAAAAGAAAAGAAAAGCAAAAACAATCAAAAGAAAAAGAAAGTCTTTTCCATTTCATGCCTCGTAGGAACCGAGATAGATCAGGAAAATTCCTACCAAACACCCCCACCACATCACTGAGTCACCCTTCTCTCTTCTTTGGTGACAGTGACCCAGAAGAACCTATAGGTGAACATCCTGAGATATCCAAAGATCCTATAGTAGAAGAAGAGTTAGAGACCACTCCATCTGAAGCTATGGCTGACAATAGGAGAGAAGATGAGAGAATAGAAGGTGCCTTCCCCATCCGAGAGACCAATGGAGAGATGAAGATGAAGAACATTAGCCCCTCTGCCTTACCTCACTTCCATGGGCTGACCACTAAAGATCCGGATACCTTCCTGTTTGAGTTTGCTGTCCTTTGTAGAACCTATGACTATACTGAAGATGAGCAAAAGTTGAAACTTTTCCCTTCCACTCTTAAGGATGCAGCACTACGCTGGTTCATGGGCTTACCTGGGAATAGTATCACCACTTGGGCTCAGATGCAGCAAGATTTCAACACCAAGTACCGGGATTACTGTAGGTCCAAGGAAACAAAGGGGGAAATCTTTCGGATGTCCATGGGAAATGAGGAGTCCTTAGAGGATTATGAGGAGAGGTTCCAACTAAGCTATAAACGGGCTAGGTGCACACTTGACCCTGAATCCCTCAAGTTGGTCCTGCTCCGAGGAGTCCCTGAAGACCTCTTAGATACCCTTCATATGTTAGCTGGGGGGGACATTTACCAACTGCCTTATGAGGACATCAAGACTGTGTTTAGAAACCACTCCAGGGCAGCTCGGAAACGAGGTAGAGGAAACCACCTCTCATCTACTGTCCCTTTCTCCAAACATGAGCTTGCAAATCAATTAGAAGATCTTAAGAGTGAGGTGAGACAGACCATTGCTATGCAGCTTGACACATTCAGGATTCAGCAAAAGAAAGAAGAAGCTGAGAGAGCCTTGGCTGTCTTCTGTCCTTGGTGCACAAGGAGACACCCTAAGAACGAATGTCCATTGCATTCGGTTGAAGTGTGTTTCGTTTGTGAGGAGGACCATCCCACAAATCAGTGTCCAACCTTACCTGGGTTTAAAGCCATGTACCAAGGGACAGAAGCTCCCACAGAGCCTCTCTATTACCTCAACCAAAGGAGGCCACAGGGATCTAGACCTTATCAGCAGGGGATGCAAGGGGCATCTCAAGCTTATTACAGCCCCAACCAATCGACTCCTATGCCTTCCTGGGGTCCCCCTGCTCATCTTTCATGGTCCATGCCTCCTCCATGGTCTTATCCACCTCAATACCCCACTCAACCTACTTCTCATTCATATCACTCACATGCCCAGCCACAGCCTCAATGGAATGCACCTCAGTCGGGGTGGAGGCCCCAATACAACACTCCTCCTGCCATTTTGCCTCCACCACCAGTTCAACCTCAGCCATTACCTCCTGCTCCTCCAAGGCAACCTCAAATGCCTGCTCAACCGAACCCGAACCCCAACAATAGACAGGCCCAGCAGGTATACACTGGGGAAACCTCGTGCCCTACCTATGTTGTGGAGATCCAGGAGATCAATCTTCGATCTGGAAAGACTCTACCAGATCGCCAACCTCCTCCCCCGGAGGATGAGGAAGATAAACAGGAAAGTGAACCGAAGGTTATTCCACCCTTTCCTGAGAGACTAACAGCCACCACACAACCCAACCCAGAGGAGGATGAGCTTCTGGGTGAGCTCAAGCAGTTGTGTGTAAAGATACCACTTCTCCAAGCCATCAAGGATGTGCCAATATACAACAAACTGGTTAAGGAGAAGTGTTTCAAACACCCAGGCAGACGGAAGAAAGATGCTTCAACTATCAATGTCATAGGACAACTGTCTGACCTTATGTTAGGACAAGTCATCTGCCCAAAGTACCTAGATCCTGGAAGTCCTGTAGTAGATGTTCACATCAATGGCACCATTATACCTCACACCTTGATTGACCTGGGGGCTGCCATTAATGTGATGACCAGGGATACCATGCTTAAACTTAATCTTCAAGGCTCCTTGAGGAAGACCTCGACAGTACTGCAATTAGCAGATCGCTCCACTGTGACTCCCGAAGGGATTGTGGAGGATGTCTTGGTCTCTATTGACTCTTGGGAATACCCTGCAGACTTCCTCGTTCTGCAACCAAAGGCCAAGCTTACTGGATATCCTCTCATTTTGGGAAGGCCTTGGTTAGCTACTGCAGATGCTTACATAAGTTGTCGTGCAGGAAACATGACCATCAAAAATGGTCCCATGTCCAAGCAGCTAGTCCTATACCCTCCTGCCCAACCCTCCTTAGAGCATGACTTACCACTCTGGTTGGAAGAAGGAGAGGAAGATGAGGTGTACTCAGCACCTCTGTGCACCTTAGATACCACTAGAAGAGACCCCCCAACCGAGGATGACTTGATCGAGACCTTGATCCAGAATCCACCTTCCAGTGCAGTACCCTTAGAGAAATTGGTGGAGGATGCCCAAGCTAGCACCTTAGTAGATCTTTTTACAACCAACCCTGTCACTCCCAGAGTCAAGAGTGTGGAGTTCGGCCCTGAGAAAACATTAAAGATCAGCTCCTCCCTATCTCCTTCCCAGGAAAAGGAGCTGTGTAGTCTGTTGGCCAGCCACCTAGATGCTTTTGCTTGGAGCTATAAGGAAATGAAAGGAGTCCATCCTTCGGTCTGTACCCATCATATATACATCAAAGAGGATTGTAAACCGGTTAGGCAACCTCAGAGGAGAATGAATCCATCCCTTAAGGACATTGTCAAGGAAGAACTGCAAAAACTGTTGGATGCCGGACTCATCTACCCCATCTCAGATAGTGAATGGGTGTCCCCTCTAGTGTTGGTTCCCAAGAAAAATGGGAAATGGAGAATCTGTGTGGACTACCGAGAACTGAACAAAGCTACCAAGAAGGACCATTTCCCTCTACCTTTCATAGATCAAGTGTTGGATGGACTGGCAGGAAAGAAGTTCTTCTCTTTCCTGGATGGGTTTAGCGGGTACAACCAAATCCAAATCAGCCCGGAAGACCAAGATAAGACCACCTTCACTTGTCCTTGGGGTACCTTTGCCTATCGAGTCCTTCCCTTTGGGCTATGCAATGCTCCTGCTACCTTTCAGAGAGCTGTCTTGAGCATCTTTTCGGAGCTGGTCCATGATGCAGTAGAAAATGGATGACTTTACTCCTTATGGGGCCAACTTCCAGGAAGCATTGTCCAACCTGGGAAAAGTCCTAACCAAATGCACCGAGATGAACTTGTCCCTTAGTCCTGAAAAATGTGAATTCCTAATGACTGAAGGGACCGTGCTAGGCCATACCATTTCTTGCCATGGGTTGCAGGTGGATCCTAACAAAATTGCTCTCATCAAAAGGGTTCCACCTCCTCAAAAGGTAAGGGATGTCCGGAGTTTCTTGGGATTAGCAGGATACTACCGGAGATTCATCAAAGATTTCAGCAAGCTAGCCTCTCCATTGTTTGGCCTGTTGGCAAAAGATGTGGAGTTTAATTGGACTGACGATTGTCAGAGGGCTTTAAATGAATTGAAGGATAAGTTGGTGTCAGCCCCAATCCTGAGAGGTCCAAACTGGGCCCTACCTTTCCACATCCACACTGATGCCTCGAACAAAGCCATAGGTGCAGCTTTAGGACAAGTTGAGCAAAAACTTCCATATGCCATTTACTTTGTTAGCAAAAACTTGTCCAAAGCTGAGCTGAATTACACTGTAACCGAGAAAGAATTCTTGGCTGTGGTCCATGCACTGAACAAGTTCTGACATTATATTATTGGTTACCAGACCTTTGTACATACTGACCATGTTGCTATTAGATATTTAATGAATAAACCAGATGTGAATGCTCGTATTATTAGATGGTTACTTTTATTGCAACAGTTTGATTTGACCATTGTTGACAAACCAGGTAGAGAAAATGTTGTTGCTGACTTCTTATCTAGATTGGATTTGTCTGCAGATGAGGATGGAACAGTGGATGACCAGATGCCCGATGAACATCTATTTGCTATTTCAGTACTCTCTCCATGGTTTGTTGATATAGCAAACTATCTTGTTTCAGCACAGTTCCCTCCACACCTATCTTCCAGAGAGAAGAGCAGAATCATCAGAAAAAGTGCCTCATTTACTTGGATCGGGGGCAATCTGTTCAAGCTTGGCCCCGATCAGATCTTAAGGTGTTGTGTGAGGGAGGAGGAAGTCTTTGATATCCTCCTCATTTGTCATGATGGGCCTTGTGGAGGACATTTTGCAGCAAAGAGAACTGCCTTCAAAATCCTGCAGGCAGGCTACTATTGGCCCACACTTCATCAAGATGTCAGAAGATATGTCAGTCAATGTGACCAATGCCAAAGAATGGGGAAACCGACCCAAAGGGATGAGATGCCTCTCCAACCTCAAGTGACTCTTGAGCCATTTGAGAAGTGGGGCATGGACTTTGTGGGCCCAATCAACCCCTCTTCGAGGCAAAGGACTCACATCATTGTGTGTACTGACTATTTGACAAAGTGGGCAGAGACCAAAGCAGTCAAAGCAGCAACAGAAGAAAAGGTGGCCGAGTTCCTCAGAGAGAACATCTTCTATAAGTTTGGCTATCCAAGAGAGCTGGTCACCGATCAAGGGAGCCAATTCACCTCCAACCTGGTTGAAGAACTCCTAGCTCATCACAAGATCAAGCATAGGACTTCCACCCCTTATCACCCTCAAGAAAATGGGCAGGTGGAAGTCACCAATAGAGCATTAGAAGGGATCTTGACTAAGGTGGTGAGCAGCAGCAGAAAGGACTGGGCAGATCGCTTGGTTGAAGCCACATGGGCTTACAACACAACTTGGAAGACCACCACCGGCTTCACACCATATGAGCTGGTCTATGGGAAGAAAGCTTTGTTGTCCATTGAGTTTGAATACAACACTTTGAGGATGGCAGCTCAGCTGGACCTAGATCTCAGCCATGCACAACAAGAAAGGCTACTGCAGCTGAATGGCCTGGATGAGCACAGAATGCAGGCCCTCCTTCACTCAGAAGTGGTTCAACTTCAGAGAAAGGTGTGGCATGACCAACATCTCCATGACAAGCAATTTCAGCCGGGAGATTGGGCTTTGTTGTATGACTCCAGATACAAAGATTTCAAGGGGAAGCTGAGAACCAGATGGCTAGGACCATATGCAGTGGAGAAATGCCATGACAATGGATCTGTCCTCATTCGAACCATTGATGAAGAAGCCATTCCCATGCTTGTCAATGGGCATCGATTGAAGATCTACAGGAGACCTCTCTCAAGACAAGAGTGCATCAAAACTATGGAGAAATCTGTATTGGTCATAGAGAAGGGTTCTGCCTCTGCTTTTGGCATACCCTGAGGGATAAAAAAAAAAAAAAAGAGAAAAAAAAAGAAAAAAAAATAATAAAGATCCTTGGGTGAAAACCTCTCTGAGGCGCCCAAGGCAGGTGGTAGGGGTGAAAACCTCATTGAGGCGCCCCTATTGTCTTTCAAAAAAAAAAGAGAAAAGGTTTGAAAAAGATCCTCGAGTGAAAACCTCAATGAGGAGCTCAGGGTAGATGGCAAGGGTGAAAACCTCTTTGAGGCGCCCCTGTTATCTTTCAAAAAAAGAAAAAAAGGAAAAAAAACAATAAGCAAAATATGATAAAATTGCATGCAGGTTGCAGATGTTCTATGGAGGAGAGGAAGCCTTCAACTCAAAGCCAAGGGTCCTTATGTTGCTGTCAAGAGACCTCACCAGCACCTCCTCCAAGGGTACCCATGTTTTTTCAAGGTATGTGCAATTTTATCATGGTTTGAGTCCTCTACAGGAAGATGCAGTCTTTCTACAGGAAGGCGCGGATTTTCTACAGGAAAGTACAGACTTTCTACAGGAAGGCCGAACTTTCTACAGGAAGCTCTGTGTTCTACAGGAAACTTCCTGTAGAAGTTTTGGACGGCCCAGAATTCATCTTAAAAGGATATTTAGCGACTATGGATTGGTTTGGATGCATGCAAGCCTCTGTTGGCACCCTTGCACATTGTTGTCACCTTGCTCCACCATCCTTGTCGACATGCGACCAAGTTCCCTGCACCAACAAAGCAGATCGATGAGTTCTCGCGGGAAAGCCATTTTCAAAGTTAAACAAATGCTGGGATCTCATACCGCAAGCATCCAGAGCTCCGGGAACGTGATTCAAAGGCCAGAGCCTCCGTCGTGCAGCATGCACCCAAGGAGAAAGGACTGTTACAAGACACCTCGTGGGAATCCTGTAACAGTTCAACCTCCTCGAGTGGATACCATCCACAGCACCGCCATCTGAAATAAAACGCGGGCGCATGCAAGCAAAACATCCACTCCATCGTGGGCAGCCTGTAACCCCGAGCCTCCGAATCTGTGTAAGTCGCATGCAGCAGGTAGATCCACTTACCATCGTCCAAGAACTGGAAAAACCGTGTGCAACCATGCAGGTAAGTGTCTCAACCCTTCCTTCCATCAAATCGCATGAATTTTACTTTGAAATTGTTTGCATAGCGTAAAATTGAATGGTTGAGCGGCCGTATGGCCAGTCGACTGGCCACGTCAGCTAGTTAAAGTGTAATTGGATGTTTGGGTGGCGGCCACGACAAAGAGAATGAACGGTACGCACATGAGAACACTCTCGTCAGAAGCTTGAGTTTAACAGGAAAAGGCGGCGGCAAATCTGTGGGAATGGATGCGGCAGCAAGTGAATACGCAGGCGAATGATGGATGACGTCGCCCAACGGTCCGGCGGGGACAGCTCATCCCCCGCGCCACGGATTGCGCTGATTCAAAATCTAATCGGCTAGATCATGTGCATGCATTTATCAACCATCACTTCAAACTCGAGTGGCTATTCTGATCTCCTCTGCGCTTTGATACGTCGAGCTGTTGGCTACCAGAACGCCGGTGAAGCACACCTTGTACGCGGGCCAGCGACAGTCCTCCCCGAGAATTGCGCACTGCTCCTACAGGAACACAGTTTCTACAGGAACGCAGTTCTACAGGAACGCAGTTCTACAGGAACGCAGTCTACAGGAACGCAGTCTTCTACAGGGAAGCGGGTGCCTCACGAAAAAAGGTGGCCAATTAACGAGGTAACCCTGAACTCTTCATGCAACTGGTTAGTAAGAGTGGCAAGACCATCGTCCACAGTCTGGTCATAAAGATATCGGTGAAATTGTTGTTTGTTGTGCCTATGCTGTCGTTCTACAGGAAGTGAAGTAGACTGTGTTGAATTTTGTGGATTATGTGCATGCTCTGTTTTAATAGACCAAACCTCTTTTGCATTTGCCACCTTTAATTAAAACAACCGTGTTCATCATGCCGGGTGGGTTTATAAGACGGGAACCCACTGATGCAACTAAACTAAGGGAAAACCCGGCAGTGGTAGAGCTCTTCACCAGAGCACAATGGATGCCTTTTTGTGATAAGCTGCAGGGTTACGATGATGAAGTGGCCGAAGAATTCTTGCAGGCTCTGAAGCCTAAATCCCAGACACTGGCTACAGTGAACTTCAGAGGTCTGAGCCTCAAGCTCACCCCGCAACATATCAGCCGGATCACAGAACTTCCTATGGGTTTGCCGTGGGATAAGGAAGAAAGAAAGCTGAGCCAGCAGGCAAAGAAAGAATTCTTTCCACCCGAGGAAGAATTCTCGGAGGACAAAAATGGGGTGCGAAGAACGAGCCTGTTGCCACCTTGGAATGAAGTCAGTTTGAAAATCATGAAATATATCACTTGTGAA
The DNA here is from genome assembly GCA_031772625.1 of Pinus tabuliformis. Taxonomy (NCBI): domain Eukaryota; kingdom Viridiplantae; phylum Streptophyta; class Pinopsida; order Pinales; family Pinaceae; genus Pinus; species Pinus tabuliformis. The sequence goes on from CM062819.1 coordinate 1,768,399,832, forward strand.
GGTCGTTTCAGCATCGTGTATGCATATCACTTTCGGCTGCTCACCGAATTGAGGCACCGAATTGATCTTCCTGTAGAACAAAAACTGAGCATCCCTTATTACCTACTGCAGTCTCTAATGGAGTGTGCCACAAAACTGAAAGAGGGCATACCAGATCAGATAGCCCACCATGGGTTGATCAAGCTTCTTGTGGAAGATGCATTGCATTCATATAAGGTCCCCCTCTCATGGGAATCCTTCCGGAATTTAACAAAAGATGGAGACATTAAAATGTTGATCGAAGAAACGGGTTCCTCCAGCGGTGAGGAACAAGAAGCAGTGGCCGAGGAACAGAAAGAAGAAGGCCAAGAGACCCCGACAACAGTACAGAAGAAGGAACAAAGGAAGAAGCATGAGGAAAAGGAGGACCAAGAAAAAGGTGGCACACCTATCTTGTCAGCAAGAGAAAAGAGGATGAAGAGCAGAATGGACAAAGCTGAGGTGGTCCACGTCAGCCCAAGTACCTCAACAGCACCTGCAACCAAAGCAAAAAGCAAAACTCGGGCAGGCAAGCAAGCGGAGTTGGAGACACCTGTGTCTACAGGAAAGCAGAAATAGGCTCCTACAGGAAGCCCGAAAACAAAAACAAAGGCTTCTACAGGAAGCCCGAAAATCATTGAGCAACAGGCTTCTACAGGAAGCCCACGAACAAAGACAAAGGCTTCTACAGGAAGCCCAAAAACGGAGACAAAGGCTTCTACAGGAAGCCCGAAATTGGAAAAAGGGGCTTCTACAGGAAGCCCGAAAGTCATTGAGAAACAGGATCCTACAGGAAGCCTGGAGACAGAGAAAGGGGCTTCTACAGGAAGCCCGAAAACTACCAAAGCAGGGGCTTCTACAGGAAGCCCGGGAGTGGCTAAAGCCGGGTCTTCTACAGGAAGCCCAAAATCGGGAAAGAAAGAATCTTCTACAGGAGGCCCGAAATCTGAAAAGGAGGGGCCCTCTACAAGGAGCTCTGAGAGAGCAAAACGCAAGAAAGAGAAGGCTGGTATTCTTGAAAAGGAGGCAGCAGTGGCGCTGGCCGTCCTCAGTACATCTCCAAAACCGAAGGAGAAGAGGGAGAGGGAGACCCCTCTACCATCTGAAGCAAGGAGAAGCAAGAGGATGACCACGGGCAAGCCACAGCCTCCACCCAGCAGCCAAACCATTTTAGGGGATGCCCCTACTTCACCCAGTGCAAGAACCCCCTCTAAAACATCAGGCACCCCTGAGAAGGGAAGCCCAAAAATAACTTCCTGGACACGAAAAATAGGCCAATCGCCTTCCGAAGCCCGGCTCAAGGAAATGGGGAAGGGGGAAGAAGCACCACCTTCGTCACCACCAGGGGCAGCAAAGGCAGGGCCGCCAAAAACAGGAAAGGAAAAGCATGATCCGGGCTCTAGTTCTCGGCCAAAGACGAGGAGCCAGAGCAAAGTTGCTCAAGGATGAGCAAATAGTTTAGCTGGGGGGTGATGATGAGCCCCAATTTTTGGTACAATTTGGGCTCATTTGGCCTACTTGCTCTGCTCAAACCATTCATTTTTTATTGCTTATGCATTCATTTCTTGGTTTATTCGTGTTGTTTGTAGGAAGAAGGGTAGGCATTCTATCTACGTGACTAATACATGGTGATTTCAGGTTTTTGGCATTAAAAGGGAGCAAAGACCACGAGAAAGGAGACAAGGAGACAATGAGGTGGCACTGCTGGTTTTTAGGAGAGGATGTCCACAGTCTTGGGGACCCTCCTCGTGATTCCCACCATAGCTCCGAGCTCCAATCCATCTCCCCACCGAGCTTAGAGGCAGCCAACTGTTCTACAGGAACAGCAGTTATAACTGTTCTACAGGATCAGCAGTTTAACCTTCAGTTGGACAGCCGAGCTCCACAAATCAAGGACACCTGTTGGATGATCATTTTGCATAAATACTGAGGCCGTAGCCTTGGATAGGAGCTTTTTGAACTTTTGTATTACTCTTGTAATTGGGAAGTACGGGCTACAGCTCGGTGTTTGTTCCTTTTGTAAGCCAGTTTTGGCATGACATCAGATTTTCGTTTATGAATAAAGGCAGGCAGATTTTGATCTCATTCTGAGTTTCTAAGGGAGCTATAGCTCTCAGGTTAGGGCCCAACCTGAGAGCAATAGATCTCCTCGGTGTTGTAATGTTGTTTGCATTTCGTTCCAGCACTTTGAGTTTTTACTTTAACATGCAATTCGAATTTACAGTCTGTTAATTTAGTCTTTTTCGTGAGGATGAATAGGATTAGTTTATGGTGAATTTGCTTTCAGTTACTTAGATTCGATAGGAGCATAGTTATAACTTATTGGAGCTCCAGCAAAAGGTTGTTAAGGCTCACTGCCATCTCTGTTAGGGATTGGGGTGCAGTCCATAACCAACCACCAAAAAGAAACGCAGTTCTTCTCACTTCCATGCAAGCTGCAACATAGACATTTTCGTTGAAGATCCATCCATGCACTTTCGATATTGAACCATACTTCTACATTCCACTTCCATGCACGAGTTTCCTTTCTTGGTTTTCCATTGTTGTTCATAGGTTTCATGGCACAGTTATCACAGGTTAATGAATTCTCGCTTTTTGGTGCATAAGTCATTTGTTTCATTTACGCTGCTCCATATCATTCCACTTCCTTCTTCTTCTTCTTGATCTCTCTTCAAGTCACCCACTCAGCCTCTGTCCATCTCATTTATCCTCCAACTCATCTATTGCCACGTAGCTTCATTTACTTAACCTTTCTTTGATCCCATCCTTCCAAGCCATCAAACCCCTGCATACACTCTTCCTCCATCTGATTTCTCTGCTCCTGAGCCATCACCAGCTCCATCTCCATCTCACCTATCCTCCCACACCACTCCAACACTTCACCATCTCCCAAAACCTCCACGGCCAAACATCCTGTAGAATTGCACAGACTTCCTGTAGAAATCCCTGAGTTTCCTATAGGATCCCCTGCAGACTTCCTGTAGAATCCTGCAAACTCGGTTGCTGAGCATCCGAATGTGGTAGACTTCTGTGGATCGATGCTAGAGACCCTCTGGGACCTCCCCTAGCCATCCTGACCTTGCCCATGCTTTCCTTCCATTCCAACCGCTCCTGCACAACCAAACCCTAATCAAAAGCATTGTCACAATAAATCCAACCACTTAATGAAAACATACAAAAACATGTCTTTTCAGATGCAAGTAGCTTAGATGCATGTATTTCAGTTCACTGCAAGTAATGGCATCATTGGTAGAAGTTTCATTCACATTTTTGCATTGTAAGGGCCTAGCTAGTCAAATTAGGGTTTACTAGGGTTTTCATGCTTTGTTGACTTTCAGTTCCTTTCTGCAACTAGATTAGTCTTCTTTAAGTTAGCTTTCATCCATCATTCATAAAGCTTCTTCTGTGAGCCTATAGAAGTTGGCTTGAGCCCTAGCGGACTTGTGCCAGCTGACCAAGTGACAGCTGCGACAAGAGCTAGTACTTGTGCATACACCACCGTCGCTTCCAAGTTTGTACGAACTACCGGGTTGATAAAATTAGAGATAGGAAGCCCCAGGAGTTGTAGCATTATTGCTACAATACTGGAGCCCACCAGCTGCCCAGAAGTCTGTGCACTTCAACAAGAAAGCATTTGTTCCTCAGCTTCTTGCAAGGTTCCAGGCATCCACTCAATCTGGTTCATAATTTTTTCTATCTTAGGCCTGTGAGTGTGAATGTAAGGTGTTGATTTGTTCTCCACCCTTTTATTAGAGATGATGCCCCATGGGTCATAAGACCATGTGAAGCTGTGAGTGAATTTCATTTCTTTCAATTTCTTGCTAGCCTCCCAACCTGTTGCCCTGTTGTTGCAAATAAAAGGGCCAATCTAAGATTTGATCCTAAATTGAGACTTCTTCTTTGCTGCTACAAAATGTACTTCATCTGCATTGATCATCTGACTGATACACTCAAGTGAAAAGATCCTCATGGGGAGGAACTTTGGCAGCTTGTAAGGGGCCAATTCACATTGATATACCCTCAATTTTGTGTAGTTTTGGTATAAGTACGAATCTCCTGTTCTTGCTTGATCTGTTAGCTGCATAATCCTTTTAATTTCTTCACTTATTCTAGGTTCTATTGTTCCACTGAGGAGGCTCATAGTTGGATGGACAAACATATCTATGAATGTTTTGTATGTGAAGTTCCTTTGATCCTTCATTACTAAGGTTGTCCAGAAGATGACAGATTGGGGTTCTCCTTCTTCATTCAACTTGGTCATTGCAAACTGAAATTTGTCTGCCTGAAAATAAACAAACATGTACACTAATACTGAAGAATTTGAAACACTTCCTCTGTGGTGAAATTTATGAATTTCTCATGGATGGCATCTGCCAAGAACTAACTGAAATTAAACAAGATAGAGGGCTTTGCATCAGATGACAATATGGACAGGAAACCTATTATGGCCTCATCAAGCCACTGATCTGAATAATAGCCTAGTAGATATGAAATTATAGTGACTATGTGCCTGGTTCTATCAAGGACAGTAGAGGAGGAATACAAAGGAATTTTTCTAGGCAGTGGAGTCTGCTCAGTGATGAAGAGTTCTAGGGCATTATCTCTTTTTGAAAAGTCTAGTCTCTCGTACATTTCACTGAGGATTTCATGGGAAAAAGAAGAGGCTTCTTCAATTATAGGAGCTTGCATCATCTGCATTATAGATTTGATGCTAGCCTAAGCTGCAAACACCATAATGATGCAGCCTAAGCCGCATATACCCATAGTATGAAAATTAAAATTGCATGTCACACTATTTGTGTCCCAAGATTAATCACTTGATCCATGGTGAAAACCCTCTATAACCAAGGTTTAATGTTCTTAATTGAACTCAATGAGAAAATGTTTGATTTAACTTATCCAAAGTCTTAACTTTAATAAACCTTTGAGCAGAACCCTTCATAACCTTTGGTTAATTCTTAATCCTTATAACTCAACCTTTCTATTGATTTTATTACGCGCAGTAATAAAATATCATATAAGCTTCGACTCTGATTTTAGTCAGTCGCGCTTATCAACCATACCATGGTCTTTAGACTTTGGTTAAACTCAACTTAACCCATAATACATTATTCCGCTCATTTCTATTATAACTCTCCTATAATAGAAATATTCCATAAACCAACTTAAACCTTACCTTTCCGCCATTCCACATACCTTTCCACATATACCAATACTCCCTTTATTGCGTTCAATCTACATCACTGATCTGTCTCCTTGATCCAACAGTTATCGCGTCGTCTACTCACTTCTTCAAACTGACTCCTTAGCGCATTAAATATCCATCGTTTATTCCTCCTACCTTAATCCAACGGTGATCATGTAATCTCGCGCAGATTACATGCATGATCGATATTAGACCAAGAGCACGTGAGAAAAGTGGTTTTCTCTTTCCACCGTGTGCTACGTGTCACCTACTGAAGGTAATCGTGTGAATTTTATAAATACCGCTTACCGCTTTGAGACCGCGCGAGATACCACTTATTGTTTCTGTAGACTGCTCCACTATTCTACACGTGGTTTTAATCTCTGCCATCCATCTTCTTAACTTTATTCTACGCAACTTAATCCTGGCCGTCTATCTCCATCACTCTCATTCGTTGATCTAATTGATCCAACGACTGTGCTTCGCTACTACATTCTTTTGTTTCTTACTGTGTAATAGTCCATTTGTTCGGGTTTCTACCTATGTATTTGTTCTCGCCTTTTGGTCTTTGATTGTTTTGATTTCGATCTTCAGCTTCTTCTTCATTCCTTCGCACCTTTACGCTTCTGTTGTGTAACTCTTTTAAGTTTTAAGAACCCTTACAACATACCTTCCCTGTAACATTGAGGTTTCTCTAATATTGTCTGTGTATAAACTCGTAACACACTTCTCTGCACTTTATCTTTGGTTCTGCACACCTACAAACCTATGTTATGCATAATTACTTCTAATTCACCCACAATTCATTCAATTACTCCATTCACACCACACAAACTCAGAAATCGAGTTATCTGTATTAATAAACAAATAATTACAAAAGGATTCCTTTCTAGCCTGATCTTCACTATCAGTGGCCTTTTCCTTTCCTACCTGTAGGCTTACAATCAACCCTATATAACTAACTCATTCTCTAACTCCTAGCTAGCTAACCCTCTTTTATGCCTTTTAGGCTTACATTTATACAAAAGGACTCTATAAACAATTCTTGGTTTAGATCCATAACCTTCTCAACAAATCCCTAAAATCTCTTCTTTATCTCTAAGGATCCTCTCTAATCCAAAAAATCGTCAACTAATTCTTAATCTAAGATTTTAAAATTAATTTCTAGACCTATCAATCCATATGAACTCTCAACTGTCCTAATTCTCTCATGTTCCCCAACATTCAAGAACATTTACAAATATGCCTCACAATACTTAATTAAATCCTATTCTTAATATCTCTCATTAAAATTACTCAAAACCTTAATAATTACATTAATTTAATATTCAGGAAACCAACTTCCTTGAAAACACAAGACCCCCTAAGTTAACTAGAATACAATGAAATTGTTGAGTTGGATGCTCCTACATCAGACTCCCAAGGTTAAAATAATCATGATCTCTTGATCATGTGCTTTCAATCTTTGTCCTCCTGGATCCCATACTTTGTTCTGTAGTCTGTCTTTGGTTGTTGCTGTTGTTTGTTGTTGTTCTCCAAGTCTCCACACTTTATGCTGCATTGCCCCACTAGCTATGCTCTCACAGTTTGCTGCTGTCTTTTTCTTGTTGTTGCTTTGCTTTCTTGTTGTTGTCTTCTCCCTTTGAGACACTTTTCTCATCAATTCCATCATCAATTCAATTTCTATGTCCAACTCATTTCTTTGCTGGACTTTTTTCTCTTCCTCTCTTACATATCCTTTGCAATCTTCATCGGGTTCTTTCTTCCCTACTGGTTCTTTCATCCATTTCTCTAGTAGCTCCAATTCTTTCTCCCATTCACTAATCCTTTGATGAGATTTTAGTCCTCCTTCTTTATTGACTACCTCAACAGCTTCCCTGGTTATCTTCATTGTTCCTATCATCATGATGGAATGATGATCCTTTACTATGTTTTCATCTAACATATTCTCTTCTTCAAGTTTTCCTTTAATCTTCTACTGGTTACCTTCACTTTGGAGTTGTTGGATCCTTACTACTACCCTTACATCCTTACTCTGAACTTCCATCTCATCTCCAAATAACCTTTGTTCAATTTCTTCGATCACAACATCACACTCATTCATTCTATTCACTATTCTTTCAAACAAACTATTGGTTTGTGAATTAAAACACTCTTCTGTCTCCATGTCTTTTAAAGACTCTCTGCCACTGTCAAGTGTTGTTGTAACCATTTCTTTTCTATTGCCATTTCCTCCTAGCAACTTCTCCAGCAATTCAATTTCCTCTTTACATTTAGCAAGTGTTTTATCACAATGCTCTTCATTTCCAGCTTCATCCTTTACATGGTCACTATTGCTCAATGATTCAATTGGATTGTCTTCCATAGACAATTTTGTCTCATTCATCTTCACATAAATAAGTTCTTGTTCTCTCCTTATGTTTCCAAAAATTAATACTTCCTCAACTCCATGATGTGTAACCGTATTTAAGAACTGTCCTCCTTCAACACTTATAATCCCTGTATTCATACAACAATTGTTAGTTTGAAAAATGTAAGGCTCAACAGCCTCAACTAAAGTTTCACATATCAGCACTTTAGGCTGAAATTCATCCTTCTTCCACAAGGAATTGTCCTTGTTTTGTAACAACTCCAAATATCAATTCATCAATAATTTTCTTATGTTGCAACAATTCAATATTTTCCTCATATAAGAGACATTCACCATCATACTTTGCTCTAGAATACTTATCTTCTAAGAAGTACTCTTCATCCTCTGTCAGTACATCAGTATGCCGATCCAAGTTCTCCTCTGAACTCTGGTGACTTTTATCAATTTTTATGACAACTTCATAAGACTGCCAATCCTTTGTAAAACCTGCAAACAAACCAAAACTATTAGATTCAAAAATACAAGGTTTTATAGCCTCTTATGCTACCTTTGTCCACATTTTCTCATGCTGCTTTGAACTATCCCAATAGTTCACTGATCTCCATTCTTCATCTTCACCCAGAACTTCCCCCTGTTCTGCTTCACAAATAGAAACTTCCATTTCCAACTCAACTTCTTTGAGTTTTTCCACTAGCCACTTCACATGCCTTTGTTGTAGCCTTCTTTGTAATTTATGCCACTTCACTGCCTTTTTCCTCAAGACCCAACCTTATCTTTGGTTTTCCTCTAGCAGCATCCTTAATACATTGAGTTGTTCTTTTAACTCTGTAATCTCCTTGTCAAGCTCCTCTTAACTCATCCTCTTGTCGTTTGCCTTGGCATCCTCCTTCTTCACTTTTCTTCTGTTGTGGTCTTCCTCAGAACCTTTGTTACCTCTGTTATGACTATTAGTAGTCATCTCCTTCTCTATCTTCATGAGTTCCTCACTCACTTACTATGAGTTGCATTAAAGCCTCTGCAACAGCAAGTCCTCCCTGCTGCCACTTACCTCACCAAGCTTTCCTTTGTACTTGGTCTTTTGGCAAGCACTTGGTTCTCTATTCTCTAGAACCTCTTTGAGCACTTCTCTCTGCTCCTTCTAGGCTTCAACTCATCTGCACCTTTTAAGAACACAATTGTCCTCTTGTACTTCAATCACAAATGAAATACTAGGTTCTGAACTTTCACTCAGAAACTCTTACCAGCTTCCTTCATCCCTTAGCAATTCTACCCACATCCTCTATGGAATTGCCTTTATGATCTTTTTGTGAGTTGCAACAAAACCTCTGCAGTAACAAGTCTCCTTGTTGCTACACATGCCTCACTAATCTTCTCTCCTCTGAGCTTAGTCTTTTGGCATCTCTCTGGTTCTCTCTTCTGGAACCAATTGAGCACTCCTTGCTCTAGGTTGCTCACTCCTTGCTCTAGGTTCTTTGCATGATCTTGTTCTACCATTCTCCTGCACTTTGAATGGATTGTTCTCTATTTCTTTGCATCTGCAAATTCTCCCAATATTCTGCTACACTTTATCTCCATGTGTCTACTATTTGTCAAATTTAAAATCTCATGTCCTCTTGCCTGCTTTCATCACCATTCACCTATATACACACCTTCAAAACATAACTCTGTTCTAAGTTTCTCAAAGAAATTTTACACACAGAATCTCCTTGTTTTGCTTTGATACCAAATGACGCCAGCCTAAGCTGCAAACACCATAATGATGCAGCCTAAGCCGCATATACCCACAATATGCAAATTCAAATTGCATGTCACACTATGTGTGTCCCAAGATTAATCACCTGATCCATGGTGAAAACCCTCTATAACCAATGTTTAATGTTCTTAATTAAACTCTATGCGGAAATGTTTGATTTAACTTATCCAAAGTCTTAACTTTAATAAACCTTTGAGCAAAACACTTCATAACCTTTGGTTAATTCTTAATCCTTATAACTCAACCCTTATATTGATTTTATTACCCGCAGTAACAAAATATCATATAAGCTTCGACTCTGATTTTAGTCAACCGCACTTATCAACCATACCATGGTATTTAGACTTTGGTTAAACTCAACTTAACCCATAATACATTATTCCGCTCATTTCTATTATAACTCTCCTACAATAGAAATATTCCATAAACCAACTTAAACCTTATCTTTCGGCCATTCCAAGGACCTTTGCACATATACCAATACTCCCTTTATCGCATTCAATCAGCATCGTTGCTCTATCTCCTCGATCTGACGGTTATCGCATTGTCTGCTCACTTCTTTAGACTGACTCCTTAGCAAATTAAATCTCCATTGTTTATTCCTTCTACCTTAATCTGATGGTGATCGTGTAATCTCGCGCATATTACATGCACGATTGATATTAGACCGATAGCACATGAGAAAAGTGGTTTTCTCTTTCCACCATGTGCTACGTGTCACTTGCTGAAGGTAATCGCGTGAATTTTATAAATATTGCTTACCGCTTTGAGACCACACGAGATACCACTTACTATTTCCGTAGACTGTGTGAGATACTACTTACTGTTTCCGTAGACCGCTCCACTATTCTACACGTGGTTTTAATCTCCACCATCCATCTTCTTAACTTTATTCTACGTGACTTAATCCTAGTTGTCTATCTCCATCACTCTCATTCGTTGATCTGATTGATCCAACGACTGTGCTTCGCTACTACATTCTTTTGTTTCTTACTGTGTAATAGTCCATTTGTTCGAGTTTCTGCATTTGTATTTGTTCTCGCCTTCTGATCTTCATATGTTCTGATTCTGATCTTTAGCTTCTTCTTCATTCCTTCGTACCTTTACGCGTTTGTTACGTAACTCCTTTAGGTTTTAAGAACCCTTACAGTATACCTTCACTGTAACATTAAGGTTTCTCCAATACTGTCTGTGTATAAACTCGTAACACACTTCTCTGCACTTCATCTCTAGTTCTGCACACCTGCAAACCTATGTTATGCAGAATTACTTCTAATTCACACACAATTCATTCAATTACTCCATTCACACCACACAAACTCAGAAATCGAGTTATCTGTATTAATAAACAAATAATTACAAAATGATTCCTTTCTAGCCTGATCTTCACTATCAGTGGCCTTTTCCTTTCCTGCCCGTAGGCTTACAATCAACCCTATCTAACTAACTCACTCTCTAACTCCTAGCTAGCTAACCCTCTTCTATGCCTTTTAGGCTTACATTTATACAAAAGGATTCTATAACCAATTCCTAGTTTAGATCCATAACCTTCTCAACAAAATCCTAAAATCTCTTCTTTATCTCTAAGGATCCTCTCTAATCCACAAAATCATCAACTAATTCCTAATCTAAGCTTTTACAATTAATTTCCATACCTATCAATCCCTATGAACTCTCAACTGTCCTAATTCTCTCATGTTCCCCAACATTCAAGAAAATTTACAAATATACCTCACAATACTTAATTAAATCTTATTCTTAATATATTTCATTAAAATTACTCAAAACCTTAATAATTACATTAATTTAATATTCAGGAAACCAACTTCCTTGAAAACACAAGACCCCCTAAGTTAACTAGAATACAATGAAATTGCTGAGCTGGATGCTCCTGCATCAAGATTTAGCATCAATGGTAAACAATATGTCTCTTGTTGGGGCTATTACTGCCCTTTCCTGTGGGTTATAACATTACTAACATTTTCTGATCAATTGTGGGCAGCTATAGGTTTTGGCAAAAATATAGAAAGGCAAATTTGTATCCCAGAGTCCTATATCATCCATTTCATCAAAAAATTTGTCCTCCCACCAATAGTAGATGTCAAAGAGATCAAATTCGGATATGGTTTCATGTATCTTGAAATCTCTGTCTGCAAGTGGAATATGGTCCAAGTCCACTGGTGGGTGCACCATTGGATTGAACAACTCCTGTTCTTTCCTCTTCGGTGGCATGGTTGTCTTCTGCAAATTTTTAAACCTAGACTGTTTTTTGAATTTGCAGGTGAACTGTAACAGAAAAGGAATGAGAAGAAAAGGGAAGCCAGAGAGGGAAAATAGCAAGGGGATGAATAGAAAACGGGATTCAAGAAGGGGGATGTTTTCAAAACACAGAGAAGTCCAACTTTTTGCAACGGTGTTATTGTTTCACTGTGTATGCATGAGCAGGCCTTCACCTTCTCCTGTGAGAAAAAGAGAACATAATCAAAACTCAGTAAATGGGTGAGATGATGCATTTGTAGTTTCGGAGAATCCCCATTGGAGTGGCCTGAAGTGGCGCGGGTTCGTTGGCTAACAGCCCAGCGAATTAAATGTGCAATGATATAGCACGAGAATGGAGGTGATAGGCGGATGGGACAGGGTGGCGTCGCTGAGCGGCGAGATTGGTGAACGGTCACAATGGAGGGGTGATTTATTGGAAAGTGAAAACCACTTTTCGGAGGGCCTATGGAGTGGTAAGTGGAATGAGCGGGGGGGTGCGAAATCACGATAGCGTGACACGTAATTGGTCCAAAACCACTAATTACGGACACCCTGTTGGAAATAATACTAAGATGGGGGGTGAATCAGTATTAGCAAGTTAATAATATTTCATTTCCATATTCTGATTCATATACACTGCTTCAGTTAAAACCTGTGTGTATACGCAACTGTATATAAGGCAACAAGCGTATATCCTGTAAACTTATAATTTAGTTAATTCTTCATATGTTGATCTTTAATCTGTGCATCAGAACCATATAAATAGTAACCAGGAGTAGTAAAAACAGAACAGACAGTCACACATATGAACACAAGATATAAGGTTGAAACCCAATGTGGGTGAAAACCACCTGCTACAATCATCTCTATCTTCCTTTTAATAAGAAACTTCTTTTTACAATATTTTTTACTAGTGCAGTCTTATACCAGTATGCAGGCTTCTACCTACAGAAGGCTACAACCTTCTCTTGTTCTCCAGCTTCTCCTGGAAGGGAGCTACAACCCCCTTAGCTCTTGTACTAGCTGATGTACTAGTACGTAGGTGCTGACCTACAGAAGGCTACGACCTTCTCTTTTCTTCTAGGGACCACGTTTCATAAATTTTCAGACTGGATCCATCAATAACATAAATCAAACATCAAATGTATCTGCATCAACCAATCTCCTTTGCACCAATAAAAACTGGATCAAACAATCACTTCTCATAATGATATAACCAGAATATAGTAACAGTAACCAGAACCCAAGCCAAAACCCAGAACAATGCAACAGCAAACATAAGTAGCTAAAATATATTTTATGAGGTGTACGCTACTTCAATGTGTTGAAACTGCGTGCGTACGCACTTTACGCAAGGAGAACCTGCGTATACGCTTTTTTGATATGCAGAACCAGCATGTATACGCGCCTTTGCTATAGTGAACCTGCGTACAGATCTGTAAGAGATCTATTCAAACATCAATTGTACCCAGATCACCATATTTACAGATTATGACATGCACCAATTATTCAGATAAAAGATCAAAACCACACAAAGATACTTCACTTCAAGCCTTAAGATCTTGACCCATCAATAGATCTTATCCTTCATCAAGCACTGAGGTTCATCCTTAATTCAAATCTAGCTATGCCCAATAACGTGTATTCTCGATCTTGCTCTTCCTAAGATATTCAATACTTGAGTGCCTTTTCTTAATGATATTCTCCTCCTTTTATAGTCTTAGGCCTTACTCAATACCATGGTCCAAAACCACTTAGAATCAATACCTTGGACCAAATACCTGGGGTCAACACTTTGGACAAGATACCTTGGACCAATACCATGGATCACAATACCATGGACCAAATACCACGGACCAAAACCAAGTTTTCCAACATGTACGCGTCTTTCCTTCCGTGAAAGTGCGTGTGTACGTTATACGCGCTTTTTGGTTAGCAAACACACGTGTATACGCGACTTGGTCAATGGGGAACCTGCGTATTCTTTCTTTCTTCATTTTGTGAGCTTGAACTGATCTGTCATCTGAGTGAGTTGCCATCAAGGACAACACCTGTGTCATAGCGCCAAATCTGTGTCATAATGCCAACAATCTTCCCCTTTGGACTTGATGGCAACCCCAAGTCACTTTCCCCCTTTGTCATCAAGGGCAAAGGGTTATGCTTCCCCTGAGTACATGCTGAAATCTCTGATATGCTAAAGTGTGTTGTCCATGATCCCCCTGACTGTAAGCAAGGTCTGCAAAAAGATGTTCTACAAGAAGAACATGGCTCTATACATCATAAATCACCTTCCTATCACCAAAGACTCATACATGCATCCATCTCCCAACCAAGTGGGGATATACCAAATGTTTATACATGATAAAACAAGAACATTACATCATCCACCCCAAGCATAGTGGGGAAACAAAATAGGTCATTTCATGACCTTGATAATAAAAGACATGAATGACATAGAGACAAAATGTCTAAAACTAGACTATGATAGTTATCAACAACTATCATCAGCAACATCTGTCAATCACCATCCAGACTAGCAACCATGATCTCCCCCTGAACCTGTTCCACCTGAAACAAAACAACTGTGAATTTGTACCAAGATCTTTTAAGATAATGCCAACAATGCATTATTAGAAGTATATGCTCCCCCTGAACCTGTGCCAAAGATTATTGTCAGACCCATATCAGACTCCTTTCATCCTGAGTCTGGCCCACTATTTTTCTTCAAACCAACATATACGCGATTGTGTTCACAGTAACCTGCATATGTACGTAGATACACTTCATGAAAATCGCGTACAACCACTTTTCTCTTAAACAGATAAGTTTCAATAGCAAGATGATGCATCAACTACTCCCAACTTTTGTCTGAGATATTCAAATGTCTCTCTAGGTAGTGGTTTGGTGAATATATAAGCAACCTATTCTTTGGAGGGAACGTACTCCAATTTGACCTTTTTTTCAAGCACTTGTTCATGGAGAAAATGATATTTGATAGCTATGTGCTTGGTCTTGGAATGTATGACTGGATTCTTTGAAATACTAATTGCACTTGTATTACCACATAGAATGGAGATGGGTGGAGTGCATGTAATCTGAATGTCTTGCAATGTTTGCATCATCCAAAGGAGTTGTGTGCAGCAAGATGCAACAGCCACATATTCTGCTTTAGCTGTAGATAATGTAGTTGAACTTTGTTTCTTGCTGAACCAAGACACTAATCTAGAACCCATATAGAATGCACCACCACTAGTGCTTTTTCTGTCATCCACGCTTCCTGCCCAATTTGCAGTTGTATATGCATGAAGTGTAAGATCTGTATCTCTATGATACCATAAACCAAAGTTTTGTGTTCCTTGAAGATATTTGAAAATCCTTTTGACTGCCTGAAGGTGTGATTCCTTTGGATTCACTTGGAATCTTCCAACTATTCCCACTGCATGCATGATGTCTGATCGGGTACCTGTTAGATAAAGCAGACTGCCAATCATGGATCTGTAGGTAGGTTGATGTACTACTGCTGATTCATCATTTGAACTGAGAGTGCATCCTGTTACCATAGGGTTACATACTGGTTTAGAATCTTCTGTGCCATATTTTTTCAAGATCTGCTTGAGATACTTGGTTTGTGATAGAAAAATACCATCTTTATTTTGTTGAACTTGTAAACCAAGAAAATATGTGAGCTCACCAAGCAAAGACATTTTAAATTCTTTTTGCATTACCAAAGCAAATTTTTGACTCATGGCTTCTTCATTGCTACCAAAAATGATATCATCAACATACACAACAAGTATTAGCAATTTATCATTGTCAATCTTTGTATATAGATTGCTATTAGCTGATCCTTTTGAAAAACCTTGTTGATGGAGGTATTAGTCAAGATGGTAATACCAAGCCCTTGGAGCTTGTTTTAGACTAGAGAGAGCCTTTCTGAGTCTGCATACAAGTTTTGGATCATTTCCAAGGATGAATCCATCTGGTTGCTCAATAAGATATAAACCAAAAGAATCTTTTATTTGAGTTGCGAATTCTTACAGAGATATAAGTGATATTTGTACCATAATGAATAATTTTCTATATAAATGTATTAGACATACTAGGATCTTACTCTAACTTTTTGAATAACTGTCCAAACCTCTTTGTCGTTCTCCCATTCATCCCTTGCTTCAGTTATCCAATCTAGTTGGATAATAGAAATGGCACATAACAATGCTTCCACATCCTCATCCTTTCTCGAGAGTGCATCTGCAGCAACATTTTTCTTTCCTTTTTTGTAGATGATTTCAAAGTCATAACCCAACATCTCTATGACCCACTTTTTTTCTCTTCTGAAGATAATCTTTGTTCCAAAAACTATTTAAGACTAACATGATTCATTTTTACCTTGAAGTGTCTTCCCATCAAGCATGGTCACCATTTATTTAGTGCATGTAGTATTGCCAACATTTCCTTCTCATAAATAAGTTTGTGTAAATACTTTCTATTGATTCGGTGAATTTCAAAAGAAATGGGTCTTCCTTGCATTAAAACAACACCAATTTCATTTCCTAAGGCATCACATTCCACAATAAAGGTTTAGTGAAGTTTGGTGTAGCTAAGACCGTTGCTTGGCACATTGCCTCTTTAATATGTTCAAAGGCCTTAGTTGCTTCTAAATTTCTATGAAAATGCATCTTTCTTTAGTAATGTTGTTAGGGTGCTGCTATTCTCCCATAATTCTTAACAAACTTGAGATAATACCATGTCAACTCGAGAAATCCTTGAAGAAGATTTAGGGTTGTGGGTATTTTCCATTCCTTAATGGCTTTAATTTTGTTAGGGTCTACTTTAACACCCTCATGAGACACAATGTCACCCAAATATTCCACCTCCTGTACTCTGAAGAAAAATTTGGAGATTTTTTCATATAATTGTTTCTCCTCCAATAGTTTGAGCATCTTGTAAACATGTTGAACATGATCCTTCCAAGACTTTTTGTAGATTAGTATATCATCAAAAAATACTAACACAAATTTTCTAAGGAAAGGTTTGAAAATGGAGTTCATCAAACCTTGAAATGTGGAAGGTGCATTAGTAAGGCCAAAAGGCATGACAAAAATTTATAATGACCTTCATGAGCTATGAATGTTGTTTTTAGAATATCTTCATTCTTCATTCTAATTTGATGATATCTTGAATGAAGATCCAACTTGGTGAATTAAATTGCTCCATGTAATTCATCCAATAATTCATGAATGACAAGAATGGGTATATTTAATAGTGAACTTGTTGAGCTCCCTATAATCTAGACACATATGGCATGATCCATCCTTCTTGTGCACCAATACTATTGGAGCAGAGAAATAACTTTGACTAGATTGAATTATACTAACCTCTAGCATTTCTGCAACTATACATTCAATTTCACTCTTTTGGGTATAGGGATATATATGTAAGGCCTGATGTTTGGAGGAACGCTTCCTAGAATCAAATGAATAGCATGATTATGATCACAAATAGGTGGGGGGATTTTGGGAGTCTCAAATACCTTGGAATGATTGTCCAAGACTTTTTGGAGATCTAGAGAAATAAACCATTTCTAAGTTTGAACCTTTGGTGAGCATAATTGTGCAATTATGCCCCGTTGTTATTTATTTAGAAGATTTTTCATGACATTAGAGTTGATTATCTTTCATGGTTTCCCTGTGATACCTCTTAATTCAACTTCCTTTCCTTCCCAAATTAAAATCAATAAAATTTCTTGAAAATTAAAAGTTGTCATCCCCAAATATTGTAACCATTGGACTCCTAGTACAACATCAGCACCACCCATTGGAATAGAAAGAATTGGACTATTCAATACATATTCCCCCATGGTTAGCTTGATATTATGGCACTTTATAGAGAAATTTATAGTTACTCCATTTGCAACCATCACTTGACACTCTGGTGTTGGATATAGGAACCAATTCAATTCCTTTGTTATCTTACAATGAATAAAATTATGGGTACTATTCGAATCAATCAATGATATCACCTTTTTCTTCTTGATATGTCCTTCTATCTTGAGAGTTTGAGGAGTGGTTGTTCCTACCATTGAATTTCAAGATATGGTCGGATTCATTTTTTCTTTCGCCAGGGTTGGTTCCTGGTGTATATCCTCTTCTTTTAACGTTTCTTATTCCTTTTCTTCCTCCTCTTCACAATCTATTATAAAATAATTTCTTCTCAGCACACTTGTGACCTTTAGTGTATTTTATATTACAGCTGTAACAAACCCCTTTTTCTCTTTTTTCTTCTAATTTTGTGGTGTCAACCTTGTAGGTTGTGTAAGGCTAGGAGCAACAACACATTCATCTTTATAGTTGTGAGTGGTATACTTCCTTATTGCCATAATTTTGCTTTCAATTTTTCTTGCCACCTTGAATGCCTTCTCCAATGAATCAGGTTCCCAAAAGAGAAACTCATGTTCGATGTTATACTTTGATGTCCCTATGAGGAAATCAATCCTAAGCTCCTCTGGAATATCATTTACCGTGATATGCAATTTTTGGAAGTCTTCAATGCGCTCCGCCATTGAACCCTTTTGTTTGAGATTTATCAATTGGCTAAAGAAGGTGTTGCTCTTTGTATCCTCATAATGTGTTATCATTTCCTTTGTAAAAATTGACCAAGTGACAAGTGGTTTAGGAGAAAAAATCCATCGATACCATAAAAATTGATTGGTTTCTAAATATAAAGTTATAATGTGTACCTTTTGTGTGTGTTGCACATTATGGAGATCAAAATATTTGTTGACACCTAATCTTCATGATTGGGTGAATTTATGTAAATAATTAAATTAGGAATGTGAATAGTCATCGGGAGATGAACTGAACAATCACTCCCTATTGTATATAACAAAGACCTACCTAATGGAATAAAATGAATCAGTTTTTCTGCCTAATGGAGTTACTGCTTGGCCTGACATGGTATCAGAGCCAACTCCTTTTTTAGCTCTCATGCTCCTTGTAACTCCTCTGTCTGTCTGCCATATTCCTTTTACCTGGCTCTCTGTCAGCTAGAAGGTGTCTGTCCATGAATGTTTGATGATTTGCCAAATTCCATTTATAAAACCTGCGCCCTGCTCTTCTGAAGCGTTGTCCTGTCCAGCGCTGTCCATACTGTCCAGACAGAAGCGCTGTACGTTAAAAATTTTTGTGAATGGCCCTGACATGGGAACGTTTGCGCTGTCATCCTGACCTGGTTTGAAACGTTTGCGTTGTCTTTGTGAATGGTCTGACATAGTATTCCACACTGATTTGTGAAGGTCCTGACGGTATTGGTATCAACGCTGCCTGACGGTATTGGATGAAACACTGTGATTGAACGTTGTTCATTCCTTACGCCCCCACCTGTCTTTGGTATCAACGCTGCCTGAACTGTCTTTCCAACTGAGGCTGCGTTAATAACGCATATCGTTCCTTTTCTGGGAGCTTAGAATATTTGTTGATTTTTCTGCTATTTCTTAAACACTACACTGCCGGTTTGACATACCTGTTGAGGATTTGCAGAGGAAATTTAGCGTGGAATGCAAGATTAAAGAAAAGGATGCCAAGTCGAACGAATGGGCCTATAACGCCAGACTGGACGCCGATTCAGTGAAATGCCCAGCGTATTTACTGCTTCCTCAAGCATTTCGTTTCGTTGAGCAGTAAGGATATCACCTATTGTGTAATGATAATGCCTTGGTTCGACCTCTATCTGAAATCGACTAGAATTTACTTACTCAATGGCCCTTCAATTTAGCCCTACAAACTTCAATTTTCGCCTGCCTGGACGCACATTAGAGATAATGTCTGCTCGGCTTGCCCTTTATGTTTGATGTTACTGGCTCCTGATTCCAAACTAATCCCAAGGACGTAAACTGTGAATGCGGCTTAACTACGCATTTTTCTTCCTCGCATACATGCTAAGACCCTGGTTCGAATTTTTGCTTGAGCGCTTGATGTCAGGGATGTTGGGTGTAACCCTAGACCACCCAAATCTCTCTTTCAGTCGGGGTTTGTTATAGATATAGCTCAGCAGGAAGCCTGTTCGAATCACAGATCTGGTTGATTTTTGGGTTGAAATTAAGGCCGCAGATTTCAATTACTTAATTGGAGGATTCAAAATTTAAGCCGTAATCGCGGACAGTGTTGGGTTTGATTAGTTTGAAATGGTATATAATGCATTAAAATGTTATATGTAGTAAATATTTTTTGGGCAGCGAGGTATAATGTTTGTAATATTTGAAAATACATACATATGTATTACACCATAGTGTTGGTTTCATAAAGCTGTTTTCAAAGTGACTAACATAGTTAACGCCCCTGCGTTTGACTGTGTTTAATATATTGTTTGAGGCCAGAATACATTTTGATATCAGAATCAATTTTCTTTTAGTAGCAGAAGTATTTTTACAGCTCTTGGATTTTACAATGCATTCAATCATATCTATGGTGGGAATAGTTCTCACTGGCAAGGAGAACTATCCTGAATGGTCCCGGATGATAAAACACACCCTCATCTTCAATGAGTTGTGGAAAGGAGTGTGTGTCGGAGAAGGAGACAATGACCCAGTACAGCCTACCTCAGACAAAGAGCTCATTATTTGGGAAAACAAGAACAGCAAAGCCTATGCATTAATCGCAGCATCTGTAAATGAAGAGGTGAGTCACCATATTTCGTCATATTCAACTGCCTTTGAAGCCTTACAAAAGCTGAAAGAACTCTATGACTCACATTCTGCACTTAAAGTTGTTCAACACATGATTAAACTCTTCACTCTTGAACTGCAAAATAATGATCCTCTTGCTCTTGCATCTGAAGTAAAGTCTATAATGCATGATATCAATTCCACTAAGGTTGAGCTGGATATCCCTCTTATTGCTTTTCTCAAGGTACTTTATCCTACTTACTCCAATTATCTTGAGTCTTTGCAAGCAAATGGCAATCTCAAAGATATAACCTTTGACTCTCTTGTGAAAAAGTTTGCTGAAAGAGAGAAAGATTTTGGAAAGAAGACAGCCCCTGAATCTTCTGAAGAGACTGTGTGCCTTGCTCATAAAGAAAAGCATCCTGCTCAAGATTCTACAAGAGGAAGACGTGGACGAAGAGGAAGAAGAAGATATTTTAGAGGCAGGGGGGGCAAACATTCTCAAGGAGAAAAGGCAGATTTGCACTGCATTCGCTGCAAAAGAAATGGATCACATGATGCCTCTACATGCAAGCTACCATGGGACAAAATTGCACAGAAAGGAAATCAACATAAAGGTAAAACTGATGATACAGACAAAGGTAAAGCACCTGAATCCGCTCACTATGTTGAGGCACAATGTAACATTGGAGTAAATGAAGATTTGTTTAATGCTTCACTTGCTTCCTGGAAAAATGATTAGTTGCTTGATTCAGGAGCAACCTGTCACATGACTCATAGAAAAGATTTTTTTGAAGATTTTACTGACAATGTTGATGGAGCAGTATACTTTGCAGATCAATCAAAAATCAAGCCATTAGGGCTTGGCACAATCAAGCTTAAACTGCCTGGTCTTCCGACTTTCTTCTAAATCATGTTTTATATCTCCCACAGCTCAAGAGAAACTTGTTGTCCTTGGTCCACATTCGCCAGCAAGGTCACTCCATTCATATGTTTGATGGCAAGCTTGAGGTAAGAAAAGCATCTGACCACTCACTTGTCATGAGGAGAATAGAAGAAGAAAGGCTTCTCAAACTGCAAGGAACCTCTGCTCATGCACAACATTTCTCATATATTTCTCATCATGAAGAAGGTACACTTCCATCAAGTTTATTATGGCATGCTAGATTTGGAAATTTAAACTATGACAGTCTCCGCTTATTGAAGAAAAATGGTGTTGCTGGTTTGCCTACAATTCCTAGGAAACTTAAGCAATGTGATGCTTGCATTCTAGGAAAGCATAGCAAACAGTCTTTTCATGATTCACATTCAAGAGCACATAGGAAGCTTGAACTCATTCATTCAAATTTATGTGCTCCAATGCCTGTTCCTTCTACAAATGGAGATAAATATATCATGACATTTATTGATGACTACACTAGAATGTGTTGGGTTTATTTGATTGAAGAACAAATCTGATGCTTTTCAAACATTCAAGAATTTTCATAAATGGATTGAAAATTATGCACAATCTCATATTGGGTCTATTCACACTGATAATGGAAAAGAATACACATCAAATGAATTTGAAAACTATCTTCGCCAACATGGGATCAAACATCAAACAACCGTGCCTTATAATCCCCAACAGAATGGTGTAGCTAAAAGAATGAATAGAACAATCTTGAATATGGTACGATCCACGCTTTTCTTCAAAAATGTAAAGATAATGTTTTGGGCTGATGTTGTTCTATGTGCTGCATATATAAAGAATAGATGTTCATCTAATGCTATAAGAAACAAGACTCCTTATGAATTGTGGTATGGACATGTTCCTTCGGTAAAACATCTCAGGGTCTTTGGTTCCACCTATTATGATTTGATACCAAAGGTACATAGAAACAAACTTGGTGCTAGAAGTCGTAAGTGTATCTTCCTGGGGTATTCAAACACCTCCAAAGCATACCGACTCTATGATGAAGTAAATAAAAAGTTTTTTGTATCTAGAGATGTAATTTTTCTTGAATCATCCAAAACTGACAATGTTGTTGAGCGGCAACTTGATTGCTTGGATAAATTCGCAAAAACAAAATCATTTCAAGAATTTGATAATCAGATTCCACATCTTGAAGGGGGGATTCCTATACTGGATCAACATGTGGAATATTCTTTTGAAGAACACTCTCCCCCGCATGAAACTCCAACAACGGATGATGCTTTAAGTGATGTAATTGATAGAATTGGGAGACTCAATCTTGATTCAGCCCCAACTCAATCAACAGAGCAGACTGTACCATCTCAGAAAGGTCCCCCAAAGTGGTTGACGAAGACACTTGAAAGTGTTCATCCTGATGAAATTGGAAAAACAGGAACCAGAAATTCAAACCGACAAAATGGAGGTGATGTAGATGACTCTAATTCACCTGTTGATATGGATGTTTCTTATGATTGTGAATTGAACTTGTCTACAGAATTTGAACCAACTTCCTTCAAAGAAGCTGCTTCTCATGATGAATGGAAAGAAGCAATGCAAAAGGAGTATGATGCCCTCATAAAGAATTGCACTTGGAAGCTGGTTGATCCTCCATTTGGAACCAAACCAATTGGCTGCAAGTGGGTCTACAAGAACAAGTATAAAGCTGATGGCTCACTTGACAAGCACAAAGCTAGGCTTGTGGCAAAAGGTTTTGCACAGAAGGAAGGGGTCGATTATGAGGAGACTTTTGCCCCCACATCAAAATGGGCCACCATCCAGACACTCTTTGCACTAGCAGCTCAGAACGGTTGGAAAGTCCATCAAATGGATGTAAAAACTTCTTTCTTGAATGGATATCTAAAAGAGAATGTTTTTATGTCCTAGCTTGAAGGATTTGCTTTGAAAGGACATGAACATAAAGTATGCAAACTTGTGAAATCCTTGTATGGCCTCAAACAAGCACCGTGAGCCTGGTATGAAAAACTAACTGAGCATCTTTTGAAACTCAATTTCAATCATTTTGATCTTGATGATGCAACTTTATTTGTCAAGAAAGTTGGCAAAACAGTTGTATATCTTGTGGTATATGTAGATGATCTTTTAATGACAGGGAACAATGAAAGTACATTGCATCCATAAAGAAGGAATTTGGAAAAAGTTTTGAAATGACTGATTTGGGCTATGTTCATTACTATCTTGGCATTGAAGTAACCCAACATCCAAAGTCCATATTTCTTTCTCAAAAGAAATACATTGGAGATTTGTTGAACAGGTTTGGCATGACAGAGTGCAATCCTCTTACTACTCCAATGGAACAAAACTTGAAGCTCACATCGATTGAAGGAAAGGAATTTGAGGATGCAACAAAGTATAGACAGCTTGTAGGAAGTCTCAATTACCTAACTACCACCAGACCAGACATTTCATTTGTTGTTGGAATCCTCTCCACGTTTATGCAAAAGCCTTGTGAGGGACATTGGTCTGCTGCAAAAAGAGTTCTAAAGTACTTGAAGGGAACTCAAGACTTTGGAATCAAGTACACACAGGTGGATGACTTCAGCTTGATCGGATACTCTGATTCAGACTTCGATGGAGACAAAGAAACTGGGGTATCTACTTTAGGATATGCTATGAGTCTTGGATCAAGAGCTGTCTCTTGGAGATCACGCAAACAATCAGTTCCAACAGATTCCACAACAGAAGTAGAATACGTGGCAGCAGCTGAAGCAACAAAAGAAATTGTGTGGCTCAGGAAAATTCTTGAAGATTTGCAGGTAAAACAAGTACAATCAACTCCACTCATGATTGACAACACCTTTGCAATAAAGTTGGCCAAGAACCCAAAGTTACATGATCGAACAAAGCACATCAATACTAAATATCATCTGATTCGACATCATGTTGAGGCCAAAACAATCCATCTCCATCATTGTTCCACAAATGAGCAAATCGCAGACATCTTCACCAAAGCGCTTGGAAGGGAAAAGCTTGAACGATTCAGAATGATGCTTGGACTCACCGACATCCCTTCAGATTAAGGGGGGGAATGTTGACACCTAATCTTCATGATTGGGTGAATTTATGTAAATAATTAAATTAGGAATGTGAACAGTCATCGGGAGATGAACTGAACAATCACTCCCTATTGTATATAACAAAGACCTACCTAATGGAATAAAATGAATCAGTTGTTCTGCCTAATGGAGTTACTGCCTGGCCTGACAATATTGCTCCACATATAGTATCCATGTTACCGGATCCTTGCCATCAAAATTCCTCATTACAATATTTGGAATATGGTGGGTCTTCAATCCAAATTTAGTGTCTCTGGAATCATGATTAATATTCCTTTTTTTCTCATCATGAGTTTCATCTAATACCTTTTCGCCATTAGGAAACATTGCTTGTCGCAACTTTGTCAAACCTTTCGTCAAACCTTCCATGTCTTCTTTCAATCCATCCTTCAAACCTTCCCTGTATGCTTTTGATCCATCCTTCAAATCTTTCATGTCTGATTTTAAACCATTATTCAAACCATCCATATTAGATTCCATTTCATTTTTGGTTACTCTTTGCAAGAGCGAAATTTGTTGCACTTGGTCTCATAATTTTGATATATCATGTTGCATTTATTCCTCTTCTTCCTGCATCATAGTAGAGCTTTCAATTTTCTTACTAGGTATTTTAAGTTTCTTGCTTCAAGTCATTTTGGAATCAACCAATGACATTTCTGCTTCAATATGCCCCTTGAATCACTTCAAATTGATTTTACAAACAAAACTTTTGCAAATTTTTAAAAAAATACAAACCTTTTTCTTGCTTTATAGGATCTCAATATTGAATCTATTGTAGCTCTGTAATTTCGGATCTGCAAGGTCTACAATTTTGTCCTATGGTAGCCCTCTAAGTCTTCTTTCCAACCCCACAAGTTAGACTATGATTGGATTCTTCAAGAAAGAGTTATGCCCAATCTCCCACGATGACTTGATTATAGACTAGTTCATTAGCGCACACTTGTACAAAATTCCATGTGTCACTGTTTTGACCTTTGACTCTAAAAATGATACACGACAAACTAAAGTTTGTGAAATTTCAGTCATGTTTTATGAAATTCAAATCCGATGCTCAGAGAGAAAGTTATGATGATTTTCCCTAGGTCACCTATTTGAGATTGAATTCTGGAGCCTACAAAAACCCTAACTTCCTAGGATCATATATCCAAAATATAGCTAAAAAATATCTAAAATTCGTACACGATGTTCACCATGATTTCGGCTCTACATGGTCGAAATTTCAACTTCAGAATCCTCGTATAAAAAAGGTTATAGCGAAAATTCCAAGATGAGATGTTTGAAGAAGCGAAACCCTAGAATTCAAAGCTTTGATACCAAATGTTATGGAACCATCTCATAAAATATAAGAAAATATAGATCAATGACTTGAGAGTTAGTCTCTTTGAGGGGGAAACCTCCTTTATATCACATAAATGAAAAATTCTTGGATGATGTAAATGACAAGACCTCCTTAGTATATATTGGAGTCTAAGGGTCACGATATAATCAGAGCCTACATAAAAATAATAATAATAGTGGGCTTATATGGGGCACAACAATAAAAATATGGGGGCTACATGCACACAACAATAAAAATAGGGTGCTACATTAACAATAACAATAAGGGGGCTACACTAGTATTATAGGGACCTAACATTACCATGGTACATGAGTCCTTGGTACTAACATAACCATGCTATTTTCTCGTGGTATTGGTTTGTAGATTACCATGGTACAAGTGTCATTGGCATTGGAATAACTAAGGTATTTTCCCATGGTATTGGTATGGGGATCACCATGGTATAGGTGTCCTTGGAATTGACATAACCAAGGTATTTTCTCGTGGTATTAGTTTGGATATTAACATGGTATAGGTTTCCTGGGTATTAGCATAACCATGGTATTTGCATGTGGTATTGACATGGAGAATTGTTGAGGATATTTTGGCTTTTACTTATGTGAAAAAAAATGGTGTTGCTAGTTGGTTGATGAGTTGATAGTGTGATTTAGAAAGGGTTGCATTGTGTGAGTATGCTTTAGACCTATTGGTGAGCAAGATTGCTTCAATGTATGAGTTCTAATGGTAACAGAATGAGCAGATCTATTTGTTGAAGCAATGTACTGATTCATAATTTCAGATAGCAGATTAGAGAAGTAGAGAGCTAGAGCAAAAGGTGTTGGTAGAGATGGAGCTTGGTATAGCTCCATATTTGATACTTTCACTTTTACAAGTTCTGCTGATGCATTTGGTACATATCCATTGTGTTTTATCTTGTTGATTGTATTATGCAGTAATCATATTTTGGAGTGAGGGTTTGATGGATGGTTGAGTGTGAGTTTGTTTTAGTTGTTGGTGATTATGCTATTCATATTTGATGCATGCATTGTAGCCATTATTTTTCTAGAGTGGAGAGCATATGATTGTGGTGATTTTATTTGATTTGTTGATGATGAATTATTGCTAGGGATCCTCTTACAGAGTTGAATCAAGTTGAGAGGCTAAGTCTTGGGATCTAATATCAAAATAGGTGAAAACGAGGTCTACATAAAGTAGAGAAGTAGTGAATTCATGGGTGTGGAGCTGTGAGTACAAAGTTTCAACGAAAGGAATAGTTTCTCCATCCAATCAGAGTTAAATAGTCCAATCAAAGTTGGGCAAGGATCGTTGATCGTGGTGGATTTCAGTGGATGGTAGCCTGTAGATCTGTGTGAGAACATAGTCTTCTGATCTGATTAGTAAAATTGAGTCTCCTAGCTAATTGGTGTTAGCTTATTGATATGAGGTTGAGTCTCCTAGATGATGGCAGTCAACAATATATGTAAAAGACACATTTTGCTTGATAAAAGATTCGAAGGAGCGCAGCAACATCAAGGGTGGTCCACCAAATATCTTGTGTCTCTTGTATAGATGTATTTTTGATGTGTTGATTATTTTTTCTCTCATATTATTTCGATTTAGCTGCTTACATGGTTTATGTTTGTTATGATTTATATTATAGATGCTGGTTAATGGTGCATGATTCAGTAGAAAAGTTTAAAGTGGTAAATTTGATAATAATAATACACACTATTGATTCACCCCTCCCCCACTTAGTAGTGATCGAAGGTTTCCAAAAATTATATCCTATTGTAACCCTCTGAGTCTTCTTTCCAATGCCACAAGTCATACCAAAATTGTATTCTTCAAGCTAAAGTTATGCCTAGCCTCCCATGATGACATGATTATGGATTGGTTCAGTGGAGAGAACTTGTAAGGAATGACACATGTCATTGTTTCAACCTTCGGCCCTGAAAATTATATACCAAAAACTATAGTCCGTGGAATTTTAGTAACATTTTATGAAATTCAAATCTGATGTTCTTAGCGAACGTTATGACGATTTTCCTAAGATCACCTATTTGAGATTAATTTTGGAGCACGCAAAAACCCTAACTTCTTCAGAACATATCTCAGAAACTATAGCGAAACAAATTTCAAAATTTTTACAGGAAGTTCATCAAGATTTCAGTTCCACATGCTCAAAATTTTAGCTTTTGAACCTTCGTAGAAAATAAGTTATAACGAAAATGCAAAGATGAACTGTTTGAAGCAACGAAACTGTAGAATCCAAAGCTCGGATACCAAATGTTATGCAACCAACTCCCAAAACATAAGAAAAGATATGGAAATGAATTAAAAATTATCCTCTTTGAGGGGGGAAACTCTTTTACATTACATAAATGAACAATTATTGGATGATCCAAATGATAAGACCTCCTTGCCATATATAGGAGTTTAAGGGGTCACAATATAATCAAAGCCTACATAATAATAACAATGTAAACGCACAACAATAACAATATTAGGCTTCTATGAGTCACAACAATAACAATTTTGGGGATATATGGGAACAACAATAATAATAGGGGGCTACACTAACAAAACAATAAGGGGGATACACTAGTATTATAGGGACCTAACATCATCATTGCCCCAACATTTGGAAATCCATTGGTTGTCCATTATAAATTCTTGTGTAACAATTCTTCTTCTAACTAGATTTCTCACCACAATCTCATGCATGTTCTAAAGAATGACTTCATTAAGTAAGAAGTGTTTTGGTTTTACAACTTTGCAAAGTTATCTCTTTCACCTATTGTCTTCTCTTCTACTTAAGATCTTATGTTGGCATAATCCAGTGATAGTTTAGAAAAACTTAACTTCTCCAAGTCATTCATGTATGGTAATTCTAATCTGAGGATGATATATCTATTTCTTTTATTATCATGAAGATATTATCACGACGTGTAATTGACTAATGACCAGGAGGAGACAGGATGGAAGTACATTTATGGAGATATTTGTTTTGTGTTTTTCTTGGGTCTGAAACTCATCTTTTTACCATGTAAGTATCTCAATTCTCCATCACTATTTTTTCCAATGAAAACCTTGCAGTGAAACACAAGGGATACTTCAGCACTTTCATGGATAGCATCCCTAGTAAACCACTCAACATAGACCACTACACCTCACCCAAGGAGATATGATCCAAGCATTGACTGGTATTGAACTAAGCAAATACCCAACAACATTGGGAAAAAATAGTTGAGCTACCCCTTGGGCAAAGTGTCTTTATTATATAGTTGACATGTTCACGATTTTGATTGTCATGCTTACAATTTGTATGATACTGGGTATTATAATTTATTTGATCAAAATTTGATGTTTTCTTCAAATTTGATCAAAATTTGAGGTACTCTTCTTTTGTGTGAGATTTTGTCTAGTGTGAGACACTGTTCTTATTTGTAAGTAAACATTGAGTTGATTTCAAGCTAACAAAATTTTAGACCTCACTAGGATTTTGTCACAATTTCATTACTACCTTCTTTTGTACCAAGTTCTCCCTACCTAATGGTTAGAAGGGAAAATATACTTCCATATTTGGTTCTTTAATCCATTTTATTCTTGCCATAATTTCTTTATTACCTTCTTTTACATAAAATTTCCATCACTTCTGGTTCATCTTGCAAATCTTTTTATTTAATTCTTGAATTTCCCAATTCCCATTTTTTTCCTTGGTTCATTTTCATCATGGCATCAACATTTGTTTGGTACTTAATCTTTGTTGGGTGCTTTTTGTGTCTATACAATATTGATGGTGTCAGATTGTAGATTAACTCTTGATCAGAGTTATTTCAACAATGCATTCCTCAATGACGCAATTATGTAGGGATCAAGCATGTACATCTTTATGCTCTAATGGTAACTGGGATTACTAATGAGATAATTCATGCACAGGCTTTATTTGAGAGGCTGGGGATAGAGAAGGAAGAGGGAAGAGGCATATATTTGGGAGATATGAATATTAAAGCAAATATTCTCATTATGAGCACCACCACCACTACTAATGATCTTCATGTGAACAGTAGCAATTTCTTGGTTGGCGATGATGTGAGTTGAAAATTCGCAAAGGTGAACAAGAGATTGAAATTTCTTTACTGGTATTCATCAACGTTGAAAATGGTATGTCTGGCATCTCTTACATGGCACCTTGTCTATCTCTCATCATACCTCAAGATCTTATCTTAACTCGACTCCTGCTAGTGATATTTCCAAACAATTTTGGTAAGAAAATATGTCATTGCATGCTGTAAAATAGTGTAGAGATGGTGGATGTGTATATAGTAGTTTTAATGCTTGCATAACATATTTATTATTTGTAACAAGTTGTAAATAATGATTCAATGTTTTGTAATTGTAAGTCTCTTTCTATAAATAAATTCTCTGTATTTAAAAGGTTCAAAGGTTCTTAGATGGTTTTTCCCAATTCAAAGGTTCTTGGATGGTTTCCCAATAATTTTCAGAAGTTTTCTCCAATTCCTACACAATGCATGAAATGCCTAAGACAACCTTTTGAGAAAGTGGTTAAAAGCAATTTATAATTTCCATTGATTAACACAAAGAATTTGGGGAGATAATCCATTTTGAGAAGGTGGTTAAAAACAATTTACAATTTCCATTGATTAGCACAAACAATTTGTGGAGATGGTCCATTCTAATAAAGGAGTAATTTGATCTGGTGGTTAAATTGATCAACAACTTAGTTTAGTGTTTTTTTTAAAGATAAAAGTACATTTTAATGAAGATTTATGACGATCTAATTTCCAATAAAATAAACTGGGAAAAATCTAAAGAATTATTTATCTTGCAATAATTATAGTGTATTTTTTTCGATTGATAACTATGTTTTTAATGCCTCTAAAGTCTTATTCTTCACTCTTTCGATCACATTGTTTATAAAAAAAATTGAGTACCTAAAGTTCAACATAGTTATTTATACCAATCTCCAAGCCAAATTTAAATCTCAAAAATTATGAAAAACAATATGCGAACTACACCCACAACATTTTCTCTTTGTCTAGTCTCATTCTCGAGACTTTTGAATTGGAGGATGAACTAGAATCTTGTCACCAAAATGATTATACAGTATGCAAACTACACCCACAACATTTTCTATCCATCCTCGAGAATCTGAATTGGAGGATGAACTAGAATCTTGTCACTAATATGGTTCTGTAGCGCAGGAGAAGATTTCACATATTAGTTTAGCTCATGAGTTGCATTAACACGAGATTCTAAAAAAACTCAGAATTCCTTGCAATCCATATTCACCAAGAGGTCACTACGACCATAGCATTGATAACTTTTAATTCCTCGAGAATTTTATTTTTAAGACAACCCTTCAAAGTATTCTCCAAATTATTCCCTTGCCAAATAGCTTTCACCCTTTACATTATTTTTACTTTTAACCAAAGCTCTCTTGTAACTGAGTAGCATATTGGGAGATGATCTATACTTGTTAAAAATTTCTTACTTAAAATGCAATGATCAAGACTATGTTAGTTTCTTGTCTTTTAAAATCAGCCATATAAAAATTTTGGTTTTTAGTGGTTTATAAGAACTTTGGTTGAATTGAACCAGTGATTTAACATCTAGAAGTGCCTTAACATCGCACCCGATCACCATCTATCCAAGATCGCATGGACACAAAGTGAATGCTTAGTGAAATTGTATTAATTACTAATTTATTGAAAAAAAAAATTGAATTTTTTTTTAAATTATATATTAATCTCATTTTTATGTAAAGAAACAAACATTTACTAAATATTTTAAATTTATATATTTAATTTTTTATTGGTTTAACTATTATGATGGAATTTAATTTTTACATTAACACAACTCACATGTTGCAACATTTTGAATACTCTATGCAACTTTAAATGATTTGTTTCCCTTGTAGGTCATTTATATTTATTACCATTTAGAGTGATCACTCTAAACAATGGTGTAATCCAAACTCTAACCGCACTACTACCTCACCACTTGTTCTTATACCAGATTGAATATCTTCCAAATCTGATGACACCATTTTTGTTCACCTTTTACTATTCATGTTTATTTTCTTTCTTGGCATGGAAAAAAAGGACATGACAAAATGACATCCCACATAGTCGGGGCCCTTAGCACACTGGACCTTTGAAGAGATACTTGACCTTTGAGTCCATTCAACCAGTTGAATTTCGAGCTCATTCTACCAAACGATCCTCGACCTCTAGTAAGACATTAGAAACCCTTCTATTTCAAATTTTATTGTATATATATTGGAAGGGTGAAAAAAAACCCCAAAACACTATCAGCATGCCTTGGCACCTCTTGGTGCAAATGTTAGTTCTATCTATGGAAGGGTGCAAGAGGTTTCTTTTAACAAAGTAAAACAATCAATGTAGCAATCACTTTATAATTGAAAACTACCAAATCATGTTCCTAAAGAAATTTTAGATGTAAAAATAATTTAACAAATGCAACTTTCACAAGGAATAAAAAATGCCTAAAACAATTTGATTATGATATGAAATTCTTCTAAATTTCACTTGTGATTCAAAGGAAATAAGGAATGTAACACATAACCCAATCTAGAAGATGAAGTGCATTTCATTTTTGGTCCGTTTACAATCCAAAAAAGAAAAAGAAATAGAAAAGAGGGAAGCAAAATAATGCTTTTTTATTTTTTTCTCTTATAAATGATCCTAAATGCAATTGATAAAGGACAAAGGAAATCAAAACCACTTACTACAGGCCTTAAGCTCTCATAACAAGGAAAAAAAACTTACTGAAAAATAGAGAAACAAGTTAAAAAGACATTTAAAATTTGAGCTACATGAAGTACATGCTCATAAATGTACATGCTCTATTTATGATGGAAAAATGTGTAAAGTCTGGTAGAAGGTAAAATTTTGCCAAAAAACTAAAGTTTATTTAAAAATAAGAAAAGTATCAATTGCACCAAAGAAAACCCTAATAAGAAGAACTCAGGGACTTCTCCCTAATAGATACACCAATTTAGTTGAAATGAAACTCACCTATTGATAAGCAAATCCTCTCATTAATTGGATATGCACCCATGATAGATAGTAAACAGATCACTACCTATTTCTCCTAAAGCTAACCATATAATTTCATACCATAATGAGAAATGGAAGGCAAAAACCTTATATCGGCTGTTATCCATTGTATTCAATGGATTCTTCTACATCCAGCGCTAATTAAGATGCTTCACTTGTTCACTTACACGAAAAATAAGAACTTTCTCAAACCTGCGTGATATAAAAAATGGAATATAGCATGATACAAGATCTAATCTTAGTAAGATCAACAACAAAATCCAATTCAAGGTACAAGCTACATCAATAAATTTGAATTTTTTTATGAGAGAGAGTGAGATTATAGATTTTTATAACATGAAAGGGATTATATTAATTTTTTTTAAGGGCGGGATTGTAAAACCTTTTTAAAATAAAAGAGATTATAATAATACATAATTGTTAGCTTAATATTTATAGTCATCTTCCTAGCTCCCCTACATGCAACTCTTCTCCTTGACCATGATCTCACCTTGTTCAACCATCATGACCAATCACTATATTGCAATGATAGAGTACATTTGGATCTCACCTAGGTTCTAGTCACACCAATGCGTTAAAAATAACTATATGAATTCATATGCTTGTTCATGGAATCTAAGCTTCATCAATGTGAAATAGAGAGTGAATGAATGAATGATATTTTAACATCTATGAGATTAAAAATAGTCTACAGGACCACCAATCTCCCTTCTTTTCACCTTCTATAATTCAATCATTTTCTTACTCAAATTAATGATGAATTGACCCAGCTTTCTAATTGTGTCCTCGCTCCCTCACTCATAAGGCAATGCCAAGGAATCACACAAAATTTTAGGGGCTAATATTCACAGGTGGGCTAATTTTCGACACTTTTTCCGAAATTCTTTAACTCTTTGCTATGTGTGGGACATGCATTGAGGCAAATATTACTTTTTTGCATATATTTGTTGTTTTGTCTCATCCATGATTTATTTCTTCCACTCATGCCTTCATTGAAGATACATTTAGGTCATCTACCCACGCTCATTTGCTCAATTCTTTTTAGGTACCTTATGAGACACACCATAGCAATTGCTTTGATGGGAGCTCTCCTCTTTCACTCAACGCCATCTCATAAGGAACCAAACATTTTATTTTGAACTTGCTCATGATCAAACATTTTTGGATTTTTCAATTTGCTTCCATTTTGAGACGGGGATGTTGCTAGCCCATAGTTCACACCCATATCATATCACTGAACAAACTACAAGCCCAAAAGACACTTCAATCGTTTTCGATTCCCATAACTTTGCCTCTCTACCTCTGTTTTGAAGAGCATATGATGGTTTCCACCCTCCTAAAATTCTCTTCTTTGTGCAGTTCTCCCAATTAAGCTTGTTGAAATCAATCCCAAAGTACTTGTCTTCATTTACATCTTCAAGAATGTTGCCTTCAAAGAAGAAGAAGAATGTAATGGCTCCAGCCTAACATTTGATTTGACAACTCATGATTTTGCCAATACTAATTTTATCTAGACAAAATATATATATATATATATATATATACCAGCATAGATCCATTTTAACTAGATCTATTCACAACCTAAAAATAAAATCACTTGAGATACAAATTTCTTTCAAAATAAAAGAAATAAAAATAAAAATAAAAAATAATCCTCTAAATATACTGGTATTAGACTCAACGTTGTTGTTGGAATTCAAAATAATACTAAGGAAAAAATATTATAATTTATAAGCATTTTGAAACTTCCATTGCTGTAAAAACAAAAAAAAAACTACAAAAGACGCAGTTCTCATGGGAACTCTTCCGAAGTGAATGAATGGTTGTGTTTGAATGATATTCTTGACTTTTTTCTAACAAGATCCTTTACTTCCATGAAGAAGCAGAGTAAATGTTTCGACTGTATTTGAATGTTTCTACTGTATTTGACAGCAAAAATGTGCCATGACGTTTCGACTGTAGTTGTCAGTGAATGTCGTGTGACAACAACGTGGCTTTCAAATTCGGCCCTCCATATGCCCTTTCAAATTCCACAATTTGTCTGTTTCGAGAGACAAAAAGTAAATGACAACCATTTAACTTCGTGGGCATCCGTTTCTGGCAGGCAACCTGAGGTGCCATTAATAGAGCATTTAAATTATTTCATTTCTTGGAATTCTTCACTCCAGTAAATCAAATGCAGAAATACAGGTATCGAAGCCGTGCATGCGAAACTCCACGTCCAAACAGTTGCTACCGTCCAACCGCTCCGCGTTGCATCCATTGATTCTTCAAATGATATTATATTGAAACTTCACCCCTGTTAAATGTCGAGAAAAATTTTATCAATTCATATATTCAAATGGTGTTTGGATGTGCAGGATTTTAAAATTAGATAATAATAATAATAATTTATTGAAATGTTTTTAAATCATTATGTTGTGACACAGCAAAATCAAGGTTGATAAACTAGTGTCTCCCACATAAATTTTGCAGAGAAAGAAAAACAAGTTTGTTATTATTTAATATTTGAAAAGAGAATATGGCAGTGGCACTAACATTATTATTAATACCAATCAGTAATGTTTGGTTATAGTAGAGCCTAGCTTCATTATAATGTTGTTGTTGGAGGCCTGTCCCCTTTTTGTTTTGTTGTTAGGAGAAATAAACTATGATCATATAAAAAAAATAGGCATGTATAATTTGGAATAGGTTTTTTTTAAATGATAGTAGTTATTTTATTTTAACAAAATATTTTTAATAATATAAATTAATTAAGCCCCAACGGATAGTTTAAATGGCCGAGTTCCGTTGCTAAGCACTTTCCGAGTTGGGAGGTTACGGGGTCAAATCTCCTCGACACCCTTGGGGTTAGGCCTGTTAAGATTGGTTCCCTTCGGGTGAAACTGCCCCGATATTTACCGTGAATATCTTAAAAAATATATATATAAATTAATTAAAAGTTAAAATTTATTTTTAATTAAATTTATTAATTAAAAAATATTATATCAAATGATTTATAATTTTTAGAATATATAATATTAATTCATAATATTGTAACAAAATTTATTTATAATTTCAATCTATATAAATATACTTTGACATACTCCATTAGTACTAGCTACCAACTTACCTACTTCTAACTTATCGTATTTCGCTACCTACTTCAACCTTTATCATCTTAATGATGTGAGCTCTTCCCAATTGAATGAATGGTTGCTGTCAGCTTTGGAATTGAAGAACAAGGGTCACCTGTTTGTTTCAATGATATTTTTGCCTTCTTAACAAAATCCTTTACTTGCGGGAAGGGGCAGCGTAAATGTTTCGACTGTATTTGACAGCAAAAATGTGCCATGACTTTTCGACCGTAGTTGCCAGTGCATGTCGTGTGACAACAACGTGGCTTTCAAATTTGGCGCTTCATATGCCTCTCAAATTCCATAATTTTTGAGTTTCGAGAGATAAAAAGTAAATGACGACCATTAGTGGCCATTAGTTTCTCGTGGCCAACAATATATGTAGTTATTTATTTATTAATGCACAAGGTAGTATTGGATTTTGTATTTATTTAAATTTAATGAGTAATTTATATGGTTCGTTTGAATATATAACATATGTTACTGGTATTTATAGCATGTAACTTTTTATTATAATAAAAAAATTAAATTTCTTATGAAAGGAAAAAAATATACACTTGTGTATTAATAAATAAATAGTTCCAGAAATATCGATAGCGGTTTGTAGAGAGCAACCTGACGTGCCAGAGCATTAAAAGACACTTTGAAGAAAATTATATCAATTCTTGGACTTCTGGAGTCCAATAAATCAAATGCAGAAATCCAAGGATGGAATGCGTGCATGCCAAACTCCACGTTCAAACAGTTGCTACCGTCCGACCGCTCCGCGTTGTATCCATTGATTCCCTATTTTATTTAATAATGAAACCGCATGTTTAAAAGCGCCCGCTAAATCTGAAGAATGTTTTGGAGAAACCCCAAGTTCGCGTGCAGCAATGAATCCGAATTCTATGCAACGCTGTTTCAACAATTATTTTGACTGGAAAAAGACAATCGTCTCGCTGACTCAGCATCACCCTCTTTATGCGTCCAAATCCTCTTGCTGTGCCAGGAAGGCATACTATTCTCGCGTTTCACTCAAAAATAATTTTAAAAGATCTTTAAAGATGGAAAATAAAATTAATTAAAATAATAAATAACTATAACAATCAATAATTATTTTATGATTGGGATGTTTTAGATAACAGTAGATCACAATAATAATGTGAAAATTCGTTGATGAGTTGTTGAAAAAAATGTCGGTATATGATAAAGTGAGTTTGACATTCGTTACATTGAATGGATATTATTGTGACAACGCAGAGTCAAGGTAGGTAAAGAAGTGCATCCGACATAAATTTTGCAGAGAAAGAAAAGACATGGTTGTTATTACTTAATATATGAAAAGAGAATGTGGCACTTGCACTAACATTTTTGCACATAACAATGGTTAATCATAGATCCCTTTTGTACCTAACATTTTGTTTTCTATTATTAATAGAAATCTGGTGTTTTTTCTTCCTGAAATAAAACAATTCTTAATTTTGGGTTGTACTAGAGGCCAAGTTCATTATATGTTAATTTTGGGTTGTTGTATAGCCCAATTTCATTATAGTGTCATTGTTGCAGGATATCACAATTAAGGATATTAAAAATAAAAGGGATATTATTTTTGTTGGTGGGGCATATCATTTTCGATGAGATTAAAAATATTATATATTTAATTTAAACTTCAGTTGGAATATAGGTCAAAAGTATTTTGAAAAGTTTGATTAACATTTTAGTACAAAGTGAATTAGAGTTTTAATATTATATGGTATATAAATTTCCATATATGTATTGGAAGATTTTTTTGTTTGTTTGTCAAGTTGTCTGTGATCTTCCAAGTTTAACCTATGGCTTGAGGAGCCGCGATCAGGGGTATCTAAGTCGTCAAAGTCAACAGGGCCTAGTCCACACAAGCCCTTAGTTGACTTGATTTTTTAGCATGTCTCCTCCCCTAGCATAGGGCATAACCACCCTCCATGAGGTTTGATCCTAGGTACCTTTGCTAACGAGTACCGTCCTCAATTGGTTGTGCTAGTGGGACTTGACTATTTACGAAAAAAAGTAATTAAGTTAAAATATTTAATTGAATTATTAGATTTTTAATGTTTTTCTTTTTAAAATGTATCAATTAACATTATTTACGTGATTGGTTTTTTTCAGTTATATATTAATAAGTAAATAAATTATTAGAATTTTTTTTTTTTGATAATGTATAGAAGATTGATCATAATTTATTAATATATGGTTGGAAATAAATTAGTTTAGTTGTATAAATTAAATGGGTCTTAAATTCCAATACACATCAAAACATTTACTTTATGATACATTTTACATTTTTTTAAACTAGGTTGAGCTTAGGTCGAGCTAGCTTGATATTTTTGAATGATAATAGGTTTCTTAGAGAAAAAATCTTCAACCATTTCTTCCTATAGTTTATCCTTAACTTATCACTAAATATAGAAATAAAAGTTATATGTTTGGGATTGAAACAACTATGGGACATAATTGTTTCCAATTGGTAGGTTGTTTCTATGATTTCAAGTTATGCAGAAAGACCAAACAAACCTTAGAATTAGAGTAATTCTTTTTCAAGACCTAAATTCATCCTTCCCTTTTCGTCCCTATTTTTGTTGAGAAACCTTTGTAGATTCTTGGCGATCCTTTTTCAAGACTTTGGAGATGATGTCAAGGGAGACCTAATGGTATTTATTGAGAAATATGGATCACTCTTCAAAGATTATAGGCTTGCCTCATGAAAACCTTGCTTGGAGCAATGATGAACCAACATTGTTTTATTTCAACACTAGTATAAAGCATCCTAGTGATTTTGATTCCTTCCTTGATTAGTGTGTGAGATGGATATTAAATTTTGATCACCTTATACTTGACATAGTATTATTTTGTTTTATAATCAACAAAAAGCGTAGAGTTCTTGGCTTGATATGATGTTAACTTGGTTTCATTGGTTCAATGATTATACTTCATTGATTATGATATGTTAAAGTAGGTTAGGATAAGATGAGTGTCATGCATATTGATTTTCTATTCTTCTTTGATTTTATTATTTTGATTTCATTGCATAATTATTTCATTATATTTTCTAAAAAATAAAAAATAAAAAATGGTAATTTAGTTTACATTTTGATATGTCACTTTTAAAAATTTTCTATTCTAGGATGACTAGATTACCTTATTACTATATCACTAATAGTTTCTTCTAGACCTATAAAATGTGAGAGTGATGTAGGTTACATGTCTATGAGCACCAGGGATTACTAGGATTCACATTCACTCCTCATTTGAGCTCATGGACCATACATTCTATGGTGATCATGTGTCCTCGAGTTTGAGCCAAATGTTACTCATCTAGTTTCATGGGTAACCCTTGGAGAAAAATTTCTCCTACATTGTAGCTTTCCATCCAGTGGTTCTACCACAATCCATAGATGGATAGCCTTAGATGTCTATCATTCATTTCTTAAGAAATACATCTATCCTACTCATCTGAGAAATAAGTGCTTTCATTTAATGTTTGAGGAATTCTAGTATGGACCACAAGTTGAAATTAGATTATAGATTTTTATTGGATGTGTACTTGTTCCTTTACTTTACCTTGGTGTTATCACATGCCCTTAGTCCAGTGTAACCTTCATTAGGGTATTTCTTTCACTATCTAGGAGGGGAACAAATAAGAGGTTCTAAAGATGGTAGCAGTCCATCTTATTCATAACTAACACTTGACATCATTCCTTGGTATCCATCATCCCATCTTTTTCATTGGTTGTTTAATCAATTGTATTGTTCCCTATTGGTCTTATCCTATAAGGCTAATGGGTTGAATATACCCAAGATTCATGCAACTATAAGAAAATAAAAAGAATCAACCCTATGTAGAAATGAAAAAGAATGTAAATGGATGTAAACCAAGAAAAAACCAATTATAGATTAAGCTCTATCTACTCTTACATAGCCACTTGTCTATGAGATTATCCATGCATATCCCACCTATCAACATAAAAATAACTCAGTAAACCTCTCTCAACCCTATTGAAATGATAAGATTCCCATCATTAAAGGGGTATTATATCATAATTATTACTTGATAAATCTATAACTCTTATTAAACGAGCCATGTCAAAGCACTAGGGCTTGGAAAAATAATGGTGAGCGAGGTAACTCAAGCAACTAAATACTCCCTCTACAAAGGCACTCATGGAAAATGGTTTGCATAACCTAACATAATATTATAACACCTTTCATGAAGTAAACCCAAGAACATAACACATATCACTTGCACTTATCATTCCAAAGGGTTGGCCTAGGTATTGAGAAATCTAGAGCATTGATATATATATATGTATAGTTTGGAATAAGATTTTTATGACCGTAGTGATTTGATTTTAATAAAATATTTTTAATGATACAAATAAATTAAAAGTTAAGATTTATTTTTAATATAGTTATTTTTTTAATTAAATTTATTAATTAGAAAAATATCATATGAAATGAATTATGGCTTTTTGAGTATATGATATTAGTCCATAATATTGTAACAAAACTTATCTATAATTTAAAAATATAGTTTCAATTTATAAATATACTTTGACCTATAACCTTAGGAACTTACAAACTACCTAAACAACTCCTTAAATCAGCAGAGAGTCATATTAGAGACAGCGCGTTGTTACATATTAACCTCATGCTAAAGAAAGAATATTATCATGTATAAACATTTTGAAACTTCCATTGCTGTAAAATACATGCAGAAATTACAAACTACCTAGAAATCCATGAAACAACTCCTTAAATCAGCTGAGAGTCATATTAGACACAGCGCGTTGTTACACATTAACCTCATGCTAAAGAAAGAATATTATCATGTATAAACATTTTGAAACTTCCATTGCTGTAAAATACATGCAGTGCTCGCTGCCAACTTACCTACTTCGAGCTTACCATGTTTCGCTACCATCTCACCTACTTCAACCTTTATCATCTTAATGATGTGAGCTCTTCCCAATTGAATGAATGGTTGCAATCAGCTTTGGAATTGAAGAACAAGGGTCACCTGTTTGTTTCAATGATATTTTTGCCCTTTTTTTAACAAAATCCTTTACTTTCGGGAAGGGGCAGAGTAAATGTTTCGACTGTATTTGACAGCAAAAATGTGCCATGACTTTTCGACCGTAGTTGCCCGTACATGTCCTGTGACAACAACGTGGCTTTCAAATTTGGCGCTTCATATGCCTCTCAAATTCCATAATTTGTGAGTTTCGAGAGATAAAAAAGTAAATGACAACCATTTAATTTAGTGGGCATTAGTTTCTGGTAGATGACAACCATTTAATTTAGTGGGCATTAGTTTCTGGTAGCCAACAATATCTGTAGCTATTTATTTATTAATGTACAGGGTAGTATTGGATTTTGTATTTATTTAAATCTTGCTCGTGCATTAATGAATAAATAGCTCCAGAAATCTTGATAGCGGTTTCTAGAGGGCAACCTGACGTGCCAGAGCATTGAAAGACACTGAAGAAAATTATATCAATTCTTGGACTTCTGGACTCCAATAAATCAAATGCAGAAATCCAAGGATCGAATGCCACGTTCAAACAGTCGCTACCGTCCGGCCGCTCCGCGTTGCATCCATTGATTCCCTATTTTATTTTATATTGAAACCACATGTTTAAAGGTGGCCGCCAAATCTGAAGAATGATTTGGAGAAACCCCATGTTCGCCCGCAGCAATGAATCCGAATTCTATGCAACGCTGTTTCAGCATCACCGATCGGCTCGCTGACTCAGCATCACCCTGTTTATGCTTCCATATCGTCTTGCTGTGCCAGGTAGGCTTACTATCCTCGCGCTTCACTAAGAAATAATTTTAAAAGATCTTTAAAAACAGATGGAAACTAAAATTAACTAAAATAATCAATAATTATAATAATCGATAATTATTTTATGATGGGGATGTTTTAGATAACAGTAGATCGCAATAATAATGTGATTTTTTGTCGATGAGTTGTTGAAAAGAGGGGTTATATGAACAAGTGAGTTTGACATTCATTACATTGAATGGGTTTTATTGTGACAACGCAAAGTGAAGGTTGGTAAAGAAGTGCACCCGACATAAATTTTGCAGAGAAAGAAAAGACATGTTTGTTCTTGCTTAATATATAAAAAGAGAATATGGCAGTTGCACTAACATTTTTTCAAATAACAATTGTTAATCAGAAATCATTTTTGTACATAACATTTTGTTTTCTATTATTAATAGAAATCTGGTGTTTCTTTTTTCCTGAAATAAAACAATTGTTAATTCTGGGTTGCAGCAGAGTCCGATTTCATTATAGTATTGTTGTAAGATATCACTATCAAAGAGATTAAAATTAAATGGTATATTATTTTTGGGAAGTGTTTACGAAGGTTAAGGAATTGTTCTAACTGCTAAAAGTGGTTGGGATTCCAGCAAAAAAAATTCAAAAACTCTTGCATCATTAGTGTTTGAATCATGTTTTCGATGGTGGAAATCGATTCAGCACCATCAAAATTTTCTGGGGCATCCAATACTTCCAAATTTGACAACCGTAATCTGGATTTACAAAAATCCGAATTTCCATAATTTTGTTGGAGGATATCACTATCAATGAGATAAAAAATATTATTGATCAAAGAGGCTCATTCTAAAGCACAATATCAGGGGATGTGTAAGTCTGTCTCTACAGTCCTTTCTTTTAAAATGAAAACAAAAAACAAAAATTATGTTTTAAATAGAAAAATAATGTTAGCTATAATAAAAAAATGAATATGTTGTAAAGTAATTAGAATTAAAAAAAAATGTGTCACTAAAATGTTTAAATGGAATACTTTTCAAAAATATTTCAAGAAGACATTTAAATAAACTATTTGAAAATCTATGTTAACTAATTTATGTAGATATTAACCTCATACACATAAAAAAATTGTTAAAATAAAATATTTTAATATTGTATATAAAAAAATATTCATTGTGGGTTATAAATAAAATATTTTAATACTAATTGATATTGGCATATATCTAAAAGTACAATAGTAATAAAAAAAAAACCATTTTAATTTGGATTACATGTTATGTAAAATATTTTAATGCAAATTTTATATATATAATGTGTCACTAAAATGTTTAAATGGAATACTTTTCAAAAATATTTAAAAAGACATTTAAATAAACTATTTGAAAATCTATCTTAACTAATTTATGTAGATATTAACCTCATACACATAAAAAAATTGTTAAAATAAAATATCTTAATGTTGTATATAAAAAAATATTCAATGTGGGTTATAAATAAAATATTTTAATACTAATTGATATTGTCATATATCTAAAAGTACATTAGTAACAAAAAAAAACCATTTTAATTTGGATTACATGTTATGTAAAATATTTTAATGCAAATTATATATATATATATATATATAATGAAAAAAAAATATTTTTTTATAGTTAAAACTTTTATTTGGTATTATATATATTCTATTTAGCATTTAAAAATACAATTTAAACAATGAAAAATAACATTGTGTTTTGCACCAAAAAAAATTGTACAAGAAAAAATTAATCTTTCTCCACTTATATTAGATCAGTACTTAAAATAGATCTATATCAGTATACTTATTTTAATTTTAAATTGAAATATAGGTTTAAAATATTTTGAAAAGTTTAAATTAAAATTTAATCTTGATTTAGAATATAGGTCAAAAGTATTTTGAAAAGTTTGAATTAGGGTTTTAGCACTGTATGGTATATAAGTTTCCTTGGAAATCTTATGTACGAAGAAATTTAATTAAATTAAAATTATATTATATTATTAGATTTTTAATGTTTTTTTTTTTTAAATTATATTAGTTAACATTATTTATTTTATTGGTTTTTTTATTTTTACTTTTATTTTTAGTGTATGTTAAAAATAAATAAATTATTAGAGTTTTAAAAAAAAAATTATAAGATATATATTATATAGAGTATTGATGATAGTTTATTTATATATGGTTAGAAATAAATTAGT
This sequence comes from Pinus tabuliformis, assembly GCA_031772625.1. Taxonomy (NCBI): domain Eukaryota; kingdom Viridiplantae; phylum Streptophyta; class Pinopsida; order Pinales; family Pinaceae; genus Pinus; species Pinus tabuliformis. The sequence goes on from CM062819.1 coordinate 1,768,443,657, forward strand.
TTAGTTGTATAAATTAAATGGTTTTCAAATTCCAATACACATTAAAACAATTACTTTATGATACATATTAAATTTTGTTTTAGTTGGGTTGAACTTAGGTCGAGCTAGCTTGTCAGTTGGATGGAAGAATGATCTACCCACAGTGGGATGCTACCACTGGGAGATTCACTCTCACTTCTTTTTTTTGGCTGAAGCAAGCATGGATCCTTCTATATCATTGAGTCAAAAAATAGTGTACAGTATATACAAACATCCACCCGACGTCAAAGAAACAGAAAAGAAATAAAAGCTTAAGCCTCCAAGGGCTACATCGTACAGCTTTACCTCTAAAAATTCAAGCCTAAGCAATAACTAACATGACACCAGACTAACCCTCGGAAAGCCTGTGAACTTTCGCGTGGCCTCCCTCTGATAAACCCAAACCCATAGAACCGACCCATCAAATCAAGAAGATCGACGGCTGAGGAGAAAGACGCCTAGCTAAAGAGCCCGAAGTTTAACTGTCTTGCCCCACCAAGTTGCTCAGTCTCGGACAACCATTGATTTGCAACAACCGAATCCAACAGATGAGGAAGATTTCGCGTAGGACAAGAAGGAGGAGTGTTAATCTGCGATGGAGGGCAGTTTTTAGAACCCTCACCCTACCACGTGTCGCAGGATGAATGGGATTGCTGCGAAAACGCCAAAACCATTACCACTCTGAGGGCAGTGCGATCAGTCGAAAACTACCTGGGAGGTGGTTTTGCAATCTGGACCCTGAAGTCTGAAACCACCAGTTGTCGAATGACTTGGTTCCTCTTGCAAATGCAAAACTTCCTTGCCTTGGTTGGGATATTGTAAGGGTGAGAGTGTTCCATCGAGCAAAGACTTATGGGAATTATCTGAGATCTTCATCATGCTTGTACCTTGAGTCTGGGCGACCAGACATGGTTCTCTTCTCTTCAGCAAAATTTGCCCAAAATGAAGACACATCCAGGGGAAAATCAAATCGAGCTAGTCTCCATGGTTTTGAGTCTAAACACATCCCTATCTTCTTCCGCCTATTCGCAGCATAGAGCTCTCAGTCTGCTTGGACTCAACTCCTGCCACTTCATCGACACATTATTCTTTGTGCAGCTGACTCCCTGGTTGGCCAGAAGATCTGCCAGCTTATTTTCCTTTCTGTGAACATGGTGGAAACTGATAGTGCACAGGCCCTGAAGATGGCTTTGAATTCTTTGGAAAACCTGAATTAGTTTCCAATGCTTAGAGACTTTATCCGACGCAGTTCCATTATGAATTTTTTGCACTGAGTTGATAATTAACTCCGAATCTGCCTCTATCATGACGTTTAGACAGTTGTCCTGCTTCAGTAAATCCAAGCATTGTTCCATAGCCATTAGTTCAGCCATGTTATTGGTGGTTGTACCTAGGTGGCAATGGAAGATAAAAACGATACTTCCCTCTGCATTTATGAGGACACCTCCATACCCTGCTGTTCCTGGGTTCCCTTTTGAAGCCCCATCAATGTTGTATTTTAAATAGCCTTTCGGAGGAGGATGCCAAAATTCCTTCTTCGTGTCCGACGAGATGATCTTCCTATCAAGGCCTAGGAGGGTGAGCCCCTGCATCCCCAGCTGCCTAAGAATATTTAAATCTGCTTTTGGGGGGGGGGGGGGGGTACAGTCTCCTTGCGCTGTTTCAGGATTATCTCCAGCAGGGTTGAGGGGGCTTTTTTTCCTCCTTAAAAATTAATTTGTTCCTCTCCTTCCACACGTTCCATATGATGAAGTTTGGTGTAAGAGCCCACGTTGAGTTAAGAATTTCATTATCCGAAAAATTTTTCCTCCAGTTGATGAGGGTACTAATGATGTTGCCTTTGTCTCTATCAGATTGTTGAAAGATAGTAGAAAAAAAGTCTCATAACCAGGATGTGAAAATGCAATTGTTGAGTAAATGTTCCAAGGTTTCTTCTTGAGCTTCACAGAGCAGACATCTTGAAGGCCCCTAAACACCTCTCTTCCTTATGTTATCCCAAGTCAGAATTTTCTTGTGATATACAACCCACATGAAGAGTTTGATTTTCATCCTGTAGGAATATACAGGGTAAGTTCCTCAGACAGAACACCAAAGGACACCACTCACAAACAGATCGCAGATCAATACACTAGTACTTTTGACGTGGTTAAAACCCTCAAAGAGGGAAACAGTCCACGGCCTGAGCCAACGCGGCCACTTCAGGCAATTTATTAATAAAAGAATGAAAATTTACATAAGCTTCTCTCATACACAGTTAACCTACAAATGACCCTCCATGCTCTTTAAATAGAGATCATGGACCAATCGAGTGCTAAGCCACGGATCAAGTGTCGTTAATACCGAGGAGAGAATGAACCGTCGGATCACTACATATCGTGACCGTCGGATTGTAAGTTACAAAATGTACATGGTAAAGAAACACACTTTACCTAACTCTATACTAGACCAAGTTGTACTTAACTATTTCCTATGTGTCGGAATATCCTAACATCCCCCCTTAAGAACAACTTGGGATAGGATTGAAGGATTTACAAATATGACACAATAGGAGAAGGAAAGAGGCACTAGAACCTATCCCCCCTTAGTGACAACTTCTTGAACTCCAACCATAAATCGAAGTTTAGTGAACTTCGCCTCTGTGAGAGCCTTTGTAAAGATGTCTGCAACTTGATCATCTGTTGAACAATATTGCACTTCAAGAACACGGTCATGAATGAGCTTTCTGATGAAGTGCATGTGCAGTTCAATGTGTTTGTTGCGCTGATGTTGGACTGGATCTTTGCATAGTTGAATGGCACTTTGATTATCACACCAAAGTGTAGTCGGATGCTGCTGCTGAAAGCCAAACTCTGACAGGATCTGACGAAGCCACAAGGCTTCCTTACTAGCTTCTACGGCACCACGATACTCTGATTCTGCTGAAGAAAGAGAAATGGCACCTTGTTTCTTGCAAGCCCATGTAATAGGTCCTGAACCAAGAGTGAACACATAACCTGCAGTAGACTTCCGATCATCAGGGTCACCAGCCCAATCAGAAACAGTGAAACCAACCAATAGAGGAGATGCTTCGGCACTGTAATGAATCCCAAACTGAACTGTAGCTCAAACATAACGAAGTATTCTTTTAGCTGCTTTCCAATGACTTTCACGTGGGTTTTGCATAAACCGAGCAACAAGGCCAACAGCAAAGGAAAGGTCAGGACGAGTATGGGTTAGATACAAAAGTTTTCCTACAAGTTAATGGTATAAGGTAGCATCAACTTCAGGAGAAGTACAAGTGACTGAAAGTTTGACTCCAGACTGAAAGGGAGAAGGGGTTGGCTTACAGTCTTCCATGTGAAAATGGCGTAGAATATCACAGGCATACTTGGACTGGCAAAAGGGAAATACCTTCATGGATTGCAAGACTTGAAGACCAAGAAAATAATGTAAGTGTCCTAAGTCTGTCATTTCAAACTTCCTTTTAAGGCTAGACTTCACATGGTTTATTAGGTTGGGATCACTACCAGTCAGGATAAGATCATCAACATAAAGAACAAGAATGATAAGAGACTTGCCCACTTTCTTGGTGTAGACAGTATTGTCAGAATGACACCTAGAGAAGCCAGATTCTAAAAGAAAGTTATCCATTTTGGCATACCAAGCTCGAGGAGCTTGCTTGAGACCATAAAGGGATTTCTTAAGCTGACATACAAGGCTGGAGTCTGTTTGTATAAAGCCAATAGGTTGTTCCATATAAATTTCTTCATGCAAGTCCCCATGCAAGAAGGCGGATTTAACATCCATCTGATGGACTTCCCATTTGAAAGAAGCAGCAAGGGAAAGAACAAGGCGGATAGAGTTCATTTTGGCAACAGGGGAGAAGGTTTCAGTGTAGTCAATGCCTTCAACTTGTGAAAAACCCTCAGCAACAAGACGAGCTTTATGTTTATCAACTTTCCCATCTGGTCCATACTTGGTTCTGTAAACCCATTTGCATCTAACAAGTTTTCGTCCCTTTGGTAGAGGAACAAGATCCCATGTATCATTTGCCAACAATGAATGATATTCTTCATTCATAGCTGCTTCCCAATCTGGATGGCCTGAAGCTTCTGCAAAGGTGTCAGGATCAGAATTCGCTGAAGCTTGAGCCAGTAAAGAAGAGGCTCTATCGAACTGAGAACGTGTACGTCGCTGATCTGTAGGATCACCGGCAAGATCACCTGCTGCATCCCGAGTAGCACGGACCCATTTTGGAAGCTGAGGAGCTGAAGGAGGATCCTGAGAAGGTGGGGGAGGATTTTCATCCTCGCTTTCATCATCTAAAGAAGAAATATTTTCAAAAGTAGAAGAGATAGGGAGAGGTGGCACATCCGCCGAACTAGGCTCGCAAGCCGATATATTTTCAGCAAACTTTACATCTCTTCTAATGATAACATTTTTGGACTTAAGTGGAATAAGTCTACATCCTTTGACATCTTCAGAATATCCAACAAAAATACATTTTTCACTCTTAGGTTCTAAAGCTTTATGTTTCTCATCTGGAATATGGGCCCATGCTTCACTTCCAAAAACACGAAAGTGACTTACATCTGGTTTGATTGAGCTCCATGCTTCTTCTGGAGTGATATTCTTTAAAACATTAGTAGGAGTGCGATTTATTATGTAATTTGCACAGTTAATTGCTTCTGCCCAATAATTAAGACTAAGTCCTTTAGATTGAAGCATACAATTAGCCATTTCCTTTAAGGTGCGATTCTTCCTTTCAGCTACACCATTTTGTTGTGGAGTATATGGAACAGTGTGTTGCATTTGAATTCCATTCTCAGTGCAAAAGTTGATGAATGTGTTTTTAACATATTCTCCGCCATTATCAGATCTTAGCTTAAGAATTTGATGTCCAGATTGTTTTTCAACAAAGGCCTTAAAGGCCAAGAACATGTTAAATACTTCAATCTTGAGTTTTAAGAAGTATACCCAAGTGCATCTGGAGAAATCATCAATGAAAGTTAAGAAATACTTGTAGCCAGAGAATGAAGCAACTGGAAGTGGACCACATAAATCACTATGCACGCGTTGTAAAGGGGCTGAGGCGTGCCAAGAGGCACGTTTTTCAAAACTGTCCCGATGATGTTTTCTGAGTACACATCCGGAACAAACACCATCTCTGCAAGATACCATTGGAAGACCTGTCACCATATTTTCTTTACATAGATTTTGAAGAGAGTGATAGTTTAAGTGACCAAATCACTCATGCCAAAGTTTGCTCACTTCATCATTATGAGCAACAAATACTGAGGGAAGATTTGATGACCCAAAGTTGTGAAACTTATACAACCTTGTAGAATCATCAGCAATGCCAGTAGCTAAAATCTGTCTAGGATCTCTTAGGTCCTTAATTACAACATCGTGAGGTGAAAATTCAACGATTTTACCTTCACCTGAATGGGTTATTTGATATACAGATAGAAGGTTGCAGGATAAGGTTGGAACACATAATATATCATTAAACTGACCATTGTCTAGATGAACAGTTCCAGTCCCTACAACACTAAGAGATCTATCATCACCAACATATATATTTTTGGTGTTACAATCATTTAAAGAAGAAAACATGGCTTTGTTTTTGGCCATGTGATAAGAAGCTCCAGAATCAATAAGCCACTCATGAGAATGAGAAGAAGAAGATACAATTAGTGCATAGCCAGACCGAGATGCTTGACAACCACATGCAGAAAGTTCCATTCCTAAAGATGAAGTTGAAGTTGAAGATTGCTCTAAATGGATGTTATGCTTCTTCATTACTGCTTCCAAGGCTTCCATCTTCTTAAAGCATTTGGATTCTAAGTGGCCATCTCGATTACAAAAGTTGCAATGTCTATCAGTCTTCTTCCATTTGTTTTTATTTGTCTTATCATTTTGTTGAAATGATTTTTCATTTTGAGGCGGAAATTACTTAGGACCCTTGTTTGGTTTAGGACCATTCCTTTTAGGATGCGACTTCTTAGGATTCTTTGAATTTGGTTGCTGCTGGGCAGCTAACGCTTTCTTAGAAGAGTTTCCAAGATGAAGAAGACCAAGGTGTAAGAGTTTTTCTTGTTCTCTTATTAAAGAATCACAAAAGGAATCAAAGGAAGGGGACTTGTAGGTTTGTCCTTGAGAAATGAAGGCTTCTCTTGTAGAATGGAAGGTGGAAAAAAACACAGAATAGGCTGGTCCCAACTTAGTAAGAATGGAGTAGATAAGGCTACTATCTTCTTTCTTAACCTTAACACCTTCAAAGAGAAGTCTAAGGGTCTTGAACTTGGACAAAAAATCTTCAATGCAAGAAAAATTATTGGGGTCCAATGTAAGCAATTCATTTTCAAGTTGATGGGCTTTAAGTTCATTTTTAATTCCAAAGACTTTAGTAATCTGTTTCATTGCTTCATCAGGAGTATCAAGTTTTGCAATATGGAATCTAAGATCTGGAGAAATAGACATCCCTATCAACCCACGTGCTTGGTCTTGTTTATTTTCCCATTTAGCTGCCTTGTCTTCATCTTTCGGTTTGGTCTCTTAGCCTGTGGCTATTCTGTAAAGACCTTTACTTCTAAGTAAATCCACAATGTAGGACCACCATTGAAAGTAGTTGGTGCTGTCAAGAATAACTTGGCATGGACTTTCCATTTAAAAAAAAAAGAAGCTATAGGTGCTGAAACTAAGTGTTTCAATGGAAAGATCTCAAAAAATTAGGCTGTTTAAAAGAAAACAGTTCTGAAAAAGGCTTCCGGATGAAGAAGTCATGGCTTTTTGAAGAAAATTTGATGAAGTCGCCGACGAAGTGCGAGAATGTGTAGAAATGAAAAATCCACCCCCACAAAATGGAGACTTGAACCCAAGACCTCTACTCTCATAAATTATCTTTGCACCAAGTGAGCTATAGAAAAAGTTTGAGAGAGAGAGAGTGGGGGGGGGGGGGTTGATGCTTTGGGTTGCGTGCCTGCTTTGAGAAAGCTCTTTTTCCCTACAAAACAAAAAACACAAAACCCAACACGGACATGCAAAAAAATGAACCTTGCGGCTCGAAGTTATCTTTAGCCGGAAACTAAATATTTTCCTCAATGTTTCTGATTTTCCGAGATCACACTAAGGCGCAGCGGAAAAGAGCATACGCATGAGAAAAATCCTTCCTTTCTATTTCTGATTTGCCCAGATCGCACAGAATCGCAAGGCAAAGAGCATACGCAGAAATGAAAGGTATAGATCCGGTAATAAAAAAAAGCTAAATAAACCGAAATAAACAGAGAGAAAATAACTGTAAACTGCAAATAAACATTGTATACCTCTAGATCTTAAAAATGACGCAGCTAGGGCTACCAGAAACCTTTTCGCGTGAAACGAAAGGGGTTCCTCACTGGAACAGATGCTACCAACACAACAGAGCAGTCCTCTCAGCCCGAAAGCAGTCAGAAATAGTAGATCTAGGAAACGGTAGTCGGATGTAGTTCTACCGGCTTCAGATTTGGATCACCAACGGACGCGGCCCTCAAATAGCTCCGATACCATGTAGGAATATATAGGGTAAGTTCCTCAGACAGAACACCAAAGTACACCGCTCACAAACAGATCGCAGATCAATACACCAGTACTTTTGACGTGGTCAAAACCCTCAAAGAGGGAAACAGTCGACGGCCTGAGCCAACACGGCCACTTCAAGCAATTTATTAATAAAAAAATGAAAATTTACATAAGCTTCTCTCATGCACGGTTAACCTACAAATGACCCTCCATGCTCTTTAAATAGAGATCATGGACCAATCGGGTGTTAAGCCACGGATCAATTGTCGTTAATACCGAGGAGAGAATGAACCGTCGGATCACTACATATCGTGACCGTCGGATTGTAAGTTACAAAATGTACATGGTAAAGAAACACACTTTACCTAACTCTATACCTAACTCTGTACTAGACCAAGTTGTACTTAATTATTTCCTATGTGTCGGAATATCCTAACACATCCATCCTTGACGCCTCCAAAGGTTTTGCCAGATTTTGTCCGGAACCAAGGGATCCAGCTCAAGGAGAATGCTTTTTTGCTTCCTTAAGATTAAAGGTGCCCGCTTTGTTATTTCCCCATCTTAGTTGGTCTTGTCCCTCTACCACTAAGGTCTTCCTTTGCTTTACTATTTTCCTGAGCTCCTCTACTTTAGTTTTTAAGAGATTGTTATTTCTGTAATCTATGTTTCTCCAGATTCTCCACTTATCCATAAGATGAGAATGTATCCAGAAATCCTTAACCTTTATTAAACCTTGGGAATCTGACTCCTGTTTAAGATCAAGGAAGTCTTCTTTTACCATAATTGATTCTTGTTGCCATTTATCTTCCCAGAAAAGAGCAGGATTTCCTTCTCTGATTTCCCATAAGCTTTTCTCTTGTACTAGTCTTCTATTCTCCCAGGCTTTGTTCCAAATATAAGAACCCTTTATATTTCCTGACATTCTTATAAGATCATTGTTCTGCCAGGAACTAGCATATTTTTCTTTCCAAATATTTTCCCATTGAGTCTCTAGATGCTGGACCCAGCACCACCAAAGTTTGGCCCCTAGAGCCTTACTGAGAATCTCCTGATCATCCAATCCTAGCCCTCCATGGTTCTTGGGCTTACAAATTTTATCCCAAGACACCAAGGCCCATTTCCTCTTAGTCTCCTCCTTGCCCCAAAGGAAGTTTCTTTGAATATTTCTAAATTACTGAAGGACCCCTTTTGGAGTTGGGAGGGCTGATAACATGAAAATAGGGATTGCTTGAAGCACTGCTTTTGTAAGAACTAACTTGCTAGCAAGGTTTAAAGATCTGATGGTCCATTTATTGACTTTGTCCTGCAACTTGTTGATCAAAGGTTCCCATATACTTTTGAGCATTGGTTTTGCAGTTAGAGGGACTCCTAAATATTTTGAAGGAAGGGAATCCCTTTGAAAGCCAAGAATTCTAGAGATGTTTTTCTGAATAGAAATATTGGTATTGAAGAAGAAGATTTTTGATTTGGAGAGATTAACTTCCATACCTGAAGCCAAGGAAAAAAGATTCAGATTTTTTTTGTAATTTGAAGCTTCTTGGACTGTGGGGAGTCCCTGTAGCATGGTATCATCTACAAATTGTTGGTGAGTCAGGGCCTACCCATTATCAGTAAGCTGCAGACCTTTAATCTTTCCTGATGATTTCGCCTGCTTTATAGCTCTCCCCAGTCCTTCCATCATGATGATAAAAAGAAAGGGGGAGAGCGGGTCACCCTGTCTGAGGCCTCTTGAGGGACTGAAAATCTCTGAGGGAGAGCCATTGACCAATATAGAAAAACTGGAGGAGGTCACCAGTGCCATTACCCATCTGACCTAGATGTGATCAAATCCAAATGCAATCAACATTTTCTTAAGGTAGACCCAATTTACCTTGTCATAAGCTTTGGCAATATCTAATTGCATGATCATACCCGCCTACTTCTTTCTAGTTAAAGAGTGCACCACTTCTTGCACTTGAATGATGTTATCCAGAATTTTTCTGCCTTCCACATAACCTGATTGCTCCCCTGATACCAGGACCGGAAGCAAAGGTTTGAGTCTGTTAGCCACAACCTTGGATATAATCTTATAGATTACGTTGCATAGGGCTATGGGTCTATATTTATCTGGTGTCTGAGCAATCTCCTGTTTGGGGATCAGGGCGATGAAGGATGTATTGAGGGCTTTCAAAATGGTTTTGTTTGACCTGGAATCCTCCACAACATTCAAAATGTCCTGCTTAACAATATTCCAGCAAGCTTTGAAAAAGTCCACATTGAAACCGTCCGGGCCCGGTGCTTTGCCATTCTGCATGTCTTTGAGGACATCACTTAGCTCCCCTTCCGTTACTGGTCTATTAAGGTTGAAGTTGTCCTCTCTAGATACCAGTTTCAGTACATTACTAGTTATTTCCCTGATGGATTGCTCTCTATCTAAATTGTTCTCCTGTGTTATACCTTGGAAGTGGTGGACTAACACAGCTTCTATAGCTTTATGGGAGATCTGCAGTTCCCCTACTTCATTCTTGATCGAAGAGATGTTGTTGTGAACTCTATTGGCCATGGTGGTTCTATGAAAAAACTTAGTGTTGCACTCTCCTTCTTTTAGCCATTGAACTTTGGACTTTTGTCTCCAAAATATTTCCTCTTGTTTACATAGATTCTCCCATTCTTGATAATGTTTATCCGCTTGCTCACTGATATCTTTATCAAAGCCTTCCTTGATTAGAGCTTGGTTGAGAACTTGCATTTTGTTTTCAACTACTCTCTTTTCTTCAAAAATATTACCAAAATCCTTCTTGTTCCATTCCTTAAGCTGGAATTTGATGTGCTTTAGTCTTTTGTGAAGAAGATACATTCTAGTCCCCTGAATCTGCAAGTCCTCTGACCACCATTTCTTAATGTTGCTTGAGAAGTCTGGGTGTGACAGCCAGATATTTTCAAATCTGAAAGGTTTGTTTCTAGGAGTGCCTATACCCTTGATTTCCAATTGAATTGGCCAATGGTCTGAGCCTCCAAAGGGAAGAACTCACACTGTTACCTCTTTACCATTCAACATAAGATTCTCAGAGATGAAGAATCTGTCTAGCTTTGAGGCAACAAGGGCATCTCCTCCCCTCCTGTTATTCCAAGTAAAGAGGCCAGTATTCCAATTAGTGTCAACAAGATTTATGTTGTCAGAAAAGGTTTGGAAAGCCATGGAGTCTTTACTTAGAGATCTTGTTCCTCCTTTTTTCTCTGAAAGGGATTTAATCATGTTGAAATCCCCTCCCATGATCCAGGGTATATCTGCATGTCTGTTCCTGAGATCCACCAGGGTATCTAGAAACTTAAGTTTGTCATCTATTCTCTGAGGACCATAAACATTTGTGACCAGAAAGGTGTCCCTTTCTCCTACCGGTTGAATAACAACCGATAAGTAATTTCTGGAAGCCTCAACTTCCAGAATGCCAATTTTGTGGGGATTCCATAGAGTGAGTATGCCCCCTACTATATTCTCTACTTTTACTTCTAGAAACTCATAGCTGCTGAGCCATTTGCTATGGATTTGTCTTACCTTTTGAATGGAACATTTCATTTCTTGGATGAACATTATATCCGGCGTTTCTTGTTTCATTCTGTTACTAAGCATTCTCTGCTTTCTCTTACTCCCTAGACCTCTAATATTCCAAGATGTCAACTTCATTATAAAATATTTGTAAAGGAGTAGCTGGCTAGATCTTTCATCTTACCTGAATCAATCATCAGCTTTCCACACTCCATCAAGAGTTCATTCTGCTTTTTCCTCCCTCTTTTCTTGCTTGGGTTTCTAGTAGCTAGTCCCAACGTAGTTTTCATCGTTTTCACCCCTCGGTTGTCCTGCTTATCTATGTTGTTCCCTCGCTCTAACTTCCCAGCTTGCGTTTTCCATAGAAACAGTTGTTGTATTCTGCTGAGTTCTTCTTGAGGTAGTGAATCCACTCCCCCTGTAGTACCCTGCCTCAAGAATCCTTCTAGGTCTAGGTTTTCTTTGACAAGAATTTATAGTAGTTCATGGTCCTCTGCATCCATATGATTCTGGGTCATTTCCTGATCCATTTCTTGTTCAACATCACTCATAGTGGTTTCTTTCTGGTACTCATTATTTTGTGTTTGTTCCAGGTTTTTTTCCTTCTCCTTTTCTACAGAACTCCCTTCCATTGCTTGATCTTCTTTAGTAATCTCTTCTGCTTCCTGAAGCACCTGAAAACTGTTCTTCCTGAACTGTTGTCCTTCGCGCTGCTGATTTTTTGGTCCTCTTTTACTTCCTTTACTTCGGTTAACCACTTTCTGGAAGCTATTTGATTCTTTCATTGTGTTGATTCTGCTTTTGTTTATTTCTTTGTTGAGCGAACAGTCTCTGAAAAGATGTCCATGTTCATGGCATTTGCGACATCTGAATGGAATGTGCTCATAATCTACTGTTTGCACCCATTCTTCATCAAAAACTTCCAAGATTATCTCCTCTAGTAGAGCTCCTGATAGGTCCATTTCCACACATATTCTAGCAAAGGAAGTATATTTTCCCCTTCTAGTGGCTTCAGAGGCTTTAACATAGCGACCTAATTTATTGCCTATGGCCACTAACGATTCATTTTGCCAGTAATCAAGAGGTAGAGAGTAGAGCCTTACCCAAACCAGCACTGAAGTAAAAGTTTCCTTTTCTGGAAAAAAGTTCATCATCCATAGTCTCATGTAGAGCCCCGCAACAGCATAGAAGTAAGCCCCCCCTTCAAATATTTTGTCCTTGTCTTCAATATTTGTGAACACCACCGTAAAGAAACCCTTAGACCCGAGATGAAGATCTATGCTCCCTTTAGGTTTCCAGTGGTATTTAATCCACGACTGTAAATATTTTTCAGTGGGCCATAGTCCCATGAACTTACAAATGATGGCATATGTCCCCATGTGCTCCCTGTGCGCCTACAACTCTGGATTATTTAAAATAACCCTGGGAGTTATGTCTGTTTTGGGTTTGCAGGGTCCCTTGCTTCTCTTGTCTTTAGTTTCCTGTTTTTTGTCTTCTACCTCTTTGTCTTTTGTGTTATATTGATCCTTTTCTGTGGGTTCTTCTGTTCCCTCTTCTGTAACTCTTTTTCCTTCCACCCCTGTTTCCCTAGCATTTTCTAGAGGCTTCTTGCCTCTGCTGGCCACAGCCTCCTTGTAGGAGGGAGTGGAGCCCCCTCCTCTACTGCCCTTCATAGAGCTCTCTGACTGCCCCTGTTTGCATTGAACGCTCTTCACTCTTCGCTGTTCCGACAAATCTCTATGCTATCGAGATTCACTCTCACTTTATCATGGAGATTCCTAACTTATAAATAGGATTTTTGATTTACTAATACCACATGCCCAAAAAAACATAACTCATGTTCATATGACACATGTTTATTCTTGTAATTAATCAATTTAATTAAAAAGACAAAAAGAGCATAACTACTTGTAAGGTAAATCTAAACCATTAAGTTGTGAAAACTACTAAGAATATTCGATAGAGTTTAAATCCCTATCATCCACCTAATAATTATGGATAATTAAATTAAAGTTTTAGAAGTTCTATTAAAAAATAAACACAAAAATATAAATATTATTAATTTTTTAAAATCTAATAATTTTGAATAATCAATTCATAATGTAAAAACTACCATTTTTCAAACATATATTAATAAACATAAATATTATCCATTATTTTTCATTTTTTTCAATTATATAGGAATGTATAACCTTTATATATAAGTCGTAGTCTAACAAGATTGTTTCTTTGTCCTAAAGTCATCGAAATTTCAGCCATACGGCACGGATTTTTGTAAATCCAAGTTACAGTTGTTAAATTTTAAGATTTTAGGTGTCCTAGAAGTTTTTGATGGTGCTGAATCCATTTCCATCATCAAAAACATGATTCAAACACTTCCTCTACAAGTTTTTTTGAAATTTTTTTACCCATCCCAACAATTCCTCCATCCTATATATAATTGAAATTAACCCATAATGTCATATTACTAAATAAAAATAAAACAAAAATTTAAAAAAAATAATACAACTTTATATTAACCCATAATGTCATATTACTAAATAAAAATAAAACAAAAATTTAAAAAAAATAATACAACTTTATTAATAAGTATAGTCAATACAAAACAAATCCAATAATCAACTTATTTATCACAATTCCAATAATCAACTTATTTATCACAATTATTAACGTGAAAAAACATTCACCTCAACAAAGAAATGATGATTATATTGTAACTATTAAAACAATAATAATTAAAACATTGATACTCATTGATTAATGCTCATTAATTAATTAACATGCACTCTGGATTACTTTTATAATTTTGTATTTTAAAATTATATCGTAACTTTGAAAAATATCAAAAATAAGTTAGGAAAGTGATTCTATCTTTTAAAAAAATTCAAATTCATATTAATTTATGTTTTTTCACAAACATCTCGAAGTGAGCAACTTAATATGAATGTGGCATTGAAATGATTACTATCGTCATTCCCATGAAATGTGAATAAATTAAACTAGTATTATTTTCGCATCAAAATAACCACTATATTTATATATCTTTTGTTTAAGATAATATTGATAAATGTTATGTTTATGCTTTAAACTAGAGTAAAGATTTTCTTCTTAAACAAAGATATATATAACGAAGGAAAAGGTGTTTCGATTATATATATATATAGAGTTACTATTTATTTTAATTTAAAGGTTTATAAAAGTTTGTTGTCAGGATTATAATGTGTAAAAATAAAAATTATGTTTTAAATAGAAAAATACTAATTACTATAATTAAAAAATATGAATATGTTGTAAAGTAATTAGAAGTAAAAAAATGTGTGAATTGGATGATTTTTTTACTTGTGCATAATCCAAATAAACAAAAGAAATGTTAAAAAGAGGAAAAGAAGAAAAGCAAAATGAGGTTTTTTTGGTCATTTTCTTACAAATAATCATAAATCCAACTCTTAAAGACAAATAAAAGAAAAACCCTACTTACTATAGACCTTAAGCTCTCATAACAGAAGAAAAACCGGCTAAAAAGAAAGAGAAAAAATGTAAAATTTGAGCTATAAGAAGTGCATGCTCTTTTTGTGAAGGAAAAGAGCAAGCACATGCATTTACTATGAAGCAAAGGAGCATGTATATGCTCAATTTGTGAGGAAAAAGTGTGTAGTCTTATAAAAAATAAATAAATAAATTCCCCCAAAAAAAAATTGCAAGTAAACAAGCAATATATGAACTCTAAGGACTACTGAAATAGCATAAAGATAGCTAGAAAATCAACAAGGAAAAACTTAATATGAAGAAGTCATTGGTTTGGGGGATTGTGTAAGTCTATATTAAATGAAAGAGATTACCACAATAAATGATTGTGAACTTGAGATCTATTGGCATATTCCTAGCACCAAAACCTGAGACTCTACACCTTAGCCACAAGCTGACTTTGTTAAGCAAGCATAACCAATCACCATATCATAGTAAAAAAGTAGATTTGTCTCTTACCTAGGGTTTATTCACACTAATGTTGATGCCTAGTGTTTGAAAATCTATAGCAAAGTTAAGACCAAGGGATCTTGGTCCATTAATATATCAACATCAAGATGTTTTGTTTTGTGATGTCATGTTCCTTTAGCTTGGTTCTTGCTTATAATATCTTTTGGGAGATTGAAAATAGACTTCAAACTAAGCAATTACAAGTCATGCACAAGTACCATGCTAGATTATGAGACTAAGCAATTACAAGTCATGCGCAAGTACCATGCTAGATTATGAGCCTTTTCCAACCCATTATGAATCGTCTTCTCAACTATGAAATAATTGTATTTCATAATATGAAGTTATGATGAAATTATGATGAGTTTTATGCCTGATTATGTATTTCCATAATGATATCATCACATAGAAACCTTGCAAGGCCTATTATGGAAAATACAAGTATAACAGTAGGTATGAGTTATGTCATGTGTTGAATCTCAGTTGATGAACTGCGAATCAGGACTACCTAGCTCCAATAATTATTGACAATAACAATAATTTATATTTCAATAAGTTAATAAGGAATGAATTATTCAAGAGATTGTTAAAAGTAATGTGGATACTCACATGGCTCAGTACCTAAATGGGGATTTGACATTGATGAAGAGAATGAGATCCAATAGGTGTAGGAATTGAGACTTCTTGAATGCTCAATTCCAATGTGTAGATAATTTTGTTTATGAAGAAGGAAGCACGATGAATGCTTGCAAGATCAATAAAAAAAGGAGACTTATGGAGACCTAATAAGTCGAGATGTGAGATGTTGGCCAAACCCTTTGATGGCCATAAAATATCCACAAATATGTGTTAATATTCTTCAACAAACAAATAACTTGTACAATGCATCAACATGTTATTCAATATTCAAATAGTGAGGGGCACTAATAGTTTTCCAATGGATCAAATAGCCTAGAGACATTAATGGTTGTCCAATAAATCTAAATAATAGGAGTGTACTTCATGTTATGATCATACATAAATTCCACATTAAAAAACAGTACATAATATTAATTAAAATTAAATAGTTTAATTTATTATATTAAATAATCATAATATCATGTAAATAGTTGTACCATAGTTTTCCAATAAATCTAAACCATTAAAAGTATACTTCATGTTGTGATCATACAAAAATTCCATATAAAAAACTCTACATAACATTAATTAGAATTAAATAGTTTAATTTATTATATTAAATAATCATGATATACCATATTCCTAGTGATATAGCCTTTTTAGGCTTAGAGTCAAGGAGGGTCATGGACCATGGCTTCTTTGTGAGATATTTTTGTCTCGTACAATATCCATGATATATTTAATGTTAATCATGTTTTGTTTAGTAATTTTTGTGCAAAATTTTCACTATGATTTTTTTTAGATGTAGTAGTTAATTCAGGTGTAAAATGTGATTTAAATCTATAAATTTACTTTCACATACAACCTTAGGAACTGCGTAGAAATCCATTAAACAACTCCTTACCTTTGAAACAAACAAATCAACTCAGTGGGCGTTGTGACACCTTAATCTCATATTATAATTTATAACACTTCCTTCCATCACTGTAAAATACGCATCATTGTAAAATCCACAAAATTCTCGCTGCCAATTTACCTACTTCAGTCTTTATCTTTCGCTATCAACTTACCTACTTCAACCTTTATCACCTTAACGATGGAAACTCTTCCGACCTGAATGGTTGCAGTCACATTTGGAATTGAACACCTACTTCAACCTTTATCACCTTAATGATGGAGACTCTTCCCAATTGAATGGTTGTAGTTACTTTTGGAATGATATCGTTGACCTTTTCTTTATAAAATCCTTTACTTTCAATAAAGGGCAGAGTAAATGTTTGGACTGTATTTGACAGCAAAATTGTCCCGGGATGCTTCGACCGTAGTTGCTACTCATTTTACCGTGACGTGACGTGACGTGACGTGACAGGACAGGACAGGACAGGGATGGAATTTGACGGGTTGTTATAAAGTGATTTGCGGATCAAGAACAGTTAATTTTTTTATAAAATTATTAAAAAATATTTTATTGAAATTGCGAATAATAAGGAAATGTGAAAATAATCGAATTTAATTGGTGAATTTGTTTTGAAATTCCAATTTAGTAAAAATAACGTTGGTTTTCAAATTCTGCATTTAATCTAATCAATCTAGATAAATGATACAATGATCTGAGCTTTTCGCGTGCAGTAATGGAGTTGTCTTGAGTGTGATTTTCTGGTGCCAAAATCTGGTGGAAAACTTTGAGGTGAAATCTTGATTTGTGTTATTTAATCTAGTTTTTTTGACCATATATATGGATTTAGCACCCAGGAAAATCTCTAGGACATTTCGATTGCACAGGATTACCCAGCAAGCTTGTGATTTCAATAAATTCCAATCTGGTGGAAAACTTTGAGGTGAAATCTTGATTTGTGTTATTTAATCTAGTTTTTTTGACCATATATATGGATTCAGCACCCAGGAAAATCCCTAGGACACTTCGATTGTACAGGATTACCCAACAAGCTTGTGATTTCAATAAATTCCCGCCGGATTTTAGAAAAACTTGACTAAAAAAACCATCATAAAAATTTCCAAAAAATGACACTAAAAACAACTCCGAAAAGAATAAATATATCCACTGCGAAGCTGTTTCAACATGCTGAGTCAGCA
This sequence comes from Pinus tabuliformis, assembly GCA_031772625.1. Lineage (NCBI taxonomy): Eukaryota > Viridiplantae > Streptophyta > Pinopsida > Pinales > Pinaceae > Pinus > Pinus tabuliformis. Next base: position 1,768,461,427 of record CM062819.1, read on the forward strand.
CCACCCCGTTAACGCTTCCAAATCGTTCTATTGTGCCACGTGGATTTACTATCCCGGGCTCCCAGTAAAAAATATTTTTAAAATTCTTAAAAATAGATCGAAACAAATCTTCAAAATAATAAATAAATCTACACTCATCCATATAAATAATCAAATAATTATTAAATGATTGTGATGTCAGAGATGATAGCAACAATTGGAAATTTGGTGATGTTATAGGTCACAGCCATAATGTGAAATGTGAAATATTGTTGATGAGTGGTTGAAACAAAAGTCGCTATATTTGATAAAGTGAGTTTGACATTCGTTACATTGAACAGGATTTTATTGTGACAAAGCAAAGTCAAGGTTGGTAAAGTAGTGCCTCCGACATAAATTTGTAGAGAAAGGAAAGGCAGGTTTGTTATTATTTAATATTTGAAAAGAGAATGGGACAATGACACTAATATTATTATAAATACAATCATTAAAGTTTCGTTGTGGTGGAGCCCAGTTTCATTATAATGTTGGTGTTGGAGGCCTGTCCCCTTTCTGTTTTGTCGTTGGAGGATATCACTATCAATGAGATAATTATAAGTGCCTTTGAGCATTTACTACTTAAGTTTATAGCATGGTATTTAAGCTAATAGATATATCTTATTTTTAAATACTATGCATAAGTAAGTTTAATGATTAAGAGTGCGTTATTTTTTTAAAGAGGTTATAAGTTTAGATTTAGAGGTGGGTAGGTTATGTATATTTAGATATTAGTTAAGTAATTTGTTTTACAAACACTAATTTGATATTTAATCGTGATCTTAAAATTATATTATTATTATTGATTAAAATAGCAAATTGTATTGTAAATTGTTTACAATAAAACTAGCAATGTAAACATCTTTATTTTTTTCTCAATTTATTTAGTTTCAAATAATCATTTAACAATGTAAAGATTAACATATTTTTTCTTTTCAAACATGTGGTGACAAGCATAAATGTTAATTTTTTCCAATCATTTAGTAATGCATAGACAAGTGAAAATTATTGACCCTATAAATCATTGAAATTAGGACATTACAATGCACATGTTACTAAGTAGAGATTGAATGAAAAAGTGAACATTATTGACCCCTATAAATCATTGAAATTAACACATTACAATGCACATGTTACTAAGTAGAGATAGAATGAAAAATTGAAAACAAACAACCCTATTGCCGACCATTGTTAAATGTGCAACAAACCCAACAATCAACTTGTTTATCACTATTATTCACATGAAATGACACTTACCTAGGAAAATAAATGATAATTATAATGTATTGCAGCCATTGAAACAATAATAATTGAGACATTAATTGCGAGACACTAATTAATATAGTAAGAAATATAATGTAATTGATGAGACCCTACTCCACTTGTTTATTAAGGGCATTTACCTTCTTTCCTTGCCACTTCCCTTGGCAACTCTAAATTTTCAATATATATTGGAGGATGGTGTTTCAATTAATTCTTACCACTCATGCCAACTAAAGTAGGAAACCCAAAATTTGTTTGTTCTCCTTGAACATGTTTCTTGTGCACTGGTGGACTTGACAATTTTGGCTCCGAGGTCATCTCATAACAATTAAGTGTTGACTAATGTCTCTATATATTCAACAATATTTTTGTTTCCTTATTGATCTCTCTCCCTTGTGTGGTTTTTCCCTCTCCCTTACCACATGCTTCACTCTTCCTCTTGTCATTTCACTTGTTCTTTGCCCGACATTTAGTTTTAGTATTTACCTTCTTGCCATGCCACTTTTCTTGGCAACATCAATTTTTTAGTACATTATAGATGTCATTTAATTTATTCCATCCTACTTGTGCCATGGGAAGTGGGAAACCCAAAGTTCATTTGGTCTTCTCACATCAACTTTTGCCTAGGTCAAATGCCCAATTTTGGATCCCAAATCATCTCAAAAAATTTAATTGGTGACTAATGCTTCTTCTTAATCAACAACATTTTGTTTTTTTACCAAGTTTTTCGTTATGTGGTTGTTCCCTCTTCCTTATTGCTTGCTTCAATTTTATTCTTTCTATTTCGCTTGTTCTTTACCTAATGTTTCATTTGGGCATGTACCTTATTGAAGGCTTGCCAACCCCAAGTTATTGGTATATTAATGGATTTTAGGTATTGCATGCCACCCATGCTAAGGAAGGTGGGAGACCCCAAAATTAATTTTGTCTTCACACATGTTTCATTTTCTTGAGTGAGCTTCCCAATATAAGATCTCGTCTTTTTGGAAATTAAAGTGGTAACCAATGCTTCTTCTTATTCAACGCTATTCTTATCTTCTTGCCAAACTCTCTCTTATGTGGTCAATCCCTGTTCGTTGTTCCTTACTTTAGTATTCCTCTTACCATTTCACTCATTCTTTGCTTGAGCTTTTGTTTGGGCATTTCCTTCTTTCCTTGGCATTTTTCTTGGCAACCCAAAGTTTTTGGTACATAGAAGGATGACTTTTCATTTACACATTCCCTCTTGTGCCAAGGAAGGTGGGAAACCCAAAATTAATTTGGTCTCCTCACTTTTTTCTTGTGCATGGGAAGGCTTGCAAATTTTGGCTCTTAAGTTGTCTAAACAAAAGTTGAGTGGTGACCAATGCTTCTCCTTACTCGACAATATTTTTTTATTTTTATTGAGATCTCCCTTGTGTTGTTGTTCCCTCTTCCTTGCTATTAGTTTCATTCTTCCTATTGTTGTTTTTCTTGGTATTTTCCTAGGGTTTCATTTAGACATTTACCTTCTTGCCTTGGAAATTTCTTAACAATCCCAAGCTTTCAATATGTTGATGGATGGAATTTCATATACTCTATGAAACTCTTGTGAAAGAAGGTGGGAAACCCCCAAATTCATTTGGTTTCATCACATGTTTCTTGTGTGTTGTAAAGCTTGACAAATTTGGCTCCCAAATTGTCTCAAAAAAAGTTAAGTGGTGACCAATGCTTCTCCTTATTTAACAATATTTTTGTTTTCTGATGCAACTCTCCCTAGTGTGGTTGTTCCCTCTTCCTCGTTTCTTACTTTAGTCTTCCTTGTTATTTAGCTTGTCTTTTTCTTGGCATTTATTTTAGGAATCTAACTTCTGGTGACCCCAAGTTTTTAGTAGCTAATGGAAATTTCTTTGTTTACTCTATGCCACCCGTGCCAAGGAAACCATGAAACCCAAAATTCATTTTTCCTCCTCACATTTTTCATTTTCATGGGTGGGATTGCCGAATTTGGCTCCCAAGTCATATAAAAAATGTTAAGTGGTAACAAATGCTTCTCCTTAATTGATAATGTTTTGTCTTCTTACCATGTTCTCCCTAGTGTGGCCATTCCCTCTTCCTTGTCGATCACTTTAGTATTCCTCTACTTATTTCACTTGTTACTTTCCTGATGTCTTGTTTGGGCATCTATCCTATTTCCTTGGTACTTCTATTGGCAACCCAAATTTTTTGGTACATTTATGGATGAAATATTGTTTACTCCGTGCCAATTGGGTTAAGGAAGATGAGAAGTCTCCAAATTTGTTTGGTTTTCTCACATGTTTCTTGTATTTAGATGGAATTGCTAATTTTGGCTTCCAAGTCATCTAGAAAAAAATTAATTTGTGACCAACGCTTCTCTTTATTTGACATTAATTTTTCTTATTACTAAGCTCTCCCTCATGTGGTCAGTCCCTCTTCCTTGCTGCTTCACTTGGTCTTCCTCTTATTGTTTCTCTTTTTCTTTACCTAGAGTTTCATTTGGACATCTACCTTCTTACTTTGGCACTTTTCTTGGGAACCCTAAGTTTATGGTAAATTGATAGGTGTTTCACTTACACCATGTCACCCATGCCAAGGAAGGATGGAAACCCCAAAATTCATTTAGTTTGCCAATTTTTGCTTCTAGGTTGTCTAAAAAAGGTTAAGTGGTGACCAATGCTTCTCCTTATTCAACAATATTTTTTTTCTTCTTGCAAAGCTCCCCTTTATGTGGTCATTCCCTCTTCCTTATTTCTGACTTCATCCTTCCTTTTGTTGCTCTACTTGTCCTTTACCAAGGGTTTGATTTGGGTATTTTCCTTCTTACCTTGCTATTTTTCTTAGAAACCAAAATTTTTTGGTACATGAAAAGATGGACTTTCATGTAAACCTTCCCACTAATTCTAAGGAAGGTAAGAAACCCAAAATTCACTTACTCTCCTCACATCTTTATTATGCATGGTAAAACTTGCCAATTTTGGCTTCCAAATTGATCCACGAGGATCCCTAATAGCCCAAAAATAAAAGTCCTTGAAACTCAATGAAACTAGGGCTAAATCAAAGATCTTTTCACAAGGAATCCAATGACGCATCAATCCAAGTTCGTATGTGAAAGTTATTCCTAGTCAAAGTTATAGTTAAACTTGGAAAAAGGACAAAGTCCTAGTTGGCGCTAGATAAATTTAGGTTGTCACCAAGTTGGCAGTCTGGACAATTTGGAAACCAAAATTAGTGGCAACTTGATAAAATTGAAGGAGGTTTTACTCATGGTTAAAAATGGTAGAGCCGTAAAAAATTAGCAGGTCTGCTAAAACCACTGCTAAAATCCAATGATTTATCAATATTTATTAACAATTATCAGTAGTATTTGAATGTTAACTACAATGGTTTATATTATATTATTTCAATATAAAATAAGGATCCGGTGGGTTTTGAACCCCCGACCCATTGGAACCCAATGTTCTAAATATATAGTGCCAACATGACAAGCTTTGTTTTATCCGTCGGGCCATTACCATTTAAACTCACCCTTTCTCATTCGACATTCAAGCCACGGGAGGGCCGACAGGCGGAGGAACTTGGAGTGGGTCAAAACTAAGACGCAGTCCAGGAACCCTACGACAGAACGCTCTGCGTGTGGTTTTCCCAAGGGAATATTCCTAGGGGTATATTCCCTATAATATTCTCTAGAATATTCCTAAAAGATTCTATTGTGGAATATTAAAGATTTTCTTAGGGGTCCAAAGTTGATGGTGGAGGAATATAGCTGAGCTTATACTCATTTTACTTAGAATTTCGTAAGGACCTCACTGGTGTAGTCAAATTTGGGATTTTGAGTAGCTCATTTTCAGGTCACTCCCAAAATTGAAGGTATAATGATTTATTTTTCCATGTACTTGCCTTTCTTTTTGCTATGATGAATGAAGAGACATCCCCACTATTGAAGCAGGGTTCAGAGACGTAGTCCACATAATCAAATATTGGTTGCATTGTCTTTATGGTCTCCTTTTATGTTGCTTCTTCTTTAAGTGTTTGCATATATGGTTTTTACATGCTCTTTCATGCAATTTTGAAAACATCAAAGAAAAGATCCTGGATCATGTTGGTATCAGAGAGGTCTTCTTTTTTATGTAAATTGCGAGTGTGGATGATAACTAGGGTCAAACTCAAAAAGGGTGAAGGAAAACTCAAGCCTTTTTATCTCGAGATTAGATGTGCAACACGAAGAAGGAAAATGGAGGATGACGATGATCGCACCGAGAATGACAAATCTTTTCACAAATATTTCTACAAGATGGCATACATGGTAGACAAATTGTTTGCAGATTATGAGAAGAGAGTAGCAAAGAAGGAAAATAAGAAGAAAGAAAAAGTAGAGGACAATGCTTTGGTAAATTAGGGAAATGGAGGAGAACCTCTTGAACATCCATCTCCATCTTAAAGTGAATTTTCTTCTTCATCATCTTCTTATTATTATTGAAATAGAACATCAAAAAATACATGGCTCTAAGAACTTGAGGAGATCAACTAGAGAATTCAAGCAAAGGATGTTGAAATAATAAGACTACTACAAGAAGCAGAAGAGGAGAAGTAGGGATTGCAACTTTAGTTACAAGCCACAAAAGAGGCCTTGGAAAGGTTTGAGTGCAGTGAAGGCTTATCGAAGCCATCATTACTTACTTCAGAATCTGTAACTAAGTTAAACAATGTTAGTGATTCTTTAGTTTCATGTTCTCATTATGAAGATGATTTCGGTGCTTTTAAAAATCACACTACAGGGATTGGTTTGAAGCTAATGAAGAATATGGGATATGAAGGAAAGGGCCTAGGATTTAATGGCTAGGGAGTTTCGAATCCCATCCAAGTAGTGGAACTACCTCGATATGTAGGATTGGGCTATGTTAGAGAGGAAGATGAAGAAAAACACTCCAAACCCACATAGACAGGAGAGTATTTAAGAAATAAGTTTGAGACAGTGCAAGATGTTGAGAGCACATTAAAACCTTCCAGTGATAGTGTTCATTTCAAAATAAGAGCTAAGTCAACTTCGCCTTGCCAAAGCTGCACCAAAGACAACCATTTAAGGAAGAATATGTCTCCTAGGAAGGAGACACAAAAGAAGGTCAGGAAAGTTTGGAGGAAGAAAAATCATTGCAACAAGGGTGGACGTTAGAAATCCACATGTTAGAATCGCCATCTAGAGCTACACCGAAAGAAGGACTAGAAGCCTACGAAAGCACCTTTGAAGGAACCAACCAATGAAGCAATTCATTGAGGAAGCCAACTACAGGAAGATAACCCATTAACTTGGTTAGGTAAGATATGGGTAGCCTTTTTAAGTAGTTGAGTATGGTCACCATTGTAAATCACATTTTTTTTCTAAGACCCCATAGATAGGAAAAAACTTGTAAAAATGATGAAGTGTATAACATCACTTGAGTATGAAACATAGTGATATTTTGGCCTTTAGTTGGATATCAAAGGGTATGGGTTTATTTGTAACAACTTGACCATAAGTGTTTTATAAACTCTTGGCATGTAAGGTCTTGCAAGTTGTGATACATGCATAGGCAGATACATATTTGCATATTCATACTGGTGTCGGCTTCATCATTCTGGTTCTAAAGTACAATGGTGAAGGAAAGGAAATTGTGGCCTATCAAAGACATTTCTTATACAGATCAAGGGAATTACATCAACTTGCAGTTCCTCTTTATACTTTTGGAGGACCAAAAGATTCTGAGTGGGGAGGAATGATCCAGGAGGATCCCTAATGGCCCAAAAATAAAAGTCCTTGAAAATTAGTGAAACTAGGACTAAATCATGGATATCATCACAAGGAATCCAACAACACAAATGAGGCCTCAATCCAAATTTGTATGTGAAAGTTATTCCCAATCAAAGTTATAGTCAAACTTGGAAAAATGACAAAGTCTTAGCTGATGCCAGATAAATTAGGGTCGTTGCCAAGTTGGTGGTCTGGCCAAACTAACAGCCAAAATTAGCAGCAACTTCATAAACTCGAAGGAGGTTTTAATCATGGTTAAAAATGGAAAACCCACAAAAAATTAGCAAATCCACCAAAATCACTTCTAAAATCCAATGGTTTAACCATATATATTAACAATTATCAGCAGTCTTTGAATGTTAATGACAATGGTTTATATTATATTGTTTCAATATAAAATAAGGGTCTATCAGGTTGTGAAACCTCAACCCATCGACACCCAACATTCTAAATATATTGTGCCAGCCAACCCACCAACTTGTTGGGCTTTGTTTTATCCATTGGGCCATTACCATTTAAACTCACCCTTTCTCGTTCGACAAACAAGCCATGAGAGGGTTGATGGGCGAAGGAACTTAGAGCGGGTCAGAACTAGGATGTAGGTCAAGAAACCTGTGGCAGAACCTCGTGGGCATAGTTCCCAAGGGAATCTTCTCAAGGGTATATTCAATGAAATATTCTGTAGAATATTCTAAAATTATTATGTTGTAGAATCTGAAATATTCTCAAGGTCCAGATTTGAAAGTGACATAATATAGTTGAGTTTATACTCATTTTACGTAGAATTTCACAAGGATTTCACTGGTGTAATCAAATTGGGATTTGAGCAGCCCATTTTTAGGCCACTCCCAGAATTGGAGGTATAATGATGTATTTTTCCATATACGTGCCTTTCCTTTTGTTGAGATGAATGAAGTAACCTCCCCACTATTGAAGCAAAGACCCAAAGATATAGTCCACATTGGACAAACTCCGTTATCAAATATTAATTGCATTGTCTTTATGGTCTCCTTTTATGTTGCTTCTTCTTTAAGTGTTTGCATATATGGTTGTTACATGCTCTTTCATGAAATTATGAAAATATCATTGAAGAAAAGATCCCATATCACAAGTTGTCTTAAAAATGTTAAGTGGTGACCAATTCTTTTCCTTATTTGATAATATTTTGTTCTTATAATTGATCTCTACATTGTGTAGGTGTTTCATCATCCTTGTAGCTTGATTCAATCTTCCTTTTTCTTCTTCACTCATTCTTTTATTCATGTTTCCTTTGGGAATCTACCTTCTTACCTTGGCACTTTTCTTGGCAATCCCAATTTTTTGGTACATTGATGGATAGTGTTTCATCTACTCCATGCCTCATATGCCAAGCAAGGCAGGTAACCTCAAAATTCATTTGGTCTCATCACATGTTTCCTATGTGCAAGTAGGCTTGAAAATTTTGGTTCCCAAGTCTCCTTGAAAGATTTAAGTGGTAGCTAATGTTTCTCCTTATTTGAAAATATTTTTGTCTTCTTATGCAAATCTCCTTAGTGTGGTTGCTCCGTCTTCCTTTCTACTCACATTGGTCTTCATCTTTTTCTTTACTTGGTGTTTTCTTTGGGCATTTGCCTTGCCTTGGCACTTTTCATGGAAACCACTAGTTTTTGGTACCTTGATGGATGACATTTCATTTACTCTATGTCATATGTGTTAAGGAAGTTGGAAAATCCAAAAATTTGTTGGTCTCCTGTCATGTTTCTTGAACATAGGTGGGATTTCCAATTTTGGCTCCCAAGTTGTCTCAAAAAAGTTAAGTGGTGACTTAAATCCACATTCGGCCATATTTTTGTCTTATTTCCAAGATCTCCCTAGTGTAATCATTCCCTCTTCCTTGATGCTTGTTTTAGTTTCCCTTGTTCCATTTTTCTTGTTCTTTTCCCAATATTTCATTTGGGCATTTTCCTTCTTTCCTTAGCAGTTTTCTTACCAACCCCAAATTTTTGGTATGTTGATGGATGGAGTTTCATTTAGTACATGTCACATATGCCAAGTGTTATAGACATTTTCGGGCACTGCAACCCCAATCAGACATTTCCATAAACCAAGGGCTCCTAAGTCCCTAAAAGTGTTGTTCCATACCCTAAAAGAACAAGGTCAGCTAATTACATCATCTCCCAGAAGTTTTCCATGAAAAACTGCTCAGAACTGGTCAAAACTGGACCATCTCACCTGCTCCATGGTCAAAGTGCGATGCATCCCACCTAATGCACACGGGAGGTGTGATGCATACTGAAAAGCCCTTCTATGTGGTGCGATGGGCGAGAATGGACAAATGGCAGAGGCAGTATGTGAGGTGGATGATCATGGAATCTTCCAGAAACTTCTCCTATGACACTTGCCTCTCTGAATTCGCCCAGGGATGAGTAAGAGATCATCAATCTCCAAGTGGAATCAAGAACTATCAGAGAGAGGACACTAATCAGAATCCCAGAAGCTGACTCACCCCCCTGCAATCATCTATATATGGTGTTGGCATTATGGCTAAAGTGTTGTCCTTGATGGCAACCCATTCAGGTGATAGATCACTGTACTTCAAGTCAGCAGCAGAGGTTGATGATCAGCTATCAAATATTGAAGAAAATAAGGGGTACGTAGGTACACCTTACAGAAAGTGCGTACCCGCAGGTACACCATGCAGGGATCGCGTCCAGATATGCAGGCCAGCCGTTCAGGAGGTGCGTACCCCCAGTGCACACATTTCAAGGCAGAGAAAAGCACACGTGGGGTTTCTTATGTTTTACTCTTGGTATTTAGCCGACGGTATTGGATTATTATGGTGTCGGCTCGTGGTATTGATCCATGTTTTAAGGAAGAGCTTCCCTATATAAAGCAAAGGAGATCATTTGGCTTGAGCATGTTTTTGGTTGAATATCTTATGAGGGCTAGATCTGGTCTAGATCTAAAGAAGGCGAATCTACTGATGGACTGAGATCTCTTCGGCGCATGATCAGATCTGTAGATCTGACTGTCTGGGTTATTCTTGAAGTCTTGAAATCATTTATGCCCGAAGGTACAGTGAAAGAAAAGTGCGCCGGTACGCAGGTTCAGAAGCGCTGCAGGTGCGCCGGGACGCAGGCGCAGAAGCACTGCAGGTGCGTCGGTACGCAGGCGCAGAAGCGCTGCAGTTGCGGAGGTACGCAGGAAGTCTATTTGGCATAGTGCGTGGGTACGCAGGTGCACAGTTCAGAACAGTGCGTACTGTATGCAGGCATTACATGGGTGAAGCTGCGTACTTCTCTTGAAATCAATTTAGCTGTTCATGTTTATCATTGCTGTGTTCTGGGTTTTGAAGTGATGTCTGGTTTCTGGTATTATGTTTTGATAACAGCAGTGATTGAGTAAATGATTATGATTAGCTTCAGAATTGATGGATCAGGTTCTTAATGATCTGATGGACTAGATCTGATTGATGACTCTCATTGTATATGTATTGATCTAGTGATTGGGTGTTTCAGAAGGTTGTTTGATTATGAGCTTCAATGTTGTTGTTGGGTCCAGTATGAAAATTGGATGAAATGTGGCCTTTCAGATTATGGGTTGTGCTTCAGTGTATCCAGTATGAAAATTGATGAATCGTGGTACTTGGAGGAGAGAATATTGTAGGCCGGCGCCTACGTACTAGTATCTAAGCTAGTACAAGAGCTAAAGAAAATCTTTGGAGCATTGTAGCAGGTAGTAGCCTGCGTACTAGTAAATGGATCGGCTAGTACAAGAGCAAAGGGGGTTGTAGCTCCCGTACTGGTATAAGACTGCACCAGTACAAATATTGTAAAAGGATTTTCTTATTAAGAAGAAGATTGAGATGACTTGCAGCAGGTGGTTTTCTCCCGCATTGGGTTTCCACCTTATATCATTGTGTTCATGTGTGTGCCTTATGTGTGACGATCTACTTTATGTTACTGCATCTGTTAATTGATAATATGGTTGATAATGTTCTAATGCACTCATTGAAGATCGATTAACTTAATCATAAGAAGTTGTGGAAGTAACATATATGAATCTGATCATGGAAATGAGAAAGTTTTATTAATGTGATAATACTGATTCACCCCCCCCCTCTCAGTATTATTTCCAACAATTGGTATCAGAGCAGGTCCTTTGATAGAAGCTTGATCGCTTGAAGGAGATCCGTGGAACAATGGGAAAGAAGCTTAAGAAGAAAGCACCTAAGAAAAAGAAGTCATCTCAGAAGAACTATGACAGTGGGAGAATCGATTGGGGATTAGGCATACGAAGCTCTTCAGATTCAGAATCAGATTCAGAATCAGTATCAGGTATGAATATGTTATCCTCTGATGTTCCAGCTATATTTCCTTGTGAAAGAGATGAAAGTGAAAGCGAAACTACTGAATTAGCTCTCATGGGTGAACAAGAAAGAAATGAGATAGAAGCAGAATTCAAACGACTGACAAACAAAATTAGAACTCAAGAAGAACTTATGAACATAAAGGATGATACTGCTAAGGCCCAACGAGAGTTATTCAAGGATAAATATCGCAAGCTGCAGGATGAAGTAACATTACTAAGAAATGAAGTCAATGAAAAGAACACAACCATCATGAAACTCAGAGATAGATCCAGCTATTATGAAAGTCTTGAAGCTACAATCCTCTCACTAAAAGGAGATCTTGAAGAATCAAAGAAGCAGAATACAGATCTACTCCAAGCTATTGCAAAACAAGAAAACGAATTCACCAGCTTAAAATCTCAACTAGAATGTGCCTTCCGAGTTCGTCAAATGCAGCAGGATCTGAATGAAGAACAAGAAAAGGAGATTCTCAAACTAAGGGAACAAATGGAAGAAGGAAGGAAAGCTGAAGAAGATTTGAAAAAGCAATCTCTTGAAAAGGAAGAACAGCTTCAGGTTAAGGTAAATATCTTGAAAGGAAAACTAGAAGAAAAGGATAAGCTTTTACGATTTCAAGATAGTTCTAAAGTCTTGGATGATATTCTTAGTAGTCAAAGGTCTCCTGCTATAAAGACTGGTCTTGGTTTCCATGAATCTGTTGAAGGTGAATCTAGTTCGCAAGGTGAGGCAAGGAAATCTAAAGAGAAATCTAAAGTGATCAATGAAGAAATGAAAGATCAATCTCATCATCAACCAAGGAAAGAGATTCCTCAAAGAAAATCCTTTACTCCTCCTATGAATAATGTTGAATGTTATGTATGTCATAATCTTGGACATGTTGCAGCTAGATGTAGAAGAAGAAGAGTTCAAGACCATTATGCAAACAAGTCATCTCAATCAAGGTATTTTTATGGATATTGCTTTGCTTGCAATACGTTTGGTCACAAAGCTGCTGATTGTTACAGGAGGAATATGAAACATGTAAGATGTTATGCATGTAACAAGCCTGGACATATAGCTAAGGAATGCAGGAACAAAGTGTGGGCACCATATCAAAAGGAGAAAATGTCATCATCACGCTTGAAGATATGGAGGAAAAAGGAAGTACAGTCAGAAAAGGATGGCACAGCACAATGTACAGACATACCAGAATCAGAGGGAGCTGAAAGTACAAAACTTCAGGTTCCTGAATCTCATATGCAAACTTCATAAAGGCAAGTCGCATATATACGCGAGTTGGATACTGCACAATCGCGTATATGCTTGTTTGAAGGCAGTAGGCAAGTGAAGTTGGAAATGAATCTATCAGATCTGGGAATCTGACTGTCAGTAGCACAAAGGAGGACTGTTAATTCGGCCCTAATCAGAAGGCCGCAGGTGTTTAACAGAAGAGCTGCGTGGGGACACAGTGCAGTAACAGGAGATCTGCGTGGGGACGCAGTGCAGTAACAGGAGACCTGCGTGGGGACGCAGTGCAGTAACAGGAGACCTGCGTGGGTACGCAGAGCGACTAAGGTTCAGGTGCGTCCGTGCAGTAAAAGTACGCGGCGCGATAGTATTTTCAGGTGCGTCCGTGCAGTAAAAGTACGCGGCGCGATAGTACTTTTGGGTGCGTCCCTGCAGTTGCAGTACGCGGCGCAACTGATGGAACAGGTGCGTGGGTACGCTCTGTAATAGAAGACTGTCTGCGTATATACGCAGTGCAGCAGAAGGATATCTGCGGGTGTACGCAGGGGAGCAGAAGATGAAGTGCGTACCTGTCTTAAGGCATTTATTGGCTGATTCTTCTTATTGATTTGACAGATGGCACTGGTTCAGGGGGAGCATATGTCCTGAATGCATTGTTGGCATTATGGTCCTTGGTGACAATGCTTATGATTCATCTTGCTATGATTATGAGTTGGTCACATGATCAGATTTATGGTTGATTCTCTAATGATGCTTGCATGGAGTCTTTATTGTTCTTGGCACATATATGGATGAGGTTGGCTGATTTCGTGGATGATTATTCAAAGTTGCATTGTTGGAGACATGATGATGATGAGTCACTCATATGCTACTGTTGACATGTGCATGATGCTTGATTTCTTTCTTGGCACAAATGGATGAGGATTGTTGGCTGGATACAGGGATGATTATTCATACATATGTTGATTGATGCAGATGCTTTCATTCGATGGCTCTTGATTCATGTAGATCTGGATGGTTATGAGTTGATGCAGAAGTCCTTGATGTTGACAGATACTATGGAGCAGATTATACAGTGCTGTTGATGATGTTTGTCATGATCTTTAGATGTTTGATGTAAAGGTCATAGCAAGACTCATGTTGTAATGGTCTATCTATTGTAGTCATCTCTTCAGGTCATGTAACGGCCTATGTCCCCTCACTATGCATGGGATGAAGATGTAATGTATTTGGTTTTCATATTTCTGATGTATTCCCACTTGGTTGGATGGATGATCCTTATTGTGATGGGTGATGGATGTATGTATTGAGTCTTTTGGTGATAGGAAGGTCATTTATGATATATAAAGTCATGTTCTTCTTGTAGAACATCTTTTTGCAGACCTTGCTTACATTCAGGGGGAGCTTGAGCATGAACAGCACTATATAGCAGAGAAGACATCTCAGCTTGTTCTCAGAAAGACCATTATCAGATTGGAGCACCATGACATATACAAAGGGGGAGCTCATTCAGAGACTTCAGCAGATCTGGTTTATAGTCAAGGGGAGCATGTTCTTAGGGGGAGCATACCCCTTTGCCCTTGATGTCAAAGGGGGAGAGTGATTTGGTGTTGTTGCCATCAAGTCCAAAGGGGGAGATTGTTGGCATTATGGCTAAAGTGTTGTCCTTGATGGCAACCCATTCAGGTGATAGATCACTGTACTTCAAGTCAGCAGCAGAGGTTGATGATCAGCTATCAAATATTGAAGAAAATAAGGGGTACGCAGGTACACCTTACAGAAAGTGCGTACCCGCAGGTACACCATGCAAGGATCGCGTCCAGATACGCAGTCCAGCCGTTCAGGAGGTGCGTACCCCCAGTGCACACATTTCAAGGCAGAGAAAAGCACACGTGGGGTTTCTTATGTTTTACTCTTGGTATTTAGCCGACGGTATTAGGTTATTATGGTGTCGGCTCGTGGTATTGATCCATGTTTTAAGGAAGAGCTTCCCTATATAAAGCAAAGGAGAACATTTGGCTTGAGCATGTTTTTGGTTGAATATCTTATGAGGGCTAGATCTGGTCTAGATCTAAAGAAGGCGAATCTACTGATGGACTGAGATCTCTTCGGTGCATGATCAGATCTGTAGATCTGACTGTCTAGGTTATTCTTGAAGTCTTGAAATCATTTATGCCCGAAGGTACAGTGAAAGAAAAGTGTGCCGGTACGCAGGTTCAGAAGCGCTGCAGGTGCGCCGGGACGCAGGCGCAGAAGCACTGCAGGTGCGTCGGTACGCAGGCGCAGAAGCGCTGCAGTTGTGGAGGTACGCAGGAAGTCTATTTGGCACAGTGCGTGGGTACGCAGGTGCACAGTTCAGAACAGTGCGTACTGTACGCAGGCATTACATGGGTGAAGCTGCGTACTTCTCTTGAAATCAATTTAGCTGTTCATGTTTATCATTGTTGTGTTCTGGGTTTTGAAGTGATGTCTGGTTTCTGGTATTATGTTCTGATAACAGCAGTGATTGAGTAAATGATTATGATTAGCTTCAGAATTGATGGATCAGGTTCTTAATGATCTAATGGACTAGATCTGATTGATGACTCTCATTGTATATGTATTGATCTAGTGATTGGGTGTTTCAGAAGGTTGTTTGATTATGAGCTTCAATGTTGTTGTTGGGTCCAGTATGAAAATTGGATGAAATGTGGCCTTTCAGATTATGGGTTGTGCTTCAGTGTATCCAGTATGAAAATTGATGAATCGTGGTACTTGGAGGAGAGAATATTGTAGGCCGGCGCCTACGTACTAGTATCTAAGCTAGTACAAGAGCTAAAGAAAATCTTTGGAGCATTGTAGCAGGTAGTAGCCTGCGTACTAGTAAATGGATCGGCTAGTACAAGAGCAAAGGGGGTTGTAGCTCCCGTACTGGTATAAGACTGCACCAGTACAAATATTGTAAAAGGATTTTCTTATTAAGAAGAAGATTGAGATGACTTGCAGCAGGTGGTTTTCTCCCGCATTGGGTTTCCACCTTATATCATTGTGTTCATGTGTGTGCCTTATGTGTGATGATCTACTTTATGTTACTGCATCTGTTAACTGATAATATGGTTGATAATGTTCTAATGCACTCATTGAAGATCGATTAACTTAATCATAAGAAGTTGTGGAAGTAACATATATGAATCTGATCATGGAAATGAAAAAGTTTTATTAATGTGATAATATTGATTCACCCCCCCCTCTCAGTATTATTTCCAACATATGGATCCCTCATCCCAGAGATCCAGGGGGCTGGAATTTTGTATCTTGTAAGGAAGTGTTGTTGGTTTCTTGTTGGAATATCATAGTGTTGGGTGATCTAAGCTTTTCATGAGGTGAAAGAAGGGATTTCATGCTGGAGGATGACACTGTGTCAGAACAATTGGTTGTAATCCTCTTTGCTATTCTTGATTATTAATAAAGCTATTCAAGTTTTCCTCCGCATTCTTGTATGTTTGATGATATATGCATTTGTGTGGTCAATATACATCTGGTTCTATATTGTTTATGATTGTAGATCTCTGTTCTTCGATAGTATTATGCTGCTTTGATTCCACAGGTTCTCTTTGAAGCTGTGTAGACGAAGGAGAAGTGGCAAGGATCTGTCAGAAGGGAGAGGAATCAAGCATGGAACCAAGCGTAAGACTGTGGTTGGTGTCCTTCATTCCACTCTTATCTACTTCTCATAAAGGAAAACAAAAGTAGTTTTAGTTTGTTTGTTTCTAAGATAGCTACCAGTCTTAGTGGGACTAGCACCTCCAAGTGGACACTAGATTTCCCGATAACACCAAGGAAAATGGGAAACCCCAAAATTCATTTGTTATCTTCACATGTTTCTTGTATGTGGGTAGGCTTTCCAATCATGACTCCCAAGTCATCTCAAAAGTGATGACCAATGCTTCTACTTATTTAAGAATATTTTTTTATTCTTATTGAGTTCTCTCTTGTGTTGTAATTTGTCTTTATCATTATTTTATTTAGTATTCCTCTTTCCATTTCACTTGTTCCTTTTCTGAAATTTCATTTTGGCATCTTCCTTCTTGCATTAGAACTTTTCTTAGAAACCTCATGCTTTCATTATGTTGATGGATAGTGTTTTATTGTTTCACATACACAATGCCACTTATGACAAGGAAGGCAGGAAACCTAAAAACAAATTGGTCTACACACATGTTTCTTGTGCATGGTTGGGATTAATAATTTTGGTTTCCAGATCGTTTCAAAAAAATTAAGTGGTAAGTAATGCTTCTTCTTTTTCAATAATATTTTATGTCTTCTTACTAATCTTTGTGGTTGTCCTCTCTTCCTTCCTACTTTCTTTGGTCTTCCTCTTATCGTTTCACTTATTCTTTATTTGGCATTTATTTTGGGCATATACCTTCTTGCCTGAGAACTTTTCTTAACAACTCCATGTTTTCAGTATGTTGATGGATGGTGTTTTATTTACTCCATCCTACCCATGCCAAACCCATAATTTGTTTGGTATTCTCACATTTTCTTATGCATGGGGCGCACTTTCCAATTTTGTGTCTTAGGTCATCTCAAAAAGTTAATTTATGACGAATGTTCCTCCTTATTCAAGAGTATTTTTATCTTCATACCAATCCCCCCCTTGTGCTGATCTGGGTTCGGGTGTGACAAAGGACCCTTCCAAGAACTTTGACTTCCGTGATGTCTTAAATTGCAATTTTAAAAGAACATAAATGAATACATTTGCATATTGTAAAGAAGAGGAACATGACATTCATCAACACATGAAAACATAAGCCATTGATAACGGAGTTCGTCCAGGAGGGACTACGTCTTCGGGCCCTGGTGTCAAGATGGTGTAGGTTGCTGCATTAAGTGTTGTCAATAGTGATGATGTACATAAGAGGTGATGTCGCTATCATACAAGGAAAATGCCCTCACACGGGAGTGGCTCCAAGAGATGTTCCGCTGTAGGAACTCTCATCCAAAAAGGACTCCTATCAGTATGACCTAAACTCATGCATGATGATAATGAGCATCCCGCCGACATGGCATAAAAGGGATCTCAATGCAAACATACATGGCGACAACATGAGTATCCCATCAACATGATGACAAAGGGATCTCAAATAAAACATGACGAATCATGACAACAAGTACATCCCACAAATGATTCTGCATCACATCAAGCAGGAATCATGAAAACAAGTAAGAAATAAGATCCCACATCAAACATCAAACAAGGATCTGTACAGCGCAATGCATAGCAAATGAAGTACATGAACACACTGCATATACCTCACATCCTGAGGCCATCGGAAGAAAAGGATATCAAACTGCTGAAGCTGGCCATACCATCAATCTCACGGCATCGAATCTCATGGAATGATTGCTCACACGTTGAACGCTGACACCTGCACTCCACTTTGAAAATGGCCGAAAAATGAAATGAGAAAATGGAAATTCTGAACACACCATTAGATTTGTGGTGTCGAATAGTGCAAAAGCAACTGTCAAATTTCTAAATTCTGAGAAAATGAAAATCTGGGGCTCAAGGAATCTTTTAGATTCCCCCTAGATTCCTCAAAGATTTCCTCCTCCTGATCCTCTGCAAATCTGCTGCTCAGATCAGGAAACTAACTGCGCCATCGGGTTCATGTCACTGAGAGGTGTAAGATCGACATAAAACTTGTCCACTTTGGACACTGCAAAAATTTCACCCAATCATGGTTCCACTTGCCTCTTCTATGGGCTCATGGTTCCCCCTGCAAATAAATTCATTAAAAATTCACCTCAATTTCCGTGTGTGCTCTTGGTTCCTCCATGCTTGGGCGCACTGGGCAAATGCTGACTTTATATGTCAAAATATAGAGAAGTTTACCAAGGAATAGGTCGTTGGCCTAATGGTAAAAATTAGAAATAAAAAGCATGGGGTCAAGGGATCAAATCTCGCCCATGCTAAACCTGGCACGTTAACTGTAAATAGAGGCACGGTTACACTAACCATTTTAATTTTAAATGTGCCGCATTGAATTTTGCGTTGTATTAACGATCGTTCATTTTTTGGGAGGCGCATTAATGTATTTGGGAGGTGGTACGTTGGTTCATGGTGTACACACCATACATGGGGCCGCCTAGTGGGGGCTGGCCCACGTGGGCCAGGGGGTTCGATCCCCGTAGACCTTGCACTTAATTCACAGTGGCTGTGTTAGGGTGTGGGTCGGGTCCATCGGAGGTGGTCCGCGCCCACCCCGTATTAAGTCATATATTGTTTGTGCGGTGGGTTTGGTTGGAGGGTTTGGCGGGGTAATGGCCACTGAGCCAAATTTAAATTGATTTTGTTATGTGGTTGCGAGAGTTGAGTGAGGGCCGGCGGGGGTCATGGCCCATTGGCCCCATGAAATTTTGGGTTTTTTAATGTAATTTGGTTTGGGGTGGCGGGGGTGGTGGCCCACCACCTCACTTATATATATATTTTTTGTTTTTTATTAAAATGGATCATTTTTTTTTAATATATATAATAGGCCATTTTTTAATTTTGTCTAACATAAGGGTTATTAGACAAATTAAAGAGGCAACAATTTCACCCATTTTCGGGAGCAAGGTTTCATGCCCCAGGGTCAGTCAAATTGTAGGACACTTAAACCTGGCCCATAGCCCAACTTTGAACAAAACTTTGGCTGCCTCATTCTCCCTCATACGAGCTCGGATTGACGAACTGTTCACACCACTGCGATCAGGACGACGAGATCTACGCTCTGGTCCTGGTTTGAAAGCATTCTGATCACTTTGATTTTTGAGCTTCCATAAGCCCTCTTTGTCTTGTGTGTGTCCCTAGAGCCACCTGGATCAATCCTCCCCACTGAGGAGATTTTGGTCCTCCAAAAGCATAAAAAATAATATGCAACTTCTTTGTACCTTGTATGCATCACAAGCTTCTTAAAAGGTCTCGCTTCCATCTCCTTCACCTTTTTTCTTCAGAGCCTTAAGCGATGAGCCGACACCTGCAACCTTTGCAACTTGTAGTACATTGTTTTGCAAATTACATGCTTTACTTACATGACCAACTAATGACCCAAGCATCCCATACATGCCACAAGTTTATAACACATACTCGGTGGTCAAGTTTACAACAAAATGGAAACAATACCCCAGCTACAAAAACAAGGCCAACATATCATTGTTGCTTCAACAAGTGATGGAAAACACATCATCACTGCAACACATGATTTACAAAGATAAGGCCAAACACTATTTTTTCTTTGACAAGTGATGGAAACATGACATCACTTTCACAGTTTATCATGCAACACAAAACAAGACCAGACATCATTGTTGTTGAACAAGTGATGGAAAACACATCATCACTTTTACATTTTAAAATGCAACAAATGATTTACAAAAGCACGACCATGACAAGCTAACATATCTAAAAACCATTTTTCACTTATCAAGGTGAATGGGTCGCCTCCTTGTGATGGTTTTGCTTGT
Organism: Pinus tabuliformis; assembly: GCA_031772625.1. Lineage (NCBI taxonomy): Eukaryota > Viridiplantae > Streptophyta > Pinopsida > Pinales > Pinaceae > Pinus > Pinus tabuliformis. The sequence goes on from CM062819.1 coordinate 1,768,481,535, forward strand.
CGAACAACCGTTTCACCTGGTTCATGTACTGACGCTTTGTCTTTAAGGCGCTGCTCTGGATGGAGCATCCAACATGTGGCTCTTTGATGGCCACTTCTATTACAATGACTGCAATAGACCTTCTTCCTCCAGATCTGCTTTACCTGTTGTTGAGAGGGTCTTTCACGCCTCATCCTTTTGTGTGCTGCTATTCTTTTCCAACACTTAGAAAATGTATGGTTATGTAATCCACAAAAGGTACATGTTTTTCGATTCCATGTTTTACGTTCATCATTAAAAACATGATTATAATCGAAATGAGAATTTGAAAATCGAAACTAGTTATACCTTTCCTTGTTATCTCTGGTGTAAGTATGGCGATGAGAGCTTTCCTCAGCTCTTTCCCTGCAATGGAAACTACCATGGGATGATGGGGATGTGTTCCCATCATTCTCTTTCCTCAACGATTTCGACGATGTCTCGAAAGAATCTGACACCTTCGAGCATTTTCCTTCGGCATATCCCATGCCTACAAATCGATGTTTATGTACAAACACCAAATGTTGAGTTATGCCTTGGTTATTAACACCAAGTTCTGTTCCCTCCTCGTGCCTCGTCCTGGTAAGGAGCCTCGTGTTTTTCCTTGTAATTGGGATCTCCAAATCTCCAATAGAAATCATACCATGTGAAGACGAAACCGAAAGGAAATCAACATCTTTTACCTCCTCTGTTGATTTGGAACGAACTGATGAGGGCTGCTCATCATCTATTCTTGGTGGTTTGCTAGCTGTCTTGGTGCATTCCCCAACTTCCTTCCTGACATACCTAGTCTTGCCTGACGAGGTAATTCTTCTACTTTGATGGGGTTGACAATGCCTTAGCCATTAACGCCCAAGCCTTTTCCTTCATACCCCATTCTCTTCAACAGTTTGGAGCCAATTCCTGTGGTATTATTTTCAAAAACAACGAAATCATCATCAGGACACATACATGAAGATGGAGAACTACTTTTTACCTCATGTGGGTCACGCTGCAGCTTTTCCAAGGCCTCATCCTTAGCTTGCAGCTGTAGTAGAAAACTATGTTTCTCCTCTTTCTCTTCATGTAGAAGCATCTTCAATTCAATGTTATCTATTTGAAGGCTTTGGTTGTTGTGCTTCAGTTCTTCCAAGGCCTCCTCCATGGCTTGCAACTGAAGCTGCAATCGCTCCTTTTCTGTTGTCTCTCTTTGTAGAGTTTCATACATTATTTCCACCCTTTGGGAAATTTTGAGCATGTTCTCATACATCGCTTTTTCATCCTCTGTCGTTGCACGTTCCATTGTTCGTGCTTGCAAATCACATCTACACAAAGACCGCTCTGATACCACTTGATCCGGGTCCGAGTGTGACAAAGGACCCTTCCAAGACCTTTTACTTCCTTGATGCGTTAAATTTCATTTTTAAAAGAACACAAATGAATACATCTGCATACTATAAAGAAGAGGAACATGAAATTCATCAACACATGAAAACATAATCCGTTGATAACGAAGTTCGTCCAGGAGGGATTATGTCTCTGGGCCCCAATGTCAAGATGGCGTAGGCCGCTGCATTAAGTATTGTCAATAGTGATGATGTACATAAGAGGTGACGTTTCTATCATACAAGGAAAATGCCCTCACGCAGGAGTGGCTCCAAGAGATGTTCCGCTGTAGGAACTCTCATCCAAAAAGGACTCCTATCAGTATGACCTAAACTCATGCATGATGATAATGAGCATCCCACCGACATGGCATAAAAGGGATCTCAATGCAAACATACATGGTGGAAACATGAGTATCCCATCAACGTGACGACAAAGGGATCTCAAATAAAACATTACGAATCATGACAACAAGTACATCCCACAAATGATTCCACATCACATCAAGCAGGAATCATGAAAACAAGTAAGAAAACAATATCCCACATCAAACATCAAACAGGGATCTATGCAACACAATGCATAGCAAAGGAAGTACATGAACACACTGCATATACCTCACATTCTGAGGCCATCGGAAGAAAAGGATGTCAAAATACTGAAGTTGGCCGTACCATCAATCTCACAGCGTCAAATCTCATGGAATGACTGCTCGCACATTGAATGCTTACACCTACGCTCCACTTTGAAAAGTGGCCAAAAAATGAAATGAGCAAATGGAAAATCTGAATGCACCATCAGATTTGTGGCATCAAATAGTGCAAAATCGACTGTCAAATTTATGAATTTTGAGAAAATGAAAATCTGGGGCTCAAGGAATCTTTTAGATTCCCCCTAGATTCCTCAAAGATTCCCTCCTCAGGGTCCTCTGCAAATCTACTGCTCAGATCAGGAAACTGACAACGCCATCGGGTTCATGTCGCTGAGAGGTGTAAGATCAACATAAAACTTGTCCAATTTGGACATTGCAAAAATTTCACCCTCCTGAGTATTTCACCTAATCATGGTTCCCCCTGCCTCTTCTCTGGGCTCATGGTTCCACCTGCAAATAAATTCATTAAAAATTCTCCTCGATTTCTATGCGCGTTCCTTGTTCCTCCATGCTTGGGCGCACTGCGCAAATGCTGAGTTTATATGTCAAAATATGGTGGAGTTTACCAAGGAATACATCGTTGGCCTAATGGTAAAAATTAGAAATAAAAAAGCATGGGGTTGGGGGATCAATTCGCGACCATGCTAAACTTGGCACGTTAAATGTAAATAGAGGCGCCATTACACTAACCGTTTTAAGTTTAAATGTGGCGCATTATATTTTGGGTTGTATTAACAGTCATTCGTTTTTTGGGAGGCGCGTTAATTTATTTGGGAGGTGGTACGTTGGTTCATGGTGTACGCACCATATATGCGGCCGCCCGGTGGGGGTCGGCCCACGTGGGTTGGGTGGGTTCGATCCCCGCCGGCTTCGCACTTAATTCATGGTGGCTATGTTGGGGTGTGGGCTGGGTCCACCAGAGGTGGCCCGCGCCCACCCCGTATTAAGTCATATATTGTTTGTGCGGTGGGTTTGGTTGGAGGGCTCGGCGGGGTAATGGCCGCCGAGCCAAATTTAAATTGATTTTGTTATGTGGTTGTGGGAGTTGAGGGAGGGTCGGCAGGGGTCATGGCCCATCGGCCCCATAAAATTTTGGGTTTTTTAATGTAATGTGGTTTTGGGTGGTGGCCCGCCACCTCACTTATATATATATTTTTTATTTTTTATTTATATATAATAGGCCATTTTTTATTTTGTCTAACATAAGGGTTATTAGACAAATTAAAGAGGCAACAATTTCGCCCATTTTCGGGAGCTAGGTTTCATGCCCTGGGGTTGGTCAAATTGTAGGACACTTAAACCTGGCCCACAACCCAACTTTGACTGGCTCATTCTCCCTCATACGAGCTTGGATTGACAAACCGTTCACGTCACTACGATCAGGATGACGAGATCTATGCTCTAGTTCTAGTTCGAAAGAATTCTAATCACTTTGATTTTCGAGCTTCCATAAGCCCTCTTTGTCCTGTGTGTGTCCCTGGAGCCACCTGGATCATGTGGCGATTCCCTATTCCTTTCTACTCACTTTAGTCATTCTCTCACTATTTCACTTGTTCTTTACCTAACATTTCATTTGGGCATATGCCTTCTTTCCTTGGCACATTTCTCGAAAAACCACAAGTTTTCATTACATTGATGGATGTTATTTCGTTTACTCCATGCCATCAATGTCAAGAAAGGTGGGAAACCCAAAAATTCATTTGGTATTCATACATGTTTCTTATATGTGAGTGGATTGCAAATTCTAGCTCCCAGGTCACCTCATAAAAGTTAAGTGTTGACTAATGTTTCTCCTTATTTGAAACTATTTTTGTCTTCTTAGTTCAACCCAAGTGTGGTTGTTTTGTCTTCCTTGATGCTTTCTTTGGTATTCAACTTTCCATTCCACCTATTCTTTGCCTAACGATTCATTTGGGCATTTGTCATGTTTCCTTGGCACTTTTGTTGGCAACACAAAGTTTTTGGTACAAAACTTTAGTAAAATGCAAAGTAATTGATAAGTATTACCCTGTTCGTAACTTTACCTTTGAGATCGATTTGTTGATTAAATAGTATACTAGTTAGTATCAAATAGTATGACTTTTCTACTCAGGTTTGATTCTCTATTTGGATAGCATACAGATTCTATTCCTACATCATATTTTGACCTCTTTGAGTATAGTTACTTTGTGCATAACTCATACCAATTTGTTTCCATAAGGCTTGGTGAGTATTAGCCCAATTCTACTTTGTATATATGAGTTTGATTTATTTCCATTTGAAGTATAATTACTCTGTCCTCTAAACTTTGTTTCATTTCTTTTATACTTTGTTGGAATGGTATTTGAATAGTAGTAGCCTATCATAGATCTTACACCTGGGTTAGATATTTTGCTCAAGCAATTATTGATAAGCTTAACATAGATGCTTTTCTTTGTAATTTCAATTCTTTGTCTATTTTTTGGTGGTTTGTATTTGATTTCTATTATTTGGTTGTGAGGAACTAAAACCAGAACTAGAATTCTTTGACTCTTTAAATCCAACCTACTATTGACTGCATGAACACCATCTTACAGAGTGAAATATTTCACTTTGGAGCTTTGCTATGGGATCTAAGACGAGGACTATCAATTGGTCTTTATATTCAACGTGCATTCATCAACATAAAGTCTTCTCTTATGCACATGTTCTTTAGTTGTTGATTTCCATAAGTGGAATTTGAAAGTTTGCAGGATTTCTCATTAGTTATCGACATTAGACTAAGATAGACTAGGGCTCTAATATTGCATATATTTTTCTTACATATCTAAGTTCATGATCCTAGTCCAATAATTGAATAGTGAAAATATAAGAATATAATTTTCCCAACAACATTATTGATGCACACACGTTTTTTTGAATTTAAAATTTTCCTAGTAGGAAGTTTATGTGCACATTGACTTGGTTGCTTCAGATATAGGTTTAGGCTCACTAGCCTAATGATTTCAGCTATAAATACATTAAAACATCAATTTTTGAAAAAGAACATATATATCTCTATATTTGATGTTATTTTTCTACAAGATAGACAAATTTGTTGTCCGTGAAACTCTGTGTGTGTGTGTGTGTGTGTGTGTGTGTGTGTGTGTGTAGATTGTACTATTTTTAATACATTTTTCTCTTGACATATATCAAAATCTTAGAATACATCCCTCATCTATTTTTTCTATAACTTTTTGGGTCCTTAACCATTTGGGAAAAATGGTACGATGCACTAGAGGACATTAAAAGCTACAATCTTAAAAAAAAAGAAAAATTGATAATGGTAAGACCCTTTTAGGTTGCACCAACAGAAGGTCTTGTAATTTCAAGGATATAATGACATTTATAATTTAAAAATTTATACAAAATTAAGATTAATAATTTTTAGAAAAATAATTATGCATAAGAACAATCTATTCTCTACAACTTCACAAGTTTATGTAGCAAGATTCCATCATTTAGATACTCAAATATTGCACTAAATGAAACATATGCATTATATTTTCCTTGAAAAATAACATATCAATGTCCAAAATAATCAAAATTCACATAGTTAGACACATTTTCTATAAATAAAAATTATATGTTCGAAAATTCAACTAATTTTCCTACATTTCATCTTTTTACACCATATTCAAATTCATCATGTGAGTACCTCTAATTATCTATCCAAGTTAACATATTATTTTTATACCAGTTTGCATTGCCACTAAATCATCATGAGAGACCGTCATGAGCTTTCACCCACCCATAACCCAATATAGAAGATGAGGTGCACTTCTTTTTTGGTCCATTCACAATCCAAACAAGAAAAAGAAACATAGAAAAAAAGGAAAAGAGGGAAACAACATGTTTTTTTTCCATTTTCTTACAAATGATCCTAAATGAATTTGATAAGGGATAAAAACAAGAAAAACCATAGTTACTACATGCCTTAAGCTCTCTTAACAAGGAAAAAAAACCTACTAAAAAGTAGGAAACAACTAAAAAAAATATAAAATTTGAGCTACATGAAGTACATGCTCTTTTTGTGAAAGAAAGGAGCACATACATGCATCTCTTATGGAATGAAGGGGGATGTACATGCTATGTTTGTGAGGGAAAAGTGCATATAGTTTCATAATAGGTAAAATTTATAAAAAAAAAAAAAAACCCAATTTTTTTTTAAAGCTGAACTACAAGCAAGGTATGCATTGAAAGGAATACCAAATTACTTTAAATAGCACTAGAAAACCACCAAGGAAAACCCTAATAAGAAGAACTCAAGGAGTTATCCCTAGTGGAGCCACAAATTTAATTAAAGAGAAATTCATTTATGGGTGAATGCATGAAGATGAGTTACACTTTTGGGCCAAATGTGACAATGAAATTTCAATATTTTTCTCTTTTATTAAATTGAAGCCCTCAAAATTCATACAAGTGTTGTGAATTTTGATTTAGAGTAAAAGGACAATTTGTGGAGAATTATGTTTTTTTCCTAATGATATTTTTTACAAAATATTTTAGGATCGTATAATTTGTCAATTTTCCATTAAATGAAATACTTGTCCATGCAAATTTTTGCACATCTTAATAGGAGTATGTGTGTGCATATATATATATATATATATATATATATATATATATATATATAGCGAGAGAGAGAGAGAGAGAGAGAGAGAACTAAGGCATGCATATTAAAATTTTATTTTTCTATGCAAAATTATATATTTTATTATTTTTCGAAGTTGGCAAATTAATATTTCAATTGCATTTTTCAAACACCTGTGTTCATGTAAGATTTTTTTCTACTATTTAAACAAATTCAAAAACCAAGAGTACCCTTTTGAAGAGGACTCGAAAATGAAGAGACTGATATTTTTTGAAATTTTTCATTTTGTATATTTTATGTTATTGATTTTTTATTCAGCCCCTTTGAAACTGTCCACAAAAATTTCAAGCATTATGTTTAAAGAAATTAGATGAAAAATATCATATGAATTCGAAAATGTCAAACTCATATGCCATTGGATAGAGGATTCGTTCAAGAATCCAACATGATCAACTTTGCCACTTAAGGACAAATTTTACCTTAAGTATGTCAGGGTACAAAATGGTGTTGCAGAGAAATTTGCATAAAAGGTGCCAAATTTGTTTTTTAAAGGACCTTAGAGACTTGATCGGGCGTTTAAGCGCTCGATTGAGCACTATAAATATATAATTCAAATAATTTGATCGAGGGTTAAAGAAATCCACGATTGAGCCATTTACGTGGTTAATCAGCGACTTGATCGAGCTTGTAGCTCGATCGAGTCGTTGCTATTGATTTAGATTTAGGTTTAATTAAAAAATTTGATATTAATTTTTTAAATGTCATTTATAGTATTCATGTTGATCATGGAAGAAATTTTATAGGTATGTACATCATAATGGGATCTAGGAAATCCATTCTAGTATCTAACAACCAAGTTGATATAATATTAGTGTACTTAAAATGGAAATTCAATTATCTAGGCTATGAACAACATTAGTATATATATAATGTTATGATTAAACTCTTGTAGATAGCCTCAAAAGAAATAAAATCAAATAAAACTTATTTTTAGAAAATTACATCTTGACATCTTTTAAAATTGAATAAAACTTATTTCAATCCTATTTGAGTTTTTTAATTGAACCTTAAGATATAAGGAATTGATTGAAATACTTGGATAGCCAAGTAAATTTAGGAAAGTTCATAACATTATATAAAATTATAGAAACGTTATCGTATATTGTTTTTTGGTATATTAAATTCCAATATGTATGACGTATATCATGTTATGACTAATCTCTTGTAGATAATCTCAAAAGAGATAAAATTGAATAAAACTTATTTGTTGTTTGCAATACATCTTTTAAAATTGAATAAAACTTATTTCAATCCTATTTGTGTTTTTTAATTGAACCTTGAGATAAGGAATTGATTGAAATACTTACAAGAGTTGACCATGCAATGGTATATGGGTGGGTCACAAAAATTTCCATTTATATAGATTTTTTATTATAATATGGATGACTTTAGAATTCAAATAATTTATTATTAAAATCATTGTAATAACATACATTGATTGCACTAAGATGCACTTTCTACAAGCCAATATGAAGCATATTTGTAATTCTTTCCATGCTCAATATTAAATTGATAAATGATATATATTTTAGTTTATTTTAAGTATCAAAGTGACTTGCATCATATTTGTAATTATTTTGATAGTTTACAATACATCTTTTAAAATTGAATAAAACTTAAATTTCAATCATATTTTTGTTTTTTAATTGAACCTTGAGATAAGGAATTGATTGAAATACTTGGATAGCCAAGTAAATTTAGGAAAGTTCATAAAATTATAAAATTATAGAAACATATAATTAATTGTTTAAATTAACATACATTGATTGCACTAAAAGACACTTTCTACAAGCCAATATGAAGCATATTTGTAATTCTTTCCATGTTCAATATTAAATTAATGTACATGATATATTTTAGTTCATTTTAAGTATTAAAGTGACTTGCATCATAGTATTAAGATTGTACTTATTTTCTTAGTCTATGAAACTAGAAATCAAAATTATTATTATGTAAAATTTTACTTCTTGAATGTTCTTAATTGAAGGTCTTAAGATAAGGAATTGATTGAAATATTTGGATAGCCAAGTAAATTTCAGACAGTTCATAAAATTATATAAAATTATAGAAACATATCATTAATTGTTTTTTGGTATATTAAATTCCAATTTACATATGAATTATATCATGTATGACCATTTGCTCTTGTAGATGACCTCAAAAGAAATAAAATTGAATAAAACTTATTTGAACTGTTTACTAGACATCTTTTAAAATTGAATTTAAAACTTAAATTTTAATTCTATAATTTGTGTTTTTTAATTAAACCATGATATATTTTAGTTCATTTTAAGTATCAAAGTGACTTGCATCATAGTAAGATTGTACTTATTTTCTTAGTCTATGAAACTAGAAATCAAAATTGTTATTTTTTTTAATAAAAGTTATACTATATATAATTTTTTTAAACTAGTGAAATAATAAAATAGATCCATAAACTGAAATTTAATGAACATCCATAAAAAATATTAATAAACATCCATAAACTAAAATATAATGAATGTATCAATAAATTGTCCATATGAAAATATATACAAATATATCCATAAGTTGTCCATCTATGAAAATATACAAAGTCTGTACATATCACATGTAAATGTGCCCTATGAAATGGGCCTAAAATTATACAAACTATCCACTCTAGAATCTCTCATTAGAACTCCTATGTGAGCTCTGTAGCCCAAAGTAAGTGTCCCTAATCTGGTACTACAATATAACACATTCAAATTCAAATTAATTATATCATTATTTGTACAAAATAAACAATTTGTAAATAAATGACTTTGAACCACATTTAATTACATATGAATCTACTAACCTCATTCGAGTCCAAATGCAATTCAGGTAGGAGGGGGGTCTGATAAATCTGGATTTGATGCTCCCATGCATGTGGCTCAATGATTGGGGCTTGTGTCAATGGACCCGCATCATTAATGTGGAGATACCCAACATCCCACTCATGCGTCCACATAACTACGACATCGACACCACTCTACATATGGGTTTGTGTACACAATGACAAAGGCAAATTATAACTATTATACGAATTAATTAGCATGCATGTAACTTAAAAGAATAAACTTTTGAAATCTTTAGAATAAAAAAGTTTACCTCCACATGAGTGTCTTGAGGCACTAGAGTTGGAGGTGGATGTGGAGGAGAATCCATGGAAATATAAATTGGTGGAAGCTGCTTTGGTTGATCAACTACCCCCTCGGATAACCTCATAACCTCGTCCATGTAGCCAAGTTGTGTCTGCATGTTATCATGAACTTATTAATATAAATGCAATCTTATATGAACTTATTAATTAATATAAATAATTTATAATTCGACGATAACAGTCAAAAATTCTGTATATATGATGTACCTGGCCTAGGTCATGTGGTTCGTGCACCCTCCAAGTGTCATAGATGACATCACGACACATGCGTGTATGTGCCAAAATTTGGTAGGCTGGTAGAATCGTGAGATATGCATCATCATATAATGGAACTGGCGGGTCAGGAAGCAATGATGGTGGTCTACTCATATCTCCACGCAATGTGACCCGTGCATTGGTCAATGTCATCTGCATGCTATGTTCAATGGTATGCCTAGTCACAGTGCCAAGTTGCGATGATTCCTCTAGCTCTATCGTCAATACCACGCTCCGAGACGGTAATGGAAACAATCACGAAGGTGGTGATACATGTGCAGGGTCCCTACAAGCCCCGACATGATCATAGCTACATTCCAAGTTGGATCCATAATACTGATATCTAGCATCAATGTAATATGGCCTCAAATGTAGCACAAAATCTGCATATATATATTTTCTGAAATGGGGACTTGGTCATGGTGGAGGAACTGGCCCCAATCTTCAATGAATCTATCATAAACATAGGGGTCTACATCAACATTTCTAAAGAATTTGAGTGGAATCGAACCATATTTCTAGCACGATGGTCCAAAGGGATGTCAAACAATTCCCCATGAACATCAAGGTCCTTGGTGGCAGTTTTCATTGCCTCCTAACTATGTGGGCCTCTAACCTCTAGCCTCCACATCCTTTATATGGAATGTAGGAGGTGGCTTTGTGGTCCCGCTCTCTGGTATGCATCGATCAACCTCTCAATGCTCTCCAACATCAAATTCAAACTACGCCAAGTCGGCAACCTAACAGGGATTTTACCCAGCTCTCGTGTGATCCATGTATGATGGGCCCTAAAATCATCCAACGTAATTGTGGTTGTAGTATTGTTCCATGGAGGGATCAAGTTGAGGGTCTGCAAATCATAAACATATTTTAATAACATATATAACAAAATAAGCATAATAACATATACATTAAATTCAAAGACATCAATTGAAAATGATTTAAAAATTAAAGACAATTTCAAGACATAAACACATAAATATAAAAGAGGATTTAAAAATTGATGAGGTGTACCTGCAATAGGTGAATAAGGTCCACTATCAGTAGTATGATCATCAATAGAGTGAGAAACACTTCCTATGACACTTCGAATGGCGTCAGAGGAAGGATCCATGAGTGGAAAACAAACTCTGGGTGGGCTACGTGATCTATCACGAGTCTGACCATGTATAGTAGATCCCCCTCACACTCCGACAACTTGCGGTTGGGGGGTGTACAGGAGATGCCTCTGCATATTACATACAATACATATAAACTAATCCAATAAAAAAAATGTTGACTAAACTATTACATATAATACATATAAACTAATACAAGAAAAAAGTGTTGATTTAGAAAGAGTATTGACAAGAAAACCATTTCTAAAGTCAAGTAGAATAATCTAGCCTAAAGTCCTAAACTTTAGAGCCCTTTTTTTGATAATTTATCAACCAAAGTTTTGAGTTCCATGTAAACACAATCAAAAGAGGTAATCAAATCTAATTTCACACTTTTTCCCATTTCTAAATAAAGCATTTTATTCATAGAGCATAAATATGTAAATATATGTAAAAAATTAAAATAAACCTATTTACAAACCTAATAAAATTTAATGCCAACCAAATACTCCATAAGGAAAGTTATTATAAAGTTTAACTTTGACACATGACATGTGCTAGGTGCAAGCACATGAAGACAATGTTTCTAGTACAACACACTACATAATGAAACAATATGGTACAAATTAGAAAAGAGTCAAAATTATTTTATTCACTTTAAATGCACTTTTAATCATGGATGTAATGTATGTATCAATGATACATTGTTGAAACTTGAAGACATATGTATTTATATAACTATAAATTTTCCCTAAAGGTGCAAAGATACATAAAAGGAATAAAATATTTGGGAAGATCATCTTGAAAAACAAAATCACTAAATTTGAAAACCCTTATTCTAATAGAATAAAAATGTATTTTTAATTAAAAAAAAAAAAAAAAAAAAAAAAAAAAAAAAAAAAAAAAACCTCTAGGTGAGTAGGATGGACAAACATTTTTCAATCAAAAATAAATAATTAAAGTGTGCAAGAGCACTCTATGATCATGCCTATCCACGAAAACCCCAAACTCCTCCCACTCCTCCATCTCTTTCTCGCTCAACACATATGTTGCTTTACTTATGAGATTCTTGTAATATGTGGGAGGAGGCTTGGGCATGAACTCAAACCCTCCAATCTCATGGTGCAAGTGCATCTCCTTTAGCATAGAGAATATATTAGAGCAAATGAAAACTAAATGTTGCAATTTGGGGCCCTAATTATGTTCTAGATAAGTTTGTATCTATAACTTCCTTTTGGTCCCAAGCACCGGCTTGTTCATGGGAAATAGAACCATCTCATTATAGCTTGCCAATACCATCAAATTCAGGGATCTCTCTCTCTCTCTCTCTCTCTCTTCATCTCTATCTCTCTCTAACTCCTCACTTTGTCTCCCTCTCACTCTTCACCTCTCACAAACTCCCTCTCTCCTCGTTTATTTATCTCTCTATCTCTCCTCTCTCTCTTCTTCTCCCCCTCACTCTCTCACTCTTCCCCACTCATCTCTCTCTCTCCACCTTTCACCCTCTCTTTCCCTATCTCCAGGGAAACTTTTAGGGGCTAATATTCGCATATGGGCTAATTTTCCATGCATTTTCCAAAAAAAAGGTTCGTCAATTTCCATTTTTTTTCTAAAATGATTTTCCCAAATTTTATAGTACACCATTATTTTACCTTAAAAATCGCCAAAATATTATATCGACTAATATAAAATCATTGGAAATCTAAATATTTCTACAAAAATATCAGTACAAATTTTACAATTTTCATATTAGGGACTAGTAAGATTCGCCAAGGTTTCTAAACTCTAAGATAAACTTTCATACTTAAAATTTTCCTTGCCTATCTCTACCTCCCTCTCTCGGTCCCTCCTTCACAACAATCTCCCTTCAACCCCCTCCCCCAAGCTTCATCTCTCCCTCACTCCCTCTCACTCCCTCTCACTCCCTCCATCTTCCCCTCTCTCTACCTCCCTCTCTCAGTCCCTGTTAGGAAAGTAGCTCACAAAAAGATAAAAAGATAGATCAATTCCTTAGAATTCAGCCTCTTCGAGGGGGAAACCTCCTTTACATTACACAAATGAACAATTCTTGGATGATTCAAATGACTAAACCTCCCTTCTATATATAGGAGTCTAAGGGGTCATAATATAATCAATCCGACATAACAGTAATAGCATAAGGGCACACAAATAATAATAGTTGGTTTCTATGGGGCATACTAATAACAATATGGGGAAAATAGGGGCACAATAATAACAATAAGGGATACAATGACAATAGTAATGGGGGAATCACTAGTATTATAGGGGCCTAACATGCCCCTCTCCTTCTGAAAAGCGTTGTCCTCTACGCTTGAGTAGTTATGGATGCTTCTGTATAAAATTCTCATCCTCCCATGTGGAATCTTCAGCAAATAAGTTCTTCCACTTGATGAGATACTTCGAAATTGATCGATTTCGTAGTTGTCGAGTTCTTGTTTCTGTGATTGCTTCCGATTCTCATATGATTTTTCCTTCCTTGTCCAGTTCTGGAAATATTGTTTGAACTGGGAGCTTGTCACCTATAACCTTGTTTAAACATGAAACATGGAAAACTGGGTGCACTCGGGAAGCTGCAGGAAGCTCCGATTTGTATGCCATAGTACCAATCTTTTGTAACACCTTGTACGGACCATAATAATTTGGTGATAATTTATTATCCTTCTTAGCTTGCTTGAGGGACATTTGTTTATATGGTTGTAGCCGTAGGAATACCCAATCACCTACATCAAAACTTCTTTCATTGCGATGTTGATATGCTTGTTGTTTAATTCTATTCTGCACCAACGTGAGGTTATCCTTTAAGAGTTGGAGAACTTGTTGTTGATGCTCGATGTGATGTTCCACTGCTTGGACCTTAGAATTTTCTCTTAAATATGATGTGATGGATGGTAGATGATATCCATAAAGTGCCATAAATGGGTTCATTTTTGCTGCAGTATGGAAATAAGTGTTATACCACCATTCAGCCAGAGGCAACCATTTGACCCATTGTGTCTATTTATCAGATACAAAGCAACAAAGATATCCTTAAAAACATTTGTTTACTGTCTCATTTTTCCCATCAGATTGAGGATGATAAGATGAGCTATGAGATAACTGAGTATCGAGACAAGAAAACAATTCTGTCCAAATTCTATGTGCCACACAAATTCTATATGGGAGATATATGATTCGAATGGGAACAAATGCCAAACGCAAAATGATATCGGTTGGGTTTCCATCTCCTTTTTTCAACAAGCATACTTCCGTAGAACTTTGGATAGTCCTGAGGATCAACTTTGGAGAATAGAACACTACTCCATCATGTTTGATGATGTTTCAAATTGCGATCTATACAAAGTTGTCACTGCGGAGGAAATTATAAAGGTTCTCAAATATTTCAAGGGTGACAAGAGCCCTGGCCCCGATGGATGGACAATTGAACTATTCACTCATTTTTTCAAACTCTTTCAAGTTGATCTGGTAAATTTCGTTGAAGAATCCCGGGTACTGGGACATGTTCATCCCCTTCTAAACTCAACTTATATTGTCTTAATCCCTAAGAAGCCCATTTCACATTCCTTCTCTGACTTCCACCCCATTTCTCTTTGTAATCTTGTTTACAAAATAATCTCAAAGACCATTGCTAATCGCTTGTGGCTCACTCTCTCCTCCTTTATCACCCCACAAAAATTTGGTTTTTTAAAAACCGATAGATCCAGGATGTCATTGCTATTGCACATGAATGTCTACATAGTATTCACTCCAAGAATCTCAATGCGGCCATTATGAAAGTGGACCTTAAAAAAAAATTGACTGCTTAGATTGGGGTTATTTGTGTCTGGTTCTACACAAAGTGGGTGTTCAATCCTCTGCTGCGGAGTGGATTATGGCCTGCGTTTCAAATGTGCAATATTAAGTTATTATAAATGGATACCCCACGACTTTATTTAAGGCCGGGAGGGATCCTTCGACAAGGTTGTTCACTTTCCCCTCTTCACTTTATCTTGGCATTGGATGGCCTGAGTCTCCATATATCAAATGTAGCTGCTGATGGACATTTCCAACCACTCCACATTGGAAGAAACATTTGGATCTCCCACAACATCTTCGTCGATGATGTGCTCATCATGAGGATGCTCAACAAGTTTGTTTGGCTACACCTCTTCCACATTTTCATTAAATTCGGAAATGCTACTGGACTTATGATGAATCAATGTAAATCAACTATTATATATGCTCATGGTGATAGGGATATTACTGATTATATTGCTAATCTATTTGGGATTGCTTCTGAGAACATGTCGATCATAGAAAATTTTAGGGGCGAATGTTCGCCCTTTGGCGAAATTAAGGGGTTTTAAATTTTTAGTGGGCGAATATTTTGTATCATAGTACATTTTTACAAATCACCTCAAATAGCCCACCTTATTTTAAGGGAGAGGGTAAAAAAGGTAAATTTAGCCCTTGAAATTAGGAGTTACAACCTTCCATTCGCCCATTTTCAAGAATAGGTTTTATTTAAGTGAATCCATTCGCCCATTTTCGAGAATAGGTTTTATTTAAGTGAATCCTATGGGCCAAAGGCCCAAATACCATATTTATAAAAGAGGTATGGTAAATTAATAAAAATATAGATAAATGAGATGTATGGTAAATAAATAAAACATTTTTTATATTTACTCCATAAGTCACCTTATATACATGCGAGGGCATAAACAAATAAAAATATAAGTAAAGTGGAGGTATGGTAAATAAATAGCATAAACAAATAAAAATACAAGTAAAGTGGAGGTATGGTAAATAAATAAAAATATAACTAAACTAGACGCATGGTAAATAAATAAAACCTCTTTTTATATTTAGTCCATAACCCTCATTCTATTTATGAAGGCCCAAGAAAGAGGTTTTATTTAAGTGAATCCTATGGGCCAAATACCATATTTGTAAAAGAGGTATGGTAAATTAATAAAAATATAAATAAACGAGAGGTATGGTAAACAAATAAAACATTTTTTTATATTTACTCCATAAGTCACCTTATATTTACGAACACTCAAAAAATGTGTTATATTTAGGTGAAACCTATGGGAAAAATACTATGGGACAAATACCATGGACTAGATTGTTATTAATACCATGCAAAAAAACATTATTAACCCTAATATTAATAAAAATAAAAATGGCACATGGTATTGACCCATGGTATTCACCAAAATGGCACATGGTATTGACCCATGGTATTCACCTGGAATGTAGCCTATTTAAATGGGGGAATTAAACCAGCATAGATCCATCTTTACTCTAGATATACTAACAAACTAGCATAGAGTGAAGAAATATTTGATCTGATCAAGAGTAAAAATGGATGTTGTAATTTAATGTATGTTAAACATTTTAGGTTGGTTAAAATGAAAAATAAAATAAAAATCAACTATTAATTTTATTAATTTTTATAAATTACTAATAGTAATTTTTAAGCTCCAGGTTTATGATAACCCATGGTATTGACCCATGGTAATACCATGGTATTCATGTGAGCATAGACTATTTAAAGGGCAAATTCTATCATCTTAGATCCATCTTAATTCTGGGTCTACCAAGTGCTCATAGGGATAAATAGATTTCATCCCCCTAAGAGTGGTAGATGTGGAGTTAAGATGGATATAGGTTGGTTTTTATGATAATGAAGATATTAAATAGACTAAGGAAATTATATTGTAAAAACATCTTAAGGTGAATGGTTAAAGCATAGACATTGGACAAGTATATCTGTATACTTATGTTTTAAACTGAAACAAATCCAGGGCTAAAAGGAATGGATTGATTGCACTATTCATCCTTCTATAACTTTCCAACATATGCTGGAGTAAACAGATTGTAACTTGCGTAATTTTTCTAATTGCAAATAGGAACATACTTGTGTATTGGCAGGGTGGTTACAGGTCCCTAGAAGTGATGAATTTGAATTTTTCTTGGTTTTATATATAGTATTAGGTTTTTTCTCATGCTTTCTGTGAATGGCACGGGTGAATTTTATCCTACACCCACTAGGTTATCGATATGTAATTTCGGTAATTTTGATTTCAAAATATATTTCAAAGAAATGCAATGATTTCATTTTTGTATTCAATAAACACAAGATTTTATAATTGAGTAAAATATTCGCCATGCCTGGTAAGAGATTCGCCAAAAAATTATATATACATATCATATTATTGATAAAATCGCCTTCCATTTTTCCTATATACCATGGAGATTCGCCCATTTATTATACATGTAAATTTAGGGGGGGTTCTTAAAATTTTCCCTGATGTCGGTGGGATAAAATATCTTGGTTTCCACATTAAGCCTTGTAAATACAGGGTCTTGGACTAGCAGTGGCTTATTAACAGATTTTATAGGAAAATATCGGGTTGGGAATTCCGTTGTCTTTCTATGGGCAGCCAATTCATTCTCATTCAAGACGTGATTACCTAGATGGGTGTGTACTTGGCACATTTATTCCATCTGCCAATATCCATCATCAAGAAGTTGAACAGGATTATTGCTCACTTCATCTAGTCTAGTATGCAGTAGCGACAAAAATTCCACCTCACTAAACTTTATCATATCTCCATGCCGAAGCAGCTGGGTGGTTGGGGTATCCTGCACTTAAAAATATTTGGACATGATCTCCTGCTCAAATCATTATGGCGCAGGATCTTCAGTGATGGCATCTGGAGTCAAATTATTAATCATAAATATCTGAAGGACATAGATTTTAGGGTCTGGTTGCGCAGGGGGCACATTTACTGTAACTCTGGTTCGGCGGTTGGGCACAATTTTACGAAGATAAATCACCTATTTATACCTATGCTTACATGGAGACTGGGCACAGATCATCACATTGCTATTGGATGAGACTGTATCTGGGGACTAGAGGATATCGATGCTCTCCCGTACCCTCTCCTTCATGGCCTAAATGAATTGCGCATTTACTTCTGACAACAAGTCATTACGATTTGGCAAAATAATTGCCCCATCTGGAAGCACTCCATGGCGTCGGGACTACAGGGACAGGCAGCCGAGGAATGAGATTCGATTTGTTTACAACTCCGACGGTCTGGCATCCACAAAGACTCGGCTAGAGACTCGATCATATGGGGTGGCAAGATGAAGACAGATAATATAATGGTGGCAGATACATACCAACGACTATGCTGTTTAGAAACCAACAAGACTGAGGTATGCTGATTTTCAAAATTCTGGAGTTCTCACATACCTACTAAAAAATCTCTTTTTCTTTGGTTAGTTTGGTGGAAAGAAAACATGACATGGGAAAATCTACAAAAAAGAAGCTGGTATGGACCTTGGTATTGCGTCTTATGTAGAAAAGCAGAAGAGGACAATCTGCATATGTTCATAAACTTCCCCGAGGTTACAAAAGTCTGGAATACCTTAGATGTCTCATTTGGGCTATAGCTCCCACTGTTCTCTGACATTCTAGATTGTCTCGAATGGTGGAGTAAGCAGCATGGCACAAGGCGCTTCATACCTCCCAATTTCCTTTGGGAGATCTAGAGGTGGAGGAATAATAGAATTTTCAATGAGTACGGAGAAATATGGGCAGTGGTGATGGAAAGAATTCGAAGCATAACCTCGGCTGAAATACATGCTGGCACATCCAATAAACTGTCTAAAAATTCCAAATCTGGCTCGAAGATCTCCTACCCTGCGGGTTCTTTTGATGGAGCATCACAATGCAGCATTTGTGTATGCGGATTCATTATCTGATATTCACCAGTGTTGACATATTAGGTACACTAGGGAGCAGGTAAGGACACCAACACAAAGGCCGAGGCCATGGCGTTATGGGGACTCCTCTGGTTCATACATTATCTGGATATTCCTTCTATCCACGTCTATGGGGACTCAAAGGTCATCATAGACTATGTCTGTGGAAAAGCTAACATCAACAAATCCTCTCTACAAGGCTGGCTTCAATAGATCTCTACTCTCTGGAACCCTCTCCAACACTCCTCCATACAGCATATCAGCAGGGATTTCAATACAGAGGTGGACAACCTCTCCAAAAGAGGCATCATGGAAAATCTGGATGGACTCCGCATATAGATTAAGATGTACGAGACTTGGCTGGAGACCGAGATATTGCCTTTGCCGGGATAACTTCTAACTAGACATACTCTTTTTTGATAGCGGATTGACCTTCTCTGTATTTCATTTTGTTCTTCATGTATGTGAAAAAATACAGATGTATGCCTAACATATGCTAGAATATGCTATGCTGATTTATCTAGATACAACAAACAACCCAGAATTAGCATAGAAAATTTTATGTATCCTGGTCTGGTTATAAGGTTCATTTTTATGCATGTTTGCAGATTAGCTTGGATATATAATTCTGATATGCTCCTATGAGATGCAGACTTTGAAAAATATGTAATTTCTACACATGATAATATATTGCTTTTTTCATATGCAAAAAAAAAGTCATCTTCCATTTTTCTCGCATGATCACTTTCATCAGCCATGCGATTTGAAAACTACAAGTGTAGATGGCCAGTGAAATTGTCCTTTTTACAAACCATAGCTTTGGCCTTTAATTATTCTGTTATGTCAACATTTAAGGATATTCAATGGTTGAAACATAATTTTGGCTCATCCAAAACATTGAAGAAAGAGAGCACAAGGAGTTTCAAACCTAATACTCCGAAGACATGTCAATGATGGTTTGCTCTATTTCATCGAATGGGAAACTCAGTTATAGCTATGATTGATGATTAAAAATTTCATGGTCCCTGTTTGATCAAAGTTACGTGTGTATATGATAATTTTTACATTATATGTAATGTTTTTATAAATTTTATATTAAATAAAATAAATAGCAGTGATACTTAAAATTTCATTTTAACAAAAGAATTATTTGTGGTTATATCTTCCGGATCCATCGCATTCTGTTGTTTTATGCATCGACGTTTCGAACCATCCTCTGTGGTTCATCATCAGGATTTAGAACCACAGAGGATGGTTCGAAACGTCCATGCATAAAACAACAGAATGCGATGGATCCGGAAGATATAACCACACATAATGCAGATCGCAGAAGTCTCAAATCCATTATTAAAAGAATTATTTGTTTCCACTTTATTAACTTTTTTATTAACACTATTGAGTAATGAGTAATGATATTCCAAACCATTTATAGGTAATAAAATTGTTGATACTTAATAAAATTAGTTGGAATTTAACCCTTTTTTTAAGAATTTTGTATTAAGAATATATTTCATGGTTTTAATATTTTTATATATAATTAGGAGAACAATGAAACCAGTTCTATTTATTTAGATTATTTTTTATCTTTAATCTATACTTTATTGATTTAGTTATTAAAAAATTATCTTATAATGTATTAACTATTATTTTTTTTTATTAATCAACTAACAACTTTGAGGATATATTAATATTTTACTTTTCATTATGTTGAAGAATTAGTTTTTCTATTGTATCTCGTTTACTTTTATTTATGAGTTTTTTGAACTAATCTTAATATCTAAATTTTTTAGAGCTTTTATAACATGATTGAAACCAGTTTAAAGTTTTTGACATATTCAAAAAATTAAAAAAACAATAACATATATACTTCCAAATTTAATCAATTTTTTTCTCGAATTCCAACTTAATAACTATGCTTTAAACCCATGGAATTTCACATCTCAAAAAGAATATTGAACGCAAAGGATTCAAAGTCTTGCACATGCCAGTACATGTTTCGGAAGTATCAGAACAAAGATGTCCCATGACGCTGTGACCTAATTGACAGTACATGTCCTGTGACAACATCGTGGCTTTCAAATTTGGGTTTGATTTGCCTTTCAAGTTCCATATTTTGTGAATTTCGAGAGAGAAAAAACAAATGGCGACCAATTAATTTCGTCGGCATCCGTGTTTGGCGGGCAAGAGTCTGACCTGACATTCATGCTTCATTGATTCCACGTATCATTTTTATATCAAAATCTCATGTTTAAAGGCGCGCGGCAAATCTGGAGAAATGATTCGGCAAAACCCCATGTTCGCGTGCATGAATGAATCCACTCTCTGCGACCCTGTTTGAAGAATTATTTACCGGAAAAAGAGAATCGGCGATCTGAGTCAGCATCACCCTGCTAATGCTTAAAAATCGTCTTGTTATGCCAGGTGGACCCACTATCCCCCGTGATTCGCCCATCACAATTAATTTCAAAGTTGTCTCACTAGGCCGAAGAATTGACCGCACTGCTAAAAGTAGTTGGAATCTGGGTAAAAATTTCAAAAAATCTTGTAGATGCACTGTTTGAATCGTGTTTTTGATAGTGGAAATAGATTCAGCACCATCAAAAACGTCAAAGACACCTAAAATTTCGAAGTTTAATAACTATAACTTGGATTTACAAAAATCCTTGTTGGATTTTCTCTAAATATGACAGGAATTTCCATAACTTTCGGGACAACTCCTCCGTCTTGTTAGACTAGCGAATTTTAAAAATTCCTCAAAATTAGATGAAGAAAAATATCTTTAAAATAAAATAATAAATATATCCATACTCCTTCCATATAAATTTAATTATCGTTATTAAATGATTGTGATGTCAGACATAACAACAACCATTGGAAATTTGGTGTGCTAAAATGTGAAATTTGTTAATGACTTGTTGAAATAATTTGTCACCTCCTCCAAATGCTCTGCCACATTCGATGCATCGTGACCCCCTCTCCGCATCTCACATTATGTATATCCCAGAAAAAACACCACCTCACCCCACTCGTCCCTCCCCGACATCTTACCCATCTCACGTATCGCCTCATTCTCCACAAAATTACCCCACGAATTCCGTGGACAGTGACCTGGACTTCCTGTTATCAGGAAATCTAGTGTCCACTCGGAGCTGCTAGTCCCACTAAGACTGGTAGCTATCTTAGAAACAAACAAACTAAAACTACTTTCGCTTTCCTTTATGAGAAGTAGATAAGAGGGGAACAAAGGACACCAACCTCAGTCTTGTGCTTAGTTCCTTGCTTGGTTCCTCTCCCTTCTGACAGATCCTTGCCGCTTTTCCTTCGTTTACCCAGCTTCAAAGAGCACCTGTGGAATCAAAGCAGCATAATACTATTGAAGAACAGAGATCTACAATCATAAACAATATAGGACCAGATATATATTGACCACACAAATGCATATATCATCAAACATACAGGAATGTGGAGAAAAACTTTAATAGCTTTATTAATATCAAGAATAGCAAAGAGGATTACAACCAATTGTTCTGACCCAACATCATCCTCCTAGCATGAAAGCCCTTCTTCACCTCATGAAAAGCTTAGATCACCCAACACTATGATATTCCACCAAGAAACCAACAGCGCTTCCTTACAAGATACAAAATTCCAGCCCCTGGATCTCTGGGATGAGGGATCCATATATAGATGATTGCAGGGGGGTGAGTCAGCTTCTGGGATTTTGATTAGTGTCATCTCTTTGATAGTTCTTGATTCCACTTGGAGATTTATGATCTCTTACTCATCCCTGGGCGAATTCAGAGAGGCAAGTGTCACAAGAGAAGTTTCTGGAAGATTCCATGACGATCCACCTTGCAAACTGTCTCTGCCATTTGTCTACTCTCGCCCATCGCACCCTACAGAAGGGCTTTCCAGTATGCATCGCACCCTTTTCACTGAGCAGGTGAGATGCATCGCACCCTCTGCACTGGGCAGTCTGTATGGTCTAGCTTTGACCAGTTCTGAGCAATTTTCTGTGGAGAACTTCTGGGAGATGATGTAATCAACTAACCTTGTTCCTTTAGGGTGTGAAGCAACACTTTTAGGGACTTAGGAGCCCTTGGTTTATGGACATGTATGATTGGGGTTGCAGTGCCCAAAAATGTCTATAACAGTTGCCCCCTAAAGCATGAGGTCGTTAATCTTTTGATGTTGGGTGAAATGCTTTATCATGAGGATCCGAAGTTTTTTCGAGTTGGAAGGCGCCCTGTAATAAGATACAATACAATACATTATATTCATAATATTTTTCATGATCTAGCTGAGGCGGGCATTCCCATGCTCAGCTTTATAAATTCATTTTCATGTACATAAGACAGATAGTCGTCTGTGTGGTAGACTGATGATTCTGGTAGAGTCATCATCCTTTGATTCGGATGATCATCTGCGCAGCAATGATGTACAATTGATGTCTTTATTTTCCTGAATATATCGCAGCCCGAATGGATGAAACTAGATCCAGGGTCTTCAAACTCGTCCAATCTTCACTCGGAGTACAAGTCGATCCATGTGAAAGATGTTCTGGAGTCAAACATGGAAAGACATCGCCTGATTACCAGCCAATGATGTAAGTTGTTAAGAAGTGCGAGAGGAATCACCGATAATGATGATGACCCTCAAGGTACTATAATACAATTCATGTGGTGTGAAAAGGGACTTGGCATCAAACACCACGCAAAATCTTTCGGTCGAAGGCCATTGATGTAAACCTGTCGCCGGAAGTGAGAAACTTGCCATTGAGGCATGCAAGCTTCAAAGTACTGAAAGGGTTGTTCCTAAGTCAACTTCTTGGATAATGAGCTGATGTCGACAAGAAGTGACCCGTCGTAGGAGGGCCTTAATGAATCCCACATCTACGACACGGAACGGAGTAAATGATTTCGGAGATGAAAACTATCTGATGATACAGGGTTCAGGGTGGCGGTCATGAAAGAATGGAGCATGAATGTATTGCAGCGGATGAGACACAGGTGAATTCTCTAAGCGACTTCTCTTGAACATACTGGCGACACTGACATGGATTGGTAGCGTTAACCCCAAATATGGATGGTGCGATGGACCAATGGTGATATGACCGATGAACAGAATAACCCAACCCGACTCGGATGTGGAGTGAAAGTGTCATGTTCAAGAGCGACTTGCTACCAATAAAGTTTCTTCAAGTTTTCTTCCCAATTTTTCCCCAGTCATTGCTAACCAGTACCTCTTTATTTTTATCAAGCTTGAGGAGGATAACATATGCTTGTTCTATAATTTGCCCTTCGGGCAAACCCGTCGCTATGTTTTAACGAGCCTAGCGACAGTGAAACTCGTTCTTGTCTATATGGACAAGTTTGTCGCTATTTGGTTTTAACGAGTTTAACGACAAAGATAACTCGATCCTTTTCAATTTTAGAGAGTCTGAAAGGGACGTAAAGGAAACTCCAATAATCCTTTTTCGTCATATAATCCATTAAGTCTGAAAAAGTATAAAATAATACGAAAGGGATGAATTTTCGATAATTTTAACGAGACGAACAAAACAAGCACTCGATCTTTTTGTGTAATAATCCCTCAGGTCCAAAAATATTAAAATCTAGAGGAGGGATAACACTCCCGGTAGCTTTAACGAGCTGGAGAGGCCAATTGCTCGGCAATCTTTTCATATTTTATGAGTCAGGTGAAAAGAGCTTAAAGGAGACTCGTCTTTTGAGGAACGAGTGATAATTTCAGGTAGCAGCTGATTCCAGGTAAGGTTTGGAATTTTCCAATCACGGCAGTGTCACAAGGATGGCTAACAGGATCACTCTTCGCAGTTGTTCCTCAAAAAGGGGTAAACAATCAAATGGAGGTGAATGATTGGCTAAAATAGAGTGGAGGTGATGGTAAGAACACGACCAGGGCTCAAAAGCTGATGATAATGCATTCACAATGGTTATTTATCGGAAATTGGTTCATTTTTTAATGAGCTTAAACTCTGGGGGAAACATTTGCTCATTGCTTAGGTTTAATTTTTAACGAGCTTGAACTCCACATAAAAACTGCTCGTGCCAGTCGTATAATAAGGATGTCTCATCGATAGGTTCAATTTTTAGGGAGCTTGCACCATTCGAAACTTTGCTTCGGATCCTTTCATTATGCAAGTTAGGAATGACCAATCCTACAAGTTTAAAGGGTTGAGAAACTACAAACTAAGAAAATAAATGGTCGCTCTTTACTTTCAGGAAAAAGGTTTGCATGCCCCCAGGTATAGCGAAGTAGAGTTTCCAAGTTACCATATGAAAGCTCTCGCATTTGCAAGATCGCTCCATCTGCATTGCAGAAAAAACACTTCCTTGGCGATGTCTACCGAAATAGACAAAGGTGAGTGGCGCGGTCGCCTCCACTCACATAACTTTGACGAGGGAATCTTATTCCAGTCCAATCCCATTTTCCTAAATGGACAGCTGTGTTAGACTAGTCATATATCCTCCGCGAAAACCTACCCTATACCCAAGGTTTTCCTGCCAAAACAGACCAGGGTGCATGCCCCCTGGGTTTCAGTCATGTCCTCCCGAAAAGATTGATGAGACATTCCTTGCATGAAAAGACTAGTCTGGGTTTCCTTTATGAGAAGTAGATAAGAGGGGAACAAAGGACACCAACCTCAGTCTTGTGCTTAGTTCCTTGCTTGGTTCCTCTCCCTTCTGACAGATCCTTGCCGCTTTGCCTTCGTCTACCCAGCTTCAAAGAGCACCTGTGGAATCAAAGTAGCATAATACTATCGAAGAACAAAGATCTACAATCATAAACAATATAGGACCAGATATATATTGACCACACAAATGCATATATCATCAAACATACAGGAATGTGGAGGAAAACTTGAATAGCTTTATTAATATCAAGAATAGCAAAGAGGATTACAACCAATTGTTCTGACCCAGTGTCATCCTCCTAGCATGAAAGCCCTTCTTCACCTCATGAAAAGCTTAGATCACCCAACACTATGATATTCCACCAAGAAACCAACAACACTTCCTTACAAGATACAAAATTCCAGCCTCTGGATCTCTGGGATGAGGGATCCATATATAGATGATTGCAGGGGGGTGAGTCAGCTTCTGGAATTTTGATTAGTGTCCTCTCTTTGATAGTTCTTGATTCCACTTGGAGATTGATGATCTCTTACTCATCCCTGGGCGAATTCAGAGAGGCAAGTGTCATAGGAGAAGTTTCTGGAAGATTCCATGACGATCCACCTTGCAAACTATCTCTGCCATTTGTCTACTCTTGCCCATTGCACCCTACAGAAGGGCTTTCCAGTATGCATCGCACCCTTTTCACTGAGTAGGTGAGATGCATCGCACCCTCTACACTGGGAAGTCTGTATGGTCCAGCTTTGACCAGTTCTGAGTAGTTTTCTATGGAGAACTTATGGGAGATGATGTAATCAGCTGACCTTATTCCTTTAGGATGTGAAGCAACACTTTTAGGGACTTAGGAGCCCTTGGTTTATGGACATGTATAATTGGGGTTGCAGTGCCCAAAAATGTCTATAACACTTCCTTCTCCAGAAAAAAACGTTGGACCTCGGGTCGCTCACCATTCACAAGTCGCCCGGTCCTTCCTCCCCCCAAATTAGCCCCTCATCTGCTGGAAACATCATTGTCCGCTGCAAGAAGCCACACGACAATCGGCACTTCCATGGACGTCCACGCCCTCCACCCACTTTCAATCCTGTCAATTCACCCACCCTTATTGATGTACCCATTGCAAATTTTATCCCAACTTGGGCCCTTGGAGCATGGAAGCCCACTCTTAGACAAAAATGACCTTTATTCTTTCCCTAAATATGTAGGGTCTAGGAGCCACCCCTAAATTTCTAGATCTTAAGGATCTCTTTTCTTCTACCCACCCCTATATTATTCTACTATAAGAAACTATGCACGCTACTCCCCAAGTGATTGACTATTTTCAGAAAATGCTTCCAGACTAGCATATGGACGCCACTGATGCACTTGGCCTCTCGGGAGGTCTGATTACAGTCTGGGATCCCAGATTGGTTAAGGTCCGAGCATTCTCCTGTTTTGTTGGGATTCTTATTACCGGACATATTCGCGACCTTATGGGTCGCATTCATATCTTAATGCGTATGCTCCTTACCATGATAGGAAGCATTTTTGGCAACAAATGGTTGAGTCGGAGTTACTTGATCTATCCTCTCTTGTATTGGCAGGTGATCTTAATTGCACTATTGGCGCACATGAGATTTGGGGCCGAACCAGAAGAAATTATGTCATGGCAGATAGAATTAAAGACATAATCTTGGAACATAACTTGGTAGATATCACCCCATCCAAAAATTGCCCCACTTGGGATAATGGTCGCTCGGGAGAAAACTACATTACAAAGCGACTAGACTGCTTCCTCCTTCATGAACATATCATTGAAAGATTGGGGCTTGTATCATCTGATATTATCAGCTGTCATATATCCGATCACCACCTGATCGCTCTCGACTGGCGCATGGCTGATTTTCGGGGTGGATTTTCCTTCAAATTCAACCGGACATGGTTGGAAGATCCCGCCTATATTGAACTAGTTAAGGATGTTTGGGGCAATGAAGTGAATAGACGACCCTCCCATATTACAATTTTTCTTGAAAAACTGAGACTTTTGCGATTGGAGACCAAGCAGTGGGAGATTAGAAAAAAACGACATATGAATAGCGAACTTGTTGCTATTAATAAGAATCTCCGGTAGATCCGGCCGCTCCTATCCGGGCACTCGCTCTCCGTTGACACTAGAAATCACATACAGGCTCTGGAATTATAGAGACAGACATCGCTTCTCATAAAGGGATCCACATGGCAATTAAAGAGCCGCGCGGTCTAGCTTTGGGTAGGGGACCACAATACTAATTTCTTCCACAGATTCGCTAACTCTATGTGCCACACAAATTCTATATGGGAGATATATGATTTGGATGGGAACAAATGCCAAACGCAAAATGATATCTGTCAGGTTTCCATCTCCTTTTTTCAACAAGCATACTTCCATAGAACTCTGGATAGTCCCAAGGATCAACTTTGGGGAATACAACACTACTCCATCATGTTTGATGATGTTTCAAATTGCGATCTATACAAAGTTTTCACTGCGGAGGAAATTATAGAGGTTCTCAAATATTTCAAGGGTGACAAGAGCCCTGGCCCCGATGGATGGACAATCGAACTATTCACTCATTTTTTTCAAACTCTTTCAAGTTGATTTGGTAAATTTGGTTGAAGAATCCAGGGTACTGGGACATGTTCATCCCCTTCTAAACTCAACTTATATTGTCTTGATCCCTAAGAAGCCCATTTCACATTCCTTCTCTGACTTCCACCCCATTTCTATTTGTAATCTTGTTTACAAAATAATCTCAAAGACCAGTGCTAATTGCTTGTGGCTCACTCTCTCCTCCTTTATCACCCCACAAAAATTTGGTTTTTTAAAAACCGATAGATCTAGGATGTCGTTGCTATTGCACATGAATGTCTACATACTATTCACTCCAAGAATCTCAATGCGGCCATTATGAAAGTGGACCTTAAAAAAAAATTTGACTGCTTAGATTGGGGTTATTTGTGTTTGGTCCTACACAAAGTGGGTATTCAGTCCTCTGCTGCAGAGTGGATTATGGCCTGCGTTTCAAATGTGCAATATTAAGTTATTATAAATGGATACCCGACGACTTTATTTAAGGCTGGGAGGGATTCTTCGACAAGGTTGTTCACTTTCCCCTCTTCACTTTATCTTGGCATTGGATGGCCTGAGTCTCCATATATCAAATGTAGCTGCTGATGGACATTTCCAACCACTCCACATTGGAAGAAACATTCGGATCTCCCACAACTTCTTCGTCGATGATGTGCTCATCATGGGGATGCTCAACAAGTTCGTTTGGCTACACCTCTTCCACATTTTCATTAAATTCAGAAATGCTACTGGACTTATGATGAATCAATGTAAATCAACTATTATATATGCTCATGGTGATAGGGATATTACTGATTATATTGCTAATCTATTTGGGATTGCTTCTGAGAACATGTCTGGTGGGATAAAATATCTTGGTTTCCACATTAAGCCTTGTAAATATAGGGTCTTGGACTAGCAGTGGCTTATTGATAGATTTTATAGGAAAATATCGGGTTGGGAATTCCGTTGTCTTTCTATGGGCGGCCAATTCATTCTCATTCAGGACGTGATTACCTAGATGGGTGTGTACTGGGCACATTTATTCCATCTGCCAATATCCATCATCAAGAAGTTGAACAGGATTATTGCTCGCTTCATCTAGTCTAGTATGTGGTAGCGACAAAAATTCCACCTCACTAAACTTTATCATATCTCCATGCCGAAGCGGTTGGGTGGTTGGGGTATCCTGCACTTAAAAAGATTTGAACATGATCTCCTGCTCAAATCATTATGGCGCAGGATCTTTAGTGATGGCATCTGGAGTCAAATTATTAATCATAAATATCTGAAGGACATAGATTTTAAGGTCTGGTTGCGCAGGGGGCACATTTACTGTAACTCCGGTTCGGCGGTTTGGCACAATTTTACAAAGATAAATCACCTATTTATACCTATGCTTACATGGAGACTGGGCACGGATCATCACATTGCTATTGGATGAGACTGTATCTGGGGACTAGAGGATATCAATGCTCTCCCGTACCCTCTCCTTCATGGCCTAAATTAATTGCGCATTTACTTCTGGCAACAAGTCATTACGATTTGGCAAAATAATTGCCCCATCTGGAAGCGCTCCACGGCACTGGGACTACAGGGACAGGCAGCCGAGGAATGGGATTCGATTTGTTTACAACTCCGACGGTTTGGCATCCACAGAGACTCGGCTAAAGACTCGATCATATGGCGTGGCAAGATGAAGGCAGACAATATAATGGTGGCAGATACATACCAACGACTATGCTGTTTAGAAACCAACAAGACTGAGGTATGTTGATTTTCAAAATTCTGGAGTTCTCACATACCTACTAAAAAATCTCTTTTTCTTTGGTTAGTTTGGTGGAAAGAAAACTTGACATGGGAAAATCTACAAAAAAGAAGCTGGTATGGACCTTGGTATTGCGTCTTATGTAGAAAAGCGGAAGAGGACAATCTGCATATGTTCATAAACTTCCCCGAGGTTACAAAAATCTAGAATACCTTGGATGTATCATTTGGGCTATAGCTCCCACTGTTCTCTGACATTCCAGACTATCTCGAATGGTGGAGTAAGCAGCATGGCACAAGGCGCTTCATACCTCCCAATTTCCTTTGGGAGATCTAGAGGTGGAGGAACAATATAATTTTCAATGAGTACGGAGAAATATGGGCAGTGGTGATGGAAAGAATTCGAAGCATAACCTCGGCTGAAATACATGTTGGCACATCCAATAAAGTGTCCAAAAATTCCAAATCTGGCTCGAAGATCTCCTACCCTGCGGGTTTTTTTGATGGAGCATCACAATGCAACATTTGTGGATGCGGATTCATTATCCGATATTCACCAGTGTTGACATATTAGGTACACTAGGGAGTAGGTAAGGACACCAACACAAAGGCCGAGGCCATGGCGTTATGGGGACTCCTCTGGTTCATACATTATCTGGATATTCCTTCTATCCACATCTATGGGGACTCAAAGGTCATCATAGACTATGTCTGTGGAAAAGATAACATCAACAAATCCTCTCTACAAGGCTGGCTTCAATAGATCTCTACTCTCTGGAACCCTCTCCAACACTCCTCCATGCAGCATATCAACAGGGATTTCAATACAGAGGTGGATAACCTCTCCAAAAGAGGCATCATGGAAAATCTGGATGGACTCCACATATAGATTAAGATGGACGAGACTTGGTTGGAGACCGAGATAATGCCTTTACCAGGATAACTTCTAACTGGACATACTCTTTTTTGATAGCGAATTGACCTTCTTTGTATTTCATTTTGTTCTTCATGTAGTGAAAAAAATACAGATGTATGCCTAACATCTGCTAGAATATGCTATATTGAATTATCTAGATACATCTTACAACCCAGAATTAGCATATAATAATTTTATGTTTCCTGGTCTGGTTATAGGGATTTTTTTTTATGCATATTTGCAGATTAGCTTAGATATATCTCTGATATGCTCCTATTGAGATGCAGACTATGAAGAATATGTAAATTCTACACATGATAATATATTGATTTTTTCATATGCAAAAAAAAGTCATCTTCCATTTTTCTCGCATGATCACTTTCATGAGCCATGCGATTTGAAAACTACAAGTGTAGATGGCCAGTGAAATTGTCCCTTTTACAGACCATAGCTTTGGCCTTTAATTATTCTGTTATGTCAACATTTAAGGATATTCAATGGTTGAAACATAATTTCAGCTCATCCAGAACATTGAAGAAAGACAGCACAAGGAGTTTCAAACCTAATACTCTGAAGACATGTCAATGATGGTTTGCTCTATTTCATCGAATGGGGAACTCAGCTATAGCTATGATTGATGATTAAAAATTCAGTGGTCCCTGTTTGATCAAAGTTACGTGTGTATATGATAATTTTTACATTATATGTAATGTTTTTATAAATTTTATATTAAATAAAATAAATAGTAGTGATACTTAAAATTTCATTTTAACAAAAAAATTATTTATTTCCACTTTATTAACTTTTTTATTAACACTATTGAGTAATGAGTAATGATATTCCAAACTATTTATAGGTAATAAAATTGTTGATACTTAATAAAATTAGTTGGAATTTAACCCTTTTTAAAGAATTTTGTATTAAGAATATATTTCATGGTTTTAATATTTTTATATATAATTAGGAGAACAATAAAACCAGTTCTATTTATTTAGGTTATTTTTTATCTTTAATCTATACTTAATTGATTTAGTTATTAAAAAATTATCTTATAATGTATTAACTATTATTTTTTTTTTAATTATTTTGTATTAAGAATATATTTCATGGTTTTAATATTTTTATATATAATTAGGAGAACAATGAAACTTAATTGATTTAGTTATTAAAAAATTATCTTATAATGTATTAACTATTATTTTTTTTATTTTGTATTAAGAATATATTTCATGGTTTTAATATTTTTATATATAATTAGGAGAACAATGAAACCAGTTCTATTTATTTAGGTTATTTATTATCTTTAATCTAGCATATGTATGCCTAACATCTGCTAGATATGCTATACTGAATTTTCTAGATACATCTTACAACGCAAAATTAGCATATAATAATTTTATGTTTCCTGGTCTGGTTATAGGGATTCTTTTTTATGCATGTTTGCAGATTAGCTTAGATATATATCTTTGATATGCTCCTATTGAGATGTAGACTATGAAGAATATGTAAATTCTACACATGATAATATATTGCTTTTTTCATATGCAAAAAAAAAGTCATCTTCCATTTTTCTCGCATGATCACTTTCATCAGCCATGCGATTTGAAAACTACAAGTGTAGATGGCCAGTGAAATTGTCCTTTTTACAAACCATAGCTTTGGCCTTTAATTATTCTGTTATGTCAACATTTAAGGATATTCAATGGTTGAAACATAATTTTAGCTCATCCAAAACATTGAAGAAAGAGAGCACAAGGAGTTTCAAACCTAATACTCCGAAGACATGTCAATGATGGTTTGCTCTATTTCATCGAATGGGAAACTCAGTTATAGCTATGATTGATGATTAAAAATTTCATGGTCCCTGTTTGATCAAAGTTACGTGTGTATATGATAATTTTTACATTATATGTAATGTTTTTATAAATTTTATATTAAATAAAATAAATAGCAGTGATACTTAAAATTTCATTTTAACAAAAGAATTATTTGTGGTTATATCTTCCGGATCCATCGCATTCTGTTGTTTTATGCATCGACGTTCGCATTCTGTTGTTTTATGCATCGACGTTTCGAACCATCCTCTGTGGTTCATCATCAGGATTTAGAACCACAGAGGATGGTTCGAAACGTCCATGCATAAAACAACAGAATGCGATGGATCCGGAAGATATAACCACACATAATGCAGATCGCAGAAGTCTCAAATCCATTATTAAAAGAATTATTTGTTTCCACTTTATTAACTTTTTTATTAACACTATTGAGTAATGAGTAATGATATTCCAAACTATTTATAAGTAATAAAATTGTTGATACTTAATAAAATTAGTTGGAATTTAACCCTTTTTTAAAGAATTTTGTATTAAGAATATATTTCATGGTTTTAATATTTTTATATATAATTAGGAGAACAATGAAACCAGTTCTATTTATTTAGATTATTTTTTATCTTTAATCTATACTTTATTGATTTAGTTATTAAAAAATTATCTTATAATGTATTAACTATTATTTTTTTTTATTAATCAACTAACAACTTTGAGGATATATTAATATTTTACTTTTCATTATGTTGAAGAATTAGTTTTTCTATTGTATCTCATTTACTTTTATTTATGAGTTTTTTGAACTAATCTTAATATCTAAATTTTTCAGAGCTTTTATAACATGATTGAAACCAGTTTAAAGTTTTTGACATATTCAAAAAATTAAAAAAACAATAACATATATACTTCCAAATTTAATCAATTTTTTTCTCGAATTCCAACTTAATAACTATGCTTTAAACCCATGTAATTTCACATCTCAAAAAGAATATTGAACGCAAAGGATTCAAAGTCTTGCACATGCCAGTACATGTTTCGGAAGTATCAGAACAAAAATGTCCCATGACGCTGTGACCTAATTGACAGTACATGTCCTGTGACAACATCGTGGCTTTCAAATTTGGGTTTGATTTGCCTTTCAAGTTCCATATTTTGTGAATTTCGAGAGAGAAAAAACAAATGGCGACCAATTAATTTCGTCGGCATCCGTGTTTGGCGGGCAAGAGTCTGACCTGACATTCATGCTTCATTGATTCCACGTATCATTTTTATATCAAAATCTCATGTTTAAAGGCGCGCGGCAAATCTGGAGAAATGATTCGGCAAAACCCCATGTTCGCGTGCATGAATGAATCCACTCTCTGCGACCCTCTTTGAAGAATTATTTACCGGAAAAAGAGAATCGGCGATCTGAGTCAGCATCACCCTGCTAATGCTTAAAAATCGTCTTGTTATGCCAGGTGGACCCACTGTCCCCCGCGATTCGCCCATCACAATTAATTTCAAAGTTGTCTCACTAGGCCGAAGAATTGCCCGCACTGCTAAAAGTAGTTGGAATCTGGGTAAAAATTTCAAAAAATCTTGTAGATGCACTGTTTGAATCGTGTTTTTGATAGTGGAAATAGATTCAGCACCATCAAAAACGTCAAAGACACCTAAAATTTCGAAGTTTAATAACTATAACTTGGATTTACAAAAATCCTTGCTGGATTTTCTCTAAATATGACAGGAATTTCCATAACTTTCGGGGCAACTCCTCCGTCTTGTTAGACTAGCGAATTTTAAAAATTCCTCAAAATTAGATGAAGAAAATATCTTTAAAATAAAATAATAAATATATCCATACTCCTTCCATATAAATTTAATTATCGTTATTAAATGATTGTGATGTCAGACATAACGGCAACCAATAAATCCCATGCTATCGGGCTTTAAATAAAAGGCGACTGTATATGCCAACTGTTCGATTTTGCTAAGGTCAAAATCGAATGGTGAACATATACAGCCGCGATTCATTTAAAGCCCAAATCGAACAGTGTACATATAGAGCGACCGTTCATTTAAAGCCCAATAGAATGAGAAATATGGCTCGCCAGACATAACAACAACCATTGGAAATTTGGTGTGTTATAGATCACAACAATAATGTGAAATTCGTTAATGAGTTGTAGAAAAAAAGGGTTTATATGAACAAGTGACTTTGACAGTGTCTCCAACATAGATTTTGCACGGAAAGAAAAGACATGTTCGTTATTATTTAATATATGAAAAGAGAATGTGGCCGTGGCACTAACATTACTGCAGATAACCATGGTTAATGTTTGGTTGTGGTAGAGTCCAATTTCATTGTAGCGTTGTTGGAGTATCCCCTTTTGCTTTTGTTGTTGGAGAGTATCGCCATGAATGAGATTAAAAATAGAAGGTATATGATTATATACTTCATTTAATCTCGAGTTTGAATATAGGTCACAAGTATTAATTTGATCTTTAAAAGCTCGA
The DNA here is from genome assembly GCA_031772625.1 of Pinus tabuliformis. Taxonomy (NCBI): domain Eukaryota; kingdom Viridiplantae; phylum Streptophyta; class Pinopsida; order Pinales; family Pinaceae; genus Pinus; species Pinus tabuliformis. The sequence continues at coordinate 1,768,516,763 of CM062819.1, forward strand.
GCTATTTAAATTTTTTTTTATAGGATTTTATTTAATTAAGCATTTAATTATATTATTAGTTTTTTAATGTTTTGTTTAAATGAATAAATATTATTTATGTGATTTTTTTTTCCAATTATATATTGATAGGTTATAGGGTATAATTCAGTTTCTGATCATTTTGATATGAAATATTGTGTAAATTAAGAGATCTAAAGGTCATTTTTTTTGGAATTAACATGTTCTAAGGAGAGGATGATGAATACAACCCAATTGTTCAAAAAACATAAAAATTATATATTGATAGATAAAAATATTATTAGAATTTTTAAAATTCTCTAATAATGTATACAAAATTGGTCAAATCAATGGTTGGAAATAAATTAACGCTGACCACGACCCAATTGTTGATTCCTCTAATTTAAAAAAAATAAAAATTATATATTGACAAATAAAAATATTATTAGAAATTTTAAAATTCTATAATAATATATAAACAATAGACCACAATTCATAATTGAAAATAAACTAACAAAAATTTACATTCAGAAATATAAATATTATCATTTTTTAAAATTCATTTAATTTCAAATAATTAATTAACAATATAAATGGTATTTTTTTTAATCAAAACATGTGTTCACACTCATAAATATTGTCCAAAAAAGATGGTAATGGTCTAATAATGCATTGACAATCGATACTTATATAAATCCATGAAACTAGCAATGTACATGTTACTAAGTCAGTCAAGATGGAATGAAAAATTAAAAATAAAATAAAGCTGAAATGATCGCTTTAAATATATTGTAGCCACAAAATAATAATAATTAAAACATTGATTAACATTAGCTATTGCTTAATTATTTTTTTTAATTTTATGTTTTTAAATTATATCAAAAAATGAAAAATATAAAAAATAAGATAACATATACTAATATTATAAATAAATTATATCACAATGAATTGAAATAATTAAATATACAATACACAAAACTAATTTTGAAAATAATTTTGTCTTTTTAAAAATCCCATTTCAATATATGTAATATGATTTTGACATTGAAATTATTACTATAGCCCTTTCAATGAAAAGTGAGTAAAGTAATATTAATTTGGCATCCAAATAATTACTAACACTATATATTTTGTTTAAAATAATATTGATAATATTATTAGTTTTTTAATGATATTGGTCAAGAAAAATGCACATAACCAAAAAAATATATATCTATTTTCTTTCCAAAACTTCATAAAACATAATTTTAATATTTCGATGAAGTTAGTGTATTTTAATATTTTGAGAGTTTGTCTCATTTCAAAGACCCATAAAACCTAACACGATGATTATGATTATGATGGTGATGTATGTGATTGCACCAAAACCATATCAAAATTCATCACCGAAATTAATGCATTTTGCATACATTTTATTCCACTTAACATATGAGTAGTCCAATGAAGAAAAAAACAAATGGAAACTAATGTATTTTGAAAATTTCAACATATATTATACTATAATTAAATTAAGTTATTTGAATCTACTATATTATAGTAAAAAAAAGACACTTGTATAGTGTAGTCATATTTCTAATAACTAGTAGTTACTGCCACACTGGTCTATATTTATCCATTGTGACATTTATGAGGACAATTAGGTAGACCTTTCATTTGATAAAGTTGGAAAAGTTGTTAGTGATGAGAAACCATGACTTTTTAGTAAGATGTCTTATCCTCCCTAAAACTATTGAGGATATGGATGCCCTATAAAAAATAGGTTATTGATTGGGTGAAAGATGTTGTGGCAATTTTTTTGTAGCCAAATAGTCAACCACATCTGCAAACCAAAGAGAGTTAGTAGATATAGCAAACAAATGTTTATCATGAAAATCATCATCTACAAGAGTTTCTTAACCTTCATTATGAATCTTAGAAAGGAAATCTGCTACTAAATTTTCCCTCATACATTTATCTAGAATAGTAATATTAAACTCTTGCAACAACAAAAGCCACCTAGTTATCCTACCATTCGTTATAGGTTTATTTATAAGGTATCATATGGCAAAATGATTGGTATAGATAAAAATAACATACCTAGTAATGTAATGTCTAAATTTGTTAATTGCATCAATAACTGTTAAACATTCTTTTTTTGTTACTTTATAGCTTAATTCAATAGTTGTTAAGTTCTTGCTAATAAAGTAAATTGCGAAAAATGATTGATTTTCTTGTTGTCACAATATTGCTTGAAGGGTTGTGTCTAAGGCACCCATCAAGGTGTGGAATGGAAGAAACTAGTTTGGTCCCCTCAAAATGTGTGCCTTAGTAAGATTTTCTTTTAATGTCTCAAAAGCATTTTGACAATGATCCTCCCAAAAAACCTAATATTGCAAAATTTGTTTGGTCTTCTCATGTTTCTTGTGCATAGGAAGGCTTGCCAATTTTGGCTCCCAAGTCATCTAAAAAATGTGAAGTAGTGACTATTTCTTATCCATTGTCTTATTACCAAGCTCTTCCAGTGTAGCCATTTCCTCTTCCTTGCTACTCACTATAGTCTCCCTTTTGCCATTTGACTTATTCTTTCTAGCGTTTCATTTGGGCATTTTCCTTTTTGTCTTGGCATTTTTTACCAACCACTTTCTCTCGCCGCCATGTTGCAATGAACAAGACCAATGTTATTTAAAAAGCAAATCCCAAGAATTCGATTGAACTCAATGGATTCAAACTCTTGCAAAAAAACTGTCAACAATAAAATTCTGTATTCATGTCAAGTAATTGGGAACACAAAATAGTGATATAGGTTGGATATTAAATAAGTTAAGTTATATATGTTTACACTTTAAATAATCAATTTACTAAAATTTAATATTTAATGATGAGTATATACAGCCCTGCTACTTTAGTATTCATTATAAATTATTTATTTATTTTTAACAAATAAAATATATGTAAAAAAATACATAAAATCAACTGCACGCTCTTGCTTGCTGTTGGAATTCACGCTGGACAAGATTGATCATAAATGTGAAACAGACAATAAGGAGTCGTCTAACGAAGTGGAGGAATTGCCCAGACGGTCAGAAGTGGCCGGAATCTGGGCAAAAAAAATTTAAAAAATCTTGTAGAGGCAGTGTTTGAATCATGTTTTTGATGGTGGAAATGGATTCAGCACCATCAAAAACGCCTAGGACACCTAAAATTTTGAAGTTTAACAACTATAACTTGGATTTGCAAAAATCCTGGCCGGATTTTCTCTAAATATGACCGGAATTTCCATAACTTTCCGAACAACTCCTCTGCCTCGTTAGACTACGCGCAGACCATAATAGCAATTTATTGAGAAACAGCGCGTCATTACACTTTAATCTCCGTAAAGAAATAAAATTACAGTTTATAAAAGTTCTGAAACTTCCATCGCTGTAAGAAAAAGCACGCAATTCTCGCTGCCAACTTACGTACTTCAACCTTTATCATGTTTCGTTACCATCTTTACCTATTTCAAGCTTTATCATCTTAATGATGGGAAGTTGGGAACTCTTCCCAATTGAATGGTTGCAGTCACCTTTGGAATTGAAGTACAAGGGTCACCTGTTAATTTGAGTGCTTAAATGGTGTCATGGTGTCTTGACTTTTTATTACAAAATCCCTTTACTTTTAGGAAAGGCTGAGTAAATGTTCTGATCCTATTTGACAGAGTTGATGTTTCTACTGTATTTGGCAACAAAATGTCACATGGGTCATGACGCTTCGACCTAATTGCCAGTACATGTCCGGTGAGAAGACCGTGGGTTTCAAATTCAACGTTCGATATGCCCTTTCAAATTCCATAATTTGTCAGTTTCCAGAAATAAAGTAAATGGCTGCGAATCTGCTGACATCCCATCCAGGGGTTAAATTTGACGGGTGACCTTACCCGTCAAGGAATTTTTTTATGACGTTTTTATTTTTAAACTGCCTATCATATGACTTTTAAAATTTATTTGTACAAGTTTCATCTAATGTCAAATTGTACAATAAAAGAACAATAGTTGTGAAATAATTTTCAAACCAAAAACATGAAATAAGAATCTCATCAACTAATTTATCTGGAAAGTTTTCCGAGTGGCTGTGATGTTGAAAATATGTTAGAAAACATATAAATAATTAGGAAAACTAAATATATTATCAAAATGAAAAACTTGGAATTCTTAATTATAAACCCATATCTCTACCATAATCATTCATGAAGATTTGGAAAACCCAAACAATATATTGGGGTTTTGAAAACCCAAATACTAACCTGACAATAACTAAATATAAGATTCTGTTATATCCTATAATTACTTAAGATAGAGACATTGATCAAAATTAAAATTATGCCCACACATGAAGAAATGTCTTGAAGACCCATGAAAACCTACTCTAAGAATGAGAGAGGGATAACTTGAGTATAATTGGTTATTTGGTCAAACCATCTTTGACCATTGCAAGCCTGGTATTATGTCGAAAAGGGTTTCTTCGACGATAAAAGCCCTCAATAGAAACCCTATATCAAAAATGCAAAAGAAAACCCTCACATTATTATTATTGGAAAACCTTGATAGAATGTTACAGGGAGATAATTATTTTAACTAAAATTCTAATGTATCAATTCTGGACATGCGTACTTGCGGTGAGAAAGGTATGAGAGGGAGCAGAACTCTAAATTTCTTTAAAGAATTAAACCTTAAGCAATTGTTGCCTCGGCAAGAGATTTTTGACAGAACCCGTAAAAGAATATAATGAATAAGGGATTCTATTGTAGATATTCCTTGTAGATATTCCTTCAAGGATATGTAAAACCCAAAGAATGTAGGCAAACTTCTATTCCTTCAATCAAATGATAAGTCAAATGTGAAACTAAAAACGCCTCAACAGAAATAGTTAACAGAGAAACCATGAATTACTTGAAGCCTGCGGCTTGAAAGGTTACGGATGATAAAGTTCGAGTAGACTTGACGTGGGTACATACAATGCTTTCGTAGTACCAAAAAGAAAATTATATGCCACTTAAACAATTATTTATGTAATGGATACATTGTGATGGGGCAACGATGGTTCAAGTCTCATTTTCTTTCAAAATATATATAAAGAAAAATTATAAAAAAAAATTAAAACTTTTAATTTTTATACATGCCCGTCAATATTACGGTTTTGAAAATGAATGGCAAGTTTCGCATGACGTGGAGGTTCAAAAGTAAAACGTATTTTACGGGTAAAAATGCAAAATACGTCCATACGGCGTCAAATTTAACCCCTGATCCCATCAATGGAGCATTTAAATAAAAAATATCTAAATTCTTGGACTTCTTCACCCCTATTATATTGGTCAACCAATATTTACTAGTTCGTACATTTCGTACATTGTTCATACAGTCTCATCCATTAATGGGTATATAGACTAGATTGATAAATACGCATCACAATACATTGAAGGGAAACTCTTATTTCTAATTTTATAGAAAAGTAAATGTGTTTTGACATGTGAGGTAAATAGCGTTCGTTCTTTCTCTTCATGCTGCTATCTCGATTCATGTGCTGTCTCTCTCATTGTCTCTCTCACGTTGCTATTTCGATTCACGTGCTGTCACTCAGAGGGCGAGCGCTATTTGCCTCTCAAATAGGAGTTTCCTACATGGAAGTCTATTGAAGTCTTGTTAGATTAGTTTACCCAAAATATTGAATACATTGTGGTTTTTTTAGACTAGGTTATTCAAAATCTTGAAATTTGACACCATGACTCAAATTTTTAAAATTTTCAATAGATTTTATCAAAACCTTATCAGAATTTCCATTATTTTAACTGAAATGATGACCAATAGATCTAAAAATTGAATCCCTGCTTGGGAAACTCCACATCCAAACAGTGGCCGTTGTCCACAGGTGTTGCATCCATTGATTCCTTCTATATTCATTGATGTTATAGTCTAATGATTATGCTTTTTTGCCCTGAAAGTTATGGAAATTCTGGTCATATTTTAAAAAAATCAGGAGGGATTTTTGTAAATCCAAGTAAAAGCTACCAAAATTCATAATTTTAAGTGTCCTTGAAGTTTTTTATGGTGCTGAATTCATTTCCGCCATAAAAAACATGATTCAAACACTGGGTCTACAAGATTTTTTGAATTTTTTTACCAAAATTCCAACCACTTTTAACCATCCAAACAATTTCTCCAATTCCACCTCCCTAAACGACTCTTCATTGATTCCCTCTATATTATTTCACCTCAAAATCTTGAGAATTCTAACAAAATTTCATGTTTAAAAGGGCCCGGCAAATCTGGAGAAATGATTCGGAGAAATCCCATGTTCGCGTGCAGGGATGAGTCCATTCCATAAGACGGTGTTTGACAGCCTTCTGGGCCAGCATCACCTCGTTAATGCTGCTTAAACATCGTTTTGTTATGCCAGGTGGACTCATTATCCCCGCGATTCATCTCTTTGAAAAAAGAGGGTGAAAAATATCTTTAAAATAAATAAATTAATATATATATCTTCTTTACCGTATAAATAATCCATAATTATTAAATGATTGTGACGTTAGAGATAACAGAGATCAGAACAATAGTGTGGAATTTATTAGAAATAATGCGTTATATAATAAAGTGACTTTGACATTCGTTACTTTGAAATAGGTGTTAGGGTGACAACGATGTTAGAGATAACAGCAACAATTGGAAATTTGGTGATGTCAAGATCACAACAATAGTGTGAAATTTGTTAAAATAATGCTTTATATAATAAAGTGATTTTCACCTTCGTTACATTGAAATGGATGTTATTGTGACAAAGGCAAAGTTAAGTTTGGTGAGGTAGTGCCTCCAACAAGAAGGAAAATACATGTTTCTTATTATTTAATATATCAAAAGGGAATAAATTTTGGAGAGAAAGAAAATACATGTTTATTATTATTTAATATAGAAAAAGAGAGTGTGGCAGTGGCACTAACATTATTGTACATCACAATCGTTAATATTGGTTTGTGGTAGATCCTAGTTTCATTATTGTGTTGTTATGTTTAATTTTCATTTTTTTTTCATTGGATTTTGTTGTAAATATATGGGATATTATTATTAATAAATATAGATTTATTAAGTGTTTAAAAGGATTTTTTTTTTGAGGTGTAATTTTTTTTTCAAAGTAAAAAGAGATTTGATTTTTCTTGGTGTTTGATAGATCTAAAGTTAAAATAGATTTAGATTGGTTTAATTATTAGCCTTTAAATTTTAATTTGAATATGTTAAAATGTTAAGCATTACATCTCTACCATACTACAATGAAGAATTTCTATGCACAATAAAATTAAAAATAAAAGGTATATAATCATAACGTTAATTTAAGTTTCAGTTTCAATACAAGTCACAAGTAATTTGAAAAACTTGATTTAGAGTTTCAACACAACATGGTGTGTGTGTGTGTGTATATATATATGAAAAAATTATTTAATTAAAATATTTATTTAATTGATTAATTTTTTAATGTTTTGTTTAAATTATATCTTATTGGATTGATTTTAGACTATATAATGATAAGTAAAATATTATTAGATTTTCTTTTCTATTTTTGGATAATGTATTAACCACAATTCATTGTTATATAATGATAAGTAAAATATTATTAGATTTTCTTTTCTATTTTGGATAATAATTCATTGTTATATGGTTCGAAATAAAACTACTATTTATTTGTTTTTTCAAAATAGGATTAAAAGTCAACTAGCATATAGTAGGTGAGACAAGTTAGGTGGCAACAACTAAATATGCGGGAGGAGAGCTATGCATGGTATAGTTTGAATCAGTGGAGAAGAATTAGCCATTTATCCTCCAACCAACTAGTCAAGACAACATGTCATCTTACATAGCATCCCTACTAAAAATAGACCTACCAAAAATAGAAAACCCTAAAAACAGAAAATGTGTCAAATGATAGGGAATGTCTAGTAGCAGTGACTGAAAAGTGGTAATATGTGGCCCTGATAATGTATGGAAGAGGATCTAATGATTTCCAAAGTGTAAGTCATGATGAGATTATGATGAACTACTAAGTGTAATGTGCCCCAATACTAGGATGTTCTAGGATACCCAATTGCTACATTAGTCCAAGTTGCTACATGAATTGTCCAAAATTTGATGGGAATTCTTCTTTGGAAATCACTCATGTCGAATTTTTTTATATTAAAATACATTTCAAAAATTAATGTGGTACATGAAGATGCATGTATGATGCTTTTCATTAGTTCTCTAAGAGAAAAACATTTGTATTGGAATAAATGTTCTTATAGCCCAAAGAGCTTATTATCCATTGCATAGCTTATTGAAGAATTTCTTAAGCATTGAGATTTCAGATTCCAAAGGTACGAACATGTCCTTCAAGACTTGGCCAAATCTCTTCAAAAATAGGTTCTTCTAGATTTTCCCTAGCAAGGTGAAGCATTTGTATAGAGTGAGAGTTTCCTTTTGAAGATAGTGATGATACCCTTGAAGAAGAAGAAACCTTGATTGATTTGATCAAAGATGAAAGCATTGATGAAGGTCATAATGAATAATATGATTTTATGGGAGACGAAGCTACTCATACTATGGACTATGTCCGTGAAGGATATCTTGTTCAAGAAAGGATTTTTCCTCATGAGGAAAAGAATGAGGTAAGTCATTTTTCTTTCAATTTTTTTGAGTTTTAGGATATATCTTTTGAAAAATTTGAAATGAAATATTTTTTGCAAATTGAGGATCTAAATGATTATATACACATTGGAAGACATAAGTGGAATATAAATTATTGTCATTTTAATGGAAACCCTATTTATGATACTAGACATGATACTAAATAATTATTAGGGAAGCCATCCTCTAAAAGTTCAATTTTGGAAAATTCTCAACCATTTCCAACCTTGCACATATAATGATGATCTTAAGCCACTTGAGGAGGGTATGATCACATATTTATCAATCATCATTACTTCTTTCTCATGGAAATTTTTAACCATCCCTATACTCAACTTTAGATGACTATCTATATCTCACATCAACATTGAAGAATCATTTTAAGTCTAATATTTATAAAGGACATTAGGTTTCTTAGAGCAAGATTTTTCGACCATCTCTTCCTACAATTTATCCTCAACTTGTCACTAAAGACAAAGATAAAATTTATATGTTTGGGATTGAAATAGCTATGTGATGTAGTTATTTTGTATTGGTAGATTGTTTTCCAAGATTTCAAGTTATGCAACAAACCTTAGAATTGGAGCAATTTTTTCTTTCAAGACCCAAAATCATCCTTCCATTTTTGTCCCCGTTTTTGTTAAGAAACCTTTGTAGATTCCCAATGATCCTTTCCCAAGAATTTGGGGATGATTTCAAGGGAGATCTAGAAGTTATTTCCTAGGTAATGGTTATTTCCTAGGAAATATGGATCACTCCTCTAGGACGATAGGGTTGTGTCATGAAAACCTTGCTTGGAGCAAGGATGCACCAACATTGTTTTATTTAAATGCCTTTATAGTCCATCATAATGATTTTGATTGCTTGATAAATGTGTGAGATGGATATTAACTTCTGATCGTCTTATACTTGACATATCATTGTTTTGTTTTGTAATCAAGGATAAAGGTAAAGTTGTTGGTTTTAATATGATGCTAACTTGGCTTAGTTGTTTATATGATTATACTTGATTAATTTTCATATGTAAATGTAGGTTACAGTAGGCTAAGTGTCAGGCATATTCATTTTGCATCCTTCCTTTCTTTTATCATATTGATTTCATTGCATAGTTATTCCAGTATTTATTCCAAAAATTAAAAATTGGTAATTTAAGCCTTTATAAATTTCCCTATTCTCGGGTGATTATATCAACCTACTACTATATTACTAATGGTTTCTGGTAGAATATAATAAATGTTAGAGTGATGTAGGTTACAGGTATACAAGCACCAATGATTGCTAGAAATCTCATGTACTCCTTGTTCAAGCACATGGATCGTATGTTCTATGGTGAGCACATGTCCTTGAGTTGAAAATAGATGTTACCCATCTAGATACATGGGTAACCCTTGGAGAAATTTTTTTCCTACATTGTAGCTTGTTATCCAACATCCATACCATGATCAACAAATGGCTATCCTCAAATGTCTATTATCCATTTTTTGAAAAATATATTTATTCCACTCATCTAATGAAGGTGGGCCATCTATGGCAAGTACTTTAACCATTTGTTTTTTTTCAAATTCTTTATTTAATGTTCGAGGCATTATAGTATGGATACAAGTTGAAATTGGATTATATATTGTTGTTTGTTATGTAGTTGTTCCCTTCACCTTAGTGGTTATCATGTGTTGCTAGTCGAGTGTGACCTTCCTTAGGGTCTTTCTTTCATTATTTAGGAGGGGCACTGTTATAGAACATTTTGTCACTGTCCCTGTACTCCCCGTTCCTTGATCTTGGAGGACCTCTACAGTGAACCCCACATGCTTTCCCTTCATGAAGAAACCCCCATTGTGTCCCTCTTCATGAGCAGATCAATTCCCTTTTGCACCATTTCCCCTGAAACTTCTGTTTTGCCCAGTTTACAAGACCGATGCTAATGGCCCTTGTCTTCCTTGCGCCGATATGCAGGGATTAGCACTGTCCCTAGCACCGACTGGAGCGACTGAGCTTTGTTCTAGTCGCGTCGGTCCTCTTATGGAAAGTTTTTTAAATAAAGAGCCGAAGCTTCCAGCTCTAGAAGCTTCGTAATGGAAGTCTGGTAAATGGTTTGGCCGAATGGGGTCGAGGATGTCAGTTTGGGCTCCTTTCCCCTATAATGATGGAACTACCTCAAGGGATAAGACCTATAGAAATTTTGAATAATATGACACTTATTCACAGAGATTATCCCGATTATACACTATTGTGGAATACATGCACAATACATAATCTCCTCTACGTTGATCATCAATTTAGCATCATTAAAAACAATGAAACATCAATCGCATGCACACATTAACACAATATGTAACTCAGGGAAAGCATACAGCTGAAAACCCCACACTGTCTGTATATTATAATGATAGAGAACATGTAACAATACATAGTACAATACTCTTCACAAGTACTCAGTACTATCTCCACCTGTTACACACAAACTAGCTCAGATCTGAAGCCTCAAATCTTCTTCACTGTTTGCCTGCCTCCACTGCGCAATCCTGCAAGGGAATCAATCACTCTGTGAAATCAAATTCCTTTGGCTATACTACGCAAGCCATCATGGGCAATCTCCATCCATGCATGTGCAAATCTCATGCACAACTATAGTCACATCTATAGTCACAACTGATAGCAATCTCAACCTCTAACACCTATCTCCACTGAACTGTACATGCACTGAGTTAACCGATGTATTCTTCAGTTGCTTTATGAGTTAATAATTAGTGAATTAATTAATATTTAATTCACACAACTCATCACTAGTGTATTCTTTAGGTAAACTAAAATACAACTAGTTTAACCAAGTCAAACTGAACACAACTCCATCAACTCCACAATCAACTCCACCGAAACTCAACCACATGAGTTCTAACTGAAGTCCTGCATGCAATAGCTCAACTGACCCATAAAGAAAGCGTATTTCCTTCTGACAGCTGCATGTGCCACATCTGTAGCTCAAACTGAAGTGCTCCAAGAGGATAAGATAATGTTTATAGTCCAAATATTATTATGAGACAATAATATTTGACTGTTCTATTTTTAGCCTGGCAGTCTAAAAATAGAAACCAACCATATGTCTAAAAATAGAAGTCCATCTATTTTTACCGACATGACCAATCATCCATAAATAGCATCCTGCAACTCATAGACCATGATCCATATGTCTAAAAATAGACTATGTCTAAACATAGACTTTGTGCCAAAAATAGCCTGCAAGCCCACTTAGTGAAGGCGACTTCTTTCCACTAAGCTCCATCATCTTGTTGCATTCTCAACACTCCCTCTCAACAAGATATGGATTATCAGCAACCCCTATCCTGCCTCGGTGGTATTCGAATTTTCTCCTGGTGAGTGCCTTCGTCAAGATATCAACATCCTGATCCTCCATTGGAATGTATGAAAGTAACATGACTCTCCACTGCACACAATCTCTAATATGATGGTGCCTGATGTCAATTTGCTTAGATCTATCATGAAATATTGGATTAGCCGAGAGTTTAATGCAACTCTGGTTATCACAATAAATCACAGTAGGCTCCAAGTAAGAACCGAACAAACCGACCAGGATCTTCCTCATCCATATAGCCTCGCATGCAGCCAAACTTGCTGCCATATACTCGGCCTCTGCTGAACTGAGTGCCACAGATCTATGCTTCCTGCTATACCAAGAAACTGCTGTCGACCCGATACTGAAGACCCCTCCTGATGTGCTCTTTCTGTCCGTTGGGCTCCCTGCCCAATCTGCATCCGTGAAGCCACATAGCTTCACCTCATCCTCCTGTCTGTACCACAATCCATATCCCGATGTGCCTCTCAAATAACGCAATACATGCTTTCCTGCCTTCCAGAAGAGCTTGGTTGGCTTAACCATAGCTTGTGAAAGCTGGTTAACAGCATAGCATATATCGGGTTGTGTATTGACCAGATACATAAGCGACCCTACCAACTATCGATAAACAGTGGCATCCACCTCTTCTGCTGAATTGGCATCCTCCTTCCTCCAACCTACAAGAAGAGGAGTATTAACAGGCTTGCAGCCATGCATGTTGAACTTCTCCAGTATCTCTCGAGCATACTTACCCCAAGAAACAAATAGTCCATCACTACGCTGCCAGATTTCCAATCCCAGGAAATAATGAAGGAGGTCCAAGTCCTTCATCTCAAACTCCTTAGCAAGATCATCCTTGCATGAAAGTATCAACAGCTCATCACCCGTTAGAATCAAATCATCTACATAAAGTACAATGATAAGCAACTTAGCCTCCACCACAATCTGGTATAGGTCAGGATCCGCCTCACTCTTGGAGAATCCAAGTCCGGTGAAATAACTATCTATCTGTGTGTACCAAGCACGTGGTGCTTGTTTCAACCCATACAGCACTCTCTTGAGCCTGCACACATGCGACTCGCTGCTGAAGATCTCGAAACCTTTGGGTTGTTCTATGTACACCTCCTCCTCAATGACTCCATTGAGGAATGCAGTCTTCACATCCATATGATGAATGTGCCACCCCATCTGTGCTGAGAGAGCAAGAATCATCTGTATGGAAGAATACCTTGAGACAGGTGCAAAGGTCTCCTCATAATCGATCCCCTCTATCTGTGAAAAGCCTCGGGCAACAAATCTTGCCTTGTACTTCTCCACACTCCCGTCAGCTGCCTGCTTAACTTTGTAGATCCATCTCGAACCCACCACTGATTTCCCTTCCTGTATTGGGACAATCTCCCATGCACTATTTCTGACAATCGAATCATACTCTTCCACCATGGCGTCTACCCATGCGGGATCCTCCACAGCTTCCTAGAAAGAGGATGGCTCAGTCACAGCACATTTGCTCACAAGAGCCATGTATCCAGTGTATCGATCGGGTGACTGTCTCTGCCTGCGTTGGGCTGTAGGTGGTCCTTCAACTTTCTCTGCATCTTGAGCCAGTGGCTCAGCTTCTGTCAAGCGCTTTCACCCTCTAATGGTTGGCACTGCATGAGTGGTCTCTTCCACTCCATGAACTTCGTCCCCTGGTTGATCCACGTCCTAAAGCTCATCCTTAGGAACTAATAGCTACTCATCTGCATGCAAGTGTGGCTCCCTCTCAAGCAAACACTTCATGGCTTTCTCCTCCTGAAATTTTATATCCCGTCGCACAACAGTATTAACACTGCCTGGGAAATACACACGATAGTTGTGGGGCATATCAGTGTACCCCACAAATATCCCAACCTCTGCGGCCAGCTCCAACTTCTTCCTGGCATCCTTCATCACATGCATGTAAAAGTTAGCACCAAAAATCCTCAAATGAGAAAGATCAGGCTTCTTACCAAAATAAGCCTCCTCGGGTGTACTCATGCCAAGTATCTTGTGAGGACAACGGTTCTGCACATATACTGCAGTATTGCATGCTTCCGCCCACAAGTGAAGGGGTAGGCCCTGATCATGCAACATCGCCTCTGCAGCACCCATGATCATTCTGTTCTTTCGCTCAGCAACCCCGTTCTGTTGTGGGTTATGGGGAGCTATGAGATCTCTTCGAATCCCTTCTACACTGTAGAAATCCTTGAACTCGCCAGAGATGTATTCACCACCATTATCGCTCCTAAGAGCCTTCACCTTCTTCCCCGACTCCTTCTCGACCAGTGCTTTGAACTCACAGAACTTTGAGTATGTCTCACTCTTCTTCTGCATGAAGAAGATCCAACACTTACGAGAGAAATCATCAACAAAGATCACATAATACCTGTGTTTTGATGTCAAAGCTACTGAGAACGGTCCACACACGTCTGTGTGAATTCTCTCAAGGATCGTCGTTGCGCGACTATCCTTCTCGTGAAAGGTGGCTTTCACAAACTTTCCCAAAGTACACCCCTTGCACTGATTTGACTACGCAAGAGTGCCTTTAGGAAGCCCTGTAGTGATTTGCTGCAGTATCTTCAAGGCTCCATGGTGAAGGTGACCCAATCTCCTGTGCCACAGCTCGCCATCATCTCGGCTCACCAATCCTTCTGCCTTGCATGCCATTGCTGCACAGCCATCTACATGCAATTGATAAAGGTTCTTGACTCGAACCCCTATCTTTCGGGTTTCTCCAGTTGTCTTGCTGCACAGGAAAGCCTTTCCCTCGCTGAAAACAACATCATATCCCTTGTCTTCTAACATCGCCACAGAGATAAGATTCTTCTTCAATCCTGGAACATGCATCACTTCCTTCAATACGAAGGGTTTACCAGACTCCCTCTCAAAGGAAATGGTACCGATACCGGTCGCACTGTATCTACCATCATCGCCCATCTCAATCTGCACTCCAAGATCTTTCTCCTCCAGACCAGAAAACAAATCTCAATCTCCTGTCATGTGAAAAGATGCACCACTGTCCAAGAACCACACCGATCCCATCACACTTGAAACCAAGCATGCGATCAATGAAAAGTCAAGCTCAAACTACGAGGCTAGAGCCTCTCCTGTTGCAGATCCAGCAACTTGCTTGTTCTTCTTCTTCTGCGACAATTTGTGGCATAGTGTCCGTGCTGGTGACAGTGAAAGCACTTCACCTTGGACATGTCCTGCTTCTTGCCTTTCCACCGGACTGAGAAGCTTTCTTGTTCTTCCCCTTCTTTGCTTTGGCAGCCAAAGCGCAATTTTCTTCATCAGTTACCTTTGATGAAGATCCGTCCCTGGTATTCCGCCTGTTCTCCTCCTGCACAAGATCTGACCAAAGTCTCTCCCATCCTGGCACTTTCTCCTAACCATTGACAGAGTCCTGATAGGAATGCCAACTCTTCGGAAGACCAAGGAGAGCCAAGCTCACCAAGTCGTCATCATCGACAGTCACCCCCACACTTCCCAGCTCATCCCTGCACTGAGTGAACTTCGTGAGATACTTGGGAATATTGTCTCCCTTCTCGCATTTAATGTTTCTGAGTTTATCCTTGAGCGCCAGCTTCCTCTGATCGCTCTTGCTTTGGAATAGATCTGTCAACGCTTTCCACATCAAGTATGGAGAAGCCTTAGCATGCAGGCTGGACACAATGTGATCCTTCACGCCCATTATCATCTAACACTGCCTCCATCCTATCCTTCCATGCAATATAGTTTGAGTTGCCCTCAAGAGCATACTACAATCACAATCCGTTGAAAGACATTGCCACGTTGACACGAAGAAAACACTGCTGCAAATTCGAATTCCACTTGTTTGTGTCTGCACTTATAATTTTACTTCACCACAAATTGGCGACTCCACTGGGGATCCAATCCTTTTGTTTGTCTAAAATTTCATGTTTTCATGTGAACTTTTCTAGTTCCACTTTGTCCCTTTGGTTCTGTTTCTTTTCTCCTGCTTACTAGCCTGAGTTTGAAATTCATAGTAGTAGATCTGGTCCCTGTTTCAATTTTTTTTTCTTGGCTCCCTCGATCAATGCGCTTAATCTGCTAACAGCCGCGTCGTTTAGTGCGATATGCTGAGAAACAATCGCGCCAACCAGCCTCCAGTGCTTTTTGTCAGTTAAGCAGTTGTGTTGATGCCTGTAATTGAATATTAGGGTTCCTCCACAATCTTGGCCAGTGTGTTAACTCTCATGATTTTAACCCCGTAAGTCTTTTAAACTATATTGTCCCTGACTAGAGAGCTTCATTTAGCTTGCTTTGTGTGCTTGCTTGGTTTATCCCACCCTTTGATGTGTTAAGTCTGGCCCTGTGTGAAGTTCTTTTTTATTTTTTCTTTGAATCCCTCGATCAACGCTATTTTTGACCAAAAAGTCACGCCGATCAGGCCTATCAGTGCTAGTTTTAGCCTGAAGGTCATGCCGATCAACGCTACTTTTAGCCAAAAAGTCGCTCCGGTCTCTGAGTTAAGAAAAATCAGAATTTCTACCATTCCAATGCCAGTGTGTCTTGACCCTCAGACTCTCTTCTTCCGCCCAAAAGTGACTAGGATGCTTTGTTTGCTTCATGTTCAATTCAATGAGTGAAAGAGTCTCGTTTGTTCTCTTATTTCGAGTGTCTCTTTTCTCATTCCGAGCATAGATTACATTGCTTGGTTTGTCAATTAAAGCATTTATGTGTTTGGTTTATTCAGTTTAGGGAAGAAGTTGCTTTTAGTTTGATTTATCATGCTTTGGATTTGATCGATGCTTGTTTGTTCAGAATTGTGAAATTTTCATTCAAAGTGCTTTATGTGGAGATTCATTTTTGCATTTTATGAAAAGAAGAACATCATTCTAGTTTACTTAAGTGAAAATATTGCATTATTAGCGTCATTGAGAAGCTAGAATTGCATCATCATAGGCATGGAAATGAAATGAAACTTCTTTTGTTGTTAAAGGACAATTAAGTGCATTTAGGACATATCTTAGTGAAAGTTTTCATTCTTTGATTGTTGCATTGATTGTGTGCTCTCTGTCCCTCAATTAGTGTTAAATTTCATAGAAAAAAGATCTCTTTTCTTATATAGCTTCATGTAGGAGTTTTGTCATATGACAACGGTAGGGCCTTATAATTGAGACCTAAATCAAGATCAACCGTTCGCTTCGGCACTAGACAGCGCTAGTACGGACTTGTGCTCCTCATACCGTCGAGTATATAAAGGGAGACCCCACTAAGCTGCAATCCTTTATCCATAAGAAGCCAATTCTGCTACCTTGTAAACGTGATACACCGAACACAACATTCGAGGAGATTTCCTGCCCGTACTTTTCAGTTCGCCGAGAGGTATTCTACAGTTCACGATTACCTGGTAATCCTTTTGCCTAGAATACCCTGAGTAGTCATTTGATCTTTTTTACTCTTTAAACTTAAAATATCATCTGAGCACTTGTCCTTTCGAGCTCATTAATTCTGAAGGCGACTAGAGTCACCTTTCGTCCTTTTCTCAACTCTTAAAATATGAAAAGGCAAAGTTTTGTTTCAGTGTCTTAAAATTAACTGCCCACGAAATATTCCTGGTAAAAGTTATCCTCCTTAGTAATTCTTTAAGGTCAATTCCAATGGCCACATTTCCAGAGTCCACCAGTTAAGGGTTCCCCTCGGATGGGAATCTTGGTCCTTTTCCTTCTTTTGGAAATGCTGGTGCTCCTTATATGGTGATGTTGTCCCTTCCTGGGTTAACCATTAGTCTACTTGTCTGGTTGTTTTTGACCTCGGTGGTCCCGAGCATCCCGACTCCTGTCCAAATGTCTCCTTCGTTCGAATCACATCATGATAATTCTAAGGTTGACCCCTCACCTTCTTCCCCCATTTCTTCACCATCTTATTCTACTTCGCCTGGTGAAAGTTTCAAATCTAGTCCAGGAGGCTAAGAAGAAGAAGAAGAAGACGAAGAAGAAGTAAGATGAGCGAGAGGCAAACCATGCGACTGTCACTACAAATGCACTTCCTATCAACAAACCTTCTGATCCTTCGCGGAAGGTAAAATTCCCTTGCAAGCTGTGTAAGGGTGACCATCTCCTTTGACACTATCCTGGCATTCCTCGAGTCTTAGAGGTATGGTCTCAAAACCTGAACCGACCATCCCCGTTAACCTCTGGAGATCATGTCAATGTTACGCCTTTAGCTAATGATGGTAAGAAGAAGGGAAAGATTAGATTCCCCTGTAGGTTATGTGAAGGAGAGCATATTCTTCACCTTTTTCCTCTTATGGATGAAGCTTCCAAAATTTTGGAAAACCTTGTAGCTTCTCAGCCCCAACTTCCTGTTGGTTACTGGAGGCTTTCTTCTGACCCTCTCCCGGTTGGTCAAGAGATTGACTTGGGTTCATATCTTGCTCGTCCTGCTCTTCCTGAGCGTGACTCCTTAGTGTCTGTTTCCGACCAACCATTGGTCAAAAAGAGTGTTGACTTGGCTCCGCCTCCAGTTGCTCACTCTGTTCCTGAAGAGAGTAGTGATCATACTTCTCATGTTCTTCTCGTCTCCTCAGATTCCCACGAAATCTAAGAGTGACCCTCTTGTCCCGGTTGTTCAGGAGAGTGCTTCTCCTATTCCTGCAGAGCATGGGGGCAATCATGTGATATCCCCACCAAGTAGTTCTGTCATTTCTTTCGAATGGAGTCACTTGACTGCTTTACGCCTCCCATCTTATGTACCTTTCCAGATCACAGTACAAGCCTATAATATGGCAGTACCTGGCACTATTTTAGATGAAGGTGCATTTGTCAGCAACATGTATTCTACTACTTAGCAAGTTTTGATCAATTGTCATTCATTGGTCACCAAGCACCTCCTTTGCAACCATCATCCCCTATCGACTCTTGTTTTCAAGCAGTACCTTCCCTGCCATAGGTCAATTATGTGGCTACCCGTTTCGTCTCCACATCTGCTAATGATCACACAGATGGTATTGTACATTATGTACTGCGGGCATTGGAACCCGATCTGTCTTTGGTACCAAATGACATGTATTCCTCCCAGAGCGTAGTTCCTTCGTCTAGTGAAGACCTCTTGGGAGCCATGTTCTCTTATGGCCCATGATCAGCTCGTGAGGATAGTTCTTGGTCTTGTTTCTACCTCGTTAAAAAATGAAACAAGGGTTATGAGGATGGTCCCTGGTCATGTTTCAACCTTGTTAAAAAATGAAACAAAGGGTGTGAGCATAGCCCTTTATCTTGTGTCAAGCTCGTTAAAAAATGAAACAAGGGTCTCAAGGATAGTTCTTTTACTGTGTCAACCTTGTTAAAAAATGAAACACCTCCCTTTTCCAAATGGAGTCTTTGCTTAAGATCTCATAAAATCCCAGTTGAGTCTTTCCTGGATCTCGAAAGTGAACCTTCATTCCATCCACCTAGTTGAATGAAATGAAGCTTGGGGGCATGTACCTCGGTGTGAGTCATTATGCTGGGGGCATGCGAACTTATTCAAGCATATTTTTTCATTTCAAGCTTGTGTAAACATGAAACCGAATCCAAGCAGAGTTATCCATGGTTCAAGCTTGTGTAAAAATGAACCATGCCTGGTTTACATCTCGTGATTGCCGTTTTTATCAGTGAATTTCTGCTAGATGAGCCTTGGCTGTTTCATTCCATGGCCACCATCTCTTTGGCCAATCATATGCTTTCACTTGGTTGTTTTTCCTTTCCTAAGGAACTGTGACTATGAGTGGTTTTATTAGCCAGCCTCTTGACCATTACATGTTTTGAGAAGTTCCACCATTGTCGGAACTAGTTGCTACCCTTTATACCACTCATTCCTCTAGGACTAGTCACCTTTAAGCTCTTTTATGACTCGTAAAAAATGAAAATATTGCCAAGTATTTTTCCCTTTTTGACTCGTTAAAAAGAATAAAAATGGGGGGGCCGCTTTCAAGCTCTTTTCCAACCCTTTAAACACAAAAATATTGCCAAGCCCTTGTCATTTCAAACTCATTAACGAATGCGAAGTGTCGTGCGCCAAGTATACATTTACCCCTTTTTCGAGTTGGAATGCACTATTTACGAAAAAGGTACTCCTTGACTGAAATGGTTAAGTAGTTCTCTCATGTATCGTTTTTACCTTTTCGGGCTCGAGAGACACAAATGTACGAAAAGGGACCTTGTGGAGTTTTCTTTTCCGTTTCTTTTTCATGTTGGGTGTGGAGCATGATTATCTTCTGTATTCAAAGGTATCACCGCATTGGACCCCAGTTCGTAATGGGGTGACAATGCCGCCCATAAAATATTTTCTGTAGGGGGGGTCTGGGGGGGCGGCTACGACCTTTGGGAGCACCCCCCTGGCAGGGGGATCGGGGGCAGCGCCCCCGAAGCTAAGAATAGATGTAAAATTGCCTTGTAAAATGTTGTAATTTCATAATCAATCTCAGCCGTTCATTAGGCAGAGATCTGACGGTAGAAGTTATGTTTAATTTAGGTTTTTTTGCCCTAGAAGGCAACCCCTTGCTATATATGAGGGAATTGTATTGCGTCTATGCATATTTGTATTCTGAGTTAGGAAGAAAAAGGAGATTGAGAGTGAAGAGGGAATTACAACGGATCCACTGTAGGTTGTATCTCTTTAGTTTGCTGGATAATATAAAAAGAAGTTCTGGAGGTTTCTCCGTGGACGTAGCCCAAACTGGGTGAACCACATATATCTGTGTCTCTCTTGTTTTATGCGTTTTCTGTGTTTATATTTCTGCAATATTTTATGTGTTCCATTGCTCTATAATATATAATTCTCTAACATTTCAAACTATTTAAACATGAAAAAGATGCTAAGTTACACCTTTGTCGGACTCGTTAAAATATTAAACGACATCGGATTCATCGTCATGACGAACATGAGGTTCTCCTTCCTCGAGCTCGTTAAAATTACTAGGTCGGATTCATCTGAATGATGAATTTATAGTGCAAGCAAATGCTATCCCCTTCAAGCTTGCGATTAAAAAATAATTGGGGTACCTACCAAAAATGGTGGGGGAAATTTGGAAATCTAATCAGTTGTGTCAACAACTCACTCTTGAACATGACACTTTTTGCTTCGGGTCGAGATGGGATATCCTCCTTTGTATCACTGACCTTCCTGGGTTGGGCTGTTCATTTTGCCTTCCATCTGATCTCTGCCATGTCATCATGACCACCGATCCTATGGATCCAAAGGCTGCAAAACTTCCAGTCGTGTCGCCAATATGTTCAAGAGTTGTCCTTCTGTTGTTACACTTACCTCTGATTCTCTGTATCATCCACAATCATTTTGCATCATTTTGTCTTGTGTCGATGATGTGGGAAACATTATGGCCCTCCTTTGACACGTTCATTTCCCGTCGGCTTCAGCTCATTATCTGGGAAGTTGACCGGGAGACTACCTTCCTGTACCTTAGAGCTTGCATGCCCTAATGACAAGTTCTTTGCACTCGACGACAAGTTCACATCATTAGCTTTCGATCGAGTGATTTCACAGGTGTTTGAATTCAGTTCCTCTATTCACATTCCGTGGATTGTGCTACTAGTACCGTGAGGACCATTGTCATTATTGGTGGTTTATCTAGCGCTTGTTAACAATTTACATCATTGACTGGTAATCAAGCGACTTTCTAGCATGTTTGACATCAACCCATCTATTCACATGTTAGAATGTGTACTCTGATCGAGTAGTGTTGGAGCGAAAGACCTTGGACTCAGATCACAAAAGTCCAGGTTGTGAGGTGATGTGACATGGTTATGTTGATATACATGTCTCTTTCATATGGATGGCTGCGACCATACCATGAGTTATCATATGTGATCCTTCTCATTGTTGGATGGCTGCGACCATACCTTGGTTTCATTATGATCCTCTTTGACGAATGGCTGCGCCCATACCTGGATCCATTTACATGATCATTCTCTGGATGGCTGTGTCCATGCCATGATTCATGTATCATTTGACAGAGTTCTCAGTTATGTATATGTATCTATACTTGCTTGCAGGTTTTCCAATGGCAGAATATGGTTCCCCGCACTGATTCATAAAGCATTTCATCCCTCACTCTAGTTCGGCCTTCATGCTTTAGGGGGAATTTGTTACACAACATTTTGTCACTGTCCCTATACTCCCCATTCCTTGATCCTGGAGGACCTCTACAGTGAACCCCACATGCTTCCCCTTTATGAAGAAACCCCCATTGTGTCCCTCTCCGTTAGCAGATCAATTCCCTTTTGCACCATTCCCCCTGAAACTTCTATTTTGCCTAGTTTACAAGACTGGCACTAATGGCCCTTGGCTTCCTCACGCTGATATGCAGGGATTAGAACTGTCCCTAGCACCAACCAGAGCGACTGAGCTTTGTTCTAGTCGGGCCGGTCCTCTTATGGAAAGTTTTTTAAATAAAGAGACGAAGCTTCTAGCTCTAGAAGCTTTGCAATGGAAGTCTGGTAAATGGTTTGGCCGAATGGGGTCGAGGATGTCAATTTGGGCTCCTTTATCCTATAATAATGGAACTATCTCAAGGGATAATACCTTCTCCCATGAGAAGAGGATCCATCCCATCCATTCATCCTATATAAACTTCCTATTTTCCCAAGCACAAGCTAGTGTTAGTGTTAGTATTAGAGTGTTAATGTGGGTGTGCTAGTGCTAATTAAGTTTGGAGTAAACAACAAGCTATTCATAGTTGTATCTCTCTAGTTGTGTGAGGGAGAAGTGTGGATTTGGTTTGGAGTGAAGCCTAAAGGGAAGAGCCTTAAAACTATTGTTGTTGAGGTCATCATGAAATGCTAGCAGACGTGTGTGGGAACCTGGTCTTGTTAGAGGAGAATGGAAACATCAAGAAAATGGTTGTAATCTCTTCTTGATTCAATATATATGCAACTATCGATTGATTTCCTACATGATTTGTCATCTTACATATTCATGGCTTAATGTTTCTTGACTTTTTTTTTTTTTTTTTTTTAACAAGGTTGGGTAGTTTTTATATTACCAAAATGCTTTGATGGAGCAAGCTCCCATTACAAAGACTGTACCATGAAGAACCTCTAAGCCATGAGATAGGAACACAATCTCTTCTCCTAGGCTTGATTTCAGGACTTCTTGAATTTTTTTGTGAATTCTAGTGTACTGCCTAACAAACTGACCTACTAAAAAGAGAAATTTGCATGTCATGGATTCTCTGAGAGATTTGTAGCCTGATTGCCCCTAATTTGACCGATGCTTCTTGTCATAATTGTCTGGGTTCTCTCCTTTGTTGCTCGAAGAGTTATCTTCTTCATTTGGTTGATTTCATGTAATGTTTCTTGACTTGTTAAGTAGATTGAATTACAATTTATCTATTATCACGACTCTTGTTTGCTATTGTTTACTTGTTTTAGGTGTTTGAAGAAGGAAGCAAGAGATAACTGGAGCAAGCAATCAAGGACATGATCAAATGGGATAAGTGTACTAAGAGGTAGGTCCTCTTAATTAGTTCTAACCTAAGGAAATCTTCCATAGAATGTATCAGTTGTGGCTAGAGGATTTTGTTTGTGTCTGCACTTATAATTTTACTTTACCATAGGCACAAATAGGAGGCTCTAATGATGGAAGCACTCGATTTTATTCAAAGCTAATACTTTTCATAATTCCCTAATGTCAATCATCCCATATTTTGATTGATAAAGGTCTTTACGAGATCTTAACTACCTCATGGCATGCTCAATTAGCTATTAACCTCCGGGTTACCCCTAGTTGGATGAGCAACTCGGTGTTAGGTAAACCCCCAGTGAGAGTAGCTAAAACTAGCCAATTTGAGTGGAAGAATACATTTTGAAGTGAAATCTAGAAATATGCTAGACTCTTCTTTTAAGGCTTGTTTCTCTACTGCTTCTTGGACTAAGAGACTCTCTCTTAAGAAGGCTTCTTGGTTTCTCTCCCCGTAAAATTCTGATAATCGATAGATCTTGAGAACCAAACAACTACTAAGGATGACCTTTCTTTATTCATATATTTGTACCTTTTTATCAGACCGAACTTGGCAATATGTGGTTGGCTGGTGGACTTGACATATTTGGAGTCACTTGTATTGATTCCTTATTTCCTTGTTCTATGAGAAGAAGCGTTTAATACACCCAAGCATGATGCAACTATAAGAAAACAAAAAGGAGCACCAATTTGTAAAAATTTAAAAGAATGGAAAAGGATATAAAGCAAGAAAATTCCAATTGTAACTTGAGCTCTACCCACTCTTACATAGCTACTCATCTTCGAGAGCATCCATGCTTATCACACCTATAAAAGTAAAATGAACGCTTAGTAAACATATCGACCTTGATGAAGTAATAAATTTTCCATCATTAAAGGGGGATCATATCCTGATTATTACTTGATAAATCAATAAATCTTGTTAAACATGCCATTTCAAATCAAGAAAATAAAAATGAAATATTAGGGTCTTGGGAAAATAAAGGAGAGGGAAGGTAACACAAGTAACTAAGAGCTCCCTCCACAAACATGCTCACAGACAATGATTTGCATAACCCAATATAAGAATATAACATATTTCATGAAGTAAACTCCAAGCTATAACACTAATAACTTGTACCTATGCTATGAAAGATTCGGCCCAGGAACTGTTCCTCCCCTAGGGGTTGGAAGCACCTAATAAGGTTATATGATAAGTCTCACCTAAGTGAGGTAACTTGTGCACAATCATAAGCTAGTAAGACATTTGAAGACGACACTTGTGTGAAGTATTTTAATGACTTTAAAATTGAATATGGTCCACCTTGATTCTTTTATGGTTCTTGTACCTATGATGTTTATCTCACGTTATTCCTTGCGTATTTTTTAGTTTATTCTTGTAGGTGCAACTAGGACCCTTGTGGATGAAATGATGCTTCTCCAATACTTTGAAGAGGTTTTATAACCAAATTCTTTGGTAATGCAAGACACTTGATGCTAAACATTAGATCCCTTTTGTGGAGCCTTGGCCTTGATCAAGACTTAACATTGATGATGTGACCCTCTTCCTAGACCAAGAGCTTGGACATTGGTATTTTGTGCTAGGATGTTGATTTGGAGAGTTGGTGCACCCCTAAGATGACATGAGGCCCCTTGGATGGCCAGTTTGTAGGAGACTCAGCAAAAGCTACAGACTACTAGTGCAGGACCAATGATAGAACAGTTGGTTGAGGAGCTGACGCAGGCAGCAATGCAGTGCACTGGGAGGTAGCAGTTGTTCAGGTCGAGCTGGGAGGTCTTTGCAACAAGATCTCTGCGCCAGCCAAGTGACTCGAGGGTGAGTCACCATGTTTTTGTTGGGGGCCTGTTGGGAACGGGTCACCTAGGGGTCAATGTTTGGGGCAGAAGGCCCGAATTTTGTGTAAATAAATGTAAAGTCTCTACATTTTGTGGTCGTGAAGCATGAATATGTCTAAAGTTAAAAGGGTTTTCCGCCCTGAGTCTAGATAAGTTGTTTCGGTTTTGGAGATATTGTATAAAAAAGGAAGTCTTAGAAGATATAAGAGGGAAGTATAGTAAGTAATTAAGAAGTCATGAGTCATTGGTAAGTTTGGGTGAGCTAAGAGAGAGAGTCTTAGCGTAGGAAGAGGCTCTGCAACTGAGTGCATAGGGGCCTAGGGTGGAATTCCACAGTTGAGTGTGTGGACCCCCGCAACTGTGTTCCCAGGGCAGATAGAGTCTTTACAGGGAACTTGAGTCATAAATAAAGAGAATTATTATGGAATCACTGTGTTTTCTGTCTCAGATTATTGCATATGATTATGATATGTTGAGTTTTGGGTTTACATTATAATGTTCAATTAATGCGTGAATGTATCTGTTCCTATCTGTTATTTGAACGCAAGTAATAATATATGCTTACGCGAGGGTAATCTTAATTACATGATAAAGTTGGCTAACCACTAAGATAATTAGGAAATGAGACAATAACATAGTTATAGAGGTGCATAAGTGTCTGGATCATTATTTAGGGTTGCGCAAACGACAGTCGGATACCTTTGCAGAGGTTCTGAAAGAGAGAAGAGGAAATACATCAATAAGCTCTAAAGGCTTATCGATTTGCACAAAGGAAGGGATTAAGGTAGAAAACTGACATCACAACCATCTCAAGGTGCAGAAACTTGGTTCTTGCATCCCCCCATACTGCTTTGGGTGAGACTTCGGTCTGCGCTCCACGGACTGATGCCGAAAGGGCCAGTAGTGTAGGGATTTACTTGAATGCCTAATGCTGAACCTGGGTCAGGGCCCATCAAGCCAACATGTCTTCATGGAAGTGAAGAGATGATGAGGGTTGGGAAGAGTACTCAAATATTTGATTATTTTCATTTGAATCATGGATAATCTCACCAGCTTGTGCCAATTGAGAGGTTGACTCATCGGATGATATACTTGAAGAACATGGAGTACCCCCGTTGCAAGTAGATACATCACAGATGGTAGAGCATAAGGGATAGTAATATGGAGAGGAAGCTTCGATAAGCACATCTTCTTTGACTAAATTAGATTCTGGATCCAAAGAAAATCTTCATGAGAAACCAAGAGATCAGTTGATGCACCTAGGCAATCGTGATCACGTACATCAACAGAGTCATCATCATTGGAATGATTGTTGCTCAAGGTTACAGATTGATTGAAAGAATTGATTGCATTTGATTCACTACTGAGATTAGCATATTGACAATCACCAAAAAATGGAAGCGTGTCATCTTAACATAGAGGATCAGTTAGGTCCCTATACTACTAGTGTAACGCCTTATTGTTATTAGTGCAACCCCCTTATTATATTGTTGTGCCCATGTAGTCCCCATATTGTTATTATTGTGCCCCATAGAAGCCCACTATTGTTATTATTGTGCCCTTACATTATTATTGTTATGTCGGCCGTGATTATATTATGACCCCTTAGACTCCTATATATAGAAAGGAGGCCTTTTCATTTGTATCATCCAAGAATTGTTCATTTTTGTAATGTAAAGGAGGTTTCTCCCTCGAAGAGGTTGATTTTTAAGTTGTTGGTCTATCTTTTCTATCTTTTTGTGAGCTATTTTCATAACATTTGGTATCAAAGCTTTGGATTCTAGGGTTTCGCTGCTCCAAACAGGTCATCGTGGAATTTTCTCTATAACATTTTCTCTATGAAGTTTCAGAAGCTAACAAAAAAACTCATTTGATCTGAAATCGTTTTGAACCTTGGGTCCGAATTTCAGATCTTGTCGCGCTATATTTTCGGAGATATGATCTACGGAAGTTAGTGTTTTTGCAAGCTCAAGAATTCCATCTCAAACAGGTCATCGTGGAAGTTTTGCTATAATTTTGTTTCTATGAAGGTTAAAACTCTGAAATTAAAACCCATTTGTGTCGAAATTTGGTCAAAGCTCGGGCCCAAATTTAAGATCTTGTTTTGCTATATTTTAGGAGATATGGTCCAAGAAATTTAGGGTTTTTGGAGACTCCGGAATTACATTCCAAACATGTGACCTTGGGAAAATGATCATAACTTTCTCTTTGAGCATCAGATTGAAATTTCGTAAGAATTTATAGAAATAAGATGGAATGTACTTTTTTGCGTATTTTTTTCCAGGTCTGAAGGTCGAAACAATTACATGTGGCAGGTCATACAAGTTCGCTCTACTAAAGTAGTCTATAATCAGGTCATCTTAGGAGATTTGGCATAATTCTTTATTGAAGAATCCAATATTGATCAGACTGGTGGGGTTAGAAAGAGGACTCAGAGGGCTACCACAAGCCAAAATTTTAGAACTTGAAGATCTAAAATTACAGAGTTACAGTCGTTTAAATATCGAGCTCCTAAAAGAAAGAAAAATAATGACTCGAATCAAGAAAATAGAAACACCTAGTAAGAAAAATTGGATGGATGATTTGAAGAATGCAATCAAAGCTAAGATAAATAGTTTTATATGTGCCATGGAAGCTAATATCGATGGTATGGAAGCATATTTGAAGAAAGGAATGGAAGATTTGAAGAAAGACATGGAAGGTTTGAAGGAAGGTGGGACAAAGCTGCTACAAGAAAGGCCTCCTAATGACGAAAAGGTAGTAGAGGAAACTCATGATGAGAAAAAAATAAATGTTAATCATGATTTCATAGAATCTAACATTGGATTGAAGACCCACCATATTCCAAAGATTGATATGAGGAAGTTTGATGGCAAGGATCCCATAACATGGATACTACAGATGGAGAAATATTTTGATTTACATGATGTGCAACTATTGCAAAATGTACGTATTGCATCTATATATTTAGAACCGAACCAATTTTTATGGTATAAAGGGATTTGTTCTTGTAAACCACTTTTCACTTGGTTAATTTTCACGGAGGAAATGATAGCACATTATGAGGATACAAAGAGCAACACCTTCTTTAGCCAATTGATAAATCTCAAACAAAAGGGTTCAATGGCAGAGAACATTGAGGACTTCCAAAAATTGAATATAAGGGTAAAGGATATTCCAGAGAAGCAGAGGATTGATGTCTTCATAGGGACTTTAGAGGATAACATTCAACATGAGGTTCATCTTTGAGAACCTGATTCATTAGAGAAGGCATTCAGGTTGGTGTTGGGTTGTGTTATATTCTTTCCACGACTATCCCACGTAGTTAACCGGGGCGTTAGAGGGGGGGCGGAGCCCCCCTTCATTGCACTGATTGTGTATTGGGGGGGGGTCACAGGGGGTTTGAGGCATACCCGTAACCCCACTTTATGGGGTTTGGGACAGCACCCCAGAAAATTTTGATTTTGGACCCTATGTTAGGATGGGCGGACCCACCTATGGTTTTGTGCATGATTTTTGCACATGTTTTTGGACGCGATGGTTTTCGGTCCATGGTTTTGGACGTGATGGTTTTTCGGTCCATGGTATTGGATGCTTTGGCATGTATAAATATGTATTATAACATTGAAAGGAACATAATGAAAAATCAAGCTGGTAGTCCTGGTTTTGGGATCCAGGGGAAAATCTCTGTGTATATGTGTTTTATGTGTTATGCTCTCACATTGTTTATTTTCTTTGTTTTAGAATTCGTATGCTGGTAATTTCTGTACGAGGTTAAAACCTACATTTGGTATCAAAGCTGTTTTGGCTTCAAGGGGATGCCTTTGTTGCTGAGGGGTTTTGCTCGAGCCTGTGGTAGACCCTATTTAGTGGGAGATTTGCGAGATCGATTCTGGTGGTGAAAGAAGATGGTGAGCAGTGGAAAGATAAAGATCGAGAAATTTAATGGTCAGAGTTTTGAGTTGTGGAAACTCAAGATTGAGGATTTGTTGGTGGATAAAGATCAGTGGATCGCGGTAGTTCCAGGTACTAAACCAACGGGAGTGTCCGATGAAGAATGGAAGAAGTTGGATCAGAAGGCAAAGAGCACAATACGATTGTGTGTCTCAGATTCAGTATTGTTGAATGTATCAAGGGAAGCTATGGCGAAGGCTTTGTGGGACAAGTTAGGGACTTTGTACTAATTTAAGTCTCTGGTGAATAAACTGTTCCTGCGGAAAAGGCTGTATAACCTGAGGATGAAAGATGGAGACTCGGTGACAGAGCATCTGAATGCATTTAATACTGTGATAAGTCAGTTAGCATCTGTTGATATTAAAATTTCAGATGAAGATAAGTGCATCAGTTTGTTATGTTCTCTACCAGATTCGTGGGATAGTCTGGTTATTGCAATAGGTAGCAATGCAACTACCTTGCAGTTTGATGAAATAGTCTCAGCCTTGCTGACGGAGGATATGAGACGGAAAAATATGGAGAGCCAGAATGGTGATGCCTTGTCTGTACGAGGATGGTCCCAGAACAGAAACAAAAATAAGTCATCAAGTGGGAGATCTAAATCTAGAGGGAGATCTAAATCTCCAGGAAAACCTATAAAGGTGGTGTGCTGGAAATGCGGAAAGGAAGGCCACTTTAAAAGGGACTGTAAATCTAAAGCTCCTGACAAAGGAAAGGGATCTGATGAGGCTCCTTCTGCAGAGGCAAAAACCACCTCAGATGAAGGTGGGGATGTGTACTTGGCTTCTTCAAGTACACATGTAGATCATGAGGCATGGTTGATTGACTCAGATGCATTATTTCACTTCACTCCCCATAGAGAGTGGTCCTGCGAGTATGAGAAGTATGATGGTGGTGATGTCTTCTTGGGGGATGATAGGAAGGCTAGAATCGTTGGTCGTGGAAAAGTAAAGTTGAAGTTGTAATGTGGAAGGGTTAGAACGCTTCTAGGTGTTCTACATATTCCTGGATTATCCAGAAATCTGATTTCTGTAAGCAAGCTGGATGATGTAGGTGTAAAAATAGTGTTCAAGAAGGATACCTGCAAAATGGTTTGGGGAGCACTGGTATTGATGCAGGGAGTTCGGATTAGAACTTTGTACAAGCTGTAAGGTTGTTATAGACATTTTTGGGCACTGCAACCCCAATCAAACATGTCCATAAACCAAGGGCTCCTAAGTCCCTAAAAGTGTTGTTCAATACCCTAAAAGAACAAGGTCAGCTGATTACATCATCTCCCAGAAGTTCTCCATGAAAAAATGCTCAAAACTGGTCAAAACTGGACCATCTCACCTGCTCCATGGTCAAAGTGCGATGCATCCCACCTAATGCACACGAGAGGTGCGATGCATACTGAAAATCCCTTCTATGGGGTGCGATGGGCGAGAGTGGACAAATGGTAGAGTCAATTTGCGAGGTGGATGATCATGGAATCTTCCAGAAACTTCTCCTGTGACACTTGCCTCTCTGAATTTGCCCAAGGATGAGTAAGAGATCATCAATCTCCAAGTGGAATCAAGAACTATCAGAGAGAGGACACTAATCAGAATCCTAGAAGCTGACTCACCCCCCTGCAATCATCTATATATGGATCCCTCATCCCAGAGATCCGGAGACTGGAATTTTGTATCTTGTAAGGAAGTGCTATTGGTTTCTTGTTGGAATATCATAGTGTTGGGTGATATAAGCTTTTGATGAGGTGAAAGAAGGGCTTTCATGTTGGAGGATGACACTGGGTCAAAAAAATTAGTTGTAATCCTCTTTGCTATTCTTGATTATTAATAAAGCTATTCAGGTTTTCCTCCACATTCTTGTATGTTTGATGATATATGCATTTGTGTGGTCAATATACATCTGGTCCTATATTGTTTATGACTGTAGATCTCTGTTCTTCGATAGTATTATGCTGCTTTAATCCCACAGGTGCTCTTTGAAGCTGGGTAGACGAAGGAGAAGCGGCAAGGATTTGTCAGAAGGGAGAGGAACCGAGCAAGGAACCAAGCGCAAGACTGAGGTTGGTGTCCTTCATTCCACTCTCATCTACTTTTCATAAAGGAAAACGAAAGTAGTTTTAGTTTGTTTGTTTCTAAGATAGCTACCAGTCTTAGTGGGACTAGCAGATTCGAGTGGACACTAGATTTCCCGATAACAAAACGGCGACTCCACTGGGGAGCGAATAGATTGTTTGTTTGTCTATATTTGTTTGTTTTATAAACTTACAGACGGAGCCTAAAGTCAAGCCAGCTAGCCTTCGAACTGCATTTGATGTGCAAGTGAAAAGTAGATCAATGCTGCTTCAGTCTATCTCCGGGTTTTGTTTATAAACTGAACAATCGATTTACAAACTTTCTAATTTCCCTAGTGGTGGCTCTAGTAACCTCATTAGATCAGCCCCTGTGATTTCTATTTATTGTACATCATTTGCTTGGCCTAAATCCCTGAACTGAGCTGCAAACTGTGACCAAGAGCCAAGTGAAGTCTCGTCCTGATACCATCGCACCCTCTCTTTAAGGAAATCTGGATGCATCACACTTCTCATGTGCAGTAGGTGGGATGCATCCCTGTTTCCCTGTGTTACAGGTGTGATGATCAGAAAGGGCTAATTTTTGCCTCCAGGTCTTGGTTTTTCTTCACTCTTTTTAGCCCTATTCTGGAGTTTTTCTGTCTGTGATCAGTATACCACTGTGGAAACCCCCTTCCTTTCCATCATTCTGCCTCCATTGTGCAAAGAACTGTGAATGTTTTTATGTATTTTCCGCCATTTTCAGTTCTCTTCTACGATGTAGTAGCATAGTCGAACTGTCGTCTTTTGATTTGAAAGTGTCACAAGTGTCGTTTTCAGTCAAAGAAAGGAATTCTATTGTTCTTGATGGTTGATTATACAGTGACTCTTGTATTTGATTTGAATTAGTAGTTTTTTCAAGTTTCGAAAGCCGTTTTCAATTCAAAATAGTAACGTGTCATCATTATCTTCCTTTCGTTTTTGAAGAGAAATTTGTTAGTACTATCACTTTGAAAAATAATTCAGATTTGTACTTAGCATTCTTCTTGTCATTCACACATTAAGAAAGCTGAAAACAAATACATGCATGTGCATTTGCATTTAGACTGCTTGTTGGTTTGATTTAGGACAGTGCATCTAGTGTGTGCTCTCTGCTCTATGTTGAAAGAATACCATCTCTCTTTCTTTAGTAGCTAGGATTTTCATTTCAAAAAGAAGATTAAACGATTGTTTATCATCTTAGATTGCATTTTAGGAATTGTACATCTACATCACGCGGTGAACCTGAAAGGCAAATTTCTTAAGAAAGATCAACTGTAAAATAAATTTAATGAACCTAAAAATGCTTTGGAACCTAACGCACAACATCTAGAGTCTAGGCTAGAGACGTATTCCGGCGTCGTAAAGCCTGGTAACTGTCGCTTTCACTGTTGGTTGGGTGATTCCTCCTCTTTGAGACGACAAGTGCCAGTACGAACTTGTGCTCCCACTTACCGTTGAGTATATATTGGGAGACCATAATAGGCTATATCCTTTATCCATAGGAAGCCGTGTCTGCCACCCTATCGATCGCAATGCACTAAACACAACATTCGGGAAGATTGACTGCCGTACCGTAAAACGTATTCTGTAGTTTTTCGATTGGTTTGGTAATCCCTCTGTCTAGATTTCCAGAGTAGTCTCTTTTGTTCCTTTTCAGACTCCTTAAAGGAAAAGGTCCATCTGAGCACTTGTCACTTCAGGCTCATTAAAAATCGCACGCGACTAGAGTCATCTTTTGTTTTTTCTCGACTCTTAAAAATTGAAAAAACAAGTTGTGTCAAAGTGTCTAAAATTTATTTTAATCAGAATAATATCACCATTCTTGCGTTGGTCTTAGGTTGAGGAAAATGGAGTCCACCAACCAAGGAATTCCCCTTGGAGGAAATCCTAGTCCTTTCTCCTCTTGGGGAGATGTTGGTGCACCCCATATGGCCACATTGTCGCTTCCAGGATTGACAATTGGCTTGCCCATATGGCTCTTCTCGACCTCCGTCGTTCAGAATACCGCGATTCCTGAACAATCGAGTCAGCAACTAGATGATACTAAAGTTACCCCCCAACCTTCTACTTCATCCGATTCTCCCTCTCCTCCTTCCTCTTCGCTTGATAAAGCCGGTAAGGCCCAAAACCAAGTAACTAAGAAGAAGAAGGAGAAGAAGAAGAAAGAGAAGAAGAAGAAGGAGCCAAAGATGAAAGGGGGCAACCATGCATCGTCTAGCAAAAATCCACACACTGCACTGTCCAGGCCTAAATCGCCATGTGTCATTTGCAAAGGAGACCACTACCACCGAGATTGTCCCTGCATCCCTCGGATCTTAAGGGACTGGTCTCCTCGTTTGCACAACCCAGTGTCATCAACCTCTGAAGACCATGTTGAAAGTACACCATCAACTAGTGAAAGCGAAGCATTTGGACAAAAAAGGAAATGTAAATTTCCTTGTAAACTGTGTGAAGGCGATCACGCTGTCCACTGTTGTCCCTTCCTAGACGAAGCTAAAAGAGTTTTGGATGACCGTCCGGCTTCACCATTACGGCTTCCTCCTGGATATAAGAAACTCTTGCCAAGTCCATCACTGGTTGAAAATCTGACTGACATGCCATTGTGTTCGGTCGAAGCATCTGTCATTGAAGATAAACCCGCCGAACCCATACCAGACGAAAGTCAAAAGGTTGAGGCGGTAGTCAACCCGGTCTTGTCTTCGGAAGGTCTATCTTTAGATGACACAATCACTGAAGAGAATGAGAATGACACCGTCCAAATTCTTTTCGTAAACACAGACTCCGATGAACATGAGGGCAGTCTACCTGTTCCTTTACCGTAGGAAGGAAGTTCATCAGAGTCATATCTGGCCGTCTATTCGGTCCCACCTTCAAGCAACCTAGTTGTTTCCTTCGATTGTAACCTACTAGGCAGACCCCGTTTACCGGCTAGTGTACCATTATGAATCATTACACAAATATACAGAATGGTCATGGCCGGTACCATCATAGATGAAAGGGCTTCTATGATTATCCTTTCCTCAACTGCTTGGAAAGCGCTTGGTTCACCATTGATTCTGCCTGAGATGAGAAATCTAACAAGCTTTGACAAAGGAACCAGTCGACCATTAGGGATCCTTCCCAATGTGCTGATAACATTGAGAAGGAAGACCGTTCACATGAACGTAATGGTTGTCCAAGGACCTCTGGATTATAATCTACTCCTTGGGCATGACTATATTTATTGCATGGGAGCCATTGTCTCCTCACTCTTTAGAGTAATGTGTTTTCCGCACGAAGGCAGACTGGTAAAGCTTGTAGACCAGCTGTTGTTTCCTGGCTCACACATAGAAAATACTCAAATACCATCCCTAAATGGTCTTTTCACGCAAGGAATGTCTCATCAATCTCTAGTCTGTCCACCTGAAGAGCGCGAGTGATTCGGGAGGACATGACTGAAACCCAGGGGGCATGCACCTTGGTCTGTTTCGACAGGAAAACCTTGGGTATAGGGTAGGTTTCCGCGGAGGATATATGACTAGTCTGACACACCCGTCCGTTTAGGAAAATGGGATTAGACTGGAATAAGATTCCCTCGTCAAAGTTATGTGAGTGGAGGCGACTACGCCACTCACCTTTGTCTATTTTGGTAGACATCGCCAAGGAAGCATTTTGTCTGCAACACGGATGGGGAGCTTTCATATGGTAACTTGGAAACTTTTCACTATACCTGGGGGCATGCAAACCTCTTGTGAGAAAGCGAGAAATGACCAACTAACGTTAACTCTATGATTCTGCTGACTTCAACCACCTAGGTCAGGTGAGTGGTCGAATTGACCATTCATCTTCGCAGGGGCCACCATGGCACCGGCAAAGTAAAGGAAAAATTTTCCTACCTAACCTTGGCAGTGATCTTGGTAGTTAAGTAGGGGGGCGTAGTTGGTTGTTCCTAGCTTGCATGCGAGAGGCGCCGGGGAAAAGCTTTGAAAGGTGCAAGCTCCATAAAAAATGGCATCTTAGATGAGATATCCTTATTATACGACTGGCACGAGCAGTTTTTATGTGGAGTTCAAGCTTGTTAAAAATTAAACATAAGCAATGAGCAAACGTTCCCCCAGAGTTTAAGCTCATTAAAAAATGAACCAATTTCCGGTAAATAACCATTGTGAATGCATTATCATCAGCTTTTGAGCCTTGGTCATGTTCTCATCATCACCTCCACTCTGTTTTAGTCGATCATTCACCTCCATCTGATTGTTTACCCCTTTTGAGGAACAGCTGCGAAGAGTGATCCTGTTAGCCATCCTTGTGACACTGCCATGATTGGAAAATTCCAAACCTTACCTGGAATTAGTTGCTACCTGAAATTATCACTCGTTCCTCAAAAACGAGTCTCCTTTAAGCTCTTTTCACCTGACTCGTAAAATATGAAAAGATTGCCGAGCGATTGGCCTCTCCAGCTCGTTAAAGTGACCGGAAGTGCTATCCCTCTTCTAGATTTTAATCTTTTTGGACCTGAGGGATTATTACACAAAAAGATCGAGCGCTTGTCTTGTTCGGCTCGTTAAAATTACCGAAAATTCATCCCTTTCGTATTATTTTATACTTTTTCGGACTTAAGGGATTACATGACGAAAAAGGATTATTGGAGTTTCCTTTACGTCCCTTTTCAGACTCTCTAAAATTGAAAAGGACTGAGTTATCTTTGTCGTTAAACTCGTTAAAACCGAATAGCGACAAACTTGTCCATACAGACAAGAACGAGTTTCACTATCACTAGGCTTGTTAAAATATAGCGACGAGTTTGCCCGAAGGGAAAATTATAGAACAAGCATATGTTATCCTCCTCAAGCTTGACAAAAATAAAGAGGTACTGGTCAGCAATGACTGGGGAAAAATTGGGAAGAAAACTTGAAGAAACTTTATTAGTAGCAAGTCGCTCTTGAACATGACACTTTCACTCCGCATCCGAGTCAGGTTGGGTTGTTCCATTCACCGGTCATATCACCGTTGGTCCATCACACCATCCACATTTGGGGTTAACGCTACCAATCCATCATGTCAGTGTCGCCAATATGTTCAAGAGAAGTCGCTCAGAGAATTCACCTGTGTCTCATCCGCTGCAATACATTCACGCTCCATTCTTTCATGACCGCCACCCTGAACCCTGTATCATCAGACCATTTTCACCTCCAAAATCATTTACTCCGTTCCGTGTCATAGATGTGGGATTCATTAAGGCCCTCCTATGGCGGGTCACTTCTTGTCGACATCAGCTCATTATCCAAGAAGTCGACTTAGGAACAACCCTTTGAGTACTTTGAAGCTTTCATACCTCAATGGCAAGTTTCTCACTTCTGGCGACAGGTTTACATCAATGGCCTTCGACCAAAATATTTTGTGTGGTGTTCGATGCCAAGTCCCTTATTCACACCTCGCGAATTGTACTGTAGTACCTTGAGGGTCATCATCATTATCGGTGATTCCTCTCGCACCTGTTAACAGCTTACATTGTTGGCTGGTAATCAGGCGATGTCTTTCCATGTTCGACTCCAGAACATCTTTCACATGGACTGACTTGTACTCCGAGTGAAGATTGAACGAGTTTGAAGACCGTGGATCTAGTTTCATCCATCCGGGTTGCGATATATTCAGGAAAATAAAGACATCAAATGTACATTGCTGCTGCACAGATGATCATCTGAATCAAAGGATGATGACTCTATTAGAATCATCAGTCTCCCGCACAGACGGTTGTCTGTCTTATGTACATGAAAATGAATTTATAAAGCTGAGCATGGGAATGCCCGCCTCAGCTAGATCATGAAAGATATTATGAAGATAATGTATTGTATTGTATCTTATTACAGGTCGCCTTCCAGCTTGAAAAAACTTCGGATCCTCATGATAAAGCATTTCACCCGACATCAAAGATTAACGACCTCATGCTTTAGGGGGCAATTGTTATAGACATTTTTTGGCACTGCAACCCCAATCAAACATGTCCATAAACCAAGGGATCCTAAGTCCCTAAAAGTGTTGTTTCATACCCAAAAAGAACAAGGTCAACTGATTACATCATCTCCCAAAATTTCTCCATGAAAAACTGCTAAAAAATGGTCAAAATTGAATCATCTCACCTGCTCCATGGTCAAAGTGTGATGCATCCCACCTAATGCACATGGGAGGTGTGATGCATACCGAAAAACCCTTCTATGGGGTGCAATGGGCGAGAGTGGACAAATGGCAGAGTCAATTTGCGAGGTGGATGATCATGGAATCTTCCAGAAACTTCTCCTGTGACACTTGCCTCTCTGAATTCGCCCAGGGAAGAGTAAGAGATCATCAATCTCCAAGTGGAATCAAGAACTATCAGAGAGAGGACACTAATCAAAATCCTAGAAGTTGACTCACCCCCCTACAATCATCTATATATGGATCCCTCATCCCAGAGATCCGGAGGCTGGAATTTTGTATCTTGTAAGGAAGTGTTGTTGGTTTCTTGTTGGAATATCATAGTGTTGGGTGATCTAAGCTTTTCATGAGGTGAAAGAAGGGCTCTCATGCTGGAGGATGACGTTGGGTCAGAAAAATTGGTTGTAATCCTCTTTGCTATTCTTGATTATTAATAAAGCTATTCAAGTTTTCCTCCACATTCTTGTATGTTTGATGATATATGCATTTGTGTGGTCAATATACATATGGTCTTATATTGTTTATGATTGTAGATCTCGGTTCTTCGATAGTATTATGTTGCTTTGATCCCACAGGTGCTCTTTGAAGCTAGGTAGACGAAGGAGAAGCAGCAAGGATCTGTCAGAAGGGAGAGGAACCGAGCAAGGAACCAAGCGCAAGACTGAGGTTGGTGTCCTTCATTCCACTCTCATCTACTTCTCATAAAGGAAAACGAAAGTAGTTTTAGTTTGTTTGTTTCTAAGATAGCTACCAGTCTTAGTGGGACTAGCAGATCCGAGTGGACACTAGATTTCCCGATAACAAAGGTAGCACTGTTATTGATGGGTGCAACAGTTCTGTGGTTCCTGAAAGTGGAGCAGAAAATCTAGTGGTCTCTAGAGAGAAGACCATGTTGTGGCATCAAAGGCTTGGACATATTGGAGAGAAGGGCCTTTGAATACTTCATGGTCAAGGTATGGTAGAAGGTATGAGTAATAGCTCTCTGGATTTTGATTTCTGTGAAAATTGTGTATATGCGAAGCAGAATCGGGTGAGTTTCCCCTCTGGTAGTAAGAGGGCGAAATAGATATTAGAACTTGTGCACAGTGATGTGTTTGGACTTGTGAAGGTTCCATCACTGGGTAAGTCTATGTACTATGTATCATTTATAGATGCCTTCTCAAGGAATACATGGATATATTTCCTTAAGAAGAAATCTAAAGCCTTTGACAGGTTTAAAGAATTTAAGGCTTTCGTGGAAAATCAGACAGAGAAGAAGATAAAGGTGTTGAGGACAGATAATGGTGGAGAGTTTTGCAACAAGTAATTTGAAGAATTATGTAAGAAGTGTGGTATAGCACGACAGAAGACTACTCCATATACACCTAAAAAAAATGGAGTTGTAGAAAGAATGAATAAGACGTTGATGGAAAGGGCAAGAAGCATGCTCAGTGGTGCCGGGTTAGGACAAGAATTCTGGGTAGAGGCGGTTGATACTGCATGTTACTTGGTCAACAGTTCACCTTCATCAGCGTTGGAGGATAAGACTCCACAAGAGGTATGGACTAGTAAGAAACCCTCTCTTTCACATCCGAGGGTATTTGGATGTGATGCATATGTACATGTTCCAAACGAGAAACGAACCAAGTTGGATAGTAAATTTGAAAAGTGCATCTTTATTGGGTATAAGGATGGTTTAAAGGGTTATAAGCTTTGGAACCCAGTCACACGGAAGGTTGTGTATAGCCGAGATGTGGTGTTCAGAGAGGTAAAAGATGTTATTAAACATGAATTCCAACCAAAGGAACCTGAGAAGATAGAGTTTGAGCTTAAGGAGGAAGAATCAGACTCTATAGCAGAGGAGGAACCAGAATATGAAGAGCCACAAACTCCGGGTGTGAGAAGATCAGTTCGAGAAAGAAGGCAACAAAAAAGGTATAGTCCATCTGC
Source organism: Pinus tabuliformis (assembly GCA_031772625.1). Lineage (NCBI taxonomy): Eukaryota > Viridiplantae > Streptophyta > Pinopsida > Pinales > Pinaceae > Pinus > Pinus tabuliformis. The sequence goes on from CM062819.1 coordinate 1,768,556,247, forward strand.
TTTCTGTTAAAATTCTACTTTGTCTGTTACTGATGATGATCCCAGAACTGTGAAGGAACTAGTAGATTCAGAGGATGGCAAACTCTGGAAAGAGGCCATAGTTGATGAAATGGAATCTTTGCACAAAAATGAGGCTTGGGATCTGGTGGAGTTGTCAACTGGAAGGAAACCCATTGGCATCAAATGGGTGTTCAAGAAGAAGACAAATGCAGAAGGAAAGGTGGAGAAATACAAAGCTCGGTTGGTAGAAAAAGGTTGTTCCCAGGTGCCGAGAATTGATATTGGTGATATTTTTTCTCTTGTTGCCAAGGTAACTTCTATTAGATTACTTTTATCTGTTGCTGCTACTTTTGATTTTGAGGTAGAACAGATGGATGTGAAGACAACATTTCTTCACGGGGATCTAGAAGAGGAGATCTACATGAAGCAACCTGAAGGCTTTGTGGTGAAGGGTAAGAAAGAACTGGTATGTAAGTTAAAGAAGTCTCTGTATGGGTTAAAATAGTCACCTAGGATGTGGTATCAGAAATTTGATACATTTATACGGGGATTTGGCTTCACTAGAAGCAAATCAGATCACTGTGTGTATTTTAAATTAATTGGTGACCATGTTATTTATCTAGTCTTGTATGTGGATGATATGTTGCTGGTTGGAAATGATAAAGAAATTATCCAAGATTTGAAGACCCAACTGTCCTCCAAATTGAACATGAAAGATCTTGGTGCTGCAAATTATATTTTGGGCATGGAAATTAAAAGAGATTGGACAAAGAGGAAGCTCTGGTTAAACCAGAGGAAGTATGTCGAGACAATATTGCAGATGTTTAATATGCAGGATAGTAAACCGGTGAAGGTTCCTATTCTTGTAGGTGTGAGGTTATCTGCTGAACAGTGTCCCAAGACACAAGAAGAGGAAGAGGACATGTCCCATGTTCCATATGAAAGTGCAGTCGGTAGCCTAATGTATGTAATGGTCTGTACTAGACCAGACATTGCACATGCAGTGGGAGTATGAAGCAGGTTTATGTCAAAACCAGGGAAGGAGCATTGGACAACAGTGAAGCGGGTTTTTAGGTATTTGCATGGCACTAGTGATTATGGTTTGTGCTACCAAGGAAGACCAGGATTGGACATAATGTTGGATATTCGTGGCTTTGTTGATGCAGATTGGCTTGGAGATCTGGATCAGAGAAGATCTACAAGTGGGTATGTGTTTAACCTATTTGGAGGTGCAGTCAGTTGGATGAGTAAGAAACAATCTATAGTGGCATTATCAACTACAGAGGCAGAATACATGGTAGCCACTCATGCAAGCGAGGAAGTAGTTTGGTTGTAGAGATTGTGTTCAAGTATGGGGTTAGTACAAGGAGATATAAGGATAGACTGTGATAGCCAAAGTGCAATTTTCTTAGCAAAGAACCCCGCATATCATTCAAAGACAAAGCACATTGGTGTTCAATATCACATTGTGAGGGATATGATAGAAGAAAAAAAGGTGTTGCTGGTAAAGGTGGACACTTTGAAGAATACTGCAGATGCATTGACAAAATTTGTGAGCTCTGAGAAGTTCTCTTGGTGTAGAGAGACAATGGGCGTTTCAGGGCTAGAAAAATGACTAAGCTCTCTTGTGGCCCCCTGTGGAAAGAAAACAACAAGTGGGAGAATGTTGGGTTGTGTTATATTCTTTCCACGACTAGCCCACGTAGTTAACCGAGGGGTTAGAGGGGGGGCAGAGGCCCCCTTCGTTGCACTGATTGTGTGGGGGGGGGGGTGGTCATAGGGGGTTTGAGGTGTACCCGTAACCCCACTTTATGGGGTCTGGGGCAGCGGCTCGAAAAATTTTGGTTTGGACCCTATGTTAGGATGGGCGAACCCACCTATGGTTTTGTGCATGATTTTCGCACATGTTTTTGGACGCGATGGTTTTCGGTCCATGGTTTTGGACGTGATGGTTTTTCGGTCCATGGTATTAGATGCTTAGGCATGTATAAATATGTATTATAATATTGAAAGGAACATAATGAAAAATCAAGCTGGTAGTCCCGGTTTTGGGATCTAGGGGAAATCTCTGTGTATATGTGTTTTATGTGTTATGCTCTCACATTGTTTATTTTTTGTGTTTTAGAATTCATATGTAGGTAATTTCTGTATGGGGTTAGGAAGGAAAAATTGAAAGCAAAATTATGGCAATAAGAAATCCTACCACTCACAATTATAAAGATGGAAGTGTTTTTGCTCCTAGCCTTCCACAACCTACAAGGTTGACACCAAAAAAATTGGAAGAAAAATGAAAAAATGGCCTTTGTTACAGTTGTGATAACAAATACACTAAATTTCATAAGTGTGTTAAGAAGAAATTATTTTACATTGATTGTGAAGAGGATGAAGAAAAGGATCAAGAAACGTCAAAAGAAGAGGATATACACCAGGAACTGATCTGGATTTTATCCAAGACAAAGAATTAAAGGTATTACAGATTCATGTGCATGGATGTGCCTATGTTACTTTATGCAATGGATTGATAAGATGGCGAAATACATAGACACTGAGGCAGTTAGAGAAAACATAACAGGAAAACATATAAACACAACAAGTTTAATAAGGAGTTCACCCAATGCTCTTGGGCTACATCTCCTGGTCCAACCTTCAGTGGTGGCCTCTCTATTATGTTTTCAAAGTAGAGTTTTTACAATAGTGAGCTCAATTTGAGTCTCACTCAACAGATATGAATCAGTAGGACTAGAGCACGCAGACTCTCCTTATTGAAACTTGACTCTCTTTATAGGCCTATGCCGAGGAGCTCGCTGGAACCTCCTAAGATTTATCTGGAGTACACAGACTCTTTGACTCTCTCTGGCTCTGTCTAGCTCGATGCTGCCTTCAGGTCAGCTTGGCTTCTTCTCTCTATTCTCTGCTCTTAGCTTTTGCGTCTAACTAAATCTCATCTATGTTGTCCTTTGCTTCTGTCAGTTCATGGCTTTAAAGCCAGTCTACTTTCTGTCGGTTTGGTTCCGCTTCCTGGCGTTCTGGTTCTTCTGCCACTGCCCGTTTGAATTCCCCTGTTCTGCATCATCATCACTGTGTAATGCTTCATAGGGAGGTGGCCACCTATTCTGCAACAGGTGAGTGTGTTAGATTCCTTTGACACATTTGAATGGCCGTTATTTTCGTTTTCTCCAAGATTGCCTGTGAAACACGAATGTTTTTCCAACTCATCATCCATGTCGGACTTTAAATCCCGTGTAATCTTGCTTTATAACCTTGTCAAATCCAGTCATTTATCGGGACGTGCCTCCGCCGTTGATCTGGGCCACCCAAATCTTGTGGTTGTCGTTCATATTGGGAGGGTAAGTAGCATGACATTTACCCATCTGATGTGAGCGGTTTTCTCTCTCTTCCATTAGACGTGTGTCATTCAATGTGTGGCATCAGGCGGGACTCAGTTGAAACTTCTTACCACCTCGAGGCCTTCCGATATCCTGCCGGTTTTGTGGAATCCACGTAATTGAATTAATTACTTTTCCACATTTCATAGTCATTTCAGGTTCGGGCACTTCAGGGCTTTCCTTCACTGAGGGGGACGCCCTGCGATACGCGATTAGTGCTTTAGCATTAATCATGTATCAGAAACTACCCCCGTTTCTTGAATTAGACTATGGTTTTTTTGCCAATTTGCACCAGCACGCATTACCATGGGCCAACGGTCTACACGCTTGACTGAGAGTCCTCGTTGCTCCGCGCAGATCATTATTGCAACTGTTACGAGGATTCCTTCTGATAGCTTGATCTTTCTAAGACTTGAATCTTTTTGGCATAATTTGGAAGAGTTTATGAAAACTTAGAGAGCGTTTATGATTCAATGGGATCACGAACTTCCCACTGAAAAATATTTTGGACCACCAAAAGTTTATTTTTAAGCATCAATCTAGTGAGGCTACTGATTCCTCGCTTGCCCAATTTCTATCCATTTCGCACTGCTTGGTTTTGAACCATTGAGTTCAATCCTGAGGTACTCAACATCCCCTTTGCGTGTAGTTCTCACCTTCTTGTCTAGAACTGTATCTTCTTGTAATTCATTAAGATATTCAGGTAACAGATCATCAAGAAGGCAATTGACTCTGCTCTTCGGGATCTTCAATTAATGAAGGTTCAAATAGTCTCAAGCTGTCTGCATTAACAACTGAGTAGATGTGCATGTAAGCTAGTAAATTAAGGCGAAAATCATTCTCGCCAATTTTCTCAAGTATCTTGAAAGGTCCATACCTTATTGGCTTCAGCTTCTTACCTTCAACCTACATTCTGTCTTTGCTGATATACAGCCAAACTTGATCACCAACTTGGAAACTATGCTCCATCCGATGCTTGTCATGCCTTGCCTTGTACTTGGCTTGGCTCTTTTCCAGTTGTTCCTGTATTTCCTGGTGAATCTCTTGGATTTGTTCGATGAACTTGGTTGCCTTGTCCACATCACTGTGTCCATCAACCACTATGTCTTTACTAAAGACAAAATCCAAGGGAGACCTTGTTGTGAAACCAAAACAGGTCTCAAAAGGAGTTCTATGTGTAGAAGAATGTTTAGCTCGGTTGTAAGCATGCTGCACATAACATAAATGTTCATCCCAAAGCTTGGGATGCTTGCTATAATAGCCTCTGAGCAACTGGATCATTGTCCTGCTGACTAATTCTGTTTGGCCATCTGTTTGTGAAAGAAAAGTTGTGCTCTTCTTCAGTCCGGTGTCCATCAGTTCCCACAAACTTGACCAAAATTTCCCAACAAATTGGGTATCTCGATCAGATATAATGGAAGTGGGTAATCCAAAATTAACCCATATATGCTGAAAGAACAACTTTGCAGTTTTTCCAGCTGTAATTTGTTTGTTACAAGGTATTAAAATACACATTTGCTGAACCTATCCATAACAACATATAAATAGTCATGACCTTTTCTAGATTTAGGCAGTCCCCCAACAAAGTCCATGGAAACACTTTCCAAAAGATGAGAAGTAACTGGTAGTGGAGTGTACAAGCCTAGTTTTCTATTGTTGGGCTTGCTTTTAGCACACATAGTACACCCTCTTACATATCTAGAAACTATCTCATTCATTTTAGTCCAATAACAAAATCTTTGCAGCTGTGCAACTGTTTTACTTACACCAAAGTGACCTGATATTAGAGAAGTGTGTGCCTCTCGAATTATCTTTACTCATTCAGTTTGTGGAATGAATAACATTCCAACATGATACAAGAGTTGGTCCTTAACATGATAATCCAATTCTCCTACTTGTTTTCCATGACTTATAGTTGCATATACATCTTTAAAATCTATATCTTGAGCATAATGTTCAATATAGCTTTCATGCAATACTTAATTATGCTTAAGTATAGTAGATGCATTTATAATTGGTTTGGACAACATATCTACAACTTTATTGTGTATGCCCCTTTTATATCTGATGACTAGATGAAACTGTTGTAGAAAACCCATCCATCTATAGTGTCTTGATTGATGCAACTTAGTTTGGGAGTGTAAATATTGAAGTGGTTGATGATCAGTATGTATAACTATCTCTTTGCCCATTAAATAATGTTTCCACTTTTCCACACTCTGTACTAATGCATACAATTCTTTATCATATGTGGGATAGTTGACTACTGCAAAATTAAATGTCTCAGAATGTTAACATATGGGTTTACCGTGCTGCATCAACACTGCTCCCATGGCATAGTCACTGGCATCTGTTTCAATCTCAAATGGTCTTTGAAGATCAGGCAATGCTAGTACTGGTGCTGTACTAATCTTTTCTTTCAAGGTGTCGAAGGCTTTTTGCTATTTTCCTCCCCACTGAAACACCTTGTTCAATCCTATTAAAGCATGTAAGGGAGCTACAATTAAGGAAAAGTTAGAAATAAACTTTCTCCAATACTGTGCTGCTCCTAAGAAGCTTCTAACTTCTGTAGCAGTTTTGGGTCTAGGCCAGTTTACAATGACTGCAACCTTAGAGGGATCTATCTTCAATTCACCACCCCCTACAATATGACCCAAATAATTCAAAGATGTTTTGCCAAATTCACATTTTGAGAGCTTAACATAAAGGTTTTCTCTTTTCAAAACATCTAGAGTCTGCTTAACATGCTTTAAATGTTCTTCCCATGTTTTATTAAATATAAGAATGTCATCCAAATATACAATGACAAAATCATAAAGAAAAGGTCTGAGTACATCATTCATTACTCTAATGAAAGTAGCAGGAGCATTAGTTAAGCCAAAAGGCATAACCAACCACTCATAAAATCCCTACTTTGTTTTGAAAGCAGTCTTCCATACATCTTGCTCTGCAACTCTGACCTGATGGAAGCCACTATGCAAGTCCAACTTGGAAAAATAAACAGCTTCTTTTAACTGATCTAATAGATCATCTATGCGAGGAAGGGGATAACGATTTTTAATCATTATCTTATTCAGTGCTCAGTAATAAATGCACATTCTTGATGAGCCATCTTTCTTTCTCACCAAGACAATTGGAGACCCACATGGTGATGTGCTATGTCTGATGAACCCCTTCTCGAGCAACTCCTGTACCTACTTCTTGATTTTTGCATTCTTTAAAGCGGACAACCTATACATTCCAATGTTAGGCAATGGAGCATCTTGCTACAAATTAATATCATGTACTATTTCCTTTTTGGGTGGCATACCTTTAGGTTCTTGAAACAGTATATCATATTCTAAAACAACTTTTTCTAAATCAGCTTGCTATTTAGCACCACAGCGCTCAAATACATTGGTTTTATCAGGTTTCTTTTACTTTACAACCATTAGTAAAAATTGTTTGAATGAATTTTCAATTCTTTTCATCTGCCCTGAGTTTATGAGAGTATAATTATTCTTGAGTTTATGAGCTCTTACAATATATTTGATTCCATCTTTAACGAGCTGATACTTGTTCTCAGCTCTATAGAAAATAGCTTTCCTATCATACAAGTAAGGACTTCCTAAAACAATTCCACATATATCCAAAGGAACTATATCTAACTCAACCTCATTTACAAATGCTAACCCAAAAGAAAACCTAAGTTTACATCGTCTAGTCACTTGTAGCTGTGCTTTATCACATAACCAACCTAATGGATATGGCTTTTTGTGAGGTGTGGTTAGTAATCCAAATTTCTTTACAATTGCTTCAAAAATTAAATTTACTTGTGAGCCACTATCAAACAAAGTATCAATCTTTTGATGCTTGGAAACAACTCTAATATGAAAAAGCTCATGTCTTTTCCTCTCATTTTCTTCACTATCAGTAGATTGTGCAGAATTACTAGTAGATGCTTCAGAATTTTTACCTTTTATACCTATGGTTGTGATTGTTGTTTCATCTCCTGAGTCTGACCCTAAATCCTTTTGAATAGCTGCAACAGTCTTCTTCTTCTTGCCCTCGAACTTCTTGGGTCTCAGCTCCGGATGCAAGATCCAACAGTGTTCATCATCATGCCCATCCTTCTTACAGTGAGTGCATGAAGACTTGGTCTTTTGTACATTATTTTCCTTCCTTTTTTTCCACTTCTGTTTTCTCTTTTCCTTGCTTTTGCTTTCAGTGGGTTTTGATGGTCCCCCAACTTCTGGGTTCACATTCTTGCCTCTAGCCTCTAGACGTGTAGCATGAACAGATACCTCATCTATGCTAGTGGGATTAAACATGAGAATAGTGTGCTTTAAGTAACTGTGTAGACCACCTATATACTTCAGCAGAGTTTCAAGTGAGTCTAAATAAATTCTTAGAATCAAGGCTCTTTTCCTAAATTCTTGAGTGTAGCCTTGTACACTTTTCCCCTTTAATTGGTGAAGAGTTTGCTAGCTCGTCATGGCTTGCTGCATATAGGCTAGTGGATGGAATTGATTTTTAATTGCAGAAACAAATGCACTCCAGACAGAAAGAATTTTACCATGTTTCTTCATGTCATCTTGTGTCCTACCTTCCCACCATACCAGGGCAGTGCCTCCAAGGCGTAGGCTGGCCAACTGAATCTTTCTCTTTTCTGAATCGATGCTCTGCACTCTGCAATAAACATCAATCTGTCTAATCCAATAATCCAGATTTTCAGCATTCAACTTTCCATCATATATCGGCAAATCAAATTTAACATCTAATTTAATCAAAGATGTCTTCTTTTTATTTTCAGGGCTACTAGGAGGTGTGGGAAGTTTTTCTTCTTTCCCTTTGCGTTTAGAATGGTCATGGAGGAGATATTCTTTTGCTCCTTTATCTTGTTTGGAGTTTGATGGATCTCCTTCTCCACCTTTCTTAAATTCTCTATACATTTCCTCTACCATGGCTTTCATGGTCATGAAACCATCCATGAACTGGGAGTCTGATTCCAAGGGACTTTCTAAAAATTAATTAAAATATATATTTTTTAAATTAATTAAAATAATAAAATGAATAATTTTTATTTTTTTTTAAAGAAATTAATTAAAATAATAAAATGAATAAAAATTTATATATATTAATATTATTTGACCCTTTATCTGAGTCAAACTAGCCGTTATCCAGTCAATTCTAGCTGTTGGTTGTTAACCGTTAGGTCATGGGATTCTCTGCTCTATCTATTTAATGTGCTAAGTGAGATCTGCTCATTCAACTTGTCCTGACAATGAACCACACTGGCTGGTTCGAAACGCGTCGACAAAAGTTTTTCCATGTGATTTTTGCCAAAGATTCCTCAACAAAAAGGGACTTTCTTTTGACACTTTCCTTTTAGGATAGACTCTTCCAATTTCAGGGTTAGCTTCAACCAATTCTTCTTCTCCTAATTTAAGCTTTGATCTAGTTAGCATTCAACAACATAATTCAGCACAAGCTTGTCTAACCTTTGTAACCTAGAGCTCTAATACCACTTGATCTGGAATTTATCCAGGACAAAGAATTAAAGGTATTACAGACTCATGTGCATGGATGTGCCTATGTTACTTTATGCAATGGATCGATAATATTGCAAAATACATAGGCACTGAGGCAGTTAAAGAAAACATAACAGGAAAACATATAAACACAACAAGTTTAATAAGGAGTTCACCCAATGCTCCTGGGCTACGTCTCCTGGTCCAGCCTTCAGTGGTGGCCTCTTTATTATGTTTTCAAAGCAGTTTTTTTACAACAGTGAGCTCAATTTGAGTCTCACTCAATAGATATGAATCAGTAGGAATGGAGCACATAGACTCTCCTTACTGAAACTTGACCTCTACTGGTCACAGTAGTATGAGCCCAATTTGAGACTCATACATGACAGGCCTATGCCGAGGAGCTCGCTTGAACCTCCCAAGCTTTCTTTGGAGTACATAGACTCTCTGACTCTCTCTGGCTCTGTTTGGCTCGATGCTGCCTTCAGGTCAGCTTGACTTCTTCTCTCTGTTCTTTGCTCTTAGCTTCTGCGTCTAACTAACTCTCCTCTGTGTTGTCCTCTGCTTCTGTTAGTTCATGGCTTTAAATCCAGTCTCTAATCTGCTGGTTTGTTTCTGCATCCCGACATTCTGGTTCTTCTGTCGCTGCCCATTTGAATTCCCCTGTTCTGCATCATCATCACTGTGTAACGCTTCACAGTGAGGTGGCCACCTATTCTGCAACGGGTGAGTGTGTTAGATTCCTTGGACACATTTGCACGACCGTTATTTCCGTTTGCTCCAAGATTTCCCACGAAACATGAATCTTTTTCCAACTCATCGTCCACGTCGGACTTCAAATCCCATGTAATCTTGCTTTATAACCTTGTCAAATCTTCTCATTTATTGGGGACGCGCCTCCATCATTGATCTGGGCCCCGCAAATCCTATAGTCGTTGTTCATATTGGGCGGGTAAGTAGCATGACATTTACCCGTTCGATGTGAGCAGTTTTCTCTCTCTTCCGTCAGACGCGTGTCACTCAATGTGTGGCATCGGGTGGAACTTGGTTGAAACTGCTTACCGCCTCGAGGCCTTCCGATATCCTGCCGATTTTGTGGAATCCACGAAACCAAATTAATTACTTTTCTGCATTTCATAGTCATTTCGGGTCCGGGCACTTCGGGGCTTTCCTTCACTGAGGGGGACGCCCTGCGATACGTCAAAAACTACCCCTGTTCCTTGAATTAGCCTCTGTTTTTTTTGCCAATTTGCACCAGTGCGCGTTACCATGGGCCAATGGTCTGTGCGCTTGACCGAGGGTCCTCGTTGATCTGCACTGATCACAATTGCAATTGTGACGAGGATTCCTTCTAATAGCTTGATCTTTCTAAGACTTGAATCTTTTTGGCATAATTTGGAAGAGTTTATGAAAACTTAGAGAGTGTTTGGGATCCAATTCGGATCAGGAACCAACCCCAGAGAAAGAAGAAATGAATCCTACCATATCTTGTAATGCATTGGAGAAAATTACCACTCCTCAAACTCTCAAGATAGAAGGACATATCAAGAAGAAAAAGGATAACCTCATTTTCGCACAGAATCGAATGAAACAACAGGCAGATCAACACTGCAACGAAAGAAGTTTTGATATAGGCGACTGGGTATTTTTACAAATACAACCATACAAACAAATGTCCCTCAAGCAACCTAAGAAGGATTGTAAATCATCACCAAAGTACTATGGTCCTTACAAGGTGTTTTAAAAGATTGATACTATTGCATACAAATAGGAGCTTCCTGCATCTTCCCGAGTGCCCCCAGTTTTCCAAGTTTCATGCTTAAAGAAGGTTATGGGTGACAAGTTTCCAGTTCAAACAATATTGTCATAACTTTACGAGGAAGGAAAAATCATATCGGAACCTGAAGCAGTCATGGAAACAAGAACCCGACAGCTACAAAATCGATCAATTTCAGAGGATCTCATCAAGTGGAAGAACTTACCCGCTAAAGATTCCACATGGGATGACGAGAATTTTATACAGAAGCATCTAGAACTACTCAAGCATTGAGGACAACACTTTTTTAAAGGACAGGGACATGTTAGGTCCCTATACTACTAGTGTAACCCCTTATTGTTATTAGTGCAACCCCCTTATTATATTTTTGTGCCCATGTATTCCCCATATTGTGATTATTGTGCCCCATAGAAGCCCACTATTGTTATTTTTTGTGCCCTTACATTATTATTGTTATGTCGGCTCTGATTATATTATGACCCCTTAGATGCCTATATATAGAAAGGAGGTCTTGTCATTTGTATCATCTAAGAATTGTTCATTTATGTAATGTAAAGGGGGTCGCCCCCTCGAAGAGGTTGAGTTTTAAGTTGTTGATATATCTTTTCTATCTTTTTGTGAGTTGGTTTCATAACAGGATCTTGACAAAAATAAGAAAGATTGAGAGCATCTTCACCTTCTTGCTCCTCTTCCTATTTAAAGTGACTTGTACTTTATCACAATTAGAACCAGCAACACGAAAATCAAGAGAGTGTGAAAGACCAACTGGTGGAGTAGATTGATTGAGTGGGTCATGGTACACATAGTCATGGCATGTAGATGATAGAGGATAACATAAATCTAGATTAGATTCGAGACTAGAACTATGAATAGTGACAACATCTTACAGATTGGAGGATTTAGTCTTCGCCATATGATTCATGGGCTATTATAGAATTTCCTTCATTGAATCTGAATCATGAAAAACAAAATAAGAATGAGAAGGTGGATTAGGAATTTTATTTGCGGATTTTTTTAACTTTATCTCTATCACACAAAGGCACCCACATCGGGACTGGAAAAGGAGGAGGACAAGGCACAAAAGGAGTAGTAGATTCCTCCTCTGGAATCAGAGGTGTCTCATGATTCACAAGAGTTGGGGGAGTAGAAAAATTAGGGGGTTTAGGTTCACCGTGTAAAGAGATAAGAACCAAGCACTCAAACTCTTGTTTCAAGAAATCTTGATTCATGTCTTCTTCAGAAATTTCACAACAAAGGTGAAGGAATCAATCAGAAAAATCCTCAACTGATTCATTAGGCTTCATTCTTAAGAGATTGATTCTTTTACAAACATCTCGGTAATTATACCTGTCAAAGGCTTGATGGAGCTCCCTGAGGAAATGATGAAGGGAATGGATGGAAGCAGGTGGCAAGGTATGGCACCATTGATTAACACAACCTTCAAGGGTGAGGAAGAAAAGCACACAAGCAAATTCGTCATCATCGATTTTGTAAGATTCACAAAATTTAAGAAAATTAGACATTAGGGGAATGGGCCTCCTAAAGAAATTATAAAATAATAATGGAAATAATAAAATAATATTAGATTACATCATCAAATTTTAGAGGGAAAAAAGAAAAAAACTATTTTTTCAACTCGTATTTTCAACTTAACTCCTTATGGGTTTACTCAAATTTCAAGAGGAAACACTCCTTGGATGCATAATTTGATTCCTCATCCAAGGATTACCCATGTTGCATACTTTTGATGGACCTTTCTACGCAAAAAATGAGAAATACATGAAAAAACATGATTGTAATCACATTTTTTCACGTATTTCTCATTTTTCGTGTAGCAAGGTCCATCGAAAGTATTCAACATGGGTACTCCTTGGATGAGGAATTTAATTTTTCATCCAACTAGTACTCCCACTCAAAATTTGAGTAAAACCTTAAGGATATAAGTTGAAAGTACGAGTTGAAAAAGTAGTTTTATTATTTTATTATTTTTTTACTTTTTTACTCCAAAAATGGTGAATCATCCCCATTGTTGAAATCATCATCTTGAATCCTATTGGTTCTTATAAATTTTATTTTGGTTGTACAATTTTCTTAGGAGGCCCAATTTTCTTAGTACAGTCGCAACCAAATTGAGAGGGACTGTTATGGATATTGCACATTGATTATTGGCATCGGTTGCACAATGCATTGTCCTTATGGACAGCGCAGTCACTATCAATAGTGATTGCACAAGCCTTACATTTAGGAGTTGTGCAATGTCTATCTAAGTTTGCATAGAAAGGAGTGTCATCATGAAATAATCAAGGAATGAGCATGTGTGAGCAAGTGACTTTGACACTTAGAATCATAGAAGAAGACTTGAGTAATTTGAAAAACATCAACTGACCATGAAGTGACTATGATTCACATGGGACGACAGATCATAGGATCCTCAGTAGGCTCGAAAATTCAAGTGTAGACAAAATTTTGGAGGGTGTTTGTTGTAGCGACAACACTTGGTGACACACTGGTAGAACTCCATCTTCTCTGCTTTGATCTAAATTTATGCCTAGGGTCTAGTCTTTCAAGGCATATTGATTCATTGTGTGGATTACTTGGTTTTCCCACTTAACCCAAATATAGATGTAGTCCCCTTTATTTCCTTTCTTAGTTAAACACAATCACTAAGCTTGTTGTATCACAATTGTTTTGATTCAAGAGAAGGGTAATATAATTGTGAGCTTAAGATGATTAGAGTCTTAATTTTCATGTATGGTGTTTCTCCATTGCTAGCGAGCATGTTCAGTACCCCAATGGAGTCACTACAAGAACACAAGCATCGCTTCGCTGCCAACAAACATGTTCAGTACCATGATGAAGTTACTTGCTTCACCTCTCTGCACAGGAAGCCTTTCTTTTCTTTCATCCTTTATTTATTTACTTATTTTAATGTGGTTAAGAACTTATTTATTTACCGGGGTGGAAGAGGGATCCCAACTTATTGAGAGAAGGAGAGGTTGTTCCTTTATAGACAAGAGTATATACCTTTGATATTCATATGCTCGCTAGATATTTTCCCCTTTCCCTTCTCTACTTGATTGGATAAGAAATACAAAACACCATTTAATTACAAGGCCGAGTTAGGAATGAGGACCATAGAATAGATACGGGGGTCATGGTTCTACTCAAATTTTTCCTTTTCGAATGGATCATATTTTCCATTGAGACATCATTGACCATAAAACATATGTAGGCTGAAACAAAGAAGAGGAGGACAAATTAGCCAAGAGTTTCTCATCATCACAATTCCCCTTTTAAAGCTTTGCCACATTGTGTTATTGAGCCCAAAAGGAACATATTTCATGTAGTGTCTTATTAAACAAAACACGAAATAAAAGACCTAACAAAACCATGAAACAAGATCAAAAGAACAAAGCAAATATAGAACTAAACTAAAAGGCAAGATGCAAGAAAAAAGTAGGAAAACAAAGGAAGGACTAAAGGAGGGAAAGTGCAGGATGGTTGTACAAGGGAAAATAGAATGCAGCTAGATCTTCTCCTAACCTAACCAACTACAAGGTCATGGATAAGTGGAATGAAATTTCCAATGTAGCCACCATCATTGTTCCTGAACTGCAAACACAAAGATAGGAGCGATTAAAACTAATATAGAGCAATGTGCAAAATAGAAGATAAGAAATTGAATAACTTGCACAAATAATTGAAGGTCTTTTCTAAAGGTGGAAAGATGTGTCATAACAACTAACTTTACCCAATCTGCAACCTTACCTTTTCACTGAGAACAATAGTCATACAAACCTCACAGGCTTTCTCTGAATGTATCTTCATCGGTGCTATCCTTCTGAGTAGGCATCAAGAAAGACCGAATCTTGTTATTAGAAAGGAGGGAATGCTAAGTAAGATAGTTCCAACCAATCATAGATTAGATAATGAAATTCAAAACCATCCTCTTGAAAATCATGAAACCCTTGACAACATGAATTTTCAATTAGTGGCAAGAAGTCATGATGAGAATCTTGAGAAAGAAATTTGATTTGATGAGAATCAAAAGTCTTGTCAAGATAGTGAGGACCTGACATAACCATCAAGAAAGGTTGAAGTGCCTTGACTTCTTGACAAGTATCTGAATAGTGAGATGATAAGCCATAAAGATAAATCAATCTGAAACAACTATCACTAGATATACTAGTTGGGAACATGATTAATTGAATGACATTTGTTAGGACTAGAATTATGATTAGATGGGCCAATCAAGGCATAATATTCTCAATTAGTGGACAATAGAGAAAGATAAGTTTTAGCAGTTTCAAAAATTCTTTGGAAAATCAACTCATTTTCTGCACATGTTGAATGTAACAAACAATTTCCCTCTAACCAGTTACTAACTGACTCAACATCACAATCATCAGAAGTACTGAAAATTAATACTAGTATAACAAATACATGAAACTAGTCAGGATACAATGGGTGAAGGTGCATATCAAATTAGGGAATTAACATGTTTAAAAGAGGAATTTGATTCACCAAATAACTCAAGCATTCACTAACACTCAAGAGGATATCTTGTTCCATAATGATAATGATTAAAATCTTAACATTGACAAGAAAAACTAGGAGCTAATTATCTTCAAAAGTATATGACAGGTATGAACCCTTCGGCTAATGAGAATTTATATCATGATAATTAAAAGAATAAGCTTCAAAAATTTTTGCATCCATGAAAGACATACACTCCAAACCTACGTTCAATACAAGAGATTTGCATGTAGATGAATCAATTGAAACATAATCCTCAATCCGATTAGAAACTGAATCTTAAAAATTAAAAAAGTTATATCTGAAATATTGAATATCTTTCAAGAAGGAGTTTACATTTAGTGAAACCATGCAAATAACAGAATCCTACGAGAAAATCTAGATTTGGTTTAGTTCGGGGATCTCACAGAGTCATGAGAACATGTTATAACCATCAATGAAAGTTAAAGTGCCTCAACTTCCTAACAAGTCCTGAAATATCAAATATTGTAGAGTTTCATTTTGAATATTGGGTCAAATAATGCATGGTGTACGAACAACTACTAGTAGTAATTTCAATAAGATCTTTGCTATCCAGATGGAAGCCATATACATCATTGATTTGATTAGATTTGTCAAACTCAACAAAAATATCACCAGTAATTTCAACAAGATCTCTACTATCCAGATGGCAGCCATATACATCATTGATTTGATTAGATTTGTCAAACTCAACAAAAATATCACTCAAGTCATAATATTCTTATAATTGCAATCCTAGAGATGTATAAATCAGAGAAATCTCATGAGAAACCTGATTTAAAGAGTTGTCCTCATGCAAAAATAATATTGCAAGGAATAGGATGAATGTTAAATGATTAGATTACTTTCTTCTTTATTATGGATAATCTCACTACCTTGCGTCAATTCAACATTCTACTGATCGAGTGAGAAATTAAAGCACATGACATATTTTTATCACAAGTAATAAGACACAAGGAATGGTGAGCTGAAGAGGAAGTTTCCATAAGAATATCATCTTTAACCGAATTAGATTCTAAATCTAAATCTTTCAAATCAAAATCTTCTTGGGAAATCAAAGATCAGTTTGTTCACTTGGGAATTAATCATCATATATATCCATGGGGTCATCATCATTAGGATGATGGTTTCCCAAGACTTTAGATTGATTAAGAAAATTGATTTCACTTGATTGACTGCTGAGATTACTAGATTCTAAACCAGCCAAGAGTGGAGGAACATCATCTTAACATAGAGGATTTTTAAAAATAGAAGAGAGATCGAGAAAATCCTCACCTTTCTACTCCTCTACATGTGAAATGTGACTCCCCTACTCCTGATCATTGTTTGGGTTGGAAAACTAGAAATAAATAGAGTTTGGAAGAGAATGATCAAGTGTATCAAGGAACAAGGGATCATGAGAAAGAGATAATAGAGGATGATAAATATCCCTTAAGGAAATCATACTTTCAAACATGTCAGATTCAAGATTGGGGTTATGAGTGTTACTTTATCTTGAAAATAAAGGGGTTGGTATTCACCCTAGGCTTCATGAACCATTCCAAATTATCCTCAATCATGTCTAGATAATGGGAAATGGATGAATGTTGAAAGTACGGATCAACAATTTGATTCCCAGATTTCCCAACTTCAACATCATTACAAGGGGGCACCCAAATTAGTACTAAGAAAGGAGGGGGATAAGGAACAAAAGGAATAGTCGGTTCCTTCTTTGAAATTGGAGGTGCCTCATGATTCACAAAAGATGGGAGAGCACAATCACCTAAGGATTCAAATTCACAATGTTTCAAAGAGGTTTGAACCAAATGTTGAAACTTTTCTTTTAAGAATCCCACTCCACATCTTCTTTAGGAAACTCATAACATAGATGAAGAAATATATTAGCAAAATCCTTAATTAACTCATCAAGCTTCATTCTTAGTTGATTAATCCTTTTATAAACATCTCGATAATCATACCTATCAAAGGCTTGATGAAGCTCCTTGGTGAAGTGTTCAAATGAATGGATGGAAGCAAATGGTAAGGTATGACACCATCAGTTAACTCGATCTTCAAGTGTGAGGGTGAATAATACTAAAGCAACATCTTCATAATCAATTTCATAAGATTCACAAAACTTGAGAAAATGAGATGTATGCTTGGCTAAATGGATGTACCACCCTCACCATCAAACTTTAATTGAGACAAGTTATACAATGGTTCCACGGGGATTAAAAGTTTACAATTAGAATTATTAGAAAAACATCCCTGGATTATGATTTGGGAATGAGCCATTAATGATAAGAGATTCAGAATAGACTCAACGAGCACCACTGTTAGGTCCCTATACTACTAGTGTAACCCCTTATTGTTATTAGTACAACCACTTTATTATATTGTTGTGCACATGTAGTCCCCATATTGTTATTATTGTGCCCCATAGAAGCCCACTATTGTTATTGTTGTGCCCTTACATTATTATTGTTATTTCGGCTCTGATTATATTATGATCCCTTAGACTCCTATATATAGAAAGGAGGCATCGTCATTTGTATCATCTAGATGAAGTGCTAGAAATCCGTCAACCAAGGGGGTCTCCCTGATGTGAAGTCCCAATTAGTCCTCGCACCGTTTGGAGTAGGATCCCCATCCAGAGTATCAACCCAACCACCATAACTCAAAGCTTTTCCATAGCTCTAACATAAGGGAGTATGCACATAACCTTTGAAATCAACAAGTAAGTTGACACCGTGAAACACCAATTGCAATGTGTAAAAGGAGACTTTCATGAGAAAGTATCAAGAGTGAGTCTCTAGAAGGAAAGTAATAGTTCTATTCTAAGATAGGAACATGAGAGAAAATAAATATTCATTATTTATCTAGCAAAGTAGTACACATCGATGCAATGATCATTAAAGAAAATACAACACACATCTAACAAGATAAGCACCAAAGCCAATGAAGTAGTTCAATTTGTTTAGTATGAATGAACATAACACATACTGCAAACATCCAGATAATAGTCTTACAATATTCATGTTACATGCATGAAAATGTGTTGGCTCAACGAGCTTCTGATTATTAGGTGAAAGATCCAAGTACACAGTTACAATGGTGAGACACTAGCTCCAATAGTGGAACATTAACTCACTTTTTGCTTCTCCAAAGAATGATCTTCTCTCCTATGCCAAGCTAGAGAATCCAAGGCTAGCTTTCCAAATTCTATGACTCTAAAATCCCTTTGCTTGAGTTATGAGGTTGTATTTATAACAAGAGGAATGATCTTTCATATCCCATGACTCTTGAGTTACCCTCATGACTCTTGGACTTCCTAAGTGACCTTTGAACTTCCACAAGACTCCATGTGACTTTTCATATTCCACATGTGACTCATGGACTTCCACACATTTACATTTTGTCATTTTTGGAAATACATAATTACACTCCACATCATGTGGCAAGACCCATTGACACAAATGGGATTGTGATGACACTTATAAAAACCATGACTTGGCGAAAGATGACTTGGATCTTAATGATGATGTGTTAGTGTCAAGATTCTCTTCTTGTTGCTTCCTTGATATCTTCATGAATGTTCTTGCATGTGCTTCATCTTCATCCTCTAAGATGTTGATTTATATGGAGTCTTTTTGTGATCTTGATCCTTAATCTTATGTCGTAACCTAGTGTCCATCATTTCCTTGCGTAATGACTTCTTCATGGTTCCAAATCCACAAGTGTCTTCTCGTATGGTTTCCTTTGTATCCTCTTGAACATCGTCCTACCATCCCAAGGTACATAACCTGCAGATGGAATTCACTCATGACAAGATGACATGAGTCCAGAAAACTCCCAGTTTGTTTGATTGTCCATGCAATGCAATGACTAATCTAAAACAAGGTATTGGGTTGTGGAGGAGGCTTAGGGATTGTGCAATGCATAGTTCTAGGAGGAAAGAGTGAAGCTCTGGTGACTGTGACTGCGCAATCCACAGTATTTTAGGGTAAGAGAAGGAAGACTGCATAGTTGTGGGAGTCAAGGAGATAATAATTATTTCTTTCTCACTCAAAATGCATAGTGCACCATTCTGGGAGACAGGAAGGCACATGACTATGCAATTGGGAAACTCATTCAGATAATGAGGAAGGATTGCTCACTGTGATTGTGAAATGCATAGTTCAAGGAGGCCAGTGACTAAGGATTGCACAATTTAGCAAGTTAAGAAGGTAGGCATGAAGGATTTATTAACTGTGATTGTGCAATGCACAATCCTGGGACCCCAATTACTACATTTTTGGGAAAATCAATGAGGCAGAGAGGCAATATTTCTGACTAAAAATGCACAATGCGCAGAAAGAGACTTACTGGAGATGGGAATTACACAGTGTATAAGGGCAGGAGGTTGACTGAGCACAGTGACTGCGCACTACACAGTCCTCAGAGGCAATGACTATGCAATGCGCAGTTCGAAGAGGTAGGACAAGATGATTGAGGCTTGACATTGTGGAATGTGCAGTTCAAGGAGGTAGACCGGAGGGAGGTTGATCGAGGAAGGATCATCTTCAGAAAATGACTGTGGGACCAAAGAGCCAAGATATGGAACTAGAACATGACTTGAACGTGATCACATACTCATAGATGATCAACCACTCGAAAATGAAGCATTTACTACCCGAAATCAACATGTACCCATCTAAACGACATTTGAATAACACTTACTTCCAAGTGCGACGTTTAAGATACACTTTGCAACACAAGTGATGACACTAATGAAATGATGCTCATGACTTGGGGAATGGGTCTAATGCATGTTTCTATGATAGATAGAACGTATTAGTGCAATAGAATGCATCAAAACTTCCCTTTAAGAATGCACAATTGACTCCCTTTAACTAGATGTGACACTTCCCTAACCAAAAGATAACACTTGAAATAGTAAGAAAAGGTGAAAATGACACTTGCAAAGGCTAAATAAAGTGAAAGTGACACATGGAAAAGCAAAGATAAAGTGAAAAAAGCCCTTGTTAAAGTGAAAGCAATAAAAAACGACAGTCGCGAAATTGAAAGACACACTTGCAAAAATAATGGTGTGCAAAAGCGAAAATTGAGAAAACTCACTCAACTAGTAGTGTAATTGCAACCAAAGTGAGAGGAACTTTCAAGCGATATTACGCAGTGCATTGTCCTTATGGACTAAGCAATCGCTGTCAATAATGATTGCGCAAGCCTTATCTTCAAGAGTTGTGCAATGCCTATCTAAGTTTGCATAGAAAGGAGTGCCTTCATGAATTCATCAAGGACCGAGCATGTGCGAGCAACTGAATTTGACACTCAGAATCAAAGGAGAATACTTGAGAAATTTAAAAAACATCAACTGACCACGAAGTGGCTATGATTCACATGAGACGACAGACCATAAGATTTACAGTAGTCTCCAAAATTAAAGTGTAGGCAAAATTTTGGAGAGTGTCATGGCGACAACACTAGTCCAAAATGACAAACAAAGGAGAAAGAGTCGATCCTTAGTTTGATTCCCATGCCGAATTTTCTAAGGTGTTCCTCATGAGAGAAAGCACATGAAGGAACATTATTCATTATTTGGGAATGTGGTTTGGTGGACACGATTGGAGTGGAGATATGCATAAGAGGATTGATTTTGTTGTATGCCTTTTTCAAAGGGGAGGCATGGACATGGACTATGTCCGAGATTAATGAGAGGCATGAGATCCTATTTTTTCCAATGAAAGCTTTAGATTTGATATCAACGCTGGCACTGCCAACGAGAAGTAATGAGACCCCTATTTCTTCAACCCACTAGCTCCTCACACTAGAGCATTGGATATTTGGTTCCTTTTAAGTCCCCTACCCTTGATTCCGAGGAACAAACAATTGGAATATTGTGAGCTTCTCAACAAATGTCGTGAGAAAATCAATGATGTTGTGGAGTTTGAGGACGAAGACCATGGCTTCTGAAGACCTTTTGAAAATGGATGAACATAACTCAATAAAAGTCATAGAGTACGCTTCTAATTTCATTAAATCCGCAATATGATATCAATATTCCACGGCCCAAGGATTAATCCTATTTCATTAATGAAATTTAAAGTTTATATGCATGTTTTCCTTTATCTATGAGTCGTGAGATCCCTCATGCAATTTATGACCAGCCCTATAGGAATTTAGTGACATCCTTACGTGAATTTATGAAATCTCCAGTAGGAATTTAAATGTCAATATGACATGTTATATTTTATAACAGTAATTGTTGACGTTTAAATTTTAAGCTTGTGTGACACAGGTTGGAGCAGCAAATACGTGCTATGCTCGTCAAATTCCAGGACTATTGACGACAATTTAACTTCAAATGGTATTTAAACACGTAGTTTAAAAAGCTATGCTTTTGCTCGGAAAATAATAGAAATTCAGGTATGATTTAAAGAAAATCTTATATAAATTTTTGAAAATATAAGTTATAGCTTTTAAATTTTAAGATTTGTAGATGTCATAATTTTTTTTGATGGTGTTGAATCTATTTCTACATTAAAAAAAATGATTTAAAAATTTTCTCAATCAAATTTCTTAAAAAATTTATAATCCAAAAGAAAATGAAAATTTATCACATGAGAAAAACCATCCTCAATGAAAGACAACATTTATACAAATATAAGCAGAGACTAGTTTATAAGGAAAAATAGAAAATATACATCTAATCATTTTAACAACAAAGGATCCAAAAATTTTGTGAATTGTATATGGATATAACAAAGAAATAGTCTATAGGCCTGTAAAAACTCAAAAAACCTTAAAAATAAAAAATAAAATCTCTATTAACAATAAAAATCTCTATTAACAATGAAATTTTTTCATGTAACCTGCCAAAGATGCAAAACTCATAAACATGAACCAATTGACCTTCATGGATTAGGAGTTTTATATCTATTGAACTCAGCTTGTAACATGTACCGTTGGGCTTCAGAATGCCCATTTTCCTCTTTAATGGTCCGCAAACATGATTAGAGGTAAAAGAATCAATAATACGTGAAATCTCCTTGATAATAGATTTTAAAAATATTATTGTAAAAAATAATGCTATGGATTATGAGTTTTGAATTTCCAAATATTTGAATATTTTTTTATTCTTTTTCTTCTGCAAAGATTTTTGCAGCCAATGAATGGTTAAAAAAAAAACTTATATAATAAAATGAGTTTTACGTTCCTTACATTGAAATGGATTTTATTTACATAACGCAAAGTCAAGATTGGTAAAGTAATGCTGGGGACATAAATTTTGGAGAGAGAAAAGACATGTTTCTCATTATTTAATATATAAAAAAAATTATCTGTTCTGGTTAGAAGATTGTTCTCTCAATTTATCATTTATTTTTTGTTTTGATGATGGATTTTTTTTGGAGTTCGAAATGTCGATATAATGAACATAATATGATCTAGATTTTAAACATGAACGCAATAGATTACATAGATAACCATAAACACAGAGATGCAACGGAAATAATGCTTCATTTCATTAATGGAAAACACTGAAATATGCTTACAATTAGAAATGGAAATAAACCAGCTAGGGCGATGGTAGCTTATCTCTGAGAAGAGATGTGATGGCTACATGCCTCTGCACTGTGTTACAATGAGGCTCGAAGGCCTATTTATTGTTGAGAAACAATGGAAAACCTTTCACATCCCGAAACCTAACCCTAGAAGATGAAACGCCAAATTGTGGACCCCGTTTGGGTAAATTGGTACATCAATTTCCCGGGGTCGTAACTTTGGCATACGATCTCCGTTTGACGCGTACAATAGCTCGTTAGAAAGATTTATCCGAGCACTACAACTTTGGGAAGCAACATCGGTCCATGGACCCATGTTGCCCTAGATTTCCCAAAAAAACATCGTTTAGGGCCTCAAAACGGCTCCGGAAGTTCAGGACCCGAAAAACTGCTAAAAATAGTAAACTGTGCTACAATTTAGGAAACTGAAAAGACTGAAAGAGACAGTTCTGGGGGTCCAAATGGGATAGATGGGTGGCCACCAACATCCACCTGGATCATAATACTATGGATAATCCGAATCATACTTTTTCAAAATATAACAATGATTAATGCTTGATTGTGATAAAACCCAATTTCATTATCTTGTTATTGTGAAAAACATATCACCATCAATGATATTAAAAATAAATATGATCATATTTTTAATTTAATATTTATTTTGAATATAAGCAACAAGCATAAGCTTGCATTAGCGTTTAAGCACTTACCACTTCAGCTTATAGCATGGAATTTAAGTTAAGATACGCAATTTTTTCCAAACTACAAACAAACCTAATTATAACTTATTTCAAAACCTAAGGGGATGATACTACTAAATGTTAACAACTTTCTTACTTTGTTCATGGTGTATACTTTAATGATTATTTCCATGTTTTGATGTAAGCCCAACTAAACCTTCCAAGCAAAACTATATTGGTTTGATGCTTATTACAATTCCATGTTTGATAGTTCATAACATTGCATAACGTGGTTATAATACTTTCTAAATTGTGGGGTTTACTCAATTTTAATATATTATAGTTTCATAATGCATACTTGCCTCCTCAAATATGGTATGTACACAAGAAAACTTACATCAAAACGTGGATGTGTGGTGGACAAAATTAATACTCTTGAAAAAAAATGAGAAAATCAATGTTTTGATCATGTCAGGGAAAATATATTTTGATTATATTTCACCTAAAAAGTAAATGTTTTTTAAAGTAAATATTAAACCTTATACAATAAACCTAAGTTTATTACTTTGTCATTATATCCTTTGGATGAAAATAACTACAATAAATATATCTATTTTAGAAAACACTTTTTTAAATAAAAATAATTACACTAATAGATATATGTATTTTGGAAGAAATTAATTATATTAATAGATATATTTATTTTGAAAGACACGATTGTTAAATGAAAACAAGTGTTACATAGTAGTTAATACTTGTCACTTAGTTTAAATATAGTTAAATTGGAGTCTAAACTATTGATAATTAAGAAAAGTTCAAGAAAAAATAGATATGAAAGCCAAAATGTTGTATTAAAATGATGTTTTTTGGTGAGCGCCCTATCTCATTGGATGTAATGAAGCTCTATAACTTAATTTCTTTGGCAATGTTTTTTTCAAATTGATATGGAGAAGCTTAGTTTCAACTGAATGTGATCAACATTATAAATTAAATTTTATTGATAGTTTAACATTACAAATTAAATTTTACTATTTTTTAATATCATTTTAATCTCCATTTATATTGAGGATTTTGTATAAACATTTGTTTTTAAATATGTAAAAAGTAAGTTTTGCAACTTTACAATTTTTTTAAATATGTAAAAAATAATATTTTACAATTTTCAAAAATAAAATAAAAATATTTTTTTGTTAAGGAAACGAGTAGCTTTATATTATCAAATTGGAAAACGGGCTAGAACCCTTACATTCACATAATGTTCATCTTCTGCTAGACACCAAAATTGATTTAAATGCATTCTATAGCTACCATGCCTATATCCTATACTAGTAATTGAATTAAGCTTATATAGTCTCCAGAACGGGCCGTTATAAAACATTGTTTTACATAACATTAAGAAAACAAAGTTTAGACTAATAAAGACTAATTTATTGGAGTTTCTCCACCTTCCATTGCTGTGTCGTTTCCTGCCTCTGCGTGTACTAGAATCTCTTCAGTTGTTGGCTCCTCAAGGTCGCTTACATTGTCCATGTCAAGATGAGGGAGGTCCCACAAACCAAAAACTTCCTTGAGAACCCTAAATGTAACCGCTTCCACTGTAACCTCAATGCCTTCTACCTTCCCCACAAGAGTATTAACCTTCTTTGCCACATTCTGTTAGCCTCACTCTCTTAAAAATCAATAATAAATCTAATTATTAAATTAAATAAATAAAATAATGAGAATTCCTCAAACCAATGATTCTAGTTTGGATGAGAGATTCTCTCCAAGTAACTCTCCTAAATTAGTGTATAAGTTAAGAAATTGTTTCAACCAAGTGAGTCTAAGATAGGCGCACTATCTTAAAATCACTTGCTCATGTATTTAAATGTATTATTAAATTATTTGAATAAGAGAGAATTACATGAGCATGAGAGACCACATGATGACTCTCTTCCTTTTCCACCAGTTTATTGTTTGTGAGTTAATTTGTTGTACATATGATTTTATGTGCATATGATTTTCCTTGATGTGTGTCAAAGCTTATAACTTGCGTTGGGACTGGATTGGTGACTAGTTGAGTGTCATACCACTTACATAATCGCAGAAGCATCTTCTTTTGCTAATTTTAAGATGGAATGGCAAGCATAAGGTATCAGATGGTTGCGTCCTTGGATATCTGACCTCTCAGTGTCGTAGGAATTGCAGGTGAGCTTCTTGAAAGAAGAGGATCTGCCTCTGTAATTGCACCATAACCATGACACGTCGTTGGCGGTATCGAGACTCATCTTGATTTCTCATTTTGGCGCTCCCTAAGACGAACACGCACGATAAAATTAGTGCCGTATGAGATCCTTGATGCGAGAGGACCGGTGGTTCTCGCGCTAGACTAGGGCCTGGGCCTGAAGGCTGTGCTTAACACTGTGCCTGCGTATAATTTTTGACCGACGGCCATTATGGCATCTCCGCGAGTCTTGCCCCCTCCAAGCTCTGCAACACCACATTCTTCATCCAATGAGTCGAATTTGTGGAATTGATCATTGTGATGGTGTGGTTCACTGCATCATATAGGAATTCGATTGTAGGGAAAGAAAAGGATCCATAATTATTTTCGTTAGTTGCCCCATAAATCAGATGCTTATTCCAAGGTTTTCCTGGAATTCCCTTTAAGTCTGTAAATGCGCGTTCTACCATTAGTAATCGGTCATTGAAATCTCTCCTCTGAGGTATGAAATATTGGAAATCTCTGAACTGTGATTTGATCTCTTGCAATCCCTTCTGTTCAATTTTTATTTATGAAATAGTCATCCTGAGATCTGAGATTGAGTCGTGTAAAGGAGATGTTGACAAATGGGGAGGGGTCCCCGCGGCCTTGAGTTGTCATTCCAAGTAACTGTGTATGACTGGAGCTCATCAACATATTTTCGTAGCTTGGCTTACACTCTTCTCTATTATCGACCTGCGTAAATAATCAAACATTGTCGTGGAATTGTGTGCATAAGGATCTGCTTGTTGTATATTTGGAGGTGGGCCAAGCTTGTGGCTATTATGAGAAATCCATTGAAAATGTGGTTGTGTAACTGGTTGGATTGACACTAGTGCCAACGAGTCAGTGAAGTGAACAACTGGGAACAAGATTATTATGTTTAAGCGCTTAAACTATATTTATAGTTGTGGTAGTGTGGATGGATGGACCTATCACCATATAGTGTAAAAAAAACTAGATCCGGGACTCAAGAGGTGGTGGCTATTTTGGGCATTTCAAGAAATGGTGTTGCATTTTTTAATTACGTTATCTAAGCAAGAATATTCGTGTTCATGTAATGCTCCAAGAGTGTGTGTAATGGCCAAGGAAGCGTGAATAATAACTAGCAAGGAGTTGGAGCATCCTGTGTGGCTCTTCACATTGCATGTGATTTGAGCAAGGGGAAGCATCTGTTCTGCGACAGGATGAATATAATATGAAGAATATGGAACTCAGAAGGCGCAAATGGAAGTTTACGATGAACAAGCTTTAGAAAAAATACGTATGGTTATGGTAAGTATATTTTTTATAAAGGGAATGGTGCATGTGTTTTAAATTAAAATCTAAAATTTCTTTACTTTTTTAAGATTTCATAAAGAGTTTCTTTTGTTTGAAAAGTTAAGAGTTTCTTTTGTTTGAAAAGTTACTTCAGGGGTTATTTTGAAATTTTGAGCATTCTTTATCTAATGGAGTAATAAGGTTATCCGGTGTGATTTTTGAGTGGAGAATAATGTAATTTTTAAGAGAAGTGCATTAAAATATTTATTTTGGAGAGATAAGGTGTGATTTTGTGGAGTAATTTTTGATAAGTGAATTTTAAAAAAAATGTGAGTTAATTATTGTATTTTGAAGTAATATTTTTACTTCTAGGAGGTTGAGTCAGTTTTGAAGAATTTTTTCTTTTAAGAAGTCTTGGAACTTTGAGAATATTTCATGACCATGTTGTCAAGGTGAAATATGATGTACTTCAAATATTTAATAAAGACATATTTTTTGTGGTGATTGTGTCCTAGATCCACCTGAAACTAAATAAGGGGATCTTAGGTACACCATGTGTATGTTTGTGATGGCGCATGTTTCTTGATATTATTTATGTTTTGTGTCTAGTTTTGACACTAACCTTCCTGTGGTATCTTTCTACTATGGTACACACAACAAATTAGCGAATTGCATGCACATAATCAATTCCATTCAAGCTTATGTATTCAAGCAAATTGCAAGCAATCAAGAAGCAACAATACATAATCAAGTTGTCAACGACATTTCTACATCAACATCCCATCAATTAAGTTCATAAGCACAAAGCTTCACATCATCGACTTGATAAAAGTAATATTCTGCAACAACATTTCACAACAGCTAATTCACGCCATCAGGTTAAGGACGCTACAAATCAAGCACTTCAAGCCTAACAACATCAACATCATCAACACTTTTTGTATCACTTGTAGATAAACTATTCTTGAATTGTATGGGTGCATTTTCGGTTGTAACTGACACCCTCATTTGATTTGTTAAAGTGCATCATTAAGTCAAGTCAGTTGTTACTTGAACATTGAATTATCATTTGTCATTTGAGTGCATTTTCGATAGTGTTCGACACCCATCATTTTTTTTAGCACATTTAGTGCATCACTAAGTGCAGTAATCACACAAGAGTTCAAGGCAACAAGTATTTCAAGAAAGTACAATCAAGCAAGCAAGCGTGAAAGCAAGCAAGTGTGAGTTCAAACAATCAATTGTTAAAACAAGTTCAAGCGAGCATATTCATAAAAAAATCAAGCAAGAAATCATCATCAAATGAGTGTGACTTCTAACCTTCAAGTAAGCATCAAAACAAGCATGTGTCTACAGCAAGCACACTAAGATCAAGTGAGTGTTTCAAGTAACCAAATCAGGTGCGACAATTCAACACACCACAAGCGAGCCTGTGTAAAGTTCATTACAACATTCATGAAGTTCCTTTCAAGCAAAGTGATTGTCATCAAGAGAGCGTCAAGTCAACAATTCAAGAAAGTGTTTAAAGCATCAGCAATCAAAAAACAATACAAGTGAGCCTGTCATTTCAGTGATCAACTCAAGTACGCAATTTTCAAGCACGACTTCCACACCAAGCGAGCCTGACTTCAAAGTAAGAAAGACAACATGGCGACACACATTCTGTTGTCCCAAATTCTTTACAATTTAATGTTATCCTCAGCCGAAGACATGGTGCACATCAGCAAAACCACTCTTGCTGAAATTCAAGTGCATCTTCAACATGCACATGAAATGATTGAGTTCCTTCAACTAGAATTGCAACTGCAGAGAATTGAGTTGCAATAGATGTGTGTTGCTTCCAAGTCTTTTCCAGATATAGCTAATCATTCGAACTCATTCATCCAACCAGCTTCAAGTGTTGAAGTTGTGCCAGTGCAACTTTCTTCCAAACCCATCATCAATCCATGGGAATAAATTCAAAGTAATCGAAATCAACGTGGCTTAGGATATGTCAAAGATAACGACAAATTACATATCCCTGGTTATTCAAAGCCCATTCAGTTCATCAGTGCCGGATTACTTGAACATATCACCTTAGCAAGTTCTCCGCAAGTTGCAGATAGACATTAATGCACACAAACTGAAAGTGCAGACAAACAAAAATGCATGCAAACTCAAGTTGCAGACAAACCGAAATGTTCTCATTGTCAAAGAACTGGTCATTTGGAATATTAGTGTTTTGATCTCCATCCTTGTCACCATTGTGGCAAGTAGAATCATTCATCAGAGAAATGTTGCAAACAAGACCAACCTGCCAGATTGAAGATAAATTATTCATAGATTGATCCCTGGGAATGGTCATCCACAACCAGAAGATTGTACAAGTTTTACAATCGGATTCACTCACACATATTGCAGCCAATAGTCAAATGAAGATGGTACTCTCGTGCCATTGAACGAGGGAGTACAACAGTGAAACTCTCCTACACCTGAAGGGAGGAGTTCAGAATTCAGAAATAATTTGAAGAAGATTGTCTCTCCTTTCAGTTGACAAAGGGGGGAAATGTCAATGAAATTGACAAGTGGTTATCAAACTACAAGTCTCGACAACATCAACGAAGCAGCCAGTGGGAATCTTCATCAGCGAGTGGGCGATCATCATTAGCAAATACGCTAGTGGGCGTTCATCAAATTGTGTCAGTGGACACCGGATGTCGTTTTCAAGCAAAGGACAGATGGATCCTTTTTGCAGCTTGGCACATTGTTGTTGGGAAAAGTATCCAATTCGGAATGCCCCTATCCCACTCTAAGAGGTGATAGTGCCTTAGCAACAAACAAAGAAACTTATTCGAGTATTCTTCTTTATGGAATGTAAATGAGGAAGTAGAATCTAACTAACCTGTGTCTTTCGCAAGTTCGTTGATCCAATCGCTCCTCTCTTCAGTAGCTCCCAGCTCCCAGCTCTCTCACCGGCCCAGCTTCACAGAATTCCTGCAAGATCACGAGAGAGAGAGAAACTACAAGAAGATACAGATATACATTCATAAAAAGCTCAAGATCAGATTAAGCTAAACATGTAAGCATAACAAAACATCATTGGTATACAACATGTAGGAGAAACTCAAATAGTTTATTGATAGAGTAAATAAAGTCCAAGAGGAGAAACAACCAAGTGAGGCCCGATCTAGCATCTACCTCCCAGCAAAGGAATCCCTTCCTCTCCTCCAACAAAGCATAAATCACCCAATGTACTAATCTCAATCTCAAACCAACAACAATTCTCTGCAAATACAAAATTCCAGCCTCCTGAACCTCTGGGTGAGAGATCCATATATAGATGTGAGCAGAGAGGATGAGTCAGCTCATGTTTTGACTTGTGGCTTCTCTCTGTCAGTTCTTGCTTCCACTTGGAGATTGAGAACCTCTTACTCATCACTAGTCGAATTCATTGAGGCAAGTGTCATTGAGGAAGATTCTGGAAGCTTCCATGGTCTTTCCACCTCGTTGAATGAACTTGCCATTTGTCATTTCCCGCTCAGCGCACCCTGGTAGTGCTTCTACCTGCGTTGCAGTGCACCTAGCCAGTGCAGACTTTGCATTTCAGCGCAGACAGCTAGTGGAGCCTCTGAATTGATCCTGAATTCACTGTTTCTGAGTGGTTTTTGGTGGAGAACATCTGGGAGAAGCTGTCATCGGTTGACCTTGTTCCTTTAGGAGCTGTAACAACATCTTTAGGGACTTTGGATCCCTTGAATTATGGACATTTCATGCTCAATGCTGTAAGGCACAAAAAAGTCTATAACAGTTGCCCCCTAAAATATGAGGTCGTTTATCGGGTGAAATGCTTTATTAGGAGGATCCGAAGTTCTTCCAATGCTGGGAGGAGACCTGTAATAAGATACAATACAATACATTATTTTTGATACTGCTTTCATGATCTAACTGAGGCGGGCATTCCCATGCTCAGCTTTATAAATTCATTTTTCTGTACATAGAACAGACAATCATCTGATGGTAGACTGATGATTTTGATGAAATCATTATCCTTTTGGTAGGATGATTATCTGCTGCAATGATGTACATGTCAATGTCTTTATCTTTCCTGAATATATATCGCAGCTCGGATGGATGAAACTAGATCCAGGGTCTTCAATCTCATCCGATCTTCACTCTAAGTACAAGTCGATCCATGTGAGAAATGTTCTGAAGTCGAACATGGAAAGACATCGCTTGATTACCGGTCAATGAGGTAAACCGTTAACAAGCGCGAGAGGGATCACCGATAATGATAATGACCCTCAAGGTACTGCAGTACAATTCACGTGGTGTGAATAAAGGACTTGGCGTCGAACACCACGCAAAATCTTTCGGTCGAAGGTCATTGATGTATACCTGTCGCCGGAAGTGAGAAACTTGCCATTGAGGCATGCAAGCTTCAAAGTACTGAAGGGTGTGTTCCTAGACCAACTTCTTGGATAATGAGCTGATGTCGACAAAAAGCGATCCGTCAAAGGAGGGCCTTAAAGTATCCCACATCAGTGACACGGAACAGAGCAAATGATTTTGATGGAGGTGAAAACGATCTGATGATATATGGTTCAGGGTGGCGGTCATGAAAGGATGAAGGATAATGTATGGTAGTGGATGGGACATGGTTGACTTCTCTGGATGACTTCTCTTGAACATATCGGAGACACTTGTGTGATGGATTGGTAGCATTTACCCCAAAGATGGATGGTATTGGCGAGACCATGGTGATGTGACCGATGAATGAAACAACCCAACCCGACTCAGGCACGGAGTGGAAGTGTCATGTTCAAGAGCGACTTGCTACCAATAAAGTTCTTTGAGTTTCTCCCAATTTTTCCCCAGTCATTGCTGACCAGTACCTCTTTATTTTTTTCAAGCTTGAGGAGGATAACATATGCTTGTTCTATAATTTTCGCTTCGGGCAAACCCATCGCTATGTTTTAATGAGCCTAGCGATAGTGAAACTCGTTCTCGTCTAAAGACAAGTTTGTCACTATTTAATGCTTTTAACGAGTCTAACGACAAAGATAACTTGGTCCTTTTCATTTTTAGAGAGTCTAAAAAGGTACGTAAAGTCAACTCCGAAAGTCCTTTTTCGTCATCTAATCCCTTAAGTCCGAAAAAGTATAAAACAATACAGAAGGGATGAATTTTTGATAGTTTTAACGAGCCGAACAAAACAAGCGCTCGATCTTTTTGTGCAATAATCCCTCAGGTCCAAAAAGATTAAAATCTAGAGGAGGGATAGCACTTCCGGTCGCTTTAACGAGCTGGAAGGCCAAAACTCGACAATCTTTTCATATTTTACGAGTCAGATGAAAAGAGCTTAAAGAAGACTCGTCTTTTGAGGAACGAGTGATGAAACGGGTTAGTAGCTGATTCCAGGTAAGGGTTGGAATTTTCCAATCACGGCAGTGTCACAAGGATGGCTAGTGAAATCACTCTTCGCAGCTGTTCCTCAAAATGGGTAAACAATCATATGGAGGTGAATGATCGGCCAATGGAAAAGTGGAGGTGACGGTGCAAACACGACCAAGGCTTTAATGGCTGATAATGTAACATTCACGGTTGTTATTTACCGGAGGATAGTTCATTTTTTAACGAGCTTAAACGCAGAAAAACACTACTCGATCTTATGTTTATTTTTTAACGAGCATGAACTATGTGCTAAAACTGCTCGATCTTATGTTTATTTTTTAACGAGCATGAACTATGCGCTAAAACTGCTCGATTATCCAGTCATATGATAAGAATGTCTCATGTAAGATGCCATTTTTTATGGAGCTTGCGCCTTACCAAAGCTATGCCCCGCATCCTTTCGTTATGCAAGTTCGAAAATGACTAATCCTACGAGTTTAAAGGGTTAGACCTACAGGTTTAAAGGGAGGACCTAAAAATTTAAAAAATAAATAGCCGCCCCTTGCTTGCACTCAAAAAGGTTTGCATGCCCCCAGGCATAAAGTACGATTTCAAGGTTACCCCTTCTTAGTCCAATAAAACATTTGTTTTACCGGGAGAGGCCTACATCTTTCAGGTTACCCAAAGATTGTTTCATCAATGCAGCAAACAAAACACTTCTTCGGCGATGTCTACCGAGATAGAAAAAGGTGAGTGACAACGAGCGCCAAACACATAACTTTGACAAAAGAATCTTATTCTAGAATAACCCCTCTTCCAAGACGGACTGGGTACAGACTAGTCATATTCTCCCGTGGAAACCTACCCTATACCCAAAGTTTTCCTGCCGAAGCAGACCAGGACGCATGCCCCCTGGGTTCCAGTCATATCCTTCCGAATTACTCGCGCTCATCGGGAGGACGGACCGTGGGTTGAGACATTTCTTGCGTGAAGAGACCATTTAAGGAAGGTATATGACTATTTGCGATGCGTGATCCGGGAAATGAAAGCTGGTCCACGAGCTTGACCACCCTTCCTTCGTGCGGAAAACATATTACTCTAAAGAGTGAGGAGACGATGGCTCCCATGCAATATATATAGTCTCGTCCAAGGAGTAGGTTATAATCCAAGGGTCCTTGAACGACCATCACGTTCATTTGAACGGTCTTCCCTTTCAATGTTATGGGCACATTGGGGAGGATCCCTAAAGGTCGACTGGTTCCTTTATCAAAGCCTGTCAGATTTATCATCTCAGGCGAAAGCGCTGGCGAACCAAGCGCTTTCCAAGCAGTAGAGGAAAGGATACTCACAGATGCCCCTTCATCAATGATGGTGCCAGCCATGACCATTCTGCATATTTGGACGATAATTCTGAATGGTATGCTTGCTGGCAAACGGGGTCTGCCTAGTTGGTTCCAGTCAAAGGAGACAACTAGGTTGCTTGGTGGTGGGACCGAGTAAACGGCTGGGTATCACTCTGACGAACTTCCTTCCTGCGATAAAGGAATGGGGGGAGTGCCCCCGTGCTCGTCGGAGTCTGTGTTGATGAAGAGAATTTGGATGGTGTCATCTTTATTCTCTTCAGTGACTGTATCATTCGAAGATAAATCCTCTGAAGGCAAGACCGGGTCAACTGCCGCCTCGACCTTTTGACTTTCGTCAGGTATGGATTCAGCTGGTTCATCTTCAATGACCGGTGCTTCAGCTGACCATTTGAGCGGGCCAGCTAGATTTTCAACTAACGAAGGACTCGGCAAGAGTTTTTTATATCCAGGAGGAAGTCGTAACGGTGAAACCGGACGATCATCCAAAACTCTTTTCGCTTCGTCTAAGAAGGGACAACGGTGGATGGCGTGGTTGCCTTCACACAGTCTACAGGGAGATCTAGCTCTCCCTTTTTGTCCAAGGACTTCACTTTCGCTAGTTGACGGTATGCATTCAACATGGCTATCAGAGGTTGATGCCACCGGATTGTGCAAACGGGGAGACCAGTCCCTTAGTATCCGAGGGATGCAGGGACAATCTATGTGGAAGTGGTCTCCCTTGCATATGACACATGGCGATTTAGGCCTAGTCAGTGCTGTGTGTGGATTTTTGTCAGATGACACTTGTTTGCCCCCAGTTGCTTTTG
This sequence comes from Pinus tabuliformis, assembly GCA_031772625.1. Taxonomy (NCBI): domain Eukaryota; kingdom Viridiplantae; phylum Streptophyta; class Pinopsida; order Pinales; family Pinaceae; genus Pinus; species Pinus tabuliformis. The sequence continues at coordinate 1,768,590,740 of CM062819.1, forward strand.
GCTCCTTCTTCTTCTTCTCTTTCTTCTTCTTTTCCTTCTTCTCCTTAGGAACTTGGTTTTTTGTTTTACCAGTTCCGTCAAGCGAAGAGGATGGAGGAGAGGAAGAATTAGAGGAAGTAGAAGGCTGGTGGGAAACTCTGGACTGGTCTAACTGTTGATTCGACTGTTCAGGAATAGTGGTGTTCTGAACGACATTGGTTGAGAAGAGCCAGACCGGCAAGCCAATTGTTAGTCCTGGAAGCGACAATGTGGCCATATGGGGCACACCAACATCTCCCCAAGAGGAGAAGGGACTAGGATTTCCACCAAGGGGAATTCCTTGGTTGGTGGGTTCCATTTTCTCAACCTAAAGATCAACGCAGGAAAAAAGGGTGATTGTTCTGTTTAAAATAAATTTTAACGACGCTTTAGACACAACTTGCTTTTTCACTTTTAAAGAGTCGAGAAAAAGCTAAAGATGACTCTAGTCTCCTTCGATGTTTTAACGAGCCCAAAGTGACAAATGCTTGGATGGACTTTTTCCGTTATAGAGTCTGAAAAAGGCCAAAAGGAACTGCTCTGGAGTTCTAGGTAGAGGGTGTGCCAAACTTTTCACAAAACCACAGAATACTTTTTAAGGTACGGGCGGTCAATCTTCCTGAATGCTGTGTTCAGTGCATTGCGATTAGTAGGGCGGCTGACACGGTTTCCTAAGGATAAAGGTTTTATGCCTATAGGGGTCTCCCAATATATACTCGACGGTACGTGGGAGCACAATCCGTACTGGCGCTATCGTCCCTCAGGAGGAATCACCCACCATCAGCGAGATCGACAGTCACCAGGCTTTACGACGCCGGAACACGTCTCTAGCCTAGACCTCTATGTTGTGCGTTAAGTTACAAAGCGTTGTTAAGTTCATTCAATTTATTTTAGGTTGATCTTTCTTAGAAGTTTGCCTTTTTGGATCACCACGAGATGTATGATACAACTCCTAAATGCAGTCTAAAGATGATAAGCAAGCTTTTATATCTTTTCAACAATGAAAATCCTAGCTACAATGGGAAAAGGAAGACACAAACTTTTCTCAAAGAGCATAGAGCACACTGTAATGCACTTTTCCCTAAATCAAAGCATGCAAACTATCAATATGCAAACGCACAAATGCATGTATTTCTTTTTTGCTTTCTTAATATTGATGCCTAAAAAGAAAGCTGTTGTACAAATTTGAATTCGATTTCAAGTGAAAACATAAACAAGTTCCTTTTTCAAAATCAAAAAGATGATTACGACACTTTATGATTTACTTGTTTCGACACTAGAAATGCATAAATTCAAACCAAACGACAAAATTAAAAGCTCAATCAACTGTGAACAGCAAACAAACTCACTCCTAAGATCAAAACGACACTTATGACAGGTCTAGATCTAAGGGCGACAGTATGACTAGTTTACTTTTGTAATGGGAAACTGCAAATGATGTAACAAATACACAAAGAAAAAATACAGTTTCTTTATACAACTAAGGCGGAATTGAGGCAAAGAAAAGGGGTTTCAGATAGGTACACTGACTGATAACAGGCTGCAAAAAACAGAGATAAAACTTAGAAAAAGGAAGCAGGGAACCACAGCTGCACAAGGCAAAGACTGATCAGTGCATTCCCAACACAGAGGTTTTGATATTCAGCGCAGGTAGCCTTCACGGGACTTGCGTTGAAATGCAGAGCCTCTTCACAGAGTCTGCGCTGAAGCAGAAACGAGAGTTGTTTCTGGGTTCTGGGTTACGGTTTGCAGTTAAATCAACAGTTTTTGGCAAAATCAAAGCTATCAATTAGGTACAATTAGGAGGATGATTTATAGGAGGACTAAGATCTATCACAAAGGGCTGTTAGAGCACTTGTGGATCAATTTTTTCAGATCATAAAAGCAGGCCCAGTGAGTGGACTAGAGTGGCAGATCTCTACTTTGCATTTGAAAATGGCAAATGCATTTCGATTCGACACTCCTGAGTTTATGAGAAGAACAAGAATAGAAACACAAATAAACCAACAAGATATGTTCCCCAACGGAGTCGCCAATTTGTTGTTGGGAAAAGTATCCAATTCGGAATGCCCCTATCCCACTCTAAGAGGTGATAGTGCCTTAGCAACAAACAAAGAAACTTATTCGAGTATTCTTCTTTATGGAATGTAAATGAGGAAGCAGAATCTAACTAACCTGTGTCTTTCGCAAGTTCGTTGATCCAATCGCTCCTCTCTTCAGTAGCTCCCAGCTCCCAGCTCTCTCACCGGCCCAGCTTCACAGAATTCCTGCAAGATCACGAGAGAGAGAGAAACTACAAGAAGATACAGATATACATTCATAAAAAGCTCAAGATCAGATTAAGCTAAACATGTAAGCATAACAAAACATCATTGGTATACAACATGTAGGAGAAACTCAAATAGTTTATTGATAGAGTAAATAAAGTCCAAGAGGAGATACAACCAAGTGAGGCCCGATCCAGCATCTACCTCCCAGCAAAGGAATCCCTTCCTCTCCTCCAACAAAGCATAAATCACCCAATGTACTAATCTCAATCTCAAACCAACAGCAATTCTCTGCAAATACAAAATTCCAGCCTCCTGAACCTCTGGGTGAGAGATCCATATATAGATGTGAGCAGAGAGGATGAGTCAGCTCATGTTTTGACTTGTGGCTTCTCTCTGTCAGTTCTTGCTTCCACTTGGAGGTTGAGAACCTCTTACTCATCACTAGTCGAATTCATTGAGGCAAGTGTCATTGAGGAAGATTCTGGAAGCTTCCATGGTCTTTCCACCTCGTTGAATGAACTTGCCATTTGTCATTTCCCGCTCAGCGTACCCTGGTAGTGCTTCTACCTGCGTTGTAGTGCACCTAGCCAGTGCAGACTTTGCATTTCAGCGCAGACAGCTAGTGGAGCCTCTGAATTGATCCTGAATCGACTATTTCTGAGTGGTTTTTGGTGGAGAACTTCTGGGAGAAGCTGTCATCGGTTGACCTTGTTCCTTTAGGAGCTGTAACAACATCTTTAGGGACTTTGGATCCCTTGAATGATGGACATTTCATGCTCAATGTTGTAAGGCACAAAAAATTCTATAACACACATGATGGAGTCATCAAGCACATTTAAGAGATGAATTAGACTTGCAGTTGATTCATGTTCTCTTCAGATTTAAGTTTTTTCCAGCATCTAGCTTTGGCGGCTTTTCAGGCAAATGGTTTTTGAGGATTAACTTGAGAACTTGGAAGATGGTTCCTTGTTCATTTTGGATTTATCATTGAGGGGGGGAATGTTAGCCTCACTCTCTTAAAAATCAATAATAAATCCAATTATTAAATTAAATAAATAAAAGCATGAGAATTCCTCAAACCAAGGATTCTAGTTTGGATGAGAGATTCTCTCCAGCTAGCTCTCCTAAATTAGTGTTAAGTTGAGAAATTGTCTCAACCAAGTGAGTTTAAGATAGACGCACTATCTTAAGACCACTTGCTCATGTATTTAAATGTATTATTAAATTATTTGAATAAAAGAGAATTACATGAGCATGAGAGACCACATGATGGCTCTCTGCCTTTTTCGCCAGTTTATTGTTTGTGAGTTAATTTGTTGTACATATGATTTTATGTGCATATTATTTTATGGCTGTATGATTTTCCTTCAAATTCACAGCTAGAAGTTGAAGCTTCTCCATGTCTTCCCTTACATTTTGAACTTCTCTCATCAACTATGAGAAGTGAGATCTCACCTCCTCCAGAGCTTGAGCCCGAACACCACCATGATTGTTTGAGTTCTCTACCATTATCGCCACATTTTATGTTGCTCCCAACTCCACTGCACTTATTGAATCTGAGGGTGTTGGTCTTGACTTCAAGCTAATTGTAACAAAAACACAATGAAGGCCCTCTCCAACTTTTGGCCATTGATAAAAGAGCTCGCTCCTCCTATATATCTTTGATTTCCATCCTGAGCATTGAAAGCCTTTTCGGATCCCTCGCTCAGCGAATTTGTCTTTGTCCTGCATCTTTTCCACATTCAAACAGTCCATATTTCTGGATTTACTCTGACTACAAAGGAATACAGACTGGCCAGAGGAATGTTTGCACGTGTTTTGTACGATGCCAAGTGCCATCACCTTTGAAAATATGTAAACCTTACCTATGGTGTGATCTTCTCCTGAGGGCCACCATTTCATGTCCTTCATTGAATTCATTACTAGATATTTAATGTCTTACGAGACTTGCCTTTGATCCCTGTTACTTTGTCTCGTCCTCCAACACTTAATAATTCCTATTATGAATTTATTAAAATTAATATGAATCAGGGGATATAAAAATAGGTTTTTTCATCGTGATTAAGTAATAAACCACCATTTTTTAAGAAAACACCAATGTTTGCATGCTCATAGAAAAAACATTATTTGAGTGCACATAATAACGACAAGATGTTACGTAGAATGAAGAATGATGTATTTAATATTCAAGTAGAGTGAAGAATGAAATGTGTATATATAACAAAACCAGAGAAGTAGAATGAAGAATGATGTATTTAATATTTAAATAGAGTGAAGAATGAAATGTGTATATATAACACAACCAGAGAAGATTACACTCGAAATTTGTTTTAATTTTATTAATTTCTTATTTTTAGAATTATTTTTTACTAATTTAATTAAATTTATTGAGATGAAAGTTTTCTTGTATAGTTGTTATATGTGAAGGGAAAAAAATAAAGTTACATTAAAAATTAACAAGAAAAAAACTATGGTTAATGGAAGTGAAAATGAAAATAGAGAAAAAAAGTCATAAAAAAAAAAAAAAAACAAAAAATATATAAGTCAAATTAAAAAGTGATAAAATTTTAAAAAAATTTATTGGAATATATATATATATATATATATATATATATATATATATAATCTTTTTTCTTTAAAATTTTTCATCTCGGCAAAAACTATAATTGATGAAAATAGAAATAGAAATAATAGAAAAAATAAAAAACAAAAAATTAGCAATTAAGAATCTGTTCATCCCAAAGATGAACACAATTGCAAAACTATAATTCATGAAAATAGAAATAGAAATAATAGAAAAAATAAAAAAACAAATAGGAGGTAAACCCCCTATTTTTTTTTAAGAACTGGTGATGGCGGGCGAACTGCGCAGCTAGGGTTTCTGCGTGACGACGTCTGTGACAGCACTGGAGCACTACAAACTCAAACTGGCAGCACTGTATCGAAAGGGCCAACGATTGTCGGACTGGATGGGGGCAGAGGGGTCCAGTGGGACCCCTTCGTTTAAGCAAGTTCTCCTGCAGAAACAACAGCAGAATATGACAGAAGGAGTCAGAATAGAGGGGTTGAACAGCACGATCCAGAACAGCAGGAAAAAAGAGGAAAAGAAACCAATGACGTCGGATAGGACAGAAAATACAACAGGAGACAGAGATACAGAGAGGCAGAATCGTGCAGGCACTCACGACAAAACAAATGCTAATTCCCAGCCCTCAGAAAATGAGGATGAGGGAAGGAAAAACGATAAAGGGCCAAAATACAAACACAAAATCCCGCTGGAGAAGGAAGGGGAGTCGAGCGCGAACCCCAACAGAAACCCGGTGAACAGTAGTGCTTGTAAGCCAAAGAAAAAAGACAGCCTACGAGTGACCATCACTGACCCCGATATCCAGGCCTATAGGGAGCACATGGCTGAACATGCCATCATCTGTAAATTTATGGGAATATGGCCTTCCGAGAGGACTCTGTGTCAATGGATAAGACAGCAGTGGAAGCCAAAAGGAGATGTGCAGTTACATCTGGGCGCCAAAGGGTTTTTTACAGTGGTCTTTACCAGTCTAGAAGATAAAGATAGGGTGTTCGAAGGTGGCCCTTATTTCTTAGCCGCAGCTGGCTTATATATGAGACCATGGAAGCCGAACTTCGTACCGGAAAGGGAATCCTTCACTCAAGTCCCGGTATGGATCAGACTCTTCTCTCTCCCAATTGATTACTGGGGTTTAACTGCCTTAAAGCAAATAGGGGATAAGTTGGGAACGTTTGTCAAAGCTTCAGAAGCAACCATCCAGAAAAGATACACTACCTATGCTAGAATATGCGTGGAGATGGATGTGTCTGGAGCACTACATGAAGGTCTGTGGCTGGAGTACAGAGATGAGGAATACTTCCAAGCTTTAGACCTTTCAGATGCAGGAAATGCCATGAGCATGGACATCTGGTAAGGGATTGTCCATTGAACAGAAAGGAGGCAGAAGAAGATAAGACTCAGAGCAACAAAGACAAGAACAACTTCACAAAACCAAAGAACAGGCAGCGTGCCAATAGAAGAAGGAACACCAAAGGGAATATAGGAAAAAACTACTTCAGTAACCCCTTTGAGATCCTAGATCTAGATACCGACTCGGAGGCGAAGAAGAACACACTTAACGGGGAGGCAGAGCAAAAGGAACCGGAAAAATTCACAGGGGAAGGCACTGAGGAGGAGGCTTTCAATGGTGAAATCCACATGCAAGATAGAACAGTGGAAACGGACGAAGAAACAGAGATGTTAACTAGTGAGGCAGGGAGTGAGGATCTGGAATTCGAAGATACCTTAGCTAGGGAAGGTATGGACCTCACGCAGCTCGTAGAAAGATGGAGAGCTAAAGGGATTGAAGCAGCACCGGAGGAAGAAATAAGGAAGGTCAGGGACCTCTTCATAGCGCGGCAGAAGGCAGTATTTGAGAAACAGAAGAACAAGTTAGGCATTATCAAAGGAAACATCCCACACTACAAAGCAATACTTGGAAGAACCTCTGGTTCGAGGCACAAACGTCGTAGAGGCCGCAAGACTTCCCAGGAACACTTGCAGGAGCTCGGAGAGATGCTGATCAACGCAGGTCAGATAAGGCAGCTAAGTGATTATCCATCCTTCCCTAAAATCGTTTAAATATGAAGATAGTATCTTGGAACACAAGAGGTATTAACAGCCAAGCCAAACAAAGGCTGCTGAAAAGGCAAATGGAGAAGAACCATCCGGATATGTTATTTCTACAAGAAACCAAATGCAACAGAGCCCTCATAGAAAAGCTACGAGTCAAGTTAGGAAGACATTTTGAAGCTTTAGAGATCGAAAGCAAAGGGCGAGAAGGAGGTATAGCAACCTTCTGGGATACGAGAAGATACCGAATCCTCACAGCTGAAGCAAGCAAGAACTACCTAGCATTGGAAATGCAACCTACAGGTATTTCCACTTCTTTCCTCTGTATAAATGTCTACAGTCCTCAACGGTTAGATGACAAGATAAGCTTCCTAGCTTCATTAAACAATTTTATAGAAAGGAACCCTGGTGCCAACTTCATTTTGGGGGGAGATTTCAACATGATCACCTCCCTCCTGGAGAAAAAAGGAGGACTAAGGAAACTAAACAGGGATGGGGAAGTCTTCATAAGTTTCATTGATAATGCAAGATTGGTAGATGTTTACCCCAAAAATGGTCAGTTTACCTGGAACAACCGAAGGGGGGGTGAAAGGCTAATTTCATCCAGATTGGATCGTTTCTTAATCTCGGAGAGCTTTATTTTAGATGGTACAGCAGTTGAGTCGAACATCCTCCCTAGCGGAGGGTCGGACCACTGGCCGATATCTTTAGCTGTCGAGCTTCAGGGGACCCCAAGGAACAAACCCTTTAGGTTCGAGAAGTTTTGGATAGAACACCCTAATTTCCTCACCATGGTGGAAAAATGGTGGTCAGAGCCTTTAGAGGAAGAAGGATCCAAAATGTTCAACCTGCAAAAGAAACTAAAACACATCAAAATGAAATTAAAAGACTGGAACAAAACAGTTTTTGGTAATATTTTTCAGGAGAAAGCTATCATCGAACAAAGGCTGGAGCAAATTCACAAGGACGGGGCGGCAGGCTCCAGGACTGAGGAAACCTGTGAACTAGAAAAAGAGCTGACCCAACAATGGCACAATAGATGTAAGCAAGAAGAATCTCTATGGAAGCAGAAATCAAGAATCCTTTGGTTGAAGGAAGGGGAGCAAAACACCAAATTTTTCCACAGATCAGCCATGGACTACAGAAGTGCCAACAAAATCCTAGAACTGAAAAACAATGAGGGGGAATTCCTCAGGAATCACAGCGAGATATCAGCCTCCCTGCTGGATCATTTTAGCCTCATAGCGCAGGAACCAAGGATCGACAGAGAAGCAGCTATCAAAGAAATAACTACTGTCATACCCAAGTTAATCACAGATGAGCAAAACTGGGCCCTAAGAAGAACGATCACTATGGAAGAGGTCGAGGAAGCTGTCAGAAGCATGCCCAACGACAAAGCTCCCGGGCCGGATGGGTTTACCATCAATTTCTATAAAGCCTGCTGGAACATAGTAAAACAAGATATATGGGAGATCGTGGAAGACTCAAGACGGTCCAAAACGATTCTCAAATCTCTAAACTCAACCTTCATTGCTCTTGTACCTAAAGTGGAGGAAGCTAACACTCCAGAAAAGTTTAGACCCATAGCCCTCTGTAATGTCATCTACAAGATCATATCAAAAGTCATAGCTAACAGGCTGAAGGCTATCCTCCCTGGCATCATCTCACAAGAACAGTCTGGCTACGTGGAAGGAAGACAGATTCTAGACAATATTTTGCTGGCCCAGGAGATGATTCATTCTCTCCATTCGCAAAAGGAAGCCGGAATGCTCATGCAATTAGATCTCTCCAAAGCTTATGACAAGGTAAGTTGGTCTTACCTGGAAGCTGTTTTAAAAGCTTTTGGTTTCAGTAAACAGTGGATCAAATGGGTTTTAGCCCTTATCAGATCTCCTAGATACTCTATCCTAGTTAATGGTGCCCCCTCTGATCCCTTCAGCCCTTCCCGAGGCATCCGACAGGGGGACCCGTTATCCCCTTTCCTGTTTGTCATTCTTATGGAGGGCCTAGGCAGATTAATTGCAAAGAAGAAAGCAGAGGGACTGATAAAAGGACTGCAACCTATTAGATCTAGCCCTGCCACTACGCATCAACAGTTCGTAGATGATACCATGTTACATGGTACCCCTACAGTAAAAGAAGCGTTGGCTTTCAGAGACATTCTTAATCTTTTCAGCAAGGCTTCAGGGATGGAGATAAATTTTTCCAAATCAACCATCTTCTTCTTCAACACGCATCGGGCCATCCAATCTCATCTTTCTAGGCTGTTGGGGTTTAAAATAGGATCTTTACCTTCTAGGTATCTGGGCGCCCCCCTGACTCTCAAACCTTGGCAAAAGAACCACTGGGAGAAAGTCCTAGACAATATGGAAAGAAAATGCAAACATTGGACTAACAGGGCTCTGAATTTTGCAGGCAGATTAATTCTAACAAAAGCGGTCTTGCAGGCTATCCCTCAGTATATGCTCTCAATTTTACCTGCTCCGAAAGGAATCCTAGATCGCATGAGAAGCATCCAGCGCTCCTTCTTATGGAGTGGAAACAGTGAAAAGAAGAAGTGGTCGCTGGTTGCTTGGCAGAAACTATGTAGGCCTAAGAACAGGGGAGGTCTGAACTTGGTTGATCCCTCAGTGGTTAACAGGATTTGCGGGGCCAAAATCTGGTGGAGGTGGATATCGGACACTAGCCTGCCATGGGCTACTCTGTGGAAGGAAAAGTACAGGCCAAATAGCTCCAATCTAGAATTAATAAGAATGCAGGACACCCCCACCGGCTCTCCTATATGGAATCATGCCCAAGCCAACAGAGATATTGTTCAGGACTACAGCTTCTGGGAGATAAGAAATGGAACCCAAGCACTTTTCTGGGAGGATGCTTGGCAACAATCCCCAAAACTGGATACCCCTCAATTCCAACCTTTGAAACATCACTCTCAGAATCAGGGCAAATTCAGAGTCAACCAATACTGGAACCCTACCAGTGAAGACCCGGAATGGAGGGAATGGACTATCTTCAACTCGACCCACAGCGAAGACATCCAGGACACCATTCAAGCTTTAAATCAAACTATCCTCAAAAGGAAAATCCGAATAGCTGTTGAAAATGATAAGCTCAGATGGGGACCAAAAGGCAACGGGGATTTCTCCCTAAAAGAAGCCAGAGGCATCATAGAGAGGGAAGAACAGCCTGACATTATACCCTGGACTGATAAAGTTTGGGACAGCCTTCAATGGCCGAAAATTAGAACTTTTCTTTGGCTTCTAATGCAGAAGAAAACCCTAACTTGGGAAAACTTGTTGAAAAAAGGATTCACGGGACCCTCCAGATGCCCTATGTGCCTGAAGGAAGCGGAAACAATGAATCATCTTTTCAATTCCTGTGAATGGGCATCCCAGCTTTGGCAATGGATGGAAGATATTCTGGAATCGTCTGATAGGAACAGGGACTCTATTCAGGAGACCATCATCAATTGGAGAAGGAACTTTTCCAGAATTCAAAGAGTGGATAGTATATGGAAATGCTTCCCGGGCTTTATAGCTTGGACAATTTGGAAAGAGAGAAATCGAAGAATTTTCATGGAGGAAGTCAGAAGCATAGAATGTGCAAAAGAATCTATCTTTATCAACATCAAACAGCTAATACAGGTAAAATGCAAAGCTGATACGAATGAAAAACCCACTGCTCAGGACTTGCGCATATTAAAAAGGTTTCAATTGGAAGCCTCCAGCAATCAACCTTTGGGGGGAAACAGAGCTCAACCTTCTTCACAAATTCACAGATGGCTTCGCCCACCAGAAGGCAGCCTAAAATTAAATTTCGACGGGGCTTCGAGGGGCAACCCAGGCACTGCAGGTATCGGAGGCGCCATTCGGAACCAAGATGGAGATATCATCCACATCTACTGCAGGGCTCTAGGAGAATGCACAAACAATGAAGCAGAGTTTGCTGCGCTCGAGCAAGGATTGAAGATTCTAAGAAACATGAGACGAGGAAATGTCATAGTGGAGGGGGATTCTGCTTTGGCCATCTCGGCGGCTAAACGCCTGCAAGCAGGCACAAAAGCCAATAAGGCCACCAAGCATTGGAGGCTAGCTAAGGCAACTGAAAGCATAGAGGAGATGATAGCAGAATTGAGAGGCATAGTCTTCCAATCTGTGAGAAGAAAGGCTAATGGGTTGGCGGACTTTCTGGCAAACCACGGTGCTGACAACCCGAATACAACCACAAACAGTTGTTGGCAAGAGGTAACCTGCCCAATCCTCAAGGTGACATGTGCACAGCTGGCGGAAAACGATTCAAATCAACCCGATCCATCCTAGCCGATAATGGCTTCGACAATCGGTACCGGAAGTCTGAGAAATCCGGTAAAAGGAACACTCGCTACCGAAGTAACGGCATGACAGGACTAATAGGGAGGTGGCTTTATCGGCGGCGGCAGGCCAGCCAAACAAGCGATCATTACAGATCGAGCCACAGAATTCAAAGCATCAGCAAAATTAATAACAGGACACTTGGAAGGGAGCCGTATAAAAAGACATCAGTAACATTTATGTTCACTGTAAATCAGGCAGGGTGGATCAAGGCTCAGCGCATGGAGAATCGAAAGGAAAGCAAACAGGGTCTGTCCGACACCATTCGCATCCATAACAACCGCTCAGACGTACAGAACACTTGGCAAATTGATAAATGGCTCATGAGCAACCACACTCATTCTAAGTCGACCTGCATCAGCCTCGCGTGTGTGGACCTCAATCGAATTGATTGCAATAGTACTCCTACCTACAGCCGGTTCAAGACCAATTTCAGGAGGATCCATATTCGAAAAAGCTATAAAGCAGCGGGCATTCACTTTGTTTTCCCCACAGTTTCTTTTCATAGTGAAGAGCAAGCTCCCGTGAGCGATAGGTATATTGGCTGGAAGAAGCACAGAGAGGTAAGGATGGAAGCGGGTGGATGTCGCTGTGCTGCAGCAAATCAGGACCTGCTTGAGGCGAAGAAGGGATATGAAACCCGTGCTGCAGCTAGGAACAAGCGTAAGGTGGCTGAGCTGGAGGCTAAGGTCAAGCAAGCGGAAGAAGGGCGCACGGAGGAGGAGATTGCAGAGGAGGTTGATTGGCTGAGGGACCCGGGAACCCCATCGAAAAGGGCCACACAATTTGTCAGAACAAAGGCCGAAAGCTGGCGCACCAAAATGCTTATAGCCAAAGCCCTGGAAACAATGGAGAATGAGAAGCAGCACATGGCAACTGAAGTGAACCTCACGGAGGCTCAGATGGCAAAAGTTATCAACTACAACAACTCTCTGGAAGGACGGATCAACACTGTGCATGAAGCAGTTCAAATTGTCAACAAGAAGCTAACCCTGCTCATCAGGATTCTGAGAGACACGGTCAACACTGCTCCCGGCACCCCGCAGCCTGCCACGACTGAGGTACAGGAGAATGAATCCATGGCAGCAGTGCAAGCTAGGATGGACACTCATATGCGGCAGATGGGTCTGGATACCATAAGCCAGATGGGAAAATTCATCTAGCTTTGCTCCCGGTGTGGTTCTCTTCGGCTTTATATATGTTTCTGTTTCAGTTTGTCTATGTAGAGGTCATGTTATGTAATGTCTTAGTTGTGTCGGATGATAGGAACAAGCTCAGGTCGAGCCACCCTGCGAGGTGTGCTGTTTACAGTCTCGTTTTGGTGAATTCTCTGAGCAGGTGTTTAGACATGGCTCACTGTTATTCCCTGCTTTCGATCTGCTACGGCGGATTTTTTGTACTATATTTTGTTATATAATATAATCTTCTGACTTACAAAAAAAAAAAACAAATAAAACTAAAAGCAAAAAATTAGCAATTAAGAATCTGTTCATCCCAAAGATGAACACAATTACTAATTCGAAACGTCAATTATAAAATAATAAATTTTATAGAATACTGAAATTTGTCTGCAACATAGAAATAAAAATTACTAAACAACTAATAATAAAACTTCAATCAAATAAATAAATATAAATAATAATAAAAATTAAATTCACAAAATTATTATTATTATTATTTATCTTAAAAACACCTTTATCTCGGTGATTATTTTCATCCAAATAAACATATGGAAAACATATAAACTAATTATAATTATCCAACTGAATCCGTGTATGGAAGACGCGAAACTCCATGTCCAAACACTTGCTACTGTCCAATAGCTCTACGTTGCACCATCAATTCTCCCTTTTGATATTTTATATCGAAAACCCATGTTAAAGGCGCCCGACAAATCTGTAGAGCAATATCTCTGCGAGTTGGCCTGCAGGGATGAATGATGAATCCATTCCATAGAACGGTGCTCGAAGCATTTTAACAATAGTATTTTTTATTAAAAAATATATTTTATTAAGGTATTTTTTTTAAGTAAAATTTGATAAAGTTAATTACATAAATTTTTATAATAAAAAATTATAATTATAATATAAAATTATTTCACTATTTTGTAAATAAATTAGTAAAGCAGTCATTTTCATTAAAGTTGTATATTGTAATTGTAGAAATTAAAATGAGTAATTTTAACCATTTATTAGAAAATTTATTAAAATTATTTTAAAAAATCATCTAAAACTAAGAACTATATACTAGATTAGCTTATTCTCTTTTTATGTTTACTTGAATTTTAACATATCATGTATTCTGGTTTATTTTATACCTAATGAAATTGACACCATTCAACATGGATCATTAATATTAAACCTATTGTGAATTGTTGAGAAGATTTGTGGAGATGGTCTTGATCTTTAATATAGTTTATTTATGTACAATAACAATGAAAGAGAGTGGTTGGAGATGGCTATTGATGTTAAGTATTTTGTAGTGCAATTACTTTGGTATTTAGGAAAAAAAATATTTGAAGAGGTTAGTTATGGGGAAGCTTTTCAACAAATTTCAACATTCATTGATATGCAAAATTCTTACCCTTCATTGACACTTCTAATGAGTATGAAATAAAAGTGTTATTTGACATCATTAATGAATTTAAATAAGAGTTTCAAATTTGTTTCTTTCTCATGCCAATTAAGAGAGATCTTGAATCTACAACACTTTGAGCTTTCTTGCAGGTAGCTTGTAGTTTCACTAGAGATGCATTGGTTATGAGTGGCCAAAAACATACATGCAAAAAAACTTTATGAAAAATGTTCATAGTTTTTAAAATTATCAACGAACTTTACCAATTATGTTCATAGATGACAAACAATAGTTCACATTTCCTACATTTACTCTTGATTGATACTTCAACTTTCAATTATCTGTCAACATAGAAAAATAAATGCTTTATACATATGGCAACATCTTTTCAAGAATAAACCAAAAGTCCATAAACTAGGTCCCTAAATTCAAAAGACACGGTCTCTAACATCAACTTTTTCTTCAATGTTTGTTTTGGAGTTATGTGATATTGTAAAAGAAAACACATACATATATTATTGTTGACTCAACTATCTCACTAAGACATTTTACATTTTGTTACATTGGGTTTTTAACCAAAACTCACGTGGTAGCAATGTCCAAAAACAAATGGCAGTGACATTGCCACCACATGACTTTTGTTAGTATTATAATATATTATGAAAAGAGAATGTGGGAGGGGCACTAACAATATTAATACTAAGTGAATGACCTAAATTACAGGTCTCTATTCCTCTTCTTCTTTTTTAAACAAAATAAATATTAAAGAATATATATATATATATATATATATATATATATATAAAGTTTAATAGTTAAGAATATAAATGTGTTTTTTTGTAATAGGTCATAAGTTTAAATCTAGAGAGGATTCCTACTAATTTTGACAGAATTATATTTGTGTTGAGAATTTACAATATGATTTTTGGACTTCTAAGTTAATAACTAAGTAAACGTTTTTAAATAATGATGAAAATTTTATTTAATTACAATTTCAATTTGATAGAATTATGTTATTTTATATATATATATATATATATATATATATATATATATATATTTGTTTAAAATGCATTAATCGATATAAAAACATAGTTATGTCTCTGTTGTTAGAAATCTCCTTGTAGAATTAAAAGTCCTTACAATGCTAAAATTCCTTCTAGTTGAATTTTGTGCAACAAAATGTCCTTTTGAATTATATGTTGTAGTATCCTTACCAACACATGAATTTGCTTCTTGTTAGCGACTCACTTTGTGTCACATACATTTGAATAATGCCATGTTAGCATTTCATGATTTCTGCAAGATAATAGAAGTGCACAAAAAATATGAATCCCATTAGTATCACATTAGCATCATGTGTGTGCTAATATCTTTATATTGTCATCATGGATATGCTAATAACTTAATAAACGATGTTGTATGTATGGTTGTAACATCACAACAAAAATATTACCTTGAAATTATTAATTATTATTGTCATCTCTAAGCCTTATGCTCAAACATTAATACTACACCATAGAACAAATAAGTACCATGCAAAATTGATCATATTGAATTCAATTAAATACTACAATGTATTGTCTAAAATTCATTAAAATACATTATAGATTGCACCTCTAAGATGTATCAAATGACTCCAATTGAGATTTTCTAAATTTAATCTAGTTTCAGTAATGTGATCCTCCCTTACAAAAACTTTCTTTTATTCTTTAGTCCTTCAAAAATTGTCCTATTTTTTAACGCACCTAATACTCTCTATGCACTTTGTGGATATAGGGTACTTATGTGAACCGCCTAAATTCATGCAAGTTTACCAAGGAACCAAGCTTAATTGTTCAAGTATTGACTATTTACTATCGAGAATCATGGCACTACCAATTTACACAACTTAAATGTAATCGCCCAATTATTCATGAAACCATAAATCATAAATGCAAACTAACATAAGTAGCCCTAAGAACAAACTAGAAATTAATAATTAATAACAACTATGACATTTGCATAATAGTTTAATATTAATTCAACAATTTATGGATACAATTAGGAACACTTATTTGTCTAAAAGTGTTCACCAATTAGTTGTAGAAGAGGGGTATTCCACCCAACCATAGAATCCCTATTACACCAATTCTCTCTGCAATAGAGGCCACTGCTAAGGATATGAATCCTTAAGGGGCACACTCTTCTTATGGATGTAATTAAGAAACTAAAATGGAAATGCATTCCTCTTTCCAATATGCATTGAGCTTCATGCTTACAAAGGAGTCAATAAATGACAATGATGGAATAGTGATTGTTGAGTTTCCAAATTAACAACTTCAGTGACTAAGTATTATGTGATGTGGTGGAGATGGATGCATGCCATGCATTGCTATGAAGATTGTGATTATTTGATAGGAAGGTTCTCCATGATTGCATGACAATTACATATCAATTCAATAAGGATGGACAATGTTATAAGGAAGAGATAATTGTGGAAGAGTAAACAATAAAAATGGACAATAGTGATAATATAAGTAGTGGTAACATATGTGGTTATGTAATGTGTGCTCAACCAAATAATTTTGAAGGAGGAAAAGAAGGAAATTTTTTGTATATTTTGTTGACTTCGTAAGTTTTAGAAAGTCAAAGGAAGACCACTTGGATCATGTGAAGCAAGTGTTGGAAAGGTTAAAAGTAAAGAAGACACAAATTAACTTGAAGAAGTGTATTTTTTTGCAAGAAAAATTAGTTTACTTGAGTTTTCTAGTTTCTAAGGAGGTGTTGTAGCGGCTACAACCACCATCCAAAATTTTGCCTTAGCTTTGTTTTGGAGCCTCCCTGCCAACCATCCTTAGCAGCATGTCTTGCACTATCAAGTACATAGACTTCAACTGAGTTTCAGTGGCTTGTCAGCTTGTGCATGTCAACTTGTTTGTCTCCCATCACATGTTTCCATTCCAGACTTAGGTAATTTTCTGGCTGAGGTGTTCCCTCTGAAAATTGCACAATTTTGGAGGGGAACCAGCCTTCCCTCCATAAATTACGCAATCCTGCTAGGTTGCCTGCTGGGCTCCAGAATTGTGCAATCCAACCAGGTATCCCTCCCTCATAAAATTGCGCAATCCACCCCGACACTAGGCTTCAACACCGAAATTGCGCAATTCTAGGAGGCAGTGACCTGCTGACCCTAGAAATTGTGCAATGCCTGAGGGACAACCAACCCTGCTCAGCCCAAAAACTATGAAAATCCCTTTCCCAGGCTTGCAGATTGCTGCATGTGCCTTCAGGTTGACCAGTTCCCTCCGGGACTGAGCAATCCTGATTTACATGCATGGCCTGCTTTTCTCGAAATAGAAGAAAAGAAACATGCAAAAAAGAATTCCTAAATTTTAGGGATTTATTTTTAGCAGCTGGAGGTTACATGCAAAGATTGTTTTAGAAACTTCCCTCCAAGTGTCACTTTTTCCTAGATTTGTGGCATGCGCATCATAAGCCTCAAACTTATTTATTCGATGCTGTAAATCTCATTCCTCACATCGATCTTGGACTCTGACATCGCACAACACATCTAGGACTCATCGGCACATTCCACTCAACTTTTTCCGGGTAAGTCTGTTTTTCATGTCATTTGCTTCTTTTCTATCGCTTTTTGTATTTTTCTTTGTATGAATGTTGTTTGCTTGGTTTTGTTGAACGTCTGTTGTCGTTTCAATGTATGTTAGCTTGTAGAAGCATTGTTTCAGTTTTAATTTGCATCTCACTGTTGTCAGATGTATGACACTATTTTGCACTAATGGTCGTCGTTGCGGCGATTCGTTTCACACACATGAATGTTTTCCCGTTTTATGAATCTTGCATTCATTGTTTTCATGCATGATCATTCACTTTTGCTTACACTCAGTCTCGCCATGCATCCAAACCCTTTCATGATTTCAGTCGCCCATCGATGGGTCTGGGCTGCCTTGGCCTGGACCTTGCCTTGCCCAAACAGCAATGCGCATTTATGGAAGTGAAGGCTTTGCCTTCCCTCCAGAAACTTTGTAAAACTGGCCAACACTGACCTCCAAGCTTACATTGCGCAATTTTGGGAGGCAGTGCCCTGTTGACCCAGAAAATTGCGCAATGCAGCCTTTGGGCTTTCATGCCCTTTCTAACTGAAACTGCGCATTGCGCAGTTTTAGTCCTTAGTAAGTAGGCTAGACTCTGCATTTCGCAGTTCCAACATTCAGTCAGCCTCCTGATAGCCTGGACTGTGCCTTGCATAGTTTTGGCAGTCAGTCTCCCAGCCTCCTGGTGAAAATTGTGTAATATTTACTGCCAGTCACCCAAGTGTTTTGCATGTCAGTCCTCAAATTTGTTTTGGTTTTCAACTAACAGATCGCTTTCCATGAGTGTCTATATGTCTCTAGCTATAGCAGGTGTTCGTCCATCTCTCAGAAGTACAGGTACAATGGCCTCCAAGAAAGCAGGCTCAAAGGACATCATTTGAAGTGCAACTGGAGATGCAGTTGAACAAGTATCTGTGAGCTTGCCCATTTACGAAGACATCAAGTTGTTCATAGACAGAGAGATCAAGATGAAATGGAAGCACATCAATGATACATTCTCAGGCACATTTAAGGAAGATCTAGAAGACCACAAGGTCTATGTCAACATCCACAAGTCTAGCTTGTACTGGATTGCATGCATGTATCCCACGTTTCCATGCGCGGACATGATACATTGGATTGTCTCGCACACTAATCCCGAGATGATGATGTTGAGCAGTGTCAGTGAGACAGAGCTTGCTACCTTCAGGGCGAAGGACTATCAAGAGATGTATCACTTGCCACAGCCAGTGATCACAATGGAGAAACCCTTCAACAGACCCAGCAACACAAACTCCAGAGATATCTTGAAGAATTGGGTGAAAGATCTAGCCAAGTTCAGGACAACACCCAGCCTTGTTTGCAAGACGAAGATAGTGCGGAAGGCATACTAGTACTTGGTCATATTTTCATGCCTCTTATACGGCCAAGAGAGCACAGAGACCTTCCCACAGAGCTGGGTGACGGAATTGGACCAACTGGCCAGCGAAGGAAGGCCATGCAACTAGTTCAACATGTTGGCTCTCAGGTTGAAGGAATAAGTGACAAAAGCGCGACATTTGCCCAAAGGTCAGCAAGTAGAGATATACATGTCTGCTTATATTCTGGATGAAATCTGTGCATGTTAGTAGTTTCCAGGGTTGAAGTGGGCATGGACACCTTCGGAAACCTCTGCACACACTTATTGCAGATTTTTCTCCGAATGTAGCTTCCGCGGAGTCATCACACAGTTGTCAGAACAATTTTTCACCCCAGTGTACAAAATGATTTTTGAGCAAGATCCACCTTACATGTTGTAGGCAGTGATGGAGACATTGATCGACATAGCAGATTGGTATGCCTCTCCCCTTAACACCTTCATATAGATGTACAACACAGAGAAGCCTCTGCATGTTTTATCAAAGTTTTCCATGGAAAAGCTCATCATACAAGAAGTGTCATATCACATCTCGACAGGGTTGTCAGCTAGACTACACAGGAAGAAGAAGGCACCTTGGCCAACTCTTCCTTTATAGATTGGGTTGTACAAGATATAAAATCTCAATCATGCTGATGCCGAGATGGAGGAGTTCAAAAGATTCACTTTCGGCACCAAAAGTTTCAATCCGTATGACCCGCATTGCTTTGTAAAGGACCATTGTGTGAGAGTGCAATTTCCTTGGATCCACGGGGCATGTCATTAGCCTGAGGAAGACCCATGGAGATATTGTCATAGCTTCTCCAAGCTCAATGAATCGGTCAGCATAGCGGTGGAATGGTTAGCAAAGCAGCATCTCAGAGAGCACCATCATTAGCAGTAGACCTGCGCATGACAAAGGAAAGAGAAAGGTTTTCGATAGTGTAGAGGCAAAACAAAGCCACAAGTTCAAATTAGATCCACTTATGATGAAAGCAAATTTGGAGATTGAGACTAAGAGGCGACAATGCGACAGGAGGAACGCGCAAAGGAAAAGAGAGAAATGGAGGATGGAGGAAGCAGAAAAGGAGTTGCAAGAGTTGAAGCAAAAAATCCTGGAAGAACAGGAGCTGCGCAGAAGAGAGAAGGAAGCACAACAGGGACAGACACAACAGGAGGCATAATATGCACAGATTGAAGAAACTACACCCATACAGGTTATAGACTTGTCCGAGAAGCTGGCATAGAGTAGACAGGGTGAGCAGTCACAAGAGGAGGAATTAGCTCAAGAGATTGAACAGAAGCTAGAGCATATGGATACAAATGTGGTACAACCAGAGTCCAAACAAGATATTGGCCTCATGCCTCATAACCAAGAGGTCAACCCACTAGCTTCACCACATTCGGAAACCGAGATGCAAAACATATCTTTCAATGAGTCTCAACACAGAGTTGTGCAGTCATGCAGAGTGCCTACTCTGGATGTCCACATATCTCCTGCGCAATTTGAAGAATGAGTGATCGTATTTGATGTGCGCAAACATCCAGCAACATTGGCCGATGCTACCAGAGCATATGCCGAGACCACCATCTCGAGTGTTCGATTCTTAATAGAAGAGAACGAGCACATGGCCAGGCAGTTACAAGTGGCCAAGCAGGGAGGATAACATGTTACATCATCCGCCAGAGTAGAGTTGAAGAGAGCGATACTGGATGAAGCATCATCACTCGAAACAGTCATGCGGATGTTGTATTCTAGATTCAGCACCGTGCATAAGGCAGTTGTCCATCTCAATGGTTGGCATCTTGTCAAATCTGCACACTATTGTTGACCGCATGCTAACATTGACAATGAGATACAAAATTGCCCCATTGCATTTTCCAAAGATGATGAAGCTGAAGGCGGTAGAGTTGAAGGCACACGTCTAGAGCCAGATTTGGAACTATGAACTCCCGCAACTCATCACCAATTTACAGGCTTCATATGCACAGATGTTCAGAAGCATGGATGTCATTGTGCGCATGCACACAATCCCATCTATTGGCACACTCACCGAGGTGAAATCAAAGAACCAAGTATGAACGGAGCTGGACATGTACTTTGATGAGTTGATGCGTGTAGCCACCAACACATACACTATGCATCAGTATGTTGCTGATCCGACTACACTCAAGACTATGATGCGCATGTTATCAAACGAGTTGGACAGAGGTGCCAAATCAGTGTACCCAGATGCAACGGAGGTGAGAGTTCGCTTTTAGCAAGATGTCACCATTGAGCACACGGACACCATCACGAACAATCAAGCTTGGCATCAGTTCGCCACCGTCGATCACCATAAAGATGTCGAAGAGTTGGTCTTCCCACAATTGTCTGAGTCTTAGTAGTGTCTTGCATGGCTTGCTCAAGCCTATTTTGTCTCACATGGGTACATGTGAAGATTGTAATGTAACATCTTGTAAAAGTGAAAGACCAAGTGTCGATGGTCGAATGTAACAGTCATGTATTAGTTGAAGAGTCATGAGGGTAGGTGAAGAGTCACAAAGGGGAATGTCAAGGGTCACCCCACCCTTTGCTATTTATAGAACCTCATAACTCATTGTATAGGCTTTTGGGGAGCCAAGCTTCCTATAGGCATATGTTAGAGAAATCTTGGAGTGTATTATAACGAGCCTTGGCTTCTCCATAGTGCAAAGCTAGTATATCTCTTTGGAGTAGTAGGCGGCAGTGACTATAACGTTCCGTTGTCAGGACTAGTAATTGTACATGGTTGTATGTATGATTGGAACTTCCACTTTCTTAATATAATAGAGCCAACACATTTCATGCATATGTTGTTATTGTATTTCGGTTGTCTTGGTTACACTAATGATATATGTAGTTGTTTTCTTACGCATGTATGTATGGAATCTTTCTACATATGTATGTGTGAATGTTGTTGAGATGTGTTGTTGGTTTAACCACCACTTTGGATCATTGGTTCACCTGCCTTCCAGCTTGTGATGTATCTTTGCTCATGTGTTCCCTTCCAAGCTGCTTGTTTCCACAAGTTTCCAAGGGGAGAACTTATTCCACTTTCTATGTGTTAGAACCCTTCATGCACCTTGCTTGGCTTGTTGCACTGGTCACACCCTTATTACCAATAAGGATATCTTGCCCGCCTCTGTGCGTAACTGCGGTCAAGGCGATACCATATGACCCACTGCAGGGACTCCCACACCAAACGGTCTGAGGTCTAGTTGGGACTTCTTACCGGGGAGATCCCCTGACATGTTGGCGGGTCCAGTACCATCAACAGGAGGGTTTGAAGATATACCTTGAAAATGTGAAAGCCATTGTGGATTGACCAATGCTTATATGCATGCTTGAAATAAGAATATTCCAATGTTTAGTGAGCTTTTATTAGAAATATATTAGAAACTTTAGTGGAATTTGTGCGCCACTCATTGAGCATATGAAGAAGGGAGTTTTTTAAAGCATAATGATAGGATCAAAGTCCTTTGGAACCTTGAAGAAGAAAGTAATTGAACAGCCAAAGTTGGGATTTCTAGATTTCAATAAGGTATTTCAAGTATATTGTGATGCAAGCGGTTCAAAAACTGGAGTGGTCTTGAGTCAAGATGGTAAGCTAATATTTCATTTAGTGAGAATTTGAATGAGGCTAATAAAAATTACTCTATTTATGATGAAGAATTCTATGTCATTATTCAATCCTTGAAGAAATGGAGTGCTACTGAAGGAATTTATGTTGTTTATAAATCATAAGGAACTGCAATACATAAGTAATCAAGGTAATTTGAATTAGAAGCATTTGTAATGGGTGGATTTTTATAGAGTTTCTTGTTTTACAACATAGGTCTAGAAATTCTAATATGGTTGTTGATGTATTGAGCCAGAGGGTGATGTTGTTAAATACCATGCATGTTGAAGTTGTTAGTTTGGAGATCATGAAAGAATGATATGTAGAAGACACATATTTTGCAAATGCATGGACAGCATGCAAAGAACTTGTTGATGGTTAAAAATGACCTTATCAACATCAAAGGAGACCACCTGGTTAAGGCCCAAATTTAGACACTTTTCCATTTGGAATGGTGGTTCCGACTAGTTTTATTGGGTTTAGTTACCCCTTAACTCTCCCCGCTGACTGGTGATGTCTCTAATTAACTATGAACAAGAAGAGGCAATCAAACATACCCTCTTGTCATGCACCTGCAAGAAAGGATCCCTTGAGTTGATTTAATGGTTCAACCAAGCCACACCAAAGATTTCTCCTACATAAGGAGACTTCTAAAAATGATTTTTAAATAAAAATGCAAATTAATCTAGAATACGAGCAATAAAATGAAATATAATCTATCTTATCTCGATTACAATCAGATATAGACCTCATCCAAATCAAGAGCAAAGTGATTAGAAAGAATGGGCATTTAACATGCCTCTTTTATGATTAATATCATGATATTGAAATACTTCTAACAATTGATATTGTTATTACAAAACATGCTCTTTTCAGAGATTTAAAACCATGAAAGATAAGTCATTTAAATGCAGAAATACTTCATACAATTCAATGACATGTAAATCAATCTAATATGATAAATTTCTCAGTAAATAGTTACTCATAAAATTTATTAAGCGTAAGAGTAAACCGAAAATAAACAACATATCTCAGATACCATTAGATCAGATAACTGATCTAATAGACAATCATTATCATATCAAACAAAAGTGCAAAATATGATGACAATTGACATAGATCTTCCATTGAAAATAATTTGATTTGCATTAAAAAATAAAAGTAATTGGAAATAAAATCACTAAAACTTGATTCCCTTGCTTCGTTTTACAAATAGATCTCCAATAATTCTTCCAAAATCATGAGCTCTGCCACTATAGAAAAAAGTTGCAATAGTGCAAACTCTGCCTCAAATACAAAGACATAATCTTGAAAAGCAAATCCCCAACACTTAGATATGAGTATTCCTCTTCACCTACAACTAAAATTATCTTTACAAAAGTGGTCAGAGTCTCAAAATTACAGAAAATAGGAACCTCCTCATCCTCTCCTAAACTCTAATTTATAATTACAAAAATGAATCGAAAATGGAGAGATGTTGCAAACAGTTTTGCCTCAACAATCTTTAGCTAGAAAAATTCCTTTTTTTCTCTCTTGTTGGTGCAATCCCATTGCTTCAAGAGGTTTTTGGGGCTGATCTTCCCACCTGCTCACTATCAAAACCAATCAAAATTAAACAAATTAATTTTGCACATATAATCCAAAATATCAGTCCTCATAACCAATTTCCCAAATAAAAATTAATTGAATCAAAATAAAAAGGCTCCATGTGTTCAATTGCTTTATATGGAAATTTGATTAATCCTTGAATAATATAAGAAATGAATTTTCCATAGCAATGAAATTTTCCCAAACGAAACTCAACAAAACTAATTTTGGTTGCAAAATTGTTACTTAGACTTATGCCAGTCTTTTGAATTATTAAATGACATAATATTATTGATGTGATGTTGTCATATTATTCTCCATGATTTTAGCTTTCAAACGAGATCTCCTGAACCTCATTTGGTTGAGTGAAATTCAAAATAAAATCTTCCAAAAATTAAATTCCACAACGTCTAATTTATTAGAAAAACGCCATTTTAAATAAAAATTCTAAACATTTATTAAAAACTTGTTTAAAATAAATTTTAAAAATATTTCAAATAAACTATATAAAAGAAAAATAAAATAGAATAAAATATTAAATCATATATATTTAAATAAAACAACTTTTAATAAACAAAAATAATATACAATTAAAATCATATTCACAAAGGAGAATCATATTCGCAAAGGAGAAGAGGAGGCTTTTAATTTTCATGGAAACGTAGAGGAGGAAGGTGAATACACATATATATATAATGAAACTCTGGACTTTTTCCACTTATTAATATAATGTTCCTCATTGCTTAATATTAAAGCTTTTTAGGTTCCTTCTCCTGATGTCAGTTTGAGGATATGATCCTCATAGACATGAAATCTTTAAAAGTTAAACTTCCGGGGTGGAGAAGGGGTGATGTCAGTTTGAGGATATGATCCTCATAGACATGAAATCTTTAAAAGTTAAACTTCCGGGGTGGAGAAGGGGTGATGGAATAATTTTTTTTTTTTTTTTTTTTTTTTTATAATATATATATATATATATATCATATTAATAATATTTATAACAAGCTTTTTATTAAATATTTTTTATTATATAGTTAATATATATATAATTTTTCGGATATGGTGATTTTGTAAAATAGTTAAATAAAAAACTAAAAAAATTAATAATTCTAAATTAATTAATAATTATAAATTAATTAAATATATTACAATTAATTTAGATTAGTTAAACCAATTAATTAAATAATTTTATTTATATATTTAAATTAACTAAATTAATAAAATAGAAGTAAAATACATTTTGTATATATTTAAGTTCACGTGATTAAATTTAACTAAACTTTGGACAAACATTATTTTCAAACTCTAAATTTAAACTCAGCGTAAATCTAAATTCAAGGAAATTAGAGTCATTAGAAAAATGGTGAAAAACCGCACATAATGAAGTGATCAAAGCATAAAACTCAGAAAAGTAAAAATCTTGCAAAATTAACAAAATCAAAGCATGAAAGGAGTGATATGACCAAAATTTACATAGAGGGTCCCCATATATTTTGTAAAATATTTATGGGGAAGTTGATGCCTCAACAATGGAAACACACAGGGAAGAATCAGTTATTTTTGATAAAAATAATAGGATAAAAATTACTAAAAGATTAAAGAGATAACTTTCCAAAATTTATGCGATCTCAGCTAGGGTTTCGGTATGAAAAACCCTGATTCCTCTGCAACAGATCTACGGTTGCGGCGCTTCCCTTCACCAGCCCCTACCTCACTCTGGCATTCTGACAGAGGAAACATTGCGATTGGCGAAACAAGCATCCAAGGAACAACGTTGACAGATAATCATGGTGGCAACGGTAAAGGCACTCCGGTCCTTGGCACTCAGTGGCAAGCACGCTTGTGTGGGCAGTACCTTCCACGGGCTGCCAAAAAACCACGATTTGACATACCCAACAGCAATCTGGAGACATACATGAAGTATATGAAAGACCATGCATTAATATGCAAATTCATCGGGGTTTGGCCAACAGAAAGGGACTTGGTCAAATGGATTCAACAAAAATGGCAGCCAAAAGGCCATATTGAGCTGAAGCTGGGGGCTAAAGGCTTCTTTACAGTGATTTTCACCAATTTGAAGGATAAGGAAAGGGTTTTCGAAAATGGACCATACTTTTTCAACAATGGAGGTCTCTTTATGAGGCACTGGAAAGAATGCTATAACCCTGACTAGGAAAAATTCTTAGCAGCACCAGTCTGGGTCAGACTATTTGCCTTACCGATAGACTTCTGGGATCCAGATATCTTGGAAGGGATTGGAAACTCCATTGGAAGCTTTGTCAAGGTCACAGATTCCACACGACGGGGAAGGTACACCTCTTATGCTAGGATCTGTGTTTATATGAATATAACAGAGCCTCTCCCTAAATTCATTGAGCTCAAATACCATGATGAGGTTTGGCAGCAATCCCTGGACTATGAGCATATCCCTTTTAGATGTTGTAGATGCCATGAGTATGGGCACCTATTTCGTGAGTGCCCTCTAAATCAGTTCGAACCTCAAGAAACTCCTAACGCAAATATCCAGGCCAAAACAAAAGAGGATGCAGAGGGTTTCCAAGAAGTTCAAAGGAAGAAACGAAACAAGAGGAATTTGCAAACTCCTACCCAGTCACCACCTAGCAAAGGCATGTGAAATAACAATCGATATGACATCCTTTAGGAGGAGGAAGAGGGTATGGAGGTATTGAATGCAAATTCGAGCCTGGAAAACCAACCAACCCCACATAAGGGTGGGATAATACAAAGAGAAAGGTGGAAGAGGAACCCTAAGACAAAGAAGCCATTATGCAACTGTTAGGATTCCAAGAAAATCTCCTAGGTTGTAGCTCGGAGATGCCTGGTAACATATAAATTCAACTATTGTTGCAGGTTTAATGGAAGGAATGATGGTTTGGTTCAAGCTAGATAACCACTTCTACTTTGTTTCACTCCAGACATGCATGAATACCCTCAAACTACAACGCTTTAGACCACCAATGCTCACAGTTTTAGATATTAGGTGAATATGGAGAATACTAACCACACTAGAAGATACACAAGACCATGTGATGGCCAGCTGCAACTAGTAAAGAAACCTGTAAATCTAATCTATTAATGCAAAGACAGGATGATAGCTCTCCTGCATTAGATAGAAAGAAACCTGGGTAACCTATTCAAAGATACATCCAATATTTTAACACAGAGATAAGATGACAGTTATCTAGTGCTAAACCTCAAAAGATCAAGAATACAACATATCAGGTACAAGCTTAGAGCAGAGGAAAGTGGACAGTGAGCAGTTAATAGCAAAAGAAGCTTGTATTTGCTGAGAATGAAGATGAGACGTTGCGAGTGACAAAATGTCTACAGTCTACAGAAGTTGAACCTTACATCAAATTCCAACCTTGATTACATCTTGCTTCTGGATATTTATAGATTCACATTACAAGGGCACTTGGTCGTTTAGGTATGGAGGGGTCATAATTGACCACCAGCTACATTTAACCACCTGATGGAGTCTCTGAACGTGTTTGCTTGCTTCAGTGGGTGAATCCGATCTATTCAGGTGTTGTGCTATCCTTTAGGCAGTTGGAGTGCTCGTACCAGTGGAGTCCATGACTGATAAATTCAGTTACAGAGTCATGCTATGTCCTTTTCTCCCTTGGCCATGCTTTCTGTTAAATATGGTTGTTGGGGGTCTGACTGTGACTGATGATGGCAGAGCTAGTCATCTCCTTCCTCAGGCAACAGAATGGTCAGAGGATGTGGAATGCATGGGTGGGTGAATGATTTGGGTGAGCGAGAATAATGGCCGTCGGATCAGGGAAATGAATGGCGGAGATGGCTCAACGGAGGCTATCAACCGAGGTGAGAGCAGGGTGAGTTGGGGCCGTTAGATCTCTAGCGGACAGATCGGACAGTCATCGGGCTATGGAGCTGCACGGACATTTGTCGGGCGGGACAGATTGGTCAGGCGGTAATGGTTTTCATCGCACCGCTTTCGGGCATAAAGTGGTAAAAGCTCGGGGCCGAGCGATTCCATTCAATGATCAACAAGTAGAAGCAGATGAGAGAGAAAAAATGCTCTCATCACATGCTATCGCTCGATTAAGTTGCCGGCGCGATGAAAGCGAAGATCGTCAGATCTTGGCAGAGATGATCTGACGGCGGAGAGTGGTAGAGTGGGTCGCCTTTATCAGGGGCGACAGGAGCCGTTGGATCGGCGGGGTGATCAACGGTGGGGATGAGGCGCGATGAGTTATGAATGCGCGAAGACATATGGTAGGGTCTTATGGTAGGTTTGGGGTTTTGCACTTGGGGCTAGAGTTAAAAAGGGGGTTACTTTGTCGGGTTTAGGAGGCAAATAGGGAAACGGAAATGGAGGAGAGTAAGCGGGGTAAGAGGAGAAGGGAAGAGTGACCAATGTGAAACCCTTTTGAGCACAACCAAACAGACCAGAACTCCTCCATGACCTTAGAAAGTCAACGCTGCGTAGAAGAGCTAACACTGGCTCCTTCTGGGGATGAAAGCCTCCATGTGAGGTTTCAAGAACCGTAGACCGCTGCCTTTTATGCACAAACAAGATCAGCAATAATTCCTAGTGCTCCATTGGGCATGGAGTCTAATTAAGCCTACACTAAAACTTGTAAAAAGAACATATTTACAATGTTGAGGCCAAACGGCCTTAAACAACATAAATCTTCAAAAACCGCCCATTAATTGGGCCATCAAAAACTGTTTCTCCTTCCATACTGTGCAGCATGAAAGTGTTTTTCCCCTGGACCTGAGCAATGACAAAGGGCCTAGTCCACAAAGCATCGAACTTCCCATGATTGCCTTTCTTTTCCTTTAGTGCATCCCATTTAAGAACCAAGTCTCCAATTTGAAAATTGTCCATCTTTGCCTTTCTGTCAAAAGCTTCCTTGATTCTCTGTTGATGTGTTGCAAACCTTTCAATCAATTGATCTCTGATTTGATGTACTTCAGCCAGGTCATTAATCCTCTTTGCCATGTCATTTTCCTCATTCTGCTCTTCCTTCAAGAACTTTGCCATAGGGAGGGTCAACTGAATTGGGAATACAACCTCAGTGCCATATACCAGCTTGAATGGAGAATTCCCTGTGGATTTCTTGGTGGTCACCCTGTCAGCCCATAATGCATACTTCAGTTTGGAATCCCAGTTCCTCTTGTTGTCTTCCAGCAGCTTTTTGATTATCCTTATCAGGCTCTTGTTGGATGATTCTGCTAGACCATTACCTTGAGGGTAATATGAGGTGGAATGCACTAGCTTAATGCTCATTGAGTCACACATGTCCACCAACTCTTTTGCCCTGAAAGCTACTGCATTGTCAGTAACCAATTTGTGTGGACAGCCAAACCTGGTGAAAATGTTCTCTGTCAAAAACTTCATGACCACTTGGTGATCAGCTTTCCTAGTAGGGATGGCCTCAATCCATTTAGTGAAGTAATCATTGGCTACTAAGATCCATCTGTGCTAGCCACTCAAATGTGGATTAATTTCCCCTATGAAATCCAAACCCCACTGCTAGAAAGGGCCACTGGCATGTATTGGCTTCAAGGGTAAGGACTTCAACTGTTGTTTTCCTTCAAACCTCTAGCATTTATCACAGGATTTTACAAATGAAAAGACATCAGAAAACAGAGTGGGCCAATAATACTCAGCTCTGATGGTCTTGTGGGCTGTGGTTTTCCAGTAGTGATGTCCTCCACAGATGCTGGAATGAAACTGATGCATGACCTCAACAAACTGCTCTTTGTCCAAACATCTTCAGAGGGATCCCTCCAATATAGCAAGTTGTCATGAATGCAATACTTGGCTGCTCTGAGCTTAATAGTCCTAGCTTGGCTTGAACTAATACCTGGAGGGACTTCTAGTTTCAACAGAAATTGAGCTATATTATCATACCATCCACAAGAGGCCAGATTTTCGACCAAAGACTGGTTCTGTCCTTGTTCAACTGTTTCTCCCCCTTTCTATCTTTCATCTGAGTTTGTGCTTATCCAATTCATGTCTAGCATCCTGCAATTTTCTTCAGCCATCAGCTTGGCAAGGCCTTGACCCCTGACAAGCTTGGTGGGCTTCAATTCTATGTTGAATTCAATAAGCTTTGCAATCCATTTAGCCCTTCTTCCATCAACATCTGGCTACATTAGAGCATCCTTCACTGAAGCGGAGGGCACATATGCAATTACCTTGGAGTGCAGAATGTAGATTCGGAAAGCCTTCAAAGATTTGATAAGAGCATAATCCTGTTTTTCAATGATATCATACCTTAGTTCAGCATCCCTTAAGGTTTTGCTGAAAAATTCCACTGGATGCTCTGAACCCTCATCATCTTTCTGCAATAAGACTGCTGCAAGGGTGTCACCGGAAGCAAAGGAGAAGATATGGAATTCCTTGCTTTAGTCTAGGCTGATTAAAGTGGGAGCTTCCATAATAGCTCTCTTGATGGATTCAAAAGATCTTCTTGCTGCATCAGTCCATTTGATCTCTGATCCCTTTTTTACCATAGAGGTGATGTGTTTTACCAATTCTGCAAAATTCCTCCTTACAAAATTTATTTTGCCCAAAAAGGATTGGATGTCCTTTTTTGATCTTGGGACAGACAATGTCTGTATTGCTTTCACTCTTTCTGGGTCAATCTTGACACTTGCAACAGAAACAATGTGTCCTAGAAGCTTGCCTTCTTCTAAAGCAAATTGTGACTTCTTAGGATTCACTGATATTCCAAACCTTCTGCACTTCAGAAACACTTTTTTCAAATGCTGCAAATGATCTTGATGGCTGCTGGAGTATACTGTTATATCATCCAGGTAGACAAGGACAAACTTGTCCTTCTCTCCTACAAACACTATATCCATAGCTCTCCGAAAGGTAGCTCCAGCATTCATCAGCCCAAAAGGCATCTTGTAGTACATAAAAGTGCCCCAAGGAGTAGTTATGCAGTATTTTCTTGGTCATTTGGATGTATAGCAACTTGGTTATACCCTGAGAATCCATCCAGGAAAGACATAACTTTGGCTCTTGAGACTTTCTGTAGCAAATGTTCCATCTTTGGCAGGGGATAGTTGTCTTTCTTAGAGCATTTGTTCAGGTTCCTGAAATCAACACACAGCCTGATTTCTCCACTTTTCTTCCTCACCACTACCAAGTTGGCTACCCATTTTGAATACCTCAGAGGAACTATGATTTTTGCAGCCAACAACTTCTTGATTTCTTTTTCAATCAGAGGGAGGAGCAAAGGATTTATGGGTCTCAGCTTCTGCTTGAAAGGGATGGTGTCTTTCTCCAATGGTATCTTATGTTGGATGATCTTTTTATCATAAGTTTTAAGGTCACTGTATTCCTAGGCGAAGACATCAACAAATTGCTTCATTAAGGTGCAGTACTCAGAACTTTGGGCAGCAGACAGATGGGTGGATAGATTTATATACTTTGGATGATCTGGACTCCCTATGTTATGTCTATGGACTGCAGACTAATTTTATTTTTGGGCAATCTTATGAGGCACATCATTATGGTCAAACAACTTCTCTAGAGGCACTATTACTTTGGGTATATGATTGCTAGGCAACTGTACAATGTTGTTTGGGCCAATTCTGTTCCTTAGCTGGGGCTGGGGACATTCCTCCAAGGTTTCATTCTCTTGATCAATTTGCATTTTAGAGAATTCATCAATGACTTGCAGAAACCTATTTACTTCATCATCATCCTCAAAGACTTTCCAGTGTTGGACATTATCAGGCAAGGATGGTCTATATTTTATCTGGACTTCATAAGCCAATCTAGGGGGCATGGGAGGGATGAACATGCTAGCAGACACAGCAAGGGAATCAGCAAGCTAATTTTTCACTCTAGGAATATATGAGATACAAAAACTATCAAAAGCATCTTTGAGTCTCCATACCTCATCTCTATATGCTTTTAGCCTTGGGTGCCTTGCTTGGAACGTTTTGTTCACTTGTTGAATGATGAGATCAGCATCTCCAAACACCTTTATGTCTCTGATTCCCATGTCTTTGGCAGTGTTTAAGCCCAATATCAAAGCCTCATACTTTGCTATATTGTTAGTGACCTGAAAAGTTAGCTTGAAAGAAAGATGTGTGCTTTCTTGTTTTGGAGACACCAGCACCACTCCTGCTCCTGTAGTTTCCTTTGAACAAGCTCCATCAAAGAACATATCCCAAGCCTGTGTCCCTTCTTCTTCCATGGCCTGGCATACTAGTTTCTTGAGCTGCACCGAGGCCCTATGGGATTCTTCAATTTGGAGAATACATGCTCCCAAATTAGTGTCCACAGCGTAAATGGGATGATTAGTGGGGTTCTTGTCATCACTAATGATATAGGCCAGCTGGGCTTCCCTGTACAGTCTTTTGCTTTCTCCTCCAAAAACTGGGACGGTGGCATAAGACAAGTCATTTTGCAATGTCCCACCCAACCTCTTAATCCACCCTCTGGAAAGTAGCATACCAAACTTAGGGGGAACATCTACTACCACAATATCCATCATCATGCTTTTCATGGGCAGCTGAGTTAGGGTGATAGCTAAGTCTTTGATTAACCCCAGACATTTCACCTTCCTCGAATCAAAGGAGAACAAGTCATGATAAGGTCTGATAATATCAAGGCCTAACTCTTCCATGATAGCTTTGGGCATGAGATTATGGCTGGCCCCTGTGTCCAACAGACAGTTGTGGAGGATTTTATCATGAATGCTCAAGGAGACATAAAATGATGGGGAATCGTCATCAGCAGGTTCAATCATTGGGCTAAGCACAACTGCAGGTTTATCATCTTGTAAATTCACACAGTCATTGGATGCTTGTGTGGCTTTCGGCTCAAGGGCATCAAGGATGGGCTTCTTAAAGACCTCACTCTTTACAAGTTCTATCATAGGCATAGATATTTTTAACTTCTGGACTTCTGATTCGAAACTGAAAAGGGAAGGGGACTTGTCAGGGCCTCTTACCTCCTGAGTTGGTGCTTTTAGGATGATGGGATCAGTTGTCGGTCGCTTCTGCTTGCTGATCTAATGCTCTGTGGGGAAAGCAACTCTTTAGGTAGGATTCTCTTTGACATTCCTCACTCTTGACCTCAAGTTATATCTTTGCTGGTCTTCAGCCTGTAGAACAACTTCTTTGTCCCACTCTTGAATGGTTTGGTCCCTGAGTAATAACTCCTCATAGGAAGCTAATGTCAAAAAGGCAGCACTGCCCTTATCTTCCATGCAGTGAATCTCATCCTCTTCATCAAATTGTTCCTCCTCCATGACTACGTTCTGGAAAGGAGTCTTAACCCTTTGTTCTTCACTGGCCTTTTTGCCCCTCTAAATGATCTGCAATTGGTCATTTGGTCTTCTGAATGGATTTGTATTTCTAGGAGCAAATGTATTAGGAAGCCTTGCTTTCCCAGAACTCTGCTCAACCTTCAGTTTGGATATTTCAACAGCCAATGACTCTATCATTTTAGTCATTTTGTCTAATTTGGGTTCTAAAGACAAAGAAGAAGAGGAAGACTCACCTCTCTGCCTCCTTCTATTAGCATGTCCTTTGAGTTTTTCTGCAGCCATGATATTGGATTCCACCTCCAAGGCTGCATCTTGCATTTCAGCTAGAGAGGCACATCTTCTTTCTCTTAATAGCAGGCAGAAATCAGAATCAAAGGCATTATCATAGGTGAGTTTGGCAGAGGTGGGCGTAGGCTTCACTTCATCTGGTATCTTGCTATACATACGATTGAATCTTTTATTAAAATCAAACAATGATTCCCCATTTTCCCTCTTCAGGTTGCCAAACTCAGTATGGTAATATAGCAGATCTTTCTTATCTCCCCAATGCTTTAAAAACACATCATCTAATGCTTCAATGTCTACTATAGACCTAGGGGTCAGCTCTCTGAACCACTTTCTAGCCTCTCCATCAAGGCTTTGGACAAAAACTCTCATCCACACATCATCTTCAATGATATCTAGGTTATCAGCATAACTATAAAAAGACTCAAGGTGTTCTTCAGCGGTTACTCCCTCTGTACCAATGAACTTAGGCATGTATTTATGATATTCTCCTGTAGGCATGGCATTCAAAGGAATAGGCAGGACCAGGGGTCCATACCTAGCAGCTATGATTCTTTCCATTTTGGTGGGTGCTTGTGGACCTGCCATGATTGGGGTAGATGGGAGGGTACTGGTAGTCCAAAAGGTAGGGAATTGAGAGATGACTGGCAGGGCTAAAGGAATATGATGGATTGGAAGGGAGGTTTTCTTTGGACTGAGATCCAAAGGGGAACTTATTGAACAAGGAGCTTTATGAATCTCTGAGAGTATTTCTTCACTAATAGTGCTAGGCTCTATATTTTCAACATGTGCATGCTCAGTTACAAGCCTTTCTTGCAGAGATACATAAGATTGTTTAGGCTTACCTGATCCTGATGCTCCTTTTCGTGATATCTTGCTTTGCTTGACAATCTTCTCAGGGTCAGGCACTGGGTCAGCTGGTGATTTCTGAGGATTTCTTCGAGTGTGTCTCACAAACTGAGCTAGAACTGTGATGTGGAGTCGCCAAAAGGTTGGTCCTCCAGTAGAGTTGCCAGATAGATGATTACAACCAAAAATGTGTCCAGACTTTGTCTATCATCAAAGCTAGATCTGTGTCGTTCTCCCAGGGAAGCTGAGCTTCAATCTCCTCTCCCCGGCAACGGCGCCAATTATGTTAGGATTCCAAGAAACTCTCCTAGGTTGTAGCTCAGAGATGCCTGGTAACATATAAATTCAACTATTGTTGCAGGTTTAATGGAAGGAATGATGGTTTGGTTCAAGCCAGATAACCACTTCTACTTTGTTTCACTCCAGACATGCATGAACACCCTCAGACTACAAGGCTTTAGACCACCAATGCTCACAGTTTTAGATATTTAGGTGAATATGGAGAATACTAACCACACCAGCAGATACACAAGACCATGTGATGGCCGGCTGCAACTAGTAAAGAAACCTGTAAATCTAATCTATTAATGCAAAGACAGGATGACAACTCTCCTGCATTAGATAGAAAGAAACCTGGGTAACCTATTTAAAGATACATCCAATATTTTAACACAGAGATAAGATGACATTTATCTAGTGCTAAACCTCAAAAGATCAAGAATACAACATATCAGGTACAAGCTTAGAGTAGAGGAAAATGGACAGTGAGCAGTTAACAGCAAAAGAAGCTTGTATTTTTTGAGAATGAAGGTGAGACGCTGCGAGTGACAAAATGTCTACAGTCTCCAGAAGTTGAACCTTACATCAAATGGCAACCTTGATTACATCTTGCTTCTGGATATTTATAGATTCACATTACAAGGGCACTTGGTCGTTTAGGTATGGAGGAGTCATAATTGACCACCAACTGCATTTAACCACCTGATGGAGTCTTTGAACGTGTTTTCTTGCTTCAGTGGATGAATCCGATCTGTTCTGGTGTTGTGCTATCCTTTAGGCAGTTGGAGTGCTCGTACCAGTGGAGTCCATGACTGATAAATTTAGTTACAGAGTCGTGCTATGTCCTTTTCTCCCTTGTCCATGCTTTCTGTTAAATATGGTTGTTGGGGGTCTGACTATGACTGATGATGGTGGAGCTGGTCATCTCCTTCCTTGGGCAACAGAATGGTCAGAGAACATGGAATGCATGGGTGGGTGAACGATTTGGGTGAGCGAGAAGAATGATTGTCAAATCAGGGAAATGAATGGTGGAGATGGCTCAACGGAGGCTATCGACCGAGGTGAGAGCAAGGTGAGTTGGGGTCGTTAGATCTCTAGTAGACAGATCGGATGGTCATCGGGCTATGGAGTAGCACGGACGTTTGTCGGGCGGGACGGATTGGTCAGAC
Source organism: Pinus tabuliformis (assembly GCA_031772625.1). NCBI lineage: Eukaryota > Viridiplantae > Streptophyta > Pinopsida > Pinales > Pinaceae > Pinus > Pinus tabuliformis. The sequence goes on from CM062819.1 coordinate 1,768,626,679, forward strand.
GGTAATGGTTTTCATCACACCGCTTTCGGGCATAAAGTGGTAAAAGCCCGGGGCTGAGCGATTCCATTCAATGATTGACACGTAGCAATGGATGAGAGAGATAAACCATTCTCATCGTGCGTTATCGCTCGATTAAGTTTCCGACACGATGAAAGCGAAGACCGTCAGATCTTGGCGGAGATGATCTGATGGCGGAGAGTGGTAGAGTGGGTCGCCTTTATCGGGGGCGACAGGAGCCATTGGATCGGCGGGGTGATCAACGGTGGGGATGAGGTGCGATGAGTTATGAATGCGCGAAGACATATGGTATGGTCTTATGGTAGGTTTGGGGTTTTGTACTTGGGGCTAGAGTCAAAAAGGGGGTTACTTTGTCAGGTTTAGGAGGCAAATAGGGAAACGGAAATGGAGGAGAGTAAGCGGGGTAAGAGGAGAAGGGAAGAGTGACCAAGGTGAAACCCTTTTGAGCACAACCAAATAGATCGGAACTCCTCCATGACCTTAGAAAGTCAACGCTGCGTAGCAGAGCTAACAGCAACCATTTAATCAGGTCAACATGGAGATCGACAACCAAAAGGAGGATTTAATCACAAAAGAACAAATAATGCGAAGATTGCTAAATGAGTGGAGGCACCTAGATGAGTAATTCATACCGAAGGACCAGAAACAACTATACAAAGAAACCTTTCAACAATACAAAGCCAAGCAGGGAATGACGGCCAAAGACCAACCAAAGCATTTGGGCTCTCAAGAAATCTGAGTTGTGGAATGAGGATCTCAAGGTAAAGGAGGGAAGAAGCGTGGAAGGAAGAACCTGAATGAATCCATACAGATGGTAGGAGAAATGCTGGTAAACTATGGAAGGGTGGTGCCGTTGTCGGCGATCTTCCACCATCTCAACAAACCCTCGAAATGATAATTACATCCTGGAATGTAAGAGGTCTCAACAATAGAGGAAAACAAAGATATCTGAAGGACCAGCTCAAAAGGGATAAGCCTTGTACTATGGTGATCCAAGAAAATAAGATCGTAGAAGCAAAGTTAAAGGAAATTATGAAGAATTTCAAACCTCATTATGAAGTAGTGGCCTAGGATGCCAAAGGTAGTTCTAGAGGCTTGGCTATCCTAGGGAACCCTGTTGAAATAATATTTGAGGATTGGGTTAGCCTCCAAAGAATCCTCACAGAATTTTTTTCCATATTGGCTCCAGAGACTTTGTTCTATTGATAGGAGTTTATGGGCCTCACATTCTAGGAGAAAAAGGGGTTTTCCTCCAGAACCTCACAAAACTGAGACAAGTGTATCCAGACGATCTTTGGATAGTAGGGAGTGACTTCAACATGATATCATCTCTAGAAGAGAAGAAGGGAGAAATTTGTCGAACAGAGGTAGACATGGAAGAATTTGGGGATCTCATTACATATTTGCGCCTTGTGGACCTTCCAGTGAACAATGGAGTCTACACTTGGAACAAGAGAAGGGGAAGAGCTCACCAAATTTCATCACGTTTGGACCGGTTCTTGACTTCGGAGCAAGTGATCAATAGGGATATCTTCTTTGAGGCCTCAATCCCCCCTTGCATGGGATCGGCCAATCCACCTGGAGGTTGATCTAAAAATAGGACCCAAGAACCACCCCTTTAGATTTGAAGGCTTTTGGTTAAGGAATCCCAACCTCATGAAGAAAATTGAAGGTTAGTGGAAAAGCAGTGAAGAGCAAGGGAGGAATCACATGCATACCTTTCAGTTGAAGTTAAAAGAGAATAAGCAAAAGATCAAGAAATGGAACCAGGAGGAGTTCAGACACATCATGAAAGACCAACACCAGTTAACCAATAAAATGCAGGAACTCCAACAATAGGTCATCCAATAGGGCATATATGATAATCTTGTGGAAGAGGAGGGACGACTAATCAATCAACTAGAGGAACAAAGAAAGAAGAAGAGATATTATGGAAGAAGAAATCAAGGGTAAGATGGTTGCGCAAAGGAGAACGAAACACACAGTTCTTCCACAAAGCCATGATTTAGTACTGACAGCATAACCAGATCTACTCACTAAAGGATGAAGCAAGGAATCAAACGGTTCGGCATGAGGAAATGGAGGACATGGTCGTGAACCATTTCAAATCCCTCCTTTCTAAACCAAATCAAGACTAAACGTAGGCCATTCAGAGGATTACTAGGAACATTCCTCATCTTATCTCAAGGGACCAGAACCTTGGCCTCATGAGAGTAGTAACGTTGGAAGAAATTGAGGAGATTGTCAAAGGAATGGTGAAAAAAAAGGCCCCTGGACTAGAGGGCTTTACAACGGAATTTTTCTAAGCAACGTGGAGCTTTAAAGGGCAAGATATCATGGAGGTGGTTGAATAATCTCAACGCAACCAAAAGGTATGTCCAAGCCTAAATGCTATTTTCATTGCTTCAATTCCTAAGTCTTCCAAATCTGAAGACCCCCAAGGTTTTAGACCCATTATGCTCTGTAATGTCATCTACAAGATCATAGCCATGGTTATAAGAAAATGCCTCAAGCCTTTGCTCCCTAACCTTAGATACCCCGAGCAAATAGATTTTGTGGAAGGTCCTCAGATCCTAGACGGATTTGTCACCTCTCAGGAGATTGTGCACTCCCTAAAGCAACTTAAACTCCCTGGAATGATGATTAAATTGGACCTCTCTAAAGCCTATGATCGCTTAAATTGGGACTATCTCACCAACATTCTTAAGTCCTTCAACTTTGACCAAATATGGATTAATTGGGCCTCCTCTATAGTTTCATCCCCTCTATACTCCATCCCACTAAACACTTCCCCCACTCGAACCTTTAATCCCTTATGTGGCCTATGGCAAGGCAATCCCATCTCTCCTTTCCTCTTCATCCTTGCAGTGGAAATTTTAGGTTGTTACCTAAAGTCAAAAGCTAGAAGTTCTCAGCTCAGGGTTCTGAGATTGTGAGGTAATGACCTCCCTATCACTCGTTAACAATTTGTGGATGATATCATGCTCTTTTGTCATGTATCACTACGAGAAACTCACCACATAAAAGAGATCCTCGTAGCCTTTATGGATGCTTCAGGGACTATGATAAATAATGAAAAATCTTTCATTTTATTCTTCAATACCCAATGGACCATCCATACCTATCTAGATCAGGTTCTGGGTTCTAGCATCGTTTCTCTCCCCTCCAAATATCTTGGAATGCTTCTTTCATTGAATTCCTTAAAAACCTCTTTTTGGCAATCTCTACTACAAAAAATCATGGGAAAATCAGTAGTTGGGCCTTCAGATTCCTAAATCTGGTTGGACACATGGTCCTCCTCAAATCCGTCCTCCAATATATTCCGATCTACCAGCTGTTGGGGATGGTAGCCCCAAAAAACTCCTGTGCAAAGTTGGTGGAAACTTTAAAACGAAATCTTATGGGGAGGAGTTGAGCAAGTAAAGAAGTGTGAACTGGTATCGTGGACTCACCTAACTAAGGCCAAGATGGAAGGAGGCCTGGGTCTCCGCGACCCTTAAACTCTAAATCAAATAATGGGAGCCAAACTATGGTGGCGTTGGATAGGAGGCGGTCCCGACCTCTGGAAACAAATATAGACAAGTAAATATAACATGTCAACTCGGACTGAATATATCCTCAGATATCATGAGCCCCCCAAAGGATCTGCAATATGGAATATGGCAGTCCAAAACATAGACCTCATACGATAACATTTCTTTTGGGAGATCAAAAATGGGAAAACAACCCTTTTCTGGCACGACTCCTAGCAACAAAGAGATAAACTATTTGGGAGACATAACCTAAGTGACCTATTTCTGTACATGAGTGACAGGAAATTCCATACGATGGATCAGTATTGGAAAGAAGACTCATCTAGTAAAGGATGGAGGAAATGGAAGGAACACCTGGATTGGCCTGAGGCCCCTAATTTTGAACAATGGAACCAGTTGGACAAAGAGTTAGAATCCAGGAAGCTTTCTATCCTAAATGGACAAGACATCCTAAGATGGGGATATACTATAAAAGGCACTTTTACCATTAAGGAGGCCTATGGCCTTAGGGCAGGACATGAATAGGGGCATCACAATCTCATTTGGAAAAATATTTGGAAAGGAGGATGGTGGCCGAAGGTGGCCTACTTCCTATGGTTAGTTTGCAGGGGTAGAATTCTTACCTGGGACCAACTTCAAAAAAGGGGTATCTATGGGCCTTCATATTGTATCCTCTGTAAACACCAAAATGAGGATCTGGAACACATGCTAAATTCGTTCCCCTTTGCAAAGAAAAAATGGCGACAGGTGGAGTATCTCTTTGGAAGAATGGATCAAGACCATCAAAGCATTCAAGAAACTATCCTCCTATGGTGAACAAGCCTCTTCTCCAACCCAGTCCTCAACAGAGCTTGGGGGCTCACCTTGGGGTTAATGCTATGGGCTATATGGAAAGAAAGGAACCACAAAATCTTTAAGAATCATCCTCTTCCTCAGGAAGTTGTTTGGGAAGGGATCATCCAAAACATCTGAGAAACAATCTTGGCGGAGAAATGACATCCTGACGATTGGCAAGTGGCTCCTCATGAGGCTAGAATCCTTCACCATATGAACTTATTGTGATTGATGATTGCTCCAACCTCCTGGAAACTCATCACAATGGGAGTGGATTCACTAAATCACTTTACTGCCCCCCGAAGGGATTCATCAAGTTGACTTTTGACGAAACCTCGAAAGGCAACCCAGGTCCTGCAGGACTAGGTGGCCTCTTCCAAGACTCCAGGTCGCATACTCGCCTAATATATGTCGATCGTTGTGGATATGCGAGTAATAATGAAGAATAATTTTTGTTGTTTGTTAAGGCCTACCCACAACTATCAAACTAAGGTACATGAACATTGTAGTGGAAGGAGATTCCAAGTTAGTAATCAACATGGTTAAAAAACTAAGCCAGGGATCTAAATGGGATAAGCTCAGTCATAGCTGGAGAACTGCAAGATTAGTGCAAGAGATAGGTGGAATTCTTCACAATTATGATTATATTGTCACTAACCATGTTAGGAGAGATGACAATAGAGATGCGGGTTTCCTTGCAAATTTGGGGTGTTCTCATCGAAATGACCCTCTTGAGATAACTTGGCCGCCTCAATCTACGGATGGTAGGTTCAATTCCTTGGATGCGATCCTAGAACAAAAGAGTAGAAATAGCTCTCAGTGTCTCCAAACATTTGACCAGACCCCCGATCGGGGTGTGAGCTGGATGACATTCCCATCAATTTAGATGTAATGCGAAGGACATTGGGGTACATAGCCACCACCACGCACTCGCTCAAGGAAATTGGTGCAGTGGATCCTTGCATGAAAGAGGTAAATACGTCGAGCTTGGTGTCAATAGCTCTATGAGGTCTATTGGTAAATTCAATGTCCAAGGGATTGCAGTGTGGATGAGTAACGCCGAGGGCAGAGATACGATGCGGATCTAGGAAAGGAGGTGGAATATTTTCTTAGGGTGAGGGTAACCTGGTATGTCAATTTTTTCTTCTCCCCCTCCTCCATGCATCTGACTGTCTGGTCATGGGATTTGGTTTTGCATGGGGTCAAATTTTCTACGGTTGGGAGTAACTAGGGATGCTGGAAGCCACTGGCACAAATATTATTGCTACAGTATGGTATCTTGACTGGTATGGTCTATGTGTCGGTTTGTTATGAAATTATTCTCTCCTGAATCGAGTTATATGGGATGCGTGATTGTGGCGACAACCTTGGGGAATGCTACTGTCTGGTCTGGTTCAAGGATCCTGGGGTTTGGGGTTGGGTCATCTTCAACTCTGCATGTAGGGTCTGTTTACTGTAATTTATGGGTGTGAGGGAAATTTTTACCCCCTTCATAACTGGTGATCCCATCACTGTAAATATTTTTTTGTCTATCTTGCTATGTTCCATAGCCATGGCCTTCGTGGAAGCTTTCGCGGGGTTACATTTGAGGATTTGCACCATTCTGGGTTTGGGGATTATTATAATGTTGTTTTTGTTGGTCATGGTGGTCTCTTAAACTTTTTTTTTGGCTATTATGAAAATTAGCTTTGGGGTAAGGAAACTGAATTCCTCTGTGGAATGGAAGGCCTCAGTAGGATGCATGGGTTGAGGCTAGTGGAGATTCAACGTTTTTTATTATGGAAATTATTGTTTTTTTCTCCCGTGGCAGGTTGTGTGGGGAGGTAGGTTCACCAGGAAGCGAAGGGCTTCTAGGCTTGGGCTACCACATGTTCAGGCATCTAGCAACACCCAACTTTTCACTAGGCACTGTGAGATGGTTGTGATGGCAAGGGTTGCGAATGCTAGCAGCTGTGGTAGGAGGCCTCGGGTGATAGTGCAGGAGGGAAAAACCAGTTCCTCAGGCATCAGAATAAGGGGCCATAATCTGGTATCCAACATCATTAATGATGCGGCCAATGTTTATTGTGAAGGGACTAGTGAAGAAATCAAAAGGATTGATTGAGGAGTGGGAAGCATATTTGAACTGTTAGGAAAGCTCGATGGATATTGAGATGGAGGACTGGTGAGTGATGGTACTAGATCCTGGGCATACTCGCGGGCTAGTGACTTAGTTCAAACAAACTTTATATTTGTATTGGATCATGAAAAGTCTCCTGGGCATGGTCTTAGAATAGATTTCAGTGAACATGGAGACAACGGTACATGACTTCCCCAACTACAATTAGGACTTCTAGAAACTTCAGTTCCAACTGCAAAAACAAGATGGACACCTATGCTAAATTGAGGATCACCTACCCTACCTTCTCTCACAGGCAGCGCTGCCTAGTTCCAATTTTAAGGACCCAGCCCCAGTCGAATCTGCTCTTGCCAAGGGAGATGAATAGAATGATAGTTGGTTTCAATTGTGATTAGTATATATGTAGTTAGATTTTAATTATCAACATGATGTTTTATATGTTCATCGGAAAATAGTGTGTGGACACGGTCATGATATACATACTTATATAGCTTGGGTAGAAATGCTTATCATCTTTTTCTACTGGATGGCTTATCAAGCGGTTAGGTGGCCAACAGACTTGGTTTCCCTTTTGGAAAGTTGAGGCCAACTAACTACTCATATGTGGATGTCACTTGCTTATATTTAATGAAAATGGAAGGATCTTCCAAGCTTACAAAAAAACTTTCCTAAATTTACTTGCACATAGCACCATTCTCAAGGATCCCACATAAGATAGAATCAAAGAGAATTAAAATCTTAAATATGAAAGTACTTGAATGCTTCAAACCCAAAACATTGAATCCAAATGTAGGGAACATTCATGTTCTTAAGCTCTCTGCAGCATTGGATAGTAAAGCTAGCTAGGTGGTGTTAAATATTAGCATCCAACTATTAGATATGAAATTACATCTTTTCTCCCGACATCGCTTCATTGCCAACAAGCCTGTTCAGTACCTCAATGAAGTTATCTCGGTACCATGTATGCATGGGCCCGTTGCTAGGGAGCGTATTCAATACCTCAGCAGGTTTGCATACAATTCCCAGACATATTTAATTTCAACTCTCTTTTACCACCCTTTTGATAAACTTTATTTAGAGAATTACTTTTAGCAATTGGGTGAAGTGGGCGCGGTGGTACAAGAAGTTTTCTATTCAATACAATATATGTGATATTAGTTATGTTTGTCTCCCTTAGTCTTCTCTTCATCTACCCAAGTAGAGGATATTATATGTGGAGGGATATGGGAGGGATTCAAAGAAAAGAATGGATACAATTCATTTATTTATAAACATGATGGTTGATGCATAAGAAAATCGAAAACTTATATGGATGATCTTTGGGTAATGAAAATCCTATTGTAAAGAGAATAAATATTTCCCCATGCATGCTGACCAATGTCGGATAAGAAAAAATATTACATATAAACCTTGGTAATATCACTAAATCCAATACAAAGTGAAAATGAAATTGACACACTAAAAAAATTGCAATCAAAGAAAGATAATGCAAATCTGAAAGAAAAGGAAAATATAAAAAGCCATGATTGAGAGAAACTCCAACAAGAAAATGCTTCTTATCAAAAGAGTGAAATAAGAAAAACATGTGTGTTACTCTTAAGTTGAGATCTTGATGAATTAGATCTTGTAGAGTTATAGGTAATTAGGCTTTTAAAACAAAGACTAGATAGAAGTTATGAGAGAAAATGAAGTCAAATAAGATGTCCCTCCCCTTGCAAGTTTTGATGTTTCAAAATTAAGCCTGCGTGAAAACATATTAATGATTATCTAACAAATATGAGGCTTATAGATATATTAAATGAAATAAAAATAGAGGTTGAGAGACTCCTTGATTTAGCTTATTTGCAATTTGATCAACATCACAACTGCTTTGCCTAAAGCAAAAGCAAGCAAAATGAGGAGAAAAAATTCCAAATTTTAGCTAACAGGAGTACTAGATTTTCAAAGAAATTCTTGAAGACTTGAAAAAACAAAACTTTAGGTAAGCTAAAACAAAAATAAAAACTGACTCTACAATCAAAATGAAAACTAATAAAAGATGAGCATAAGCATATGAAATTTTACCTTTGAAAAATTTGGTTATGATTTACCTTAAAAGTCTTGATTTTCTCCAAATTCCAGGCTTAAATAAGCAATCCCTTCTTATGATCAAAATTTAGAATGTGAAGAAATTGAAACTTTAATGAAATTCACATATGCCCAAAACCATTAGTTTTATTGAATTAAATCTAAGGCAAGCTTTAAATTAGAAAAGTAATAACTCATGTTCAAGGAATCAGAAGTAGATAGAAATAATCAAAAATAAGAATGAGAACAATGAAAATCTACCAAATGTACTTCACTTAGTATTGCAACTGTGATTTTCCTCTTTTCCTTTTTAGTTTTGATATCAGCCCCCAAAAGAATGAAGCTAAAGTCCCAACCTATATATATATATATATATATATATATATATATATATATATATATATATATAGAGAGAGAGAGAGAGAGAGAGAGAGAGAGAGAGAGAGAGAGAGAGGAATTGGATCGTTTAGTAATGAGAATTAGAGAGGAACAATATATATAATCAAATTGCAAAAAACCCAAATCCAATATATATTAACACCAATCCATTAGCTTTGCATATTCTGTGTTTGCTTACCAATTTTCCGTATTAATATTACAACTACTTGAATATGATAGATGGTGTAGTTTGATTTGAATGGGTAGTGTGTTGACATTTTTCGTGCACAATTACATCAGCTTGGGAGTTCAAGCCCAAAAATAATAAGGATGTGTACTAAAGGAACAACTGGGATGAATAGAGTGGGAGAACGTAGAAATGAAAAATGCCAAGAGTCCAATAGGAAAGTGAAGAGAAAGAGGTGAAAGTGGGCCACGAATGATGAGCTATATTGGCTAAGACGTCCCGACTCTTTCAAATGAATGATAAAAGGAAATCTTCGGGGTAAGAGGGACATGATGACATGTAAAGTGGATAGCATTGAAATCCAGTAAAAATAAACCATAATGCACACATAACATGCTAAGTAAGTCCATAAAATAAAACCCAGGTGTTTGCAGAAAGTGCAAATGGGGAATGCCCTGGATTAAGACCTCCATGGAGGTGGAATAACACAGGGTGCATGAAAAGAGAATAAAGTGAAGAAAAAGGGGCCCATCTTTCCATGTTATCTTGAAAGGATGAAATCTTGGAAGAAATAGAAGAGGCTTAACAAGAAATTTGTAAGGGAGAAACATGTGGGAAGATGTAGAAGGAACGAAAGAGAGTAGACTAATAAGCAACACATAAGGGAGGACCCACATACATCAATGGATGTGTATGTCATCTCGGAAGAGAAAACCAAGAATAAATAAAAAGAGTGTGCTTCCAATGATTAGCTGGAATGATTACCTCCAGAGTGAAACGAGGACTACTGTAAAATGGTTTCGCTTGAAACTGCTTAAAAAAAAATCATAGGGTATGGAAATGGGTAGGGATAATTCTTTTCAATTGCTATGAAATTAATTGTGATTTTTATTTGCCTTTAGGAACCGTTGTTTGATTAAGAATTAAAAAATTTAGAGATCAAAGGTGCACGACATAACACGACAATCAGGAGGCAAGCATTTTGTTTAAGCTATATCAGTACAAGAGGCTAAATATCATCATTATTCATCTTGAAATTTTGTAAAGAAAAAGAAATAAAATCAAAGCACTATACAGAACACAAAATTTTAAAATTATGACGAAAAAATGAATACTTCCCTAAACATGTTTGTGACTTGTAAAAGGCAACCACTAACTTTATTCTAAGGCTAATTTAATTTGTTAGCAAAATCAAGTCTCCAAATTAAGCTAATAAAGATATGCAAAAATAAGAACAACAACAATAAGAAACAAAATATGGCTAAAAGAGAAAACAAGTGCTGAAATGAAAAAAATAAAAATTAACAGTAGATAAGGATGAACATATATACACATACCTAGAAGAATTTGATTGAAAATTTACCTTATAGATCTTAACATTCCCCCATGCATTTTCCTCAAGTTTTTCATATGTTCAAGATCATCTATTTATTCAATCTAAATTAAACAGTAGGTAATGAGCTAACAATTTGCATTCACATTTACTTTGCGAAACAAGAATGGTAAGAGCCACCGTAAGGCTTGCGGGTTGGAAAATTGACATTTTCAAAAGCTCTCAGTTGTAGCAATTTTTTTGGAGCAAATTCCCAGGAAGAAAGGATATCATGTCATATTTGAATGATATTCTTTTTAATGTTGAGACATTTGGAAAAATTGCACTAATATGTACATGATGCAAATCATTAGAAATATGCTACAAAACCAACTCTTTGAAATAATTTTCAAATGGATCCTTGAAGTCAGAATAGAGATATAATGAGCATCTCAAAGGATTAGGAGATAAATAAGTTTGCTGGCACAAATGTGATACTAAATTCTTAAATGTCTAGATTTGTGGAAGATTTATACCAACAAATAGAATTAATTGATAAGACATGGACCTCAACTGAAATTGAAAAATCAAAAATTTTCGATTTCCGTAATCTAAATTTTGAAACCCATTCATATGCTCTTCTACAATATGTTGAGTAGAATTTCAATGTTCTCATAATGCCAACATAAAACTTCTAAAAATTGGAAGCTAAAATATGAAAAATCAAACTTAAATCATGGTAAATTAAGGAAAACTAAATCGTGATTTACAGTAATATTACAAATGATGTTACAGGCCTGCCAAGATTTATTTGAAGAGATTTCCTTCTCACAAGTGTTAGTTGAGATAATGAAATTACAATTATTACTAGCATCTACTCGTGGGAGAGAAAGAGGTTCAAGACCATGAAGAGGAATGGAAACTTGATCATCATAGGAATCGTAAATGGGGATGGTTTCTTTAAAATGAAAATGCTTATTGGTTTGTAAATGAGAGTTTTTTGGAAAAAAATTGAATTAAAATCTCTCTCATTTTAAATTATAGATTGACTTGAAAGATTAGGAATGTGAGGATCTGAAATCACTAGAGGGTGAGGTACTTTAACTGCTGAAAATATCAATAAGAAATGTTATAAATAACATCAAGAAGAAAATCCTAATATAATTTGTCCTTGAATTAAATTAGGAATTAAATTGTAATTCTAATTCTCATAGCAACTTGTAATAGTTAACTAAGTTCATAGAAACTTGTAATAGTTAACTAAGTTAATTTGACTTAGTTGGCTCAGTTAATTCGAGTTGGGAGTCTATCTAGAGTCATTTAGAGTGGTTCCTAAATTTTAGGGGCCCATGTTAAGTTCTATTGAGTTGTAATTATTTAATTCAGTTTAACTGAGTTAAATTCAGCTAAGCTAGTTCCAACTGATGGAAATAGTAGTGGGAGATCCCGTAGTGGGGTGTCACCTGTAGTGATCAACCAATAAACTGAAGATTCACTCATAATTAACTCATGCATGTCAGATCAGAGAAAGACCCAGTTGAGATTGGATTTTAGGGACAATGTACTATCAAATGTAAAATCATCTAAATTAAACAAATGGTCCATGCAATAAGAAAAAAGGACTTAAATAAATCATTCCTTAATTAGAAAACTCACTAATTTAGCCATTCAAATTTGCTTTAAAAGGAGGAATGAAGGCATAAGTTTAATCATTGTTTTGTTGAGCACAAGTTGGTGAGACCAATCAATAGGAAGCACAAGTTTGTGTGTGGAGCTTGTGAGAGAAAGGCGTGCCAAGAGAAGCTTGTGCACAAGTTGGTAGTGTGACGCAGGGTTACCCCCGCACATACCCAAAGTATGCATAAATACATCTGTCCCAGGTATTTGACTCTCAAAGGAGTCAAATCTTCAAACCATAAATGATTAAGGCCTCTTTATCATCGGTTCCTTTGTATCGGAACTCAATCACCCCACCAAAACCTCCTATCGGGACTCATTCACTCCCATAAACCTTACTTTAAGATTTTAGGCCGCATATATAACCTTCCCTCTTTAAACTTGGGTTACATATATGTTTTAACGTATAAACCTTTCATCGGTGCCATTTCCTTATAAAACTCATTTACAAAGGAAAATGCTCCCAAAACATACCTTTCCGCCTTTAGTATGGTTTCTGCACATTTACCGAGGATTGCCTTTATCACAATCGGCTATCGCTCCCTTCGCGGTTCATACATACATGCTTCATCACCCCTCTGACTCCGATATGCGACTATCGAAGCGTTAACATCACCTTTTTACGTTAAATGACTTGGCACGACACTTTCACAGAATACAAAGGAGATTCCACTCTGAACCCTTTATTCGGATTTCAAAAACTATATACCCGCATTCATCAAATCATCGGGTCCGCTCCTCTGTATTAACTCTTCCGCCACTCCGATTGCCTCAACCTCCGATTCCTCTGATCACCGATCAGTGCTTTATCACTATCGGCGTATCGGCCCTTCGCTATTCCATTGTCGCTAGACCTTTGGCCTCTCCGATATGTGATAAGCGATCACTTCTGGACCGTTGATCTGGACTCTCGATCCGACGGTCCAGGATCCATCACATTATCGAATTCGCTCTTCTCGATGGTCGGACCCCTACCACTTCAAAGCGTTGATCTGATCAGTCTTCCGGACCCGATAAGGGTATAAGCCACTCTTTATAAAATTTCAAGTCCGGTTTTCAGACTCGGACTATGTTTTGCACCGATTTCCAATGTAAATCGGATTTATGCTTGAAGGACTTAATCAACGCATGAATTAAAAAAAACCCAGCTGAACCACTGCGATTCCATCTGGGCTGTTGATCTTTGAGATCCAACGGTGCCTGTGCATTAAGTCTTCAATTCCTCTGGAATTCTGCTTAACTTAAATTTTACACCATTTTCAATGTTTCTGAGGTTCTTCAATGTTTCTTCAACCTTCACTGTTTCTGTTGTGCCACTCTGATCTGTGTTTAACTCCTCATACTCCCTGATCACTATCCACTTGGATTCTTTGAATGGATTCAATAATCCCTTACGATTCCTCCAAATTGTTCCTCTCCTTGCGTAGTTCTTTAGAACTCTGCCTGCAACCCTGATACAAAACCTACGAGTTCATAAGTAATTCATTCATGAAGTACTCATTTCATGCACACTGACACAATCAGGAATAAACCTATGTGTGTATATATATATATATATATATAAACAAATGATTACATTCGAGACTTCTCTGTCTTGCGCAGACCTGTTCTTCAATATCGTGGCCTCCTTTGAGGTCTACCTGTAGGTTTACATTTATGCCAGTGAGTTCTGTTCAACTCATCCTGGTTCGACTCCTAAATCTATTGAACTAACTCCTAAATCCTCTGTCCACTTCTACTTCAATTAATTCCTAAAAGCTTTCCTTAGCTCCTCGAATCATGGAACTATTTTAAGAGTCATGATTGACTTCTAACTCTTGTCATTTATTCACCACTCATGTTCTCATTTATTTGAGAGCATTTACAACTTCCTCTCACTATCTAATTAATTTCTATTTTATGCACTCAAAAGCCTAATATTACATCAATTTATCACTTAGGAATCCAACTTCCTAAAAATACATGACCCCCTATGTCTACTTAATTACAATGGTTTTCCTTGGGCTGAATGCTCCTGCATCAGACTCCCAAATTAGAAAGTATTCATGATCTCTTGATCATGTGCCTTCTGATCTTTGTCTTCCTGGATCCCATACTTTGTTTTGTAACTGTCCAACTGTCTTGTTCCTTTGTTGCTACTGTACTTCTGCTGTATTTTGCTCTATCTTCTTCTTCTTGTCAATCAGGTTCAAAGTCTGATTGATCATGCTTCCTTCTACTACCATTTTCCTCCATTTGGACAGCTTCATCATGAGCTGCCACATTTTTCAATCTCTGTTTCCAGTACTTCTTTGGATTGGTCCATATTCTGCTTCTTACTTCTTCCTATTTCTCTTTGCTTCAGGTTATTGCTGCTATCCACTAACTATTCAAACTGTCGTTGGTTACTTTCTCTTTATAGTTGTTGGTCTACTTTTTCTTCCAATTTTGCTCTTGCTCCAACTTTTGCTATGATTAATCCAACTTTTGCTTTGCTTGCTCCAACTTTTGCTTTGCTTGCTGCCTCCCTATCATCCTTACCCTCTTGCACTGAATCATGATTTTCCAGCAATTTAGTATCTCTGTTCCATGGATTAAATTCTTCCATAGAATCTTCTTCTTTCATCTTAATTTGGGTGCTCATTTGTGCCAAATTTCCTTCAGCATCTGCAACAAAACCTGCACTCACAAAACACTTGTTAAAATTAAAAACATAAGGCTTCTGTGCCTTATCTTCCTTTGGCAACAATTTAGTTTGCTGCTCTATTTCTTTCTCCTCTGTCAGCACATCAGTATGCTGTTTTGAATTCTCAAAAGAATCCATGAGACTGTCAACTAGTCTCTCTTCCACATCATCTGCTCTAATGATGTCTTCCTGCTCTTATCTACTGTAGTGAACTCCTTCCTTTGCAGTGTCAATCTGCTGAACTTTCATTACCATCTTCTTTTTCTTGTGGTTGTCATTCATGACAATTCTTTTGTCTCCCTTTTTCAACAATCTGTCTTGAACATCTATCCTCTATTTTTCCAACTCCTTTCTTTGAAAATCTAATTTTCTATATAACTCAATAATTTCAATTGGAGTAGAATTTGGAAATTTTACACAATTCTCCATACCTTCCCTTGTTATTGACAAATCATCAGATGTCCTTTTTCCCTTTGCTAAGTCTTTTGCATAGAATTCTTCTTCCTTAACATCTTTCAGTAAATGTTCTTCTTCTTCAGTACATTTTTCCTTGTTGTCTCTCTGTAACTCTTCTCCCAGAGTTATCCTTGTCTCACCATCTGCATTAACATTCTCCTGCATTTTTTTTTCATCAATAAAATTAATAAAACTCATTTGATTACCTTTCTGAGACAATATTCCTTCATTCTTTATCAAAATAAGATCTTGATTCCTCATCTCTATGACAGCTTCCATAGACTTATCCATAGACTTTTTCTTCTGTATGCAGTCAAATTCTTCTTCTTCTAAGAAGTTTTCTTTGTCACCTTTTACTTTTAGATCTTCATCTCCTCTGAAGATATCTTCAAAAGGTTGCTTTTCTCCTGCAATACCTGCCATTATACACAAACTATCAGTTTTAAAAACATAAGACCCTATGGTCTCACTGGATGCTTCAACCATCATATCTCCTTGTTGTTCTAAATCCTTCATATGATTCAGAAATTATTCGATGGTCTCCTCTTCAATCTCCTCAAGCCTTTCACTTGGTTGCTTGATGTCTTTCTCTAACTCTATATGAGACCAATCTATCTCATCTTCCTCCATAACAGAATTTAGATTCTGCTTGTCTTCTTCCTCCTTTATGACAATATCAACAAATTGTCCTTCACATGTTTCACTTGCAAACATGCACAAATTGTCTGATTTAAAACCATCAGACCTTTTGGTCTCACTTGAAGTTTCAGTCTTCAAGTCTTCATCTTCAGTCAGCATCTCCTCATGTTGTTTTGAACTATCCAAATAGTCCATGAGATCTTCACTTGATCTCCATTCTTTATCTTCAGTGTAGTCTTCACTTTCTCCCAGAATTTCTCCCTGTTCTGGTTCACAAATGGACTCTTCCATTTCCAACTCAACTTCCTTGAGTTTTTTCCTCAGCCACTTTACTTGATTTTGTTGTAGCCTTCTCTGCATCTCATGCCACTCCACTGGCTTCTTCCTTAATACCCAACCTTATCTCTGGTTTTCCTCAAGTATTCTTCTTATGCATCGAGTTGTTCTTTTAACTTTGCAATCTCTTTGTCAATTTCCTCTTGACTCATCCTCTTGCCATTTGCCTTGGCATCCTCTTTCTTTATCTTTCTTCTGTTGTGGCTTCTCTCTGAACCTCTGCTATGACTATCAATAGTCATCTTCTCCTCCTCCTCCTTCATGATCTCCTCACTCATCTGTGCAAGCCTCTACAACAACTAGTCCTCCTCGCTGCAATCTTTCCTCACTAAGCTCTCCTCACTCAGTCTTTTGGTAAGCATGGGTCCTCTATTTGGAACCTCCTCTTGAGCAACACCTTTGCTCCTTCTAGGCTTCTATAATCTCTCACTCTCTCTTGAGAACACTTCAGCTGTCCTCTCTATAAAATCTCTTGTTGGATTCTTCAGATTCACTGCCATTTCTCTATCAGAGTGTTTTCCTTACTCTGTCTTCAAGAACACATCTGGTTCTCCTCCCACAACTTCTCTTGCTGTCACTTGTGCATTAGTATATAAACACACATTCTCAATTTAAAACAGAACATAACATATTACCTCACCTTCAAGATCTCAACATGATCTTGTTTCACCATTCCACCTGTGCCTTGGATGGATTGTCCTCTATTTCTTGCATCTGCAAGTTCTGCTACACATCACCTCTGTGTGCCTTCTTTTGTCAGATTAGAATCTGATCCTTCCTCTTGCCTGCATAAACACCTTAACACATAACTCTGCTTTTAATTCTTTCACATAGAAATTCTCTGTTCTGTTTAACCCCAATGGTTTTAATTACAAACCTACTCTGATACCACTATGACACAGGGTTACCCCCGCACATACCCACAGTATGCATAAATATGCATAAATACATCTGTCCCAGGTATTTGACTCTCAAAGGAGTCAAATCTTCAAACCATAAATGATTAAGGCCTCTTTATCATCGATTCCTTTGTATCAGAACTCAATCACCCCGCCAAAACCTCCTATCGGGACTCATTCACTCCCATAAATCTTACTTTAAGATTTTAGGCCGCATATATAACCTTCCATCTTTAAACGTGGGTTACATATATGTTTTAACGTATAAACCTTTCATCGATGCTATTTCCTTATAAAACTCATTTACAAAGGAAAATGCTCCCAAAACACACCTTTCCACCTTTAGTACGGTTTTTGCACATTTCCCGAGGATTGCCTTTATCGCAATTGGCTATCGCTCCCTTTGTGGTTCATACATACATGCTTCATCATCCCTCCGACTCAGATATGTGACTATTGGACTGTTAACATCACCTTTTTATGTTAAATGACTTGGCATGACACTTTCACGGAATATAAAGGAGATTCCACTTTGAACCCTTTATTCGGATTTCAAAAACTATATACCCACATTCATCAAATCATTGGGTCCGCTCCTTCGTATTAACACTTCCGCCGCTCCGATTTCCCTGACCTCCGATTCCTCCGATCGTCGATTAGTGCTTTATCGCTATAGGCGTATCATCCCTTTGCTATTCCACTGTCGCTAGACCTTTGGCCTCTCTGATATGTGATAAGCGATCACTTTTGGACCGTCGATCTAGACTCTCAATCCGACGGTCCAGGATCCATCGCATTATCGCAATCGCTCTTCTCGATGGTCGGAACCCTATCACTTCAAAGCGCCAATCTGATCAATCTTCCAGACCCGATAAGGGTATAAGCCACTCTTTATAAAATTTCAAGTTCGGTTTTCAAACTAGGACTATGTTTTGCACCGATTTCCAATGTAAATCCGATTTATGCTTGAAGGACTTAATCAACGCATGAATTAAAAAAAACTCAGCTGAACCACTTCGATTCCATCTTGGCCGTTGATCTTTGAGATCTGACGGTGCCTGTGCATCAATTCTTCAATTCCTCCACAATTCTTCTTAACTTAAATTTTACACCATTTTCAATGTTTCTGAGGTTCTTCAAGGTTTCTTCAACCTTCACTGTTTCTGCTACGCCACTCTAATCTGCATTTAACTTCACATACTACTTGATCACTGTCCACTTGGATCCTTCGAATGGATTCAATAATCCCTTATGATTCCTTTGAATCGTTCCTCTCTTTGCGTAGTTATTCAGAACCCTGCCTGCAACCCTGATACAAAACCTACGAGTTCATAAGTAATTCATTCATGAAGTACTCGTTTCACGCACACTGACACAGTCAGGAATAAACCTCTGTATATATATATATATATAAACAAATGATTACATTCGAGACTTCTCCGTCTCGCATAGGCCTGTTCTTCAATATCGTGGCCTCCTTTGAGCTCTGCCCGTAGGCTTACATTTATGCCAGTGAGTTCTGTTCAACTCATCCTGGTTCGACTCCTAAATCCTCTGTCCACTTCTACTTCAATTAATTCCTAAAAGCTTTCCTTAGTTTCTCGAATCATGGAACTGTTTTAAGAGTCCTAATTGACTTCTAACTCTTGTCATTTATTCACCACTCATGTTCTCATTTATTTGAGAGCATTTACAACTTCCTCTCACTATCTAATTAATTTCTATTTTATGCACTCAAAAGCCTAATATGACATCAATTTATCACTTAGGAATCCAACTTCCTAAAAATACATGACCCCCTATGTCTACTTAATTACAACGATTTTCCTTGGGCTGAATGCTCCTACATCATAGTGAGATAAATAGAGATAGTGCAGAGGTTACTCAGGCTTGAGAAAATCATTGTAATCTTCTCATATTTTCTGATGAATGCAATATACAGATAGCAGGGGTTTTTATTTGTGGCTTTCCCCATAAAACTACTGTGTTATGTGTGATTGAATTCTTTCTCTTGTATGTTTCATTATTTCGTGATCAATTAATTGTTTCCGTTGATGAGTAGAGTAGATTCAAGTCTTTTGTTTTAGCAAATTACATAAGTAGTTTGAATCTACAAGGAATTTCTATATTAACATTTTCGATCTTCAAGTTATTATCATGAATTATTTCAATTTCTTCCTTTACGGATGATGAATGAGAACCAAGGAAATGATTAAATGCATAATTGTGAGAATTTTTAGGACTGTTAAAAGTATGGGCAACTAAATTTTCTCTATGGGTCAATCAAAATTTAGCAAGAGTTCATCATTAATCAAATTTATGACAACTTCTCTGTTTTCAGAAATTACTTTTGCGTAAAGAGGAATTGTTGGAGAAATATTTAATGAATTGAAATAATAAAAAATATCGGGATAAAGAGAGAAATAACTATTAAAAGATATAAACCTGAAAATTGTTCTACCCAAAGATTCTTGCTAGTTCTCCAAAATGTGAATTTTGAATTGGCTAGCTAGATTTTCTTGAAGATTCATGCTTGTTTTCCCTTGTGATGGATCTTTAATTTTAGCAAGAGAAAATTAAGAATTATTTACCACAATCTGGACGTTGCTGGAATTTTCTATTTGCATTTTCGTTGTTTGATTTGCTTGTTGATTGTTGGTTATTGAATTTAATGCTTGTTGGTTTTCTTCTTCAGCAAAATTATCAAAATTTAGAGCAACAAAACTATTTTTATTTAAGTAGATTTGAGGTCAACATTAATTAGTTCAATAACATTTATTTCTTGATGAAATGAATCATTGTCAAACTTTTCATTGTTTGTTTGAAGCAAATCACGGTTGCCATTTTGAGAAATTGAATCTTGAGAAATAGTGCATGTGATTAAGAATGTCATATCTTCTAGTTTTTCACAATGATTGGAAATACAAGGAAGAGAGACTAAATGTTTAAACCATCTTATTAGTTGAAACTCAAGAAGTAAATCTTTAGATTGAAACAATAAACAAATTAATTTAAATCTAGTTAGAAAATCGTTCAAAGAATTACCTTCAAATCTACGAAGTGCTTCAAGTTGATCACAAACCTTTTCATAATCGTGATCTTGAAAAGCATGAAGTAATAATTTTAAAAACTAATCCCAACTATGTACAAAGGAAATTAGTAATGATCGGCACCAGTCTTCAGCTTGGTCTATCAAAGTAAGAGTGAATATCCTGCAAATCACACCTTTGTCAATATCAAAATTATTGCAATTCAAAATACAATGAAGGAGACAATAAAAAACATAAAAATTCTTCTTACCATTAAAGTGTGTTTTGTACAAGATCTTTACTACCTGAATTGGAGTGGTGGAAGGTGGAAGTCCAGTGTAACAACTCAAAATAGGAAGCTTAGAAGGAGCCATTTGCAAATAAATACAACTTATAAAATGCAAAAACTCCAAAACTACAACTTATCATGGCCCTCCTTCTAGCGTCAAAAATGTTGATGGTAGAAAATTATCTCATCAACATCAAAGGAGACCACCCAGTTAGGGCCTCAAATCATACCCTTTTCCATTTGAAATGGTGGTTCTCACTGGTTCTATTAGGTACAATTACCCCTTCACTCTCCCTGCTGACTTATGATCTCTCTAATTAATTATCAACAAGAAGAGGTAATCAAAGATACATTATTGTCATAATTGCAAGAAAGAAGCCCTTAATCTAATTTAATGGTTCATCCAAGCCACACCTAAGACTGCTCATACGTAAGGAGACTTCTAAAAATGATTTTTAAATGAAAATGAAAATTAATCTAGAATTCAAGCAATAAAAAGAAATCTAATCTATCCTATCTTGATTAGAATCAAATATAGACCTGGTCCAAATCAAGAGCAAAGTGATTTAAAAGAATGTAAATTTAATATGTCTCTTTTATGATGAATATCATGCTATTGAAATAGTTCTAATAGCTAATATTGTCATTACAGAACATGCTCTGTTCAGAGATTTAAAACCATGAAAGATAAGCCATTAACATGCATAAATAGTTCATACAATTCAATGACATTTAAGTCAATTTAATTTGGAAAATTTATGAGTAAATAGTAACTTAGAAATTTGATTATGCACAAGAGAAAATTGAAAAAAAGATAGATCTAAGAGACCATTAGATCAAACAATTGATCTAATAGACAATCATTATCATATCAAACAAAAGTGAAAAATATGAAACAATTGGCATATATATGTCATTGAAAAGAATGTGATTTCCATTAACAAATAAAAGTACTTAGAAATGCAATCAATAAAACCTGATTCCCTTGCTCTATTTTACAAATAGATCTCCAACAGTCCTTCCAAAATCATGAGCTTTGCCACTAGAGAAAAGATTTGCAATAGTGCAAACTCTGCCTCAAATACACAGACTAAATCTTGAAAAGAAAATCACCAACTCTCAAATCTGAGTATTCCTCTTCACCTACAGCTAGAATTCTCTTTCAAAAATGTTAAGAGTCTCAAAACTGCAGAAAAGAGGAACCTCCTCCTCCTCTCTTAAAATCTAATTTATATTACAAAAATGAATAAAAAAATGGAGAGTTGTTGCAAACAATTTCACCTCATCAATCTTCAGCTAGAAAAATTCCTCTTTTTCTCTCGTACTAGCGGAATCCCATTGCTTAAAGAGGTTTTTGGGGCTGATCTTCCCACCTTCTCTTTGCCAAAACCAATCAAAATTAAACAAATTAATTTTGCACATAAAATCCAAAATATCAACTCTTACAACCAATTTCCCAAATTAAAATTAAAGAAATAAAAATCAATAAGCTTCATGCATTTAATTGCTTTTTGTGGAAATTTGATTAATCCTTGAATAATTTGAAAAATGAAATTTCCACAACAATTCTTTTAGACCAATGAATTTTTCTCAAACCAAACTCAACAAAACTAATTTTGATTGAAAATTCATTACTTAGACTTTTGTTAATTTTTTAGGCTATTAAATGATCAAATATTCTTGATTTTATGCTGTCATATTTTTCTCCATGATTTTAGCTTTCCAACAAACCATCATGGGCCCTATTTGAATGAGTAAAACTCAAGATAGAGTCTTCCAAAAATTGAGTTCCAAAACTGCTAGTTTGCTAGAAAAACACAATATTGGGCAAAAAAATCTAGACATTTTTTAAAGTTTTATTTAAAATAAAGTTTAAAAATATTTTAAATAAATTATATAAAAGAAAAATTAAAAATAATATATATTTAAATAAAATAAATTTTTAGACAAATATAATATGCAACATTAGTACTTGCCTCTTATGCAAAAGTAATTAATAATTTTAAATTTTATATTAATATAATATTAAAAATGTTATAAAATTAAATTAAATTAAAAAATATTAAAAAATATTTTGATTTTCAAATGAATTAAGGAAGAGAAAAATGATTATATGTTTTATATTTTTTGTTGTTTAAATTTAACTTTTATTTATAATATGTTTATTTGTTTTTGTATATTGATTAAACTTTATAAAATATTAATATATTTACTTTTTTAAGTATTTGATAATAAGATTAAATGTTTTAATTATTAAATTTTATGTAAATAAATTAAGATGAGTAAGATATCAATATTCTCATTTTCACTTAAATATTTAAATTTGAAAATATTTAAATGTGAAATTAAATGTTTTCAAATATTTTAAAACTCAAAAAATTAATTCAATTTGTAATTGTGATTACAAATGTGTTGGATATTTTATAAGTTCTATGCCAGAAAATACTTAATTCTAATCCTTTAAATAAGATTTACTTCTTTATGTCAACAAGTTTGCTATAAATACCATATGTGAATATGAAAAAACATCATCGAAAATATTTAGAAAAAAAGTTTTTAAAATTAAATTAATTAATTATTGGATAGAGATCAGAGACATTAATAATAAAAAGTCCTACATACCAATATGTTATTTCCCCCCCATTAATTCTAACTTCTATAAGAAGAAGAATCTAGATAAAACTAACCCTTACAATGGTTTAGAGAATGATATTTCTAGCATAAGGAATGACGGTAATATCCTTTTAATAGGTGACTTTAATGCTCGAACTTCATACAATCAAGCTATTATTCTAAGCAATCATTCCAACCCTAATCTTCTTTGGTTAGACGAAGACCCTACTCTGGCTAGAAGGTACAAAAGGAGCTCTGAAGACCTCAAGGAAAATTTATTTGGGTCAGAGCTAGTCAAGCTTTGTAGTGCTCAGGATCTCATAATTTGCAATGGTCTAAAGAAGTGGCCCAATTCCAGCAAGATGACTTGCATCCATGGACTTGGTAGCAGCGTGGTAGACTACATTATTTCCGATCTCCCATTATACAACGAAATAATAAATTTTGACATCTTAAACGACCACGAACTTGACTCTGATCATAGGCCTTTACTTATAACTCTCAATTTTGTCATGCATAGAGTTCCCATAGAAAATAATACTTACAGCCAAAAGAACTTAATATTTGATAGAAATAAAAATGAACTCTTTCTAAATGAATTAAAAACTAATTTGCTTCCTTTATCTAGTATAGACAACATAGAAGACCTCTATCATAATTTTACTACAACCCTCTCATATTCTATTAACAAGTTCTCAATTGAAGTTTCAAATAATAAAAGAAATAGAAAAACCAATCCATGGTATGGCAAAGATTGTAAAAGTGCAAGGAGAGCAATTAAGGAAGCTGTTGATGAATCTCTTAAAATGGACAAGATAAAAATATACAAAGCCCTAACTAAAAGGAAAAAGAGGCAGTACATTCGTCAAAGACAGGAGAATCTCTTACACATCTCTAAGGTAGCTCCTAAGAAATTTTGGAGGAAGATTCTAACTAGGAAGACTAAGGATAATAATAAAATTTCTCTTCATGATTGGAATTCCTATCTTAAAAAGCTTTATGAATCTCCAAATGTCATGGATAATTTGGAAACCCTGCTCACAACAAAATAAGTTTTCTCTTTAGAAGACATTAAGTTTGGGGTTAACTGCCTCGCTAATGGGAAAGCTAAGGACATATAAGGTTACCAGGCGGAAATCTTAAAAATTGGAGGTCCTATCCTCATCCCCCACATCCACAAGCTTTTCAATCAAGCAGTCAAGCAAGGGTTCCCTAAACCTTGGACTGAGAGCCTCATTATCCCTATTTTTAAAAGTGGGGATACAAATAACCCCTCTAATTATCGGACAATTATGATCAACCCTCTCTTAGCCAAGTTATATGGTAGTATTCTGGAAAAGAAGTTAAGCATATGAAAGTGAAGGTAAGCAGGCTAAAGGCCATGCAGGTTTCAAAAGGCATTACTCAACAACATACCACCTTGTTACACTTAGGATCATTGCGGAGGAATGTCGTAATGATAAATCCAATTTATTTTGTTGCTTTGTGGAATTTAGAAAGGCTTTTGATACGGTTCCTAGATACAACCTTTGGAATAGGTTAGAAGAGCTAAAGGTTCCTCTTGAGTTGAGAGCTACTGCTATAAGGTTATACGAGAATGTAATTGCCAAGCTAAAGAGCAATGAGGGGTGGTCGAAAGATATTAAGTGTAATATCGGAGTTAAACAAGGTTGTCCCCTTTCCCCTACCCTATTTGGAATTTACATCGATAAACTCGAAGGCTATTTAGAGGAAGCAGGATGTGATGGACGATCTTAGCTGGGATAGTCGTTATCCTTCTTCTCTATGCTAACGATATTGTTCTTTTGGCAAGGTGCCCATCTAATCTTGATAAGCAACTCAAGCTTCTTAAGGATTTCTGCTCTACCATGGGTATGACCGTTAACACTAACAAAACAAAAGTTATGATTATCAAATCCAAGAAGGACACTTACGCTAATTTTATGTATGACAATAATAACTTGGAGGAAGTGTATTCTTATAAGTACCTAGGAATTGATATCCATCACAAGCTCAATTGGAACCATAGCATTGAGAAAAGGATTAATGGGGGGTGGAAAGCTTATTCTGGTCTTGAAAATAATTGTAAAACAACAAACCTCGTAATGTGGGATAAAAAGAAGTTCCTCTTTGAAACTTTAGTCACTCCTGTTATCTTATATGGCTGTGAGGTTTGGGGTTGCAGCATCTCCAGAGAATCATGGAGAAAGATTGAGCAAATCCAGAAGCGTTTTATAACTTATAACCTGAAAATTAAAAGTAATACACCCTATCCTATTCTCCTTATAGAAGCAGGTCTTTCCCCTATTGAGAGCCTAGCTATGCTTAGGTTTCTGTTGTACAAGCACAAACTCAATAACATAGACGATCATAGACTTCCTAAGCTAGCTTTAAATTCCAGCCAAAACCACCTAAGGCTCAATCGAGGGTGGCATAAAGACACAAGGGCCTGGTTAAACTATTGGGAGATCAACGAGAATGATGCATTGAAAAACATAAATAACATTAAAGATATTGTTACTTCTAAGTTCAAAGAAAAATTGTGGTGTGAGAAAGATTTAGCGGCTAAAAGAAAATTAAGTTATTATAAGAAGGTCATCAACCCCACCCTAGAAGATCAAAAGTATCTCTCTATTTTAACTAGCTCAAAGAAGAAAATTAATATAGCAAAGATTAGAACGAATTCTCATGAGCTCCATAGTGAAACAGGTCGTTGGGCAGTTCCTAAAACGCCATGGATGGAAAGGATCTGCCATATATGTGAGAATAGGAGCATCGAGGATGAAAACCACTTCCTCTTAGAGTGCCCTGCGTACAACCACATTAGATCTCAGTTTCACAATCTTTGTTACAATACTAACCTTCCTAGCCTTTTACAATGTCAAAATTATAGTGAGCTCGGGAGGCTTCTCTCCAAGCTTTTTGAGCATAGGAATAAAATCTTAAATCAAAATAAATAATTTGTTTATTTAGGTCCGATAGATCATTGTTTGGTCTCAGCGAACGTTAACCATCATCATCATCATCATCAAATTATTAAATATTTAACTAATTTCATAATTAAAAATATGAATAAAATCTCTATAAATAAAATAAATTAATAAATTAATATGTAAATTTAGAAATTTACTAAGAAAATTACAAATAAATATAAAAATACTTTACCATTTCTCATCAGTATATTTAAATTAAAAACTAAAAATAGAAAATATATGTTATTTCGAGTTACTTCCATGAGTCAATGTTCCATCCTTGATGACGTGGAATATAGTAGAGTAAAAGATGTCAAAGTTTCAATGTGAAACTCAAACGGTATAATGTACTATTCTCACGCATTACGTTGTTTTGTTAATATTTATTTTCAAACCATAATCATGAAAAGCGTCGATAGACAGCGTCAAAAGTCGAATGATTTAACATCTAAACCACGTTGTGGTAACTTGCGGATTACGGGACTGTTACTTTTTTCGAAAAAAACACATAAATAAATAACAAAAAACAAATTGATTTATGGAGAAAGTACTGCGCCATTCATTAATGGTAACAGTTTTAATTAATGGTTACTTTTTCGAAAAAGCATATAAATAAATAACAAAAAACAAATTGTTTATGGAGAAAGTACGGCGTCATGTAAAAGTTTTAATTAAAGGTTATTTGTTTGAGGAATCTTCGGTGAAAATTACGTAGAAAAAACAAATTGATTTATGGAGAAAGCACTGAGCTATTTATTAAGTTTTTCTATGTGATTTTCGTTCAAGATTTTTCAAACAATTGATATGGATCACAGAAGTCTCAATTCAATAATAGTTGTTTTTTCAAAAAAATAACAAAAAACAAATTGATTTATGGAAAAAGCACTGAACCATTCATTAATGGTAACAGTTTTAATTAATGGTTGAAACACTCATTAATAATATATATATTTTTAAATTTTAAATTATTTTTAAATTTTAAATTTTTATAATTTTTCCTAACCATATAAATTCCATAAAATTTGTGATTTCTTATTCAACAATTTTTAGGAAAAAAAAAAATTCAATTTTCAAAATATTTAATTTAATATTATAAATTTAAAAACCTTTATGAATTATTTCAAAAATCCAAAATTTTTACACCATAAACTGATTACATTGTAACTTACTTTTCTTTAAGTATAATAAAGAAAATTAATTAACAATTGAAAATCATATTCCCAAAGGAGAAGAGAAGGCTTCTACGGTTCATGGAAACATAGAGGAGGAAGGTGAATATGTGGGACAGGGCCCACGTGGATGGGAGTGGCACCTCTTCCTTTTGTATTTAAAACAATACATATATATAATAAAACCCTTCGGACTTCTCTCACTTATTAATATAATGTTCCACATTGCTTAATATTAAAGCTCTTAGCCCCTGGTGTCATTTCGGGGATGGGATTGCGAGACCTCGGGGATGGGATTGCGAGACCTGAAATGTTTAAAAAGAGTTGTTTTTAGTGTGATTTTTTAAAAGTTTTTTTTGGTAATTTTTAGTGGAATTTGTTGGTTTAATTTTTTTGAAATTTGGTTGATGGGTAAATCTCGCACAATAGACGTGTCTTAGGAGTTTTTCATGGTGTTGAATCTATATATATAGTAAAAAAATTAGTTTAAATAACACAAATCAAAATTTTACCTCAATTTTTCCACCGGATTTTGACACCGGAGACTCCAAAAAATCGCACTATATTTAAAAGTTAAACCTCCAGACTAAAGAACGAGATGATGTAATAATTTTTATTTTATTTATAATATATACCTATTATATTAATAATATTTACAATAAAGCTTTTATTAAATGATTTTTGTTATATAGTTAATATATATACAAGTTTGTGGTTTTGTAAAATAGTTAAATAAAAAAATAATATTTATAAATAAATTACAATTAATTTAATTAATTTAGATTAGTTAAACAAAGTAATTAAATAATTTTATTTATATATTTCAATTAATTAAATAAAAGTAAAACATATTTTGTACCTATTTAACTCTAGGCAATTAAAATCAACCAAACTTTGAACAAACATCATTTTCAAATTGTAAGTCCAAACTCAGCAAAATTAGAGTTATTGGGAAGTTGGCGAGAAACTGCACACAATGAAGCGATCAAAATGAAAAAATGAGAAAAGTGAAAATCTCACAAAATTAGCAAAAGCAAAGCATGAAAGGAGTGACACAGCCAATATTTACATAAAGGGTTTCCATATCTTTTGTAAAATGTTTATGGGGGTTTGAGGCATTAACAAAACCACGGGGTAAAAATGTGGACACCATATTTGGATTTCCACATTTATGAGAGATTATTTTTTAAGAATAAGAAATTGTGTATTCTATAAAAGTTTATTAAAATTGAAACTCATTTGAGAATTACATGGTGGAGGTTTATGTGGGCATTTTAAAGTGGATAAAACTAAGAAAATGGTGGATGAGTGGTATTTTAGCTTAGTGTATATAATGACGTCAAGATTTTTTTTATTGCTATAGAATTGGAAATTGGCCAAGGGGAGAAGCCAAAACACTGACTCAAATACTCCCTTATTGGTACTTGAAAAGTCATGGGAAGACATAAGCATGGGTTTCATTTTTGGATTTCCTAAAACATATAGAGATTGTGATTCAATACTAGTGGTGGTGAATAGATTTTCTAATATGGTATTGATGGTGCTAGATAATCTGTTAACACTAAGGGGTCTCCCTAGTATGAAGTCCCAATTAGACTTCACACTATTTGGGATAGGAGCCCCATCTAGATACTGTTCTAACTACCATTATGTGTGTGTTTTTGCTCTTGGATATCAGATGCAAAGAGATAAATGTGAGACCAAGTGTAATATGTCAGAAGAATGAGGACGAAATCAACCCTCCATTGATGGCTTGCAGAACATGATAGAGAACATAACAACAACATAATGAGCAAGAGCATGCCTTAAGGAAGAATCAAATAGTTGATACTAACTAAGACATACACAAGTAAGAGAGTGTTAGAAACCAAAAGCAAATTAGTTCACAATTAATCACTAACATTAACATTGAATGAGGAACAAAGATTCAAAGCCAACACAATAGTTGCATGAAACGAAATAGTTCATAATCATGTAACTAATGTGTAAACCCACATACATATACGATCAAAGCATGAATAATCATAATAAGTGCCATTAACATGTATGAGAACCAATGCATGAATTGAAAGCTTCTCATTAATATTGTCGTCCATTCAAGTATATGTATACAGGCTCATCAAAACACAATAGTGGAATGAGAGAAGTTCATATCTTCTTCATGAAATAACACTAGCCTCACAATCCCTCCACCTATAAGCTACCAAGAGAGAGTTCCTTCAACTCCTTAAGCACAAAATAACAATCTTATTACTAACCTAGCTTAAGTGATAAAATTCCTCTTGAATGAGGCATGAGGTTACATTTATAAAAGTGAGGCAGTCACCTTTCACCTTCCCCATGCCTTTTCATATTCCTCATGTCTCTTTAACTTCTTCGTGACTCCTCATCTTCCCTAGGGCCTTTGATATTCTTTTGGCCCTTTTATAATTTTATAATTTTTCCATTTTTGACAAAATAATATATTTACAAAAAAGGGGTAATTCAATGAGCTTTGACTTGTTCTCTTGTAGAAAGACATTACACTTTGAGAAACTTGATTATGTCTTTCCTATGCCTAATCCAAAAACAATAGAATTGACTATTTGTTCAATTTCTTCAAATATTAACCAAGGTTTCCTTTTAAGTGAATTAATAAGGAAAACGGATTTTTATGTGCCTTGAACTTAAAAACTTGAAATCTGAAATAAACCATGAACAACAGAAATAAGAAGCAAACACAACAAATTTGATGACGGAGTTCGTCCCTCCTAGACTACATCTCCGGGTCTGCTTCCAATGGGCGTCCAATGTATTGAAAATGTTCATAAAGTCTCTTTACATCAAAATTCACCATTCTGGAATATGCTCACAAGCATCAATGGCTACTGTCAACTGATAGGCTTCGGTCTCAGCTTTCCCATGCAACTCACAGATTACAAAAAGGCCCAATATTGACGGTGTAGGCTTAAAAGGCATTTACAGGCAATGTCAAAACAATTACAAAATACACTTCTTATATCTCCCTTGGCCATGGTGCATTGGTATAGCCTTTTATATAACCCATGGAAGGTCTCGAGGTCAAACCCGCAGGCCTCCCAGGATTTGATTGGCAAACTATAGTGTCACGTTACAACTATATTGTAATATATGGTATGACTGTTATAACCTCATGCCATATATATTAAATGTTTCTTAACAAAGGTTTTAACATAGTCAACGATCATACATAAATCAACCTGTGGCATATGGTTATAACAGTAGTTATATCAAAAGTCTGACGGTAATATCCATACTCCCCACATGGAATTTGGTTGCAAACTATGTTAACTTTGGAATATGGTCGAAACAATATACCAGTAGTGATATATCATATGGTTGCAGTGCTAAGTTTGGCCTCGATGTATAGGATCTGGTTAAACAATTTGAGGGCTTGACGGGTTGTCGGATATGGCGGGCTTCGCTAATCCTTCCCCCATCATATCAATTAAAACAAAATTTAAATAAAGTCTCCACTGTTATATATATAAGGACCCGCCCGTGGCCTACCAGTTAAGGTTTTGGGCTGACCACCGGAGGTCGCGGGCTCAACCCACGAGATACTCGGCTTGGTTTGACTGGTGGGGTGCGCTAGCCCACTGCCACGTGCCTTTCTCTCACGCTACCACTTGTCTTGCTCTGGCGCTATCATTTGGCATGCTCTAGTGTTTCCACTTGGCTTGCTCTGGCCCCCCTTTTTTGCCTGTTTGGAAAAAAACTTCAGAACACATGTTCTCCCTCATACAAAGGCTATTTTGAAAACCAAATATACCACCAGAATCAGTGCGATGAGCTCTTAGACTTGGAGCTAGTTTCATGAGATTATGAGACTATTGAATTTTGAGCATTTTGAGGATCCTCTTGGATCATTCCTCTCCATTGGAATCTTTTGGACCACCAAAAGTTTTGTTTTAAGCAGACATGAGGTGAGGGTATTGTTCCCTCACTCTTTCGATCTCCATCCACCTTGCTTTTCTTGGATTCATGCCTTTGAGTCCCACTCGAAGATACTCTACATCTCCTTGCCTAGAAGTGCGAACCTTCCTATCCAAGATGGTATCTTCATGTAAATCAGTCATACATTTAGGTGAAAAATCATCTACGGTTGGAATTTGAGAATTTTCCTCTTGATCCATGATCATTGGAGGTTCATACAACTTCAATTTATCAACATTTACAACTGAATATATGTGCATGTATGGAGCCAAATTCAACCGGAATGCATTGTGCCCAATGGTTTCAACAATTTTAAAAGGATCATACCTTATAGGTGTCAACTTTTTACCTTCACATTTCATCCTTTCTCTGTTGATGTATAACCATACTTTATCACCAACCTGGAAGTGATTATCCATATGATGCTTATCATGACGCATTTTGTACTTGGCCTAACTTTTCTCCAATTGATCCTGCACTGCGTCATGAATATTTTGGATTCTTTGAATGAACTTGATTTCTTTGTCGACATCTCCATGTCCATCCTTAGCTTCTTCACCAAACATTAAGTCCACTGGTGATTTTGGAAGGTACCCAAAACATGTTTCAAAAGGAGATCTGTTAGTAGAAGAGTGCAAGGCCCCATTGTAAGCATGTTGAACATAATGTAAGGATTCATTCCACAACTTAGGATGTTTTCTACCATAACCTTTGAGAAGATGTACTCATGGAAAATTTTAGGGGCGAATGTTCGCCCTTTGGCGAAATTAAGGGGTTTTAAATTTTTAGTGGGCCAATATTTTGTATCATAGTACATTTTTACAAATCACCTCAAATAGCCCACCTTATTTTAAGGGAGAGGGTAAAAAAGGTAAATTTAGCCCTTGAAATTAGGAGTTGCAACCTTCCATTCACCCTAATTTTCAAAAATAGGTTTTACTTAAGTGAATCCTATGGGCCAAATACCATATTTATAAAAGAGGTATGGTAAATTAATAAAAATATAAATAAATGAGAGGTATGGTAAATAAATAAAACATTTTTTATATTTACTCCATAAGTCACCTTATATACGTGCAAGGGTGTAAACAAATAAAAATATAAGTAAAGTGTAGGTATGGTAAATAAATAAAACGTCTTTTTATACTTACTCAAAATGTATGGTAAATAAATAAAAATATAAATAAACTAGACATATGGTAAATAAATAAAACCTCTTTTTATATTTAGTCCATAACCCTCGTTCTATTTATGAAGGCTCAAAAAAGAGGTTTTATTTAAGTGAATCCTATGGGCCAAATACCATATTTGTAAAACAGGTATGGTAAATTAATAAAAATATAAATAAACGAGAGGTATGGTAAACAAATAAAACATTTTTTTTATATTTACTCCATAAGTCACCTTATATTTACGAACACTCAAAAAATGCGTTATATTTAAGTGAAACCTATGGGCAAAATACTATGAGACAAATACCATGGGCTAGATTATTTTTTTTTCTCAGCAAAGGCTAATTCTATTAAAGGAAAGTCAAAATAATATTACAAGTTGTAGCTCCAGGAATAGGCATCTGAGAGCAGACAACACAGCAAACCATCCCAAGAATGGGAGGACTAGAAGCAAGAATTCGAATCCTATTAAGATCATTAGCACAAAAAGGAGAGCTAACCGAATCCACATAAGAGCTACAAGCTGCCACTTTGTCAGAAAAAAGACCACACTCCAGTTTGCCGAGAGGAAATATGAACCATCAACCCAAAAGTCGCCTAAGCAAATCGAACCAGAACCATACAAGAAAATCAAGGAGAAGCGAAAATTCCAGGTAGCGTTACATTTCCATGCCCAGGTCCGGAGGCTCCTCAACCACCGGGCAGGCGTTGCCATACCAATCCTCTTCAGTTGTAGCCACGTCACCAGCATCATTGCCGCTAGGAGGAGTCGACGAGGGACGAGTGTCACTTGAACAGCCAGCCGTGGCCAACGATACAAAGATGCCATGCGAGCTGCCACCTAGCTGCTGAGAATCATCAGGGTCCTCGACCTTGTCATGCTGCTTGCCACACTCATTCAGCTTGTCTTCAGTTGCCATATTCTTCTCATCCTCCTGGCTTTTCCATTTGCCAAGATTATCCTGAGAGAGCTCGGCAAGAGGGCGGACAGTAACCAGAGGTGGCGCCTCTTCTTCAGAAAAAATAACTGAAACATGGGCAGAGATAATGGGCCTGTTAAGGTTTCTTTAGAACTGGAAGTTGGAGGACTGAAACGCGCTATGCGAGAAAGTCTTGCATGGAGGGTTGAGAGGAGGCGCTTCTGACTAAGAAACGGGCAGAGAAGAAGGAGCAGGATTTTGGTCGGCAGACTGAGCTCTTTGAGAGTGCCCCCGCCCCCCACGGCTTCCACCGAAACGACTATGATTTCTATGCCGAACCATGATGAGGCTGCAGAGGGAGGGCGAAGGAGCACAGGACACTTTGATGGGGAAGAGATAAAGGACCAGGAGGATTCCACAGAAAATCGAGAAACAGCCCTGAGACTGAAGAAAGGGGGGCGCAGTTCTAGTAGCAAGAGCCACCAAGAGCGACACATAGGAAGCACTCACCGAATAGCAGAGAAGAGTGATAGGGGACGAGCAGAGGCGCGATAACGGGAGATAAATACAGGGAAGGAGAGTCGAAAGGACCATGATTGAAACAACATTTACCTTGCGTTGGACTAAACGCTTCTTTAATGCTAACTTCATATGGGATCGGTCTCGCCTTAAGTGAGCCGAATCCAGCCATGAGCGAGCCAACAGACGCTAGTAGGGGGCTTGGGTAATTGCGCGATGCAGCAAATGGCAGTACCACGCCCCTGTAGACCTAATTAACTCCATTAAATCTCATTTAAGTCACCCACATCCGGGTACCATGGGCTAGATTATTATGAATACCATGAAAAAGCATTACTAACCCTAATATTAGTATTAATAAAAATAAAAAAGGCACATGGTATTGACCCATGGTATTCACCAAAATGGCACATGGTATTGACCCATGGTATTCACTTGGAATGTAGCCTATTTAAATGGGGGAATTAAACCAGCATAGATCCATCTTTACTCTGGATCTACTAACCCCCGAGAGGTATCAAATATCGTGATATGCAACCTAGCATAGAGTGAAAAAATATTTGATCCCTCTCGGGGCTTGGTGGATCAAGAGTAAAAATGGATGTTGTAATTTAATGTATGTTAAACATTTTAGTTTGGTTAAAATAAAAAATAAAATAAAAATCAACTATTAATTTTATTAATTTTTATAAATGAGTAATAGTAATTTTTAAGCTCCAGGTTTATGATAACCCATGGTATTGACCCATGGTAATACCATGGTATTCATGTGAGCATAGACTATTTAAAGGGGAAATTCTATCATCTTAGACCCATCTTAATTCTGGGTCTACCAAGCCCTCAGAGGGATAAATAGATTTCATCCCCTAAGAGTGGTAGATGTGGAGTTAAGATGGATATAGGTTGGTTTTTATGATAATGAAGATATTAAATAGGCTTAGGAAATTATATTGTAAAAACATCTTAAGGTGAATGGTTAAAGCATAGACCTTGGACAAGTATATTTGTATACTTCTGCTTTAAACTGAAACAAATCCAGGGCTAAAAGGAATGGATTGATTTCACTAGTCATCCTTCTATAACTTTCCAACAAAGGCTGGAGTAAACAGATTGACTGCACTAGTCATCCTTCTATAACTTTCCAACATAGGCTGGAGTAAACAGATTGTAATTTGGGTAATTTTTCTAAGTGCAAACAGGAACATACTTGTGTATTGGCAAGGTGGTTACGAGCAGGGAAAATTTTAAGAACCCCCCTAAATTTACATGTATAATAAATGGGCGAATCTCCATGGTATATAGGAAAAATGGAAGGTGATTTTATCAATAATATGATATGTATATATAATTTTTGGCGAATCTCTCACCAGGCATGGCGAATATTTTACTCAATTATAAAATCTTATGTTTATTGAATACACAAATGAAATCATTGCATTCCTTTAAAATATCTTTTGAAGTCAAAATTACTGAAATTACATATCGATAACCTAGTGGGTGTAGGATAAAATTCACCCGTGCCATTCACAGAAAGCATGAGAAGAAACCTAATACTCTATATAAAACCAATAAAAATTCAAATTCATCACTTCTACGGACCTCGTAACCACCTTGCCAATACACAAGTATGTTCCTGTTTGCAATTAGAAAAATTACCCAAATTACAATCTGTTTACTCCAGCATATGTTGGAAAGTTAAAGAAGGATGACTATTGCAATCAATCCATTCCTTTTAGCCCTAGATTTGTTTTAGTTTAAAATAGAAGTATACAAATATACGTGTCCAATGTCTACGCTTTAACCATTCACCTTAAGATGTTTTTACAATATAATTTCCTAAGTCTATTTAATATCTTCATTATCATAAAAGCCAACCTATATCCATCTTAACTCCACATCTACCAC
This sequence comes from Pinus tabuliformis, assembly GCA_031772625.1. Classification (NCBI taxonomy): domain Eukaryota; kingdom Viridiplantae; phylum Streptophyta; class Pinopsida; order Pinales; family Pinaceae; genus Pinus; species Pinus tabuliformis. Next base: position 1,768,662,341 of record CM062819.1, read on the forward strand.
TCTTAGGGGGATGAAATCTATTTACCCCTCTGAGCACTTGGTAGACCCAGAATTAAGATGGATCTAAGATGATAGAATTTCCCCTTTAAATAGTCTATGCTCACATGAATACCATGGTATTACCATGGGTCAATACCATGGGTTGTCATAAACCTAGAGCTTAAAAATTACTATTAGTAATTTATAAAAATTAATAAAATTAATAGTTGATTTTTATTTTAACCAAGCTAAAATGTTTAACATACATTAAATTACAACATCCATTTTTACTCTTGATCGGATCAAATATTTTTTCACTCTATGCTAGTTTGCATATCACAATATTTGATAACTCTCGGGGGTTTTAGTAGATCCAGAGTAAAGATGGATCTATGTTGGTTTAATCCCCCATTTAGATAGGCTACATTCTAGCTAAATACCATGGGTCAATACCATGTGCCATTTTGGTGAATACCATGGGTCAATACCATGTGCCATTTTTATTTTTATTAATACTAATATTAGGGTTAATAATGTTTTTTTTCATGGTATTAATAACAATCTAGTCCATGTTATTTGTCCCATAGTATTTTTCCCATAGGTTTCACCTAAATATAATGCATTTTTTGAGTGTTCGTAAATATAAGGTGACTTATGGAGTAAACATAAAAAATGTTTTATTTGTTTACCATACTACTCGTTTATTTATATTTTTATTAATTTACCATACCTCTTTTACAAATATGGTATTTGGCCCATAGGATTCACTTAAATAAAACCTCTTTCTTGAGCCTTCATAAATAGAACGAGGGTTATGGACTAAATATAAAAAGAGGTTTTATTTATTTACCATGCGTCTAGTTTATTTATATTTTTATTTATTTACCATACCTTTTGAGTAAGTATAAAAAGACGTTTTATTTATTTACCATACCTCCACTTTACTTATATTTTTATTTGTTTACACCCTTGCATGTATATAAGGTGACTTATGGAGTAAATATAAAAAATGTTTTATTTATTTACCATACATCTCATTTATTTATATTTTTATTAATTTGCCATACCTCTTTTATAAATATGGTATTTGGGCCTTTGGCCCATAGGATTCACTTAAATAAAACCTATTCTTGAAAATGGGCGAATGGATTCACTTAAATGAAACCTATTCTTGAAAATGGGCGAATGGAAGGTTGTAACTCCTAATTTCAAGGGCTAAATTTACCTTTTTTACCCTCTCCATTAAAATAAGGTGGGTTATTTGAGGTGATTTGTAAAAATGTACTATGACACAAAATATTTGTGCACTAAAAATTTAAAACCCTTTAATTTCGCCAAAGGGCGAGCATTCGCCCCTAAAATTATCCTTGGTTACGAGGTCCCTAGAAGTGATGAATTTGAATTTTTCTCGGTTTTATATATAGTATTAGGTTTTTTTCTCATGCTTTCGGTGAATGACATGAGTGAATTTTATCCTACACCCACTAGGTTATCGATATGTAATTTCAGTAATTTTGATTTCAAAAGATATTTTAAAGAAATGTAATGATTTCGTTTGTGTATTCAATAAAAACAATATTCTAATGGAATTCTGCATTTGTGGTTTACTTATACAGATTCCATGGAGAAGTATTAGTGGTGTGACATCAATTGTCCTCAAGCAGAGGCTTTAGTTTTACTCTTTTCTGGAAGCAAATACTTTCTTCCAACATTTTTGAGTTCCATGAAAAATTTGAAAGTCCTAATAGTATTCAATTATGGGTTCAAGAGAGACATAGTATTCAATTATGGGTTAAAGAGATCCACACTGAATGATCTATCGGCCTTATCTTCACTTAGTTTAAGACTATTCACTTGGAGAGGCTACATGTGCTCCCACTTCAAGAGCATAGTAAAGTCATGTAGAACTTAGAGAAGCTATCTTTAAGCTTTTAGTGAAGATTGGAAAAATGTATGGGTTCAATAACACCCAGTCAGGCATTAAGCTTCCAATAATGCTAGATTTTAACCTGGAGCACTTTTGTGATTTGGAGGAGATGCCCCCTTGTATTTGTGACACATCTTTAGTTGTGAATTGGACTATTACTAATTTTCATTTCCTTCGAAATTTACCTAATGACTTGGGGAACCTCAACTCTTTAAGAATGTTAAGGAAGGAAAGAAAGTACATTATGCTAAGTTATCTTATGCTTTTCAAGTTTTTCTTGAAAATCTACAATGTTTCAGGTAGGAAAGTACAATCTGTTAATGAAAAGTTGTCTTGATAGAAAGGCCCAATTTCAAATTCTAATGCTTTCAAAAAACATTGTATAACTGTAATGTTTCTAAAAGGAAAGCATATTTTTTCAATTTAAGTATCATGATCCCATATTCCAACTTATTTTTCAGTAACCCATTAGGCTTTGTAGCTTTGAATAAATCCATGTCTTTTGATAAGATCCTCTTCCAAATTAGAACACAGTTTCCTTTTGGCAATAACCACATACAATGTCTTGAGTTTGTTATTGAGAAAATAGAGGTTGTGAAACAAGCCTGTGCCATACAAGGACTTAATTCATTGATTATGTATCAATTATGGCTCTTGATGTAACAACGTCTTGATTTTTTTGCTTGAAAATAGAGGTCATGCTTTACTATTTCACAGAATTTCTTATATTCTTTCCATAAGTATTGATTTGTAATCTCAGTCACTGAGGGATGATAGTAATGACAAAGGTAATATTCCATGGTTTGAAGTTCCCCTCTTACTAAATATTTAAATATATCGCCACAATTTAACTGTTAGTTAAAGGAATTGTGTTTGATTTGTAAACAATTCATTGCTTGATTTATAGATTTTGATTTTTTCCCTTTTTTATTTTTTTCTCAGATTTGGTATGAGATATCTTCCAAGATTTGGGTTCCCTAGTTTCCCCACCATAGTTACGAGGTTCAGATGCTATCATTAAATATTCTCGAAACGTTACAACTTTTCCAGTAAGTGTGCTTTGAAACATTGGTGCTTCTTTTCCATGGTGTTAATGCAAATAAGCACTGCAACTAGTGCCATTATTTAGATTAAGTGCCGAAATCTAGGTGGTCTTGTAATGATGGAGTGATTGTTTTCTAGCCACTAAGGCCATATGAATTTTTATCTCTTATGTTGTCCCGATATATTCAAATTCAGAATAAGAATTAAGGTCTCGTTTCCACTGTAGATTGCAGTCAGTTTCTTGAACATCATATATAGTATATTATCTTTTACTAATCAACTGTGGATATGATCCCTCGCAGGAAAGGAAATTCAAAGTGACTTTGATTTCACATTGATTTGTCAAAACATCCACACAGGAAAGGAGATTCAAAGTGACATTGATTTCACACTGATTTGTCAAAATGGAGGCAAGAGAAAAGGAAACTTTGTATTCAACAATGCTCTTAATTTCATATGTACATGCATAGACATATTAGTAGAAAATATTGAAGGGTTGCCTAAGTAATATTTTCCATTCCACTACATTCGTTATAGCTTGTAAATAAAAAAATCGGAACAATTCATTACACTAGTTATTCTTTATTAATCAGTGGTTAAGATTTTGATATTGAACTGGCTAAGATTTTTCTTCCTTCTGTGAAATTGTGTGTTCTATAATGCTTCTTTTCCACTCACTATGTATAGCATATAAAGTGTGTCTAATGGAGTAGGAAGATTGTAAAGTCTTGTGATCCTTGAACTATGTTACAAGGCAGAAACCCAATGGGGTAGGGTAGGTGCATCCCCACAAAGGGGTCACAAATACCAAAGTTGGTATTGGCTAGTGCCCTGAGCTAGAAAATTTCCTTTACCCTTGTATTAACAGTGAATCTGGAGAGGATTCTAATATTATCTTTATAAGATTTATATCAGTTAAGATTGATGAATAAAATTCATGAGACATGAGCTAGGATGTCCTTGCAAGGTGGTTGTTGATTATTTGAAGCTATGATTTCCATTATGTTAGGCCAAGTGGTCGCACTCCCTTGATCGTGAGCACGATTGTGATCAAGATGGAAGACTTCATAGTGTAGATTGATTGTTTAACAGTGATAGTTAGTGGGCTCATTCACAAAAGCTTCTATTTCACTAATCCTTTTTATAGAGTTGTCAGATTCAATTTCCAAAGGTTTTAATTACACTATAGAGTTGAGTTTTGAGAGAGTTGTGATTCACAGTGTTAAGTATAGCAGCTATGACACTTGAATGAAGACAATAATAATAGAGGTATTAGACTCTATTATAAGCTTACCTACATATTATAGGGGACTTGGTTGGCTTTTTTATAATTTTATAAACAAGTTCCATGCTGTGGAAATGTGAAAAAAACCAGTGATATTGCCACCATGTGGCTCTTGTCATATATGGTTTTATACTTTTTCAAAAAATTCTTTAAGAGTTCACAATGCTAAGATTCACTAAGACTTTACAAAGTTTTATTATTTAGTGAAAGACTCACCAAGATCTTACAAGATTTTATAATTGAGTAAAATATTCGCCATGCCTGGTGAGAGACTCGCCAAAAAATTATATATACATATTATATTATTGATAAAATTGCCTTCCTTTTTCCTATGTACCATGGAGATTCGCCCATTTAAATTTAGGGGTGGTTCTTAAAATTTTCCCTGGATGTACTACTGTTTTGTTCACCACCTTTGTTTTCCCATTGGTTCGTGGATGAAAAGTTATGCTCTTTTTCAACTTAGTGTCCATGAGTCCCCACAAAGTGGGCCAAAACTCCCCAAAAAGCGAGAGGCCGGATTGGGGTGCAAGCTGGATGACACTCCCATCAATTTAGATGTAATGCGAAGGACATCGGGGTACAAACCCACTACCGCCCACTTGCTTGAGGCAATTGGTGTGGTGGATCCTTGCATGAAAGAGGTAAATACCCCCGTGGAAGGTGGCAACAACATTATGTTAGTGGTGAGGTTTGGTGTCAATAGCTCTACGAGGTCTATTGGTTGATTTAGTGTCCAGGGGATTACAGTGTGGATGAGTGACGCTGAGGGCAGAGATATGATGCAGCGCTAGGAAAGGAGGTGGACTATTTGTCTTAGGGGGAGGGTAACCTGGTATGTAAATTGTTTCTTCTCCCCCTCCTCCATCCATCCGATTGTCTGGTCATGGGATTTGGTTTTGCATGGGGTCAAATTGTCTGTGGCTGGGAGTGACTAGGGATGCTGGAAGCCACTGGCACCAATATTATTGCTACAATATGGTATCTTGACTAGTATGGTCTTTGTGTCGGTTTGTTATGAAATTATTCTCTCCCAAATGGGGTTATATGGGATGTGTGATTGTGGCGACAACCTTGGGGAATGCAACTATCTAGTCTAGTTCAAGGATCCTGGGGTTTTGGGTTGGGTCGTCTTCAGCTTTGCCTGTAGGGTCTGTTTACTGTAATTTATGGGTTTGAGGGCAATTTTTACCCCCTTCATAACTGGTGATCCCATCACTGTAAATATTTTATTCTCTATCTTGCTATGTTCCGCAGCCATGGCCTTCGTGGAAGCTTTCGCAAAGTTACAGTTGAGGGTCTGCACAATTCTGGGTTTGGGGATTATTATAATGTTGTTTTTGTTGGTCATGGTGGTCTCTTAAACTTTGTTTTTGGCTACTATGAAAATTGGCTATGGGGTAAGGAAACTAAATTCCTGTGTGGAATGGAAGGCCTCAATAGGATGCATGGGTTGAGACTAGCAGGGATTTAATGTTTTTTATTATGGCAATTATTGTTTTGTTATCCCATGGTAGGTACATGGGGAGGTAGGTTCACCAGGAAGCGAAGGGCTTCTGGGCTCGGGCTACCACATGTTCAGACATCTAGCAACAACCAACTTTTCACTAGGCATTGCAATATGGTTGTGATTGCGAGGGTTGTGAATGCTAGAGGCTGTGGTAGGAGGCCTCAGGTGACAGTGCAGGAAGAAAAACCAAGTTCCTCAGGCATCAGAATAAGGGGCCATAATCTGGTATCCAACATCATTAATGATGTGGCCAATGTTTATTGTGAAGGGACCAATGAAGAAATCAAAAGATTGATTGAGGAGTGGGAAGCATATCTGAACTGTCAGGCGAGCTCGACGAATATTGAGATGGAGGACTAGCGAGTGATGGTACCGGATCCTGGGCATACTTACAGGCTAGTGACTCAATTCAAACAAACTTTGTATTTGTATTGGATCATGAAAAGTCTCCCGAGAAAGGCCTTGAAACAAATTTCAGTGAGGATGGAGACAACGGTACCTGACTTCCCCAACTATAATTAGGACTTCTAGAAACTTCAGTTCCAACTGAAAAAATAGGATGGACGCCTATGCTGAATTGAGGGTCACCTACCATACCTTCTCTCACAAATAGTGCTGCCTAGTTCCAATTTTAAGGACCCGACCCCAGTCGAATTTGCTTTTGCCGAGGGAGATGAATATAATGATAGTTGGTTTCAATTGTGATTAGTATATATGCGGTTAACTTTTAATTATCAACATGATGCTTTATATGTTCATAGGAAAATAGTGTGTGGACACGGTCATGATATACATATTTATATAGCGTGGGTAGAAATACTTATCATTTTTTGCTACTGGATGGCTTATCAAGCGGTTAGGTGGCCAACAGACTTGGTTTCCCTTTGGGAAAGTTGAGGTCAACTAACTACTCATATGTGGATGTAACTTGCTTATATTTAATGAAAATGGAAGGATCTACCAAGCTTACAACAAAAACTTTCCTAAATTTACTTGCACATAGCGCCATTCTCAAGGATTCCACATAAGATAGAATCAAAGAAAAATAAACTCTTAAATCTGAAAGTACTTGAATGCTTCAAACCCAAAACTTTGAATCCAAATATAGGGAACATTCATTTTCTTAAGCTCTCTCCACCATTGGATAGTAAAGCTAGCTAGGGGGTGTTAAATATTAGCATCCAACTATTAGATATGAAATTACATATTTTCTCCCGACATCACTTCATTGCTAACGAGCCTGTTCAGTACCTCGATGAAGTTATCTCGTACCATGTATGCATGGGCCCGTTGCGAGAGAGCCTATTCAATACCTCAGCTGGTTTGCATATAATTTCCACACATATTTAATTTCAACTCTCTTTTACCACCTTTTTGATAAACTTTATTTAGAGAATTACTTTTAGCAATTGGGTGAAGAGGGCGCGGTGGTACAAGAATTTTCTATTCAAGACAATATATGTGATATTAGTTATGTTTGTCTCCCTTAGTCTTCTCTTCATCTACCCAAGTAGAGGATTTTATATGTGGAGGGATATGGGAGGGATTCAAAGAAAAGAATGGATACAATTCATTTCTTTATAAACATGAGCTTGAATTACATGAATAAAATATCAATGTTTCCCATGGTTGATGGTTGATGCATAAGAAAATCGAAAACTTATATGGATGATCTTTGGGTAATGAAAATCCTATTGTAAAGAGAGTAAATATTTCCCCATGCATGCTGACCAATGTTGGATAAGAAAAATATTCCATATAAACCTTGGTAATATCACTAAATCCAATCCAAAGCGAAAATGAAATTGACACACTAAAAAAATTGCAATCAAGGAAAGATAATGCAAATCTGAAAGAAAAGGAAAATATAAAAATCCATGATTGAGAGAAATTTGAACAAGAAAATGTTTCTTATCAAAAGAGTAAAATAAGAAAAACATGTGTGTTATTCTTAAGTTGAGATCTTGATGAATTATATCTTGTAGAGTTATAGGTAATTAGGCTTTTAACACAAAGAATAGGTAGACGTTATGAGAGAAAATGAAGTAAAATAAGATGTCCCTCCCCTTGCAAGTTTTGGTGTTTCAAAATTAAGCCTGCATGAAAACATATTAATGATTATCTAACAAATATGAGGCTTATAAATATATTAAATGAAAGAAAAATATAGGTTGAAAGACTCCTTGATTTAGCTTATTTGCAATTTGATCAACATTACAATTGCTTTTCCTAAAGCAAAAGAAAGCAAAATGAGGAGAAAAAATTCCAAATTTTAGCCAACAGGAGTACTAGATTTTCAAAGAAATTCTTGAGGACCTGCAAAAACAAAACTTTAGATAAGCTAAAACTAAAATAAAAACTGACTCTACAATCAAAATGAAAACTAATAAAAGATAAGCATAAGCATATGAAATTTTACCTTTGAAAAATTTGGCTATGATTTACCTTAAATGTCTTTATTTTCTCCAAATTCCAGGCTTAAATAAGCAATCCCTTCTTATGATCAAAAGTCAAAATGTGAAGAAATTGCAACTTTAATGAAATTCACATATGCCCAAAACCATTAGTTTTATTGACTTAAATCTAAGGCAAGCCTTAAATTAGAAAAGTAATAACTCATGTTCAAGGAATCAGAATTAGATAGAAATAATTAGAAATAAGAATGAGAACAATGAAAAGCTGCCAAATGTACTTCACTTAGTATTGCAACTGCGATTTTCCTCTTTTCCTCTTTAGTTTTGATATCAGCCCCCAAAGGAATGAAGCTAAAGTTCCAACCTATGCACGCACACACACACACACACACACACACACACACACACATATATATATAAAGAGGAATTGGATCATTTAGTAATGAGAATTAGAGAGGAAAAATATATATAATCAAATTGCAAAAAACCCAAATCCAATATATATTAACACCAATCCATTATCTTTTCATATTCTGTGTTTTCTTTCCAATTTTTTGTATTAATATTACAACTACTCGATTATGATAGATGGTGTAGTTTGATTTGAATGGGCAGTGCGTTGACATTTTTAGTGTGCAATTACATCAGCTTGGGAGTTCAAGCCCAAAAATAATAAGGATGTGTACTAAAGGAACAACTGGGATGAATAGAATGGGAGAACGTAGAAATGAAAAATGCTAAGCGTCCAATAGGAAAGTGAAGAGAAAGAGGTGAAAGTGGGCCACAAATGATGAGCTATATCGGCTAAGACGTCTTGACTCTTTCAAATGAATGAGAAAAGGAAATCTTCGAGGTAAGAGGGACATGATGACATGTAAGGTGGATAGCATGGAAATCCAATAAAAATAAACCATAATGCACACATCACATGCTAAGTAAGCCCATAAAATAAAACCCAGATGTTTGTAGAAAGTGCAAATGGGGAATGGCCTGGATTAAGACCTCCACGCTGTGAGGTGGAATAACGCAAGGTGCATGAAAAGAGAATAAAGTGAAGAAAAAGGGGCCCATCTTTCCATGTTATCTTGAAAGGATGAAATCTTGGAAGAAATATAAGAGGCTTAACAAGATAAGGGAGAAACATGTGGGAAGATGTAGAAGGAACGAAAGAGAGTAGACTAATAAGCATCACATAAGGGAGGACCCACATACATCAATAGATGTGTATGTAACCTCGGAAGAGAAAACCAAGAATAAATAAAAAGAGTGTGCTTCCAATGTTTAGCTGGAATAATTACCTCCAGAGTGAAACAAGGGCTACTATAAAATGGTTTGGCTTGACACTGCTTTAAAAAAAAATCATAGGGGTATGGAAATGGGTAGGGATAATTCTTTTCAACTGCTGTAAAATTAATTGTGATTTTTCTTTACCTTTAGGAACCATTTTTTGATTAAGAATTAAAAAATTTAGAGACTGAAGGCGCATGACATAACAAGACAATCAGGAGCCAAGCATTTTGTTTAAGCTATATCAATACAATAGGGAAAATATTGTCATCATTCATCTTGAAAATTTGTAAAGAAAAAGAAATAAAGCAAAGCACTATACAGAACACAAAATTTTAAAATTATGATGAAGAAATGAATACTTCCCTAAACATGTTTGTGACTTGTAAAAGGCAACCCACTAACTTTATTCTAAGGCCAATTTATTTTGTTAGCAAAATCAAGTCTCCAAATTAAGCTAATAAAGATATGCAAAAAAGAAGAACAACAACAATAAGAAACAAAATGTGACTAAAAGAGAAAACAAGTGCTGAAATGAAACTAAATAAATTAATAGTAGATAAGGATGAACATATATACACATACCTAGAAGAATTTGATTGCAAATTTACCTTATAGATCTCAACATTCCCCCATGAATTTTCTTCAAGTTGTTCATATTTTCAAAATCATCTATTTATTTAATCTAAATTAAACAGTAAGTAATGAGCTAACAATTTGCATTCACATTTACTTTGCGAAACAAGAATGTTAAGAGCCACTGTAAGGCTTGCGGGTTGGAAATTAACATTGTCAAAAGCTCTCAATTGTAGCAATTTTTTTGGAGCAAATTCCTAGGAAGAGAGGATATCATGTCATATTTGAATGATATTCTTTTTAACGTTGAGACATTTGGAAAAATTTCACTAATATGTACATGATGCAAATCATTAGAAATTTGCTGCAAAATCAACTCTTTGAAATAATTTTCAAATGGATCCTTGAATTCAGAATAGAGATATAATGAGCATCTCAAAGGATTAGGAGATAAATAAGTTCACTGGCACAAATGTGATACTAAATTCTTAAATGTCTAGATTTGTGGAAGATTTATACCAACAAATAGAATTAATTGATAAGACATGGACCTCAATTGAAATTGAAAAATTAGAAATTTTTTATTTCCATAATCTAAATTTTGAAACCCATTCATATGCTCTTCTACAATATGTTGAGCAGAATTTCAATGTTCTCATAATGGCAACGTAAAACTTCTAAAAATTGGAAGCTAAAAATTGAAAAATCAAACTTAAATTATGGTAAATTAAGGAAAACTAAATCATGATTTACAGTAATATTACAAATGATGTTACAGGCCTGCCAAGATTTATTTGAAGAGATTTCCTTCTCAAAAGTGTTAGTTGAGATAATGATATTGCAATTATTACTAGCATCTACTTGTGGGAGATAAAGATGTTCAAGACCATGAAGAGGAATGGAAACTTGATCATCATAGGAATCATAAATGGGGATGATTTCTTTAAAATGAAAATGATTATTAGTTTGTAAATGAGATTTTTTTGGAAAAAAAATTGAATTAAAATCTCTCTCATTTTAAATTATAGATTGACTTGAAAGATTAGGAATGTGAGGATCTGAAATCACTAGAGGGTGAGGTACTTTAACTATTGAAAATATCAACAAGAAATTTTATAAATAACATCAAGAAGAAAATCCTAATTTAATTTTTCCTTGAATTAAATTAGGAGTTAAATTGTAATTCTAATTCTCATAGCAACTTGTAATAGTTAACTAAGTTCGTAGCAACTTGTAATAGTTAACTAAGTTAATTTGACTTAGTTGGCTCAGTTAATTTAAGTTGGGAATATATCTAGAGTCATTTAGAGTGGTTCCTAAATTTTAGGGGCCCATGTTAAGTTCTTTTGAGTTGTAATTATTTAATCTAGTTTAACCAAGTTAAATTTAGTTAAGCTAGTGAGTAAAAGTAGCAGAGGGCTGGGGACGGAGCGAGGAAGTGGGAAGAGCGGAAGAGCGGAAGAGTAAGGCTGAGGGTTTTTGCGCGGGATTTCCGCCATGGACGAGGGCAGAGGAGGGAGATCCACTCCCTCCTACAGCAAGGTAGTGGTTAACAAGAGCAAGGCCCCTCCAGAATCAGGCAGAAGAAAAACAATGGATGGAGGAAAAAACAGGGAAGAGGAAACAAAAAGCAACAAGGAGAAGGCAAATGTGGGAACAAAAGACAAAGAGGAAAATGACAAAAAAAGGGTACAAAAGACAAGAAACAAAAGGGACCATATAAGCCCAAAGCTGAAGTCACTCCCAGAGTAATCTTAAATAACCCTGAGCTGCAGGGCCACAGGGAGCACATGCAAACTTATGCAATCATATGCAAATTCATGGGACTATGGCCCACCGAAAAGGATTTACAATCATGGATCAGATATCACTGGAAGCCTAAAGGAAGCATTTATCTTCATTTAGGATCCAAGGGTTTTTTCACTGTGGTGTTCACAAACATTGAGGACAAAGACAGAGTGTTTGAAGGTGGGCCCTACTTCTATGCAGCGGCAGGGATCTACATGTGGCCGTGGATGATGAACTTCGTGCTGGAGCGGGAAACCTTTACCTCAGTCCTGGTTTGGGTAAGACTCTATTCGCGACCTCTGGATTATTGGCAAATAGAATCACTAACAACCATAGGAAATAAATTAGGGAGATATGTTAAATCTTCTGAAGCCACAAGAAAAGGAAAATATACCTCCTTTGCTAGGATTTGTGTAGAAATGGACATGTCTGGAGCTCTTCTGGATGAGATCATACTGGAGGTTCATGATGAGGAATGGGTACAGACGGTTGACTATGAGCATATTCCATTTAGATATCGAAAATGTCATGAACATGGACACCTTCTGAGAGACTATCCTCTCAGTAAGGTAGAACACAAAGGCAAACCTAATACAATGAAAGAAACAGATGGCTTTCACAAAGTATCTCACAAAGGTAACAACAACAAAAAAGGGCCGAAACAGCACCAAAGTGGAGACCAAAAAATGAGGCCAAATCAGTTCCAGGTTCTTGAAGAGGAGGAAGACGCAACAGTTGAAAATCAAGTTATGGAGGATGAAGATGATAAACAGGAAAAGGAAGAAGTACAAGTTCAGGAACAGGTAAAAGAAAAACAGAAAGGGATCATGATGAATGAACCAGAGATGGATATGGATCAGGAAATGACCCAGAGCGAGATGGAAATGGAAGACAATGAGTTACAAGAGATTCTCGACAGAGAAAACCTAGACCTAGAAGGGTTCTTGAGTAAGGGAACAACAAATGGAGTAGAATCTCTACCACAAGAAGAATGCAATTGAATAAAGCAGTTATTCTTATGGAAATCTCAGATAAAAGGCTTGGCAGAAGATCACAACAAGTGAAAGATAGGGGAAGCAGTAAAATCAACTCCAGGATTAGCTCCAAGAAACTCGGGGAGAAAAAGGGGCAGGAAAAAGCAGAACAAGCTATTAATGGAATGTGGAAAGCTTATGATAGACTCAGGTAAGATGAAAGACCTAACCAGTTACTCCTTTACCAATATGTAATTATGAAGTTTACAAATTGGAACATCAGAGGTCTAGGTAGTAAAAGAAAACAGAGAATTCTCAATAATAGAATGAAAGGGGTAGCTCCGGATATAATTTTTGTCCAAGAAACGAAAAGCTCTGTCCAAAAAATAAGACAAATCCATAGCAAGTGGCTCAACAGATATGAGTTTATAGAAGTCAAAGCAGAAAATACAGCAGGGGGTATCCTCATCTTATGGAATCCCCCAAAAATAGGTATGATTGATGCGGAAGCATCAAGGAATTATTTTTCAGTTGTCATACAACTTGTAGGAGACATGGATACTTATCTAGTAACGAATGTCTACGGCCCACAAAGATTAGATGACAAAATCAAGTTTATTGAGTCCTTAGTGGACCTTCGAAACAGATTTTCAGGGATACCATGGGTTATAGGAGGAGGTTTCAACATGATTAGATCTCTCTTGAAGAAAAAAGGGGGCACAAGAGTACTAAACAAAGATTCCTCAGCTTTCCAAGGTTTTTCAGAAAACATGAAGCTGGTGGATATTGAGACAAATAATGGTATTTGCACTTGGAACAACAAAAGAGGAGGGGATTATCAGGTAGCTTCCAAGCTTGACAGATTCATGATCTCTGAAGAGCTCATGCTTCTAGACAAGGAAATAACAACAGAGATCCTTCCTTTTGGAGGCTCAGATCACTGGCCGATTCAAATGGAGATCAAGGGCATTGGGACCCCAAGAAACAAACCGTTTGGGTTTGAAAACATTTGGCTTTCACACCCGGACTTTGTCAGCAACATTGAAAAATGGTGGGCTGAAGATCTTCAGATTCAGGGATCATCCATGTTCCTGCTACATAAGAGATTAAAACACATTAAGCAGAAGCTAAAGGAATGGAACCAGAAGGAATTTGGCAATATTTTCACAAGCAAAAAAATTGTAGAACTCAAAATCCTAGAACTCAACCAAGCTCTGATCAAGAACGGCTTTGATAAAGACAAAAATGAACAAGTGGAGAAATATCACCAAGAATGGGAAAGGCCGTGTAATCAAGAAGAAATTTTTTGGAAACAAAAATCTAGGGTTCTATGGCTAAAAGAAGGAGAAGGAAACACTAAATTTTTTCACAGATCTACCATTGCAAATAAAACTCACAACAGAATCTCTTCGATCAAGGACGAGAATGGCCAAATTCTTCAATCCCATGAGGAGATAGATGCAGTGTTAGTTGTTGACACCTAATCTTCATGATTGGGAATTTTATGTAAATAAATAAATTGGGAAGGTGAACAGTCATCGGGAGATGAACTGAACAATCACTCCTATTGTATATAACAATGGGTTACCTATGGAATATACACGAATTAGTTTTCTGAGTTTTCTGCCAAACTGGAGTTACTCCTGGCCTGACATGGTATCAGAGCCAGTCCTAAAAATAGTCGTAACTCCCTTCATCTCTGCCACTGCCTCTGTCCTAAAATAGTCTGCCACTGCCTCAGTGCTGAGCACTGCTCTGCCTCTGTCGATGGCCTGACATGCCCAGAGATGCGTTGGTGCCTCTATGCAGACCTGTCCAAGCATCATTTCGCTCTCATCCAACGCCCATGCCCTTGGCCAAGGAATAACCCTGTATTGCGAGATTGTGCGACCCGTTGACAGTGTTGGTAACTGATCTCGAGCTCGAAGGCGAGCCATCACCGTTCTGAGGGATTCCATGCGCAGCGAAAACGTGGTATTATCGTTTTGATTATCCTTGCGTTTGCATTTCGTTTTGTTTTGATGTTTGAACTTGGGCATCGAGCATCAAATACCTGATGCAACCATAACATCGCCGCTCTTTCCTATGCTATGGGTATAAAACGGATGACCGTAACCCACTGCGAAAAGAGGGAGGTTCTGGTTTCTGTTGGCGGTGCTGAGTTATAGCCTTGTTTTTTATTAACATTTTCTGCCCGGTGATGCTGTGACGAAGTTTGGGGAGGATTGTCTTGACGTTTTGGTGCGGATCTCTTGGAGGAGCAGAGCCAAGATATCAGAGGTAAGTGTGAGCCATTCTGTGCTAATTTCAAGTGTTCTGGGCCGCAGAGCTTGCTGTAGCTACAACAAGGTTGGAGTAACTCGTTGGAGGACCGAGAGGCCTAGTGTTGGGTCTTCTCTCTAAACCGCAGGGACAAGAAGTACACCGCAGCCTGGACAGAGGATATATTCTTTGAACCTTGATCAGAACTCCTTGTGTAGCAGCTCGGTGAATTGTAGTATGGTCCAGGAGGATAAACATGGTATCCTGTTGACTGTGTTGTATTATATGCTTGAGAGTGAACATTGCTGAGGACAGATCTAGACGAGGATTTTGAGGTAGAATAGTGGGCTTTCAGTTGTTTCTCGTGCTTCTGCAGTGCCTTCCACCTTTGTACAGTGGACTGCTAGCTGCCTTTTTTTCCTATTTTTAAAACCTCCATATGTCTTGCAGATCTTGTACTCTTATTGTGCCGAGGTGTTGCTTTTTGGTTTTTCCGCACGGTTCTATTTATTACACAATATATTCAGATTTGTTAATGATAATATCGGCCAAGGCAATTCTTAGTTTTTGTAACTGTATTCAAGTGTTGTAATGACACGTGCATGCAAGGAAAAATGGAGAAAGCTTGTTCTTTCTTGGAAATACTTACCTGCCATTACCAAATATTCTATCCAGAAAGAATGCGAAGCAGTTATTGGTTGTTTTGTTCTTTTTATTATCCAACTCCAACTTTGTAGAGCTCGTAGTTAATACCGTTGCTGCTCCAACTTTGTAGAGCTCGCGGTGAATGACTCATTATTTCTAAACAACCAAAATTGTTTCCCACAGAAATTTTTTGAGTACAACTTCACTGTATATCAACAGAAAGTTTTTTTTTTTATCAGCAGAAGTATTTTTTTACAGAATGCATTCAATCATCTCTATGGTAGGAATAGTTCTCACTGGCAAGGAGAACTACCCTGAATGGTCCCGGATGATAAAACACACCCTCATCTTCAATGAGTTGTGGAAGGGAGTGTGTGTCAGAGAAGGAGACAATGACCCAGTGCAGCCTACATCAGACAAAGAGCTCGTCATTTGGGAAAACAAGAACAGCAAAGCCTATGCATTAATCGCAGCATCTGTAAATGAAGAAGTAAGTCGCCATATTTCATCATATTCAACTGCCTTTGAAGCTTTACAAAAGCTGAAAGAACTCTATGACTCACATTTTGCACTTGAAGTTGTTCAGCTCATGATTAAACTCTTCACTCTTGAACTGAAAAATAATGATCCTCTTGCTCTTGCATCTGAAGTAAAGTCTATAATGCATGATATTAAATCCAATAAGGTTGAGCTGGATATCCCTCTTATTGCTTTTCTCAAGGCACTCTATCCTACTTACTCCAATTATCTTGAGTCTTTACAAGCAAATGGAAATCTTAAAGATATAAACTTTGACTCTCTTGTGAAAAAGTTTGCTGAAAGAGAGAAAGCCTTTCGAAAGAAGACAGTCCCTGAATCTTCTGAAGAGACTGTGTGCCTTGCTCATAAAGAAAAGCATCCTGCTCAAGATTCTACGAGAGGAAGAGGTGGACGAAGAGGAAGAGGAAGATACTTCAGAGGCAGGGGGGGCAGACATTCTCAAGGAGAAAAGGCAGATCTGCATTGAATTCGCTGCAAATGAAATGGATCACATGATGCTTCTACATGCAAGATACCATGGGACAAAATTGAGCAGAAAAGAAACCAGCAGAAAGGTAAAACTGAATATACAGACAAAGGTAAAGCACCTGAATCCGCTCACTATATTGAGGCACAATGTAACATTGGAGTAAATGAAGATTTGTTTAATGCTTCACTTGCTTCTTCGAAAAATGATTGGTTGCTTGATTCAGGAGCAACCTGTCATATGACTCATAGGAAAGATTTTTTTGAAGATTTCACTGACAATGTTGATGGAGCAGTATACTTTGTAGATCAGTCAAAAATCAAGCCATCAGGGCTTGGCACAATCAGGCTTAAACTGCCTGGTCTTCCAGACTTTCTTTTGGATCATGTTCTATATCTCCCACAGCTCAAGAGAAACTTGTTGTCCTTGGTTCACATCCGCCAGCAAGGTCACTCCATTCATATGTTTGATGGCAAGCTTGAGGTAAGAAAAGCATCTGACCACTCACTTGTCATGAGGGGAATAGAAGAAGAAAGACTTCTCAAACTGCAAGGAACCTCTGCTCATGCACAACATTTCTCATATATTTCTCATCATGAAGAAGGTACACTTCCATCAAGTTTATTATGGCATGCTAGATTTGCACATTTAAACTATGACAATCTCCGCTTATTGAAGAAAAATGGTGTTGCTAGTTTGCCTACAATTCCTAGGAAACATAAGCAATGTGATGCTTGCATTCTAGGAAAGCATAGCAAACAATCTTTTCATGATTCACATTCAAGAGCACATAGGAAGCTTGAACTCATTCATTCAGATTTATGTGGTCCAATGCCTATTCCTTCTGCAAATGGAAATAAATATATCATGACTTTTATTGATGATTACACCAGAATGTGTTGGGTTTATTTATTGAAGAACAAATCTGATGCTTTTCAAACATTCAAGAATTTTCATAAATGGATTGAAAATGATGCACAAACTCATATTGGGTCTATTCGCACTGATAATGGAAAAGAATATACATCAAATGAATTTGAAAACTATCTTCGCCAACATGGGATCAAACATCAAACAACTGTGTCTTATAATCCCCAATAGAATGGTGTAGCAGAAAGAATGAATAGAACAATCTTGAATATGGTACGATCCATGCTTTTCTTCAAAAATGTAAAGATAATGTTTTGGGCTGATGCTGTTCTATGTGCTGCATATATAAAGAATAGATGTCCATCAAATGCTATAAGAAACAAGACTCCTTATGAATTGTGGTATGGACGTGTTCCTTCGGTAAAACATCTCAGAATCTTTGGTTCCACCTGTTATGCTTTGATACCAAAGGTACATAGAAACAAACTTGGTGCTAGAAGTCGTAAGTGTATCTTCCCGGGGTATTCAAACACCTCTAAAGCATATCGCCTCTATGATGAAGTAAATAAAAAGTTTGTTGTATCTAGAGATGTCATTTTTCTTGAATCATCCAAATCTGACAATGTTGTTGAGCGGCAACTTGATCGCTTGGATAGATTCGCAAAAACGAAATCATTTCAAGCATTTGATAATCAGATTCCACATCTTGAAGGGGGGATTCCTATACTAGATCAACATGTGGAATCTTCTTCTGAAGAACAATCTCCCCTGCATGAAACTCCAACAACGGATGATGCTTTAAGTGATGTAATTGATAGAATTGGGAGACTCAATCTTGATTCAGTCCCAACTCAATCAACAGAGTAGCCTGGACCATCTCAGAAAGGTCCCCCAAAGTGGCTGACAAAGACACTTGAAAGTGTTCATCCTGATGAAATTGGAAAAACAGGAACCAGAAATTCAAACTGACAAAATGGAGGTGATGTAGATGACTCTAATTCACCTGTTGATATGGATGTTACTTATGATTGTGAATTGAACTTGTCTACAGATTTTGAACCAACTTCCTTCAAAGAATCTACTTCTCATGATGAATGGAAAGAAGTGATGCAAATGGAGTATGATGCTCTCATAAAGAATGGCACTTGGAAGCTGGTTGATCCTCCATTTGGAACCAAACCAATTGGCTGCAAGTGGGTCTACAAGAACAAGTACAAAGCTGATGGCTCACTTGAAAAGCACAAAGCTAGGCTTGTGGCAAAAGGTTTTGCACAGAAGGAAGGGGTCAATTATGAGGAAACTTTTGCCCCCACAGCAAAATGGGCCACCATCCGGACACTCTTTGCATTAGCAGCTCAGAACGGTTGGAAAGTCCATCAAATGGATGTAAAAACTACATTTTTGAATGAAGATATAAAAGAGAATGTTTTTATGTCCCAGCCTGAAGGATTTGCTGTGAAAGGACATGAACATAAAGTATGCAAACTTGTGAAGTCCTTGTATGGCCTCAAACAAGCACCGTGAGCCTGGTATGAAAAACTAACTGAGCATCTTCTGAAACTCAACTTCAATCATTTTGATCTTGATGATGCAACTTTGTTTGTCAAGAAAGTTGGAAAAACAGTTGTGTATCTTGTGGTATATGTAGATGATCTTTTAATGACAGGGAACAATGAAAGCTACATTGCATCCATAAAGAAGGAATTGGGGAAAAGTTTTGAAATGACTGATTTGGGCTATGTTCATTACTATCTTGGCATTGAAGTAACCCAACATCCAAAAGCCATATTTCTTTCTCAAAAGAAATACATTGGAGATTTGTTAAACAGATTTGGCATGACAGAATGCAATCCTCTTTCTACTCCAATGGAACAAAACTTAAAGCTCACATCTATTGAAGGAAAGGAATTTGAGGATGCAACAAAGTATAGACAGCTTGTAGGAAGTCTCATCTACCTCACTACTACCCGACCAGACATTTCATTTACTGTTGGAATCCTCTCCAAGTTCATGCAAAAGCCTTGTGAGGGACATTAGTCTGCTGCAAAAAGAGTTCTAAGGTACTTGAAGGGAACTCAAGACCTTGGAATCAAGTATACACAGGTGGACGACTTCAGCTTGATTGGATACTCTAATTCAGACTTCGATGGAGACAAAGAAACTGGGGTATCTACTTCAGGATATGCTATGAGTCTTGGATCAGGAGCTGTCTCCTGGAGATCACGCAAACAATCAGTTCCAGCAGATTCCACAACAGAAGCAGAATATGTGGCAGCAGCTGAAGCAACGAAAGAAATTGTGTGGCTCAGGAAAATTCTTGAAGATTTGTAGGTAAAACAAGTACAATCAACTCCACTCATGATTGATAACACCTCTGCAATAAAGTTGGCCAAGAATCCAAAGTTCCATGATCGAACAAAGCATATCAATACTAAATATCATCTGATTCGACATCATGTTGAGGCCAAAACAATCCATCTTCGTCATTGTTCCACAAATGAGCACATTGCAGACATCTTCACCAAAGCACTTGGAAGGGAAAAGCTTGAACGATTCAGAATGATGCTTGGACTCACCAACATCCCTTCAGATTAAGGGGGGGAATGTTGACACCTAATCTTCATGATTGGGAATTTTATGTAAATAAATAAATTGGGAAGGTGAACAGTCATCGGGAGATGAACTGAACAATCACTCCCTATTGTATATAACAATGGGTTACCTATGGAATATACACGAATCAATTTTCTGAGTTTTCTGCCAAACTGGAGTTACCCCTGGCCTGACATTAGTAAAGCATTTTCGGGACATTGTCAAGGAAAACTTTTTAGGAAGAGAACCTTTCATTAAGAACTTAATTGAACATATACCTAAACTGGTATCCAGAGAGGATAATTGTAATCTCAACAGACCGGTAACTGAAAAGGAGATTAGTGAGGTCCTCAAGGAAATGCAAAACGACAAGGCACCAGGTCTGGACGGATTTAATGTGGATTTCTTCAAAGCCTACTGGAATATTGTTAAAAGTGATATTGTGGAGATTGTCGAAGACTCCAGGCGGAACAAGACCATTTTGAAAGCTCTCAATACCTCCTTCATTGCCCTTATTCCAAAACAGGAAAATGCTCAAACTCCTGAAAGATACAGGCCCATTGCCTTATGCAATGTGGTCTACAAGATAATTTCCAAGGTTGTGGCTAACAGACTTAAACCCCTGCTGCCCACACTCATCTCTGGGGAACAAACTGGGTATGTAGAAGGAAGACAAATTCTGGACAACATCATTCAAGCTCACGAGGTGGTTCACTCGTTAACTTGCAACAAGAGAGCGGGCATGATCATGTAACTGGACATAGCGAAAGCTTATGACAAAGTAAACTGGCTTTACATCAAAAAAGTGCTCACTGCGTTTGGTTTTGATCATAATTGGGTCAGATGGGTCATGGCCCTTGTGACTACGTCCAGCTTTTCAATTTTAGTGAATGGCTCTCCTTCTGAACTTTTTCTCCCTTCTATAGGTTTTAGACAGGGAGATCCGCTTTCTCCTTTTCTCTTCATCCTCATGATGGAAGGGCTGGGGCGGTCCATCAAGCATGCAAGAGTTATGGGAAAAATTCAAGGACTCCAACTTTCGGAGAATGGGCAAGTTTTGACTCATCAATAGTTTGTAGATGACACCATGTTACAAGGAATTCCCACAGTTAAAGAAGCGCTTGCTTATAAACAAATCTTGAATGACTTCGCAAAGGCCACAGGTTTGGAAGTAAACCTTTCTAAATCAAAAGTCTTTTTATTTAACACACATATTTCCATACAGAAAAATGTCTCCAGAATCTTAGGCTTTCAAAGAGAATCCCTTCCCTCTAAGTATTTGGGAGTTCCTCTCACAGCTAAACCCTGTCACAAGAGTATATGGGATCCTCTAGTAGCTAAAATGCAAGACAAGGTCAGGAAATGGACAAACCGATCTTTAAATTTATCTGGTAGACTGGTTCTTACTAAAGCAGTTCTCCATGCAATCCCAGTATTTATGCTATCAACACTCCGAGCCCCCATTGGAGTCTTGCAACAATTTCGGAATATTCAACGAGATTTTCTTTGGGGCAAAGAAGAAACAAGGAAAAAATGGGCCTTAGTCTCATGGGAAAAGATCTGCAAACCCAAGAACCAAGGAGGACTGAGTTTGGACAATCCTGAGATTCTCAACAAGGCTCTTGGAGCCAAACTCTGGTGGAGGTGGGTTAAAGATCCTAAAGCTCAATGGGCAAGCATATGGAAGGAAAAATATGCCAATAACTGGCCGACTTCTGATATCATACATATGACAGGTACAATGAAAGGCTCCCCCATATGGAACAAGGCCTGGGAGAATAGAGAAGTGGTTCAAAAAATAGTTTTTTGGAAATAAGAGAGGGAGATCTGGCACTTTTCTGGGAGGACAAATGGCAACAAGAACCTAATCTACTGAAGGAAGAATTTCTAAGCCTCAAACATGAGATTGACATTCAAGGTTTAGTAGAGGTGAAAGACTTTTGGGAGCATCCACAAAATGCTGGCAAATGGAGAATTTGGAAAAAAATTGAGGGCAGAGAGGATAGGACCCTCAACAGTCAAGCAGAGTCCCTTAAAAAAATGCTGGATCAGAGAATAATTTTAGTCACGGAAGGGTAGGACCAGCTGAGATGGGGTAACAACAAAGAGGGCAACTTTAATATTAAGGAAGCTAAAGGTTTTCTCCTAGATCAGGAACCACAAGCTCCAGATAAAACTTGGCAGAAGCTTTGGAGACACAAAGGGTGGATGAAAATCAAACTCTTCATGTGGTTAGTCCACCACAGGAAAATATTAACCTGGGACAACCTTAAAAAGAGGGGCATGCTGGGACCCTCCAGATGTCATCTTTGTGAGAACCATGAGGAGACTATTGAGCATATTCTCAGCAGTTGTATCTACACCAACGGGAGATGGGATTTTTTTACCAACATTTTCAAATAGTTTGACAAAGACAAAGAAAGTATTGCTAACACTCTCAACAATTGGAGGAATAATTATTCTAATAATGACATTCTCAATTCATCCTGGGATCTCTTGCCGAGTTTCATTATATGGAATGTGTGGAAAGAAAAGAACAAAAGAATATTCAAAGAGGTAAAGACTGACTCTCTTAGCCTAGTGAAGTTGATAGTAAAACAACTTAAAGAGACAGTTAGCACCACGGTCAGGAATCTCCCCAAAAATCCTCCCACAACAGAAGAGTTAAAAATCCTTCAGCTGTTAGACATGTAAGGGCTCATGCCTCAAGGTCTAGACAGGGAAGCAAGCATGAGAGATAAGGCGGAGGAATACTAGCGTCCTCCCCCTGAAGGTTTTTTAAAGTACAACATTGATGGAGCTTTCAAAGGTAACCTGGGGGTGGCTGGCTTTGGGGGAGTTCTAAAGGATGATACAGGAAGCATAATTTCCCTCTTCTATGGTCACTTAGGAAAAGCTACTAACAATATGGCTGAACTAATGGCCATGGAACAATGCTTAGAATTTTTTATTTAGAATAATTGTCAAAATGTCATAATAGAAGCGGATTCAGAGTTGGTCATAAACGCAGCCAAGAGAATCTGTAATGGTACAGGGCTGGAGAAGGTCGCAAAACACTGGAGGTTAACTCAGGTTCTTCACAGGATCCAAGCACATCTTCAGGAACTTCGTACTCTCAGATTTATCCATGTGAGGAGAAAGGCCAACAAATTGGCGGACATTCTAGCCAATCAAGGTGTCAGCTACGAGGATAGGTCAATTTCAAGGAAGTGGAGCACTATGGAGCGGAGCAATCTGCAAAAGCTTTGTCATAACCAGGTGGAGGAAGACAAAGAAGTGTATAGAAGAAAAATAATAGAATCCAACCACTAATGGTTAGCGGTCAAAGGGCTTCTCAAGGTAGGTCAGAAAGGTTCATGGTGAAAGGTATGACAAGGTTTGCAGCAGAGACGACCACGATCAAGATTATTCCCCGTGACCAGCGTCAGAGTTTCCTGACCATTCGCATCAACCTCCTTTTTCATTGGCTGAAGGTAATACCGCCTCCGGAGTGGGTTCATAGCGTCGCACCGCTTATAAGTCATAAGTGGTTTTCCATGTTTTGCAGCGATACCACTGAGAGCGTGACATGTGGTGTTGGGCCCGCTCGTAATACCACTTTCCCCGCTGCTTATAAACCGATCACCTCAGGCGCGCGATATGCAACTTAGCCGTCCGATGATTCAAGGATAATCAACAATCAGGATCGATCGTGCGAGTTAGTGGGGCCCTCATCGCACGCTATGTGCCGACTTTCTTGGTGGGGGTGTTTGGTCCTTTACCGTTGGATCCTTTTCTATTTAAGAAACGATGGCGATGGGTCGAGCAGCTTGGAGGCGTTGCCAGTTGATTAGGATCCGATAGATCTTCACTGCAGTTTCTGGTAAGAGATTCGGTTTTTCAGCGAGGTTTGTATGGGCCCCTCCTTGTTGTCAGGTTTTGTTGGGGCATGTTGCTCTTCTGATCTTGGTAGACTAGTAGGGCATTTTTTCCTTTGGCTCAGGTCCATCCACTTTTTAGGTACATTTTGGATTTTTCCGGTTTAGCTTTGATGTTTTGAAAGGTGAGGTCTTTGTGCCGAGTCTTTGCCTCGGCCCGTTCTTGGCTCCTTTGGGGGGCAGTTCTCCTTCGCCACTTTTCGCGGTGGCTTTTTGTAAATTCTGTATTTTATTAATGGTAAAGAAGGACCCACTCTTGCTTCCGCAAAAAAAATAATTAGTTAAGCTAGTTCCAACTGATGGAAATAGTAGTGGGAGATCCAGTAGTGGGGTGTCACTTATAGTGATCAACCAGTAAACTGAAGATTCACTCATAATGAACTCATGCATGCCAAATCAGAGAAAGTCCTAGTTGAGATTGGATTTTAGGGACAATGTACTGTCAATTGTAAAATCATCTAAATTAAACAAATGGTGCATGCAATCAGAAAAAAGGCCTTAAATAAATCATTCCTTAATTAGAAAACTCATTGATTTAGCCATTCAAATTTCCTTTAAAAGGAGGAATGAAGGCACAAGTTTAATCATTGTTTTGCTGAGCACAAGTTGGTCATACCAATCAATAGGAAGCACAAGTTTGTGTGTGGAGCTTGTGAGAGAAAGGCATGCCAGAGAATCTTGTGCACAAGTTGGTAGTGAGATAGATAGAGATAGTGCAGAGGTTGCTCAGGCTTGACAAAAAAATTGTAATCTTCCCATATTTTCTGATTAATGCAATATACGGATAGTAGGGGTTTTTATTTGTGGCTTTCCCCAAAAAATTATTGTGTTTTGTGTGATTGAATTCTTTCTCTTGTATGTTTCATGATTTCGTGATCGATTAATTGTGAGTAGAGTAGATTCAAGTCTTTTGTTTTAGCAAATTACATAAGTAGTTTGAATATACAAGGAAGTTCTATATTAACATTTTAGATCTTCAGTTATTAGCATTAATTATTTCAATTTCTTCCTTTACAGATGATGAATGAGAACCAAAGAAATGATTAAATGCATAATTGTGAGAATTTTTAGGACTGCTAAAAGTATGGGCAACTAAATTTTCTCTATGTGTCAATCAAAATTTAGCAATAGTTCATCATTATTCAAATTTATGACAACATCTCTGTTTTTAGAAATTACTTTTGTGTAAAGAGGAATTATTGGACAAATATTTAGTGAATTGAAATAATAAAAATATCGGGATAAGAGATAAATAACTATTAAAAGATATAAACTTGAAAATTGTTCTACCCAAAGATTATTGCTCGTTCTCCAAAATGTGAATTTCGAATTGGTTGGCTATATTTTCTTGAAGATTCATGCTTGTTTTCCCTTGTGATGGATCTTTAATTTTAGCAAGAGAAAATTCAAAATTATTTACCACAATTTGGACGTTGCTGGAATTTTCTATTTGCATTTTCATTGTCTGATTTGCTTGTTGATTGTTGCTTATTGAATTTAATGCTTGTTGGTTTTCTTCTTCAGCAAAATTATCAAAATTTAGAGCAACAAAACTATTTTCATTTAAAGTAGATTTGAGGTCAACATTAATTAGTTCAACAACATTTATTTCTTGATGAAACGAATCATTGTAAAACTTTGCATTGTTTGTTTGAAGCAAATCATGGTTGCCATTTTGAGCAATTGAATCTTGAGAAATAGTGCATATGATTAAGAATGTCATATCTTCTGGTTTTTCACAATGATTGGAAATACAAGGAAGAGAGACTAAATGTTTAAACCATCTTATTAATTGAAACTCAAGAAGTAAATCTTTAGATTGAAACAATAAACAAAATAATTTAAATCTAGTTAGAAAATCGTTTAAAGAATTACCTTCAAATCTACGAAGTGCTTCAAGTTGATCACAAACCTTTTCATAATCGTGATCTTGAAAAGCATGAAGTAATAATTTTAAAAACTACTCCCAACTATGTACAAAGGAAATTAGTAATAATCAGCACCAATCTTCAACTTGGTTTGTTAAAGTAAGAGTGAATATCCTGCAAATCACACCTTTGTCAATATCAACATTATTGCAATTCAAAATACAATGAAGGAGATGATAAAAAACATAAAAATTCTTCTTACCATTAAACTGTGTTTTGTACAAGAGCTCTACCACCTGAATTGGAATGGTGGAAGGTGGAAGTCCAGTGTAACAACTCCAAATAGGAAGCTTAGAAGGAGCCATTTGCAAATAAATACAACTTATAAAATGCAAAAAGTCCAAAAATACAACTTATCATGGCCCTCCTTCTAGCATAAAAAATGTTGATGGTAGAAAATATCTCATCAACATCAAAGGAGACCACCTAGTTAGGGCCTCAAATCATACCCTTTTCCATTTGAAATGGTGGTTCCGACTGGTTCTATTAGGTCCAATTACCCCTTCACTCTCCCTGTTGACTTATGACCTCTCTAATTAATTATCAATAAGAAGAGGCAACCAAACATACATTATTGTCATAATTGCAAGAAAGAAGCCCTTAAGTTAATTTAATGGTTCATCCAAGCCACACCTAAGACTGCTCATACATAAGGAGACTTTTAAAAATGATTTTTAAATGAAAATGAAAATTAATCTGCAATGCAAGCAATAAAAAGAATCTAACCTATCCTATCTTGATTAGAATCAGATATAGACCTAGTCCAAATCAAGAGCAAAGTGATTTAAAAGAATGAAAATTTAATATGTCTCTTTTATGATGAATATCATGCTATTGAAATAGTTCTAATAGCTAATATTGTCATTACAAAACATGCTTTGTTTAGAGATTTAAAACCATGAAAGATAAACCATTAACATGCATAAATAGTTCATACAATTCAATGACATTTAAGTCAATTTAATTTGGAAAATTTACGAGTAAATAATAACTTAGAAATTTGATTACGCACAAGAGAAAATAGAAGAAAAAAATAGATGTAAGAGACCATTAGATTAGACAGTTGATCTAATAGACAATCATTATCATATCAAACAAAAGTGAAAAATATGAAACAATTGGCATATATATGTCATTGAAAAGAATGTGATTTCCATTAACAAATAAAAGTACTTAGAAATGCAATCAATAAAACCCGATTCCCTTGCTCTATTTTACAAATAGATCTCCAACAGTCCTTCCAAAATCATGAGCTTTTCCACTAGAGAAAAGAGTTGCAATAGTGAAAACTCTGCCTCAAAAACATAGGCTGAATCTTGAAAAGAAAATCCCCAACTCTCAGATCTGAGTATTCCTCTTCACCTACAACTAAAACTCTCTTTCAAAAGTGTTAAGAGTATCAAAACTACAAAAAAGAGGAACCTCCGAGTCCTCTCTTAAAATCTAGATTATATTACAAAAAAGAATAAAAAAATGGAGAGTTGTTGCAAACAATTTCACCTCATCAATCTTTAGCTAGAAAAATTCCTCTTTTTCTCTCATACTAGTGGAATCCCATTGCTTAAAGAGGTTTTTGGGGCTGATCTTCCCACCTTCTCTTTGCCAAAACCAATCAAAATTAAACAAATTAATTTTGCACATAAAATCCAAAATATCAACTCTCATAACCAATTTCCCAAATAAAATTAAATAAATAAAAATCAATAGGCTCCATGCATTTAATTTCTTTCTGTGGAAATTTGATTAACCCTTGAATAATCTGAAAAATGAATTTTCCACAACAATTCTTTTAGACCAATGAATTTTTCTCAAACCAAACTGAACAAGACTAATTTTGGTTGAAAATTCATTACTTAAACTTTTGTTAAATTTTTAGGCTATTAAATGATCAAATATTCTTGATTTTATGTTGTCATATTTTTCTCCATGATTTTAGCTTTCCAACGAACCATCATGGGCCTTATTTAGATGAGTAAAACTTAAGATAGAGTCTTCCAAAAATTGAGTTCCAAAATTGTTAGTTTACTAGAAAAACACAATATTGAGCAAAAAAATCTAGAGATTTTAAAAAGTTTTATTTAAAATAAAGTTTAAAAATATTTTAAATAAATTATATAGAAGAAAAATTAAAAATAATATATTAAATATTATATATTTAAATAAAATAATTTTTTAAACAGGTCTAATATGCAGTATTAGTACTTGTCTCTTTTGCAAAAGGTAATTAATAATTTTAAATTTGATATTAATATAATATTAAAAATGTTATAAAATTAAATTAAATTAAAAAATATTAAAAAATATTTTGATTTTCAAATGAATTAAGGAAGAGAAAAATTATAAAAATTATTATATGTTTTATATTTTTTTTGTTTACGTTTAACTTTTATTTATAATATGTTTATTTGTTTTTGTATATTGATTAAACTTTATAAAATATTAATATATTTATTTTTTTGAAGTATTTGATAATAAAATTAAATATTTTAATTATTAAATTTTATGTAAATAATGTAAAATGAGTAAAATATTAGTATTCTGATTTTCATTTAAATATTTAAATGTAAAATTAAATGTTTTCAAATATTTTAAAACTCAAAAGATTAATTCAATCTGTAATTGAGATTACAATTGTGTTGGATATTTAGTAAGTTCTATGCCAGAAAATACTTAATTGTAAATCCTTTGAATAAGATGTACTTCTCTATGTCCACAAGTTTGCTATAAATACCATATGTGAATATGAAAAAACATCATTGAAGTTTTTTTGAAAATATTTAGAAAGAAAGTTTTTAAAATTAAATTAACTAATTATTAAATTATTAAATATTTAACAAATTTCATAATTAAAAATATGAATAAAATTTCTATAAATAAAATAAACTGA
Source organism: Pinus tabuliformis (assembly GCA_031772625.1). Lineage (NCBI taxonomy): Eukaryota > Viridiplantae > Streptophyta > Pinopsida > Pinales > Pinaceae > Pinus > Pinus tabuliformis. The sequence goes on from CM062819.1 coordinate 1,768,691,232, forward strand.
TATGTACATTTAGAAATTTATTTAAAAAATTAAAATATAAAAATACTTTACCATTTCTCATAAGTATATTTAAATAAAAAACTAATATATTTAATTATTATCACAAATTTAAATAGAAAATATATGTTATTTTGAGTTACTTCCATGAATCAATCTTCCATCCCTTGATTTCGAGACATGAAATGTTTAAAATGAGTGGTTAAAAGTGCGATTTTTTAAGAAGTTTTCTTAGTGGATTTCTAGCGGGTTTTTCTGGTTGAATTTTTCTAAAATCCGGCTGGAATTCATTGAAATCACAAAATTGATGGGTAAATCCTGCACAGTAGAAATGCCCTAGGAGTTTTTCATGGCATTGAATCTATATATACAGTAAAAAAACTAGTTTAAATAACACAAATCAAGATTTTACCTCAATTTTTTCCACCAGATTCTCGCACCGAAAACTCCAAAAAATCGCACTATAGACCACTCCTGTTTAAAAGTTAAACCTCCGGACTGAATAACGAGATAATGTAACAATTTTTGTTTTATTTATAATATATACGTATTATATTAATAATATTTACAATAAAGTTTTTATTAAATGATTTTTGTTATATAGTTAATATATATACAAGTTTTTGGGTGGTTTTGTAAAACAGTTAAATAAAAAATTAAGTAATTAAAAATTAATATTTATAAATAAATTAAATAAATTACAATTAATTTAGAATAGTTTAACAAAATCATTAAATAATTTTATTTATATATTTAAATTAATAAAATTAATAAAATAGAAGTAAAACATATTTTGTAACTATTTAAGCCTAGGCAATTAAAATCAACCAAACTTTGGACAAACGTCATTTTCAAATTGTAAGTCCAAACTTAGCAAAATTAGAGTCATTGGGACGCTGGTGAGAACTGCACACAATGAAGCAATCAAAACGAAAAAAACGAGAAAATTGAAAATCTCACAAAATTAACAAAAGAAAGCATGAAAGGAGTGATAAGACCAAAATTTACATAAAGAGTTTCCATATCTTTTGTAAAATGTTTATGGGGGTTTGAGGCATTAACATAACCATGGGGTAAAAAAATGGACACCATATTTGGATTTCCATATTTATGAGAGATTATTTTTTAGGAATAAGAAATTGTGTATTCCATAAAAGTTCATTAAAATTGAAACTCATTTAAGAATTACATGGTGGAGGTTTATGTGGGCATTTTAAAGTGGATAAAACTAAGGAAATGGTGGATGAGTGGTATTTTAGCTTAGTGTATATAAGGACGTCAAGATTTTTTTTATTGCTATAGAATTTGGAAATTGGCCAAACGGAGAAGCCAAAACACTAAGTCAAATACTCCCTTATTGGTACTTGAAAAATCATGGAAGACATAAGCATGGGTTTCATTTTTGGATTTCCTAAAACATATAGAGATTGTGATTCAATACTAGTGGCGGTGAATAGATTTTCTAATATGGTGTTGATGGTGCTAGATAATCTATTAACACTAAGGGGTCTCCCTAGTATGAAGTCCCAATTACTTCACACTATCTGGGATAGGAGCCCCATCTAGATATCGTTCTAATTGCCATTATGTGTGTGTGTTTTTGCTCTTGGATATTAGATGCAAAGAGACAAATGTGAGACCAAGTGTAATAAGTTAGAAGAATGAGGACGAAATCAACCCTCCATTCATGGCTTGCAGAACATGATACAGAACATAACAACAACATAATGAGCAAGAGTGTGGCTTAAGAAAGAATCGAATATAGATATTAACTAAGACATACACAAGTAAGAGAGTGTTAGAAACCAAAAGTAAATTAGTTCACAACTAATAACTAACATTAACATTGAATGAGGAACAAAGATTCAAAGCCAAAACAACAGCTGCATGAAACGAAATAGTTCATAATCATGTAACTAATGTGTAAACCCACATACATATACGATCAAAGCATGAATAATCATTATAAGTGCCATTAACATGTATGAGAATCAATGCATGAACTGAAAGCTTCTCATTAATATTTTCATCCATTCAAGTATATGTACACAGGCTCATCAAAACCCAATAGTGGGATGAGAGAATTTCATATCATCTTCATGAAATAACACTAGCCTCATAATCCCTCCACCTATAAGCTACCAAGAACGAGTTCCTTCAGTTCCTTAAGCAAAAAATAACAATCTTATTACTAACCTAGCTTAAGTGATAAAATTCCTCTTGAATGAGGCACGAGGTTACATTTATAAAAGTGGGGAAGTGACCTTTCACCTTCCCCATGCCTTTTTATATTCCTCATGTCTCTTTAACTTCTTCATCACTCCTCATCTTCCCTAGTGCCTTTGATATTCTTTTGGCCCTTTTATAATTTTATAATTTTTCCATTTTAGACAAAATAATATATTTACAAAAAAGGGGTAATTCAATGAGATTTGACTCGTTCTCTTGTAGAGAGACATTGTACTTTGAGAAACTTGACTATGTCTTTCCTATGCCTGATCCAAAAACAATAGAATTGACTATTTGCTCAATTTCTTCAAATATTAACTAAGGTTTCTTTTTAAGTGAATTAATAAGGAAAATGGATTTTTATGTGCCTTAAACTTAAAAACTTGAAATCTAAAATCAACCATGAACAACATAAATAAGAAGCAAACACAACAAATTTGATGACGGAGTTCGTCCCTCCTGGACTACATCTCTGGGTCTGCTTCCAATGGGCGTCTGATGTATTGAAAATTCTCATAAAGTCTCTTTACATCAAAATTCACCATTCTGGAATATGCTCACAGGCATCAATGGTTACTATCAACTGATAGGCTTCGGCCTCAACTTTCGCATGCAACTCACAGATTATAAAAAGGCCCAATATTGATCGTGTAGGCTTAAAATGCATTTACAGGCAATGTCAAAACAATTACAAAATACACTTCTTATATCTCCCTTGGCCATGGCACATTGGTATAGACTTTTATATAACCCACAGGAAGGTCTTGAGGTCAAACCCGTAGGCCTCCTGGGATTTGATTGGAAAACTATAGTATCACGTTACAACTATATTGTAATATATGGTATGACTATTATAACCTCGTGCCATATATATTAAATGTTTCTTAACAAAGGTTTTAACATAGTCAGCGGTGATACATAAATCAACCTATGGCATATGGTTATAACAATAGTTATATCAAAAGTCCGATGGTAATATCCATACTCCCTGTGTGGCATTTGGTTGCAACCTACATTAACTTTGGAATATGGTTGAAACAATACACCAGCAATGATATATCATATGGTTGCAGTGCTAAGTTTGGCATTGGTGTATAGGATCTGGTTAAACAGTCTGAGGGTTCGATGGGCCGTCAGATATGCCGAGCTCCACCAATCCTTCCCTCATCATATCAATTAAACTAAACTTTAAATAAAGTCTCTGCCATTATATGTATAAAGACAAGCTCGTGGCCTACTAGTTAAGGTTTTGGGCCGACCATCGGAGGCCGTGGGCTAGACCCACAAGATTCTAGGCTTGGTTTGACTGGCGGGGTGCTCTAGCCCACTGCCAGGTGCCTTGCTCTCATGCTACCACTTGTCCTGCTTTGGCGCTATCACTTGGCCTGCTCTGGTGTTTCCACTTGGCTTGCTCTGGCCACCCTTTTTTGCCTGTTTGGAAAAAACTTCAAAACACATGTTCTCCCTCATACAAAGGCCATTTTGAAAACCAAATATACCACCAGAATCAACGCGATGAGCTCTTCGACTTGGAGCTAGTTTCATGAGAATTTGAGACTATTGAATTTTGAGCATTTTGAGGATCCTCTTGGATCATTCCTCTCCACTAGAAGCTTTTGGACCACCAAAAGTTTGGTTTTAAGTAGATATGAGGTGAGGGTATTGTTCCCTCATCCTTCCACTCTCCATCCACCTTGCTTTTCTTGGATTCATGCGTTTGAGTCCCACTCGAAGATACTCTACCTCTCCTCGTCTGGAAGTGCGAACCTTCTATTGGGTAGTGAAGGTCCCACGTAACAGTTTTGGGGCATAGAGCCTATAAATTAGGATAAAAATATTCTAAAAACTCTGAAATATGTAGAGCGAGAAATGTAATAGACCGAGTCAAAGGGTTGTCCGCCCAAGAAATAATATAGAAGAATAGGAAGTAAGTCAGTTTGCCCATGGTTAGTGGACCATGGGAATGTATAAATAGAGCGAGGCTCTATGGGTAGATGGTCAGCTTTGATATGTACTTTTGGATCTGAATGGTAATGGGTTTTTGAGGAGCGAAGTCTTAAAGCATTTGTAGGGCCGAGTCGAGGGTGTTGGTAGGTAGATAAAGGCTCTGCAACTGTGTGTGCAGAGGCCTAGTAGAGTCCGCAACTATGTGCGCGAACCCCTGCAGCTTAGTGCGCAGGGCAGATTTGGATGTATTGGTGAAAGAATTAAATAAAGATAAGTTGATTTTTAAATTCTGCGTAAAATCTGAATTATTGCGGATCTGGCTAATTTATATAATTGTTTGATCTATGCGCATATGCTTATGTTATGAGTTGATGAAAATCTATATTTTTCCTGGATGCGCGAACTGGTTATTTATGTTAGATGTTTGCTTAAAGACAATAAAAAGTAGATCGAATCTATAATAGTGCATTAATAGGTATTAAGGGGTTCTTGGGTCCGGATCCACGTGGGCAGAGTGGCGCGGAGCCGCGGAATGGTGCGCGAACCTTCCAGACCACATCAAGACATCCCAAGGGTGCGGAAACCTCGTTCCAGCACCCTCCCATGCTACCTCGAGTGAGATCTCAGTCTGCGCCCCACGGGCTATTGCCGAAAGGGCCGGTCGCTGCAGGATTTGTTTGGCTAAATAACTCTTCTGAACCTGGGTCAGGCCCATATAAGCCAACTAATGGTTCTGTTGCTGGGACCGATATCTGCCTAAGGGGTGTTTGATGTCAGAACACTGAAATCCTACAAAGAAAGAGCTAGAAGATCAATTGGATTAGGAGTAGTACGAGGTGATAGAACATTGACGCGCAAGCCAAAGGTTAAGAATGATGAACACGATCCAACTTTTGATATTCAAAGGAATAGGAAGCGAAGGTCCAGAACAATTTTGGTTTATGGTAATGATGGTATGGGAAGTGCATGGAGTTATGAATAATAACATCAAATAGGCTACCTTAGTTAGCGCGTTGCAGGACTGAGCACTGATGTGGTATATAAAGTACTCAAGCGATCACCCGAATGCGGGGACAATAAAGATCTGGACCTAATTGAAGAAAGAATTTAGCCAGCCAAAGTCAGAAACACAGTCGACCATAGGGTTCATGGAGATCGTGATGATGCCTAGTGAAACCCCATGGGATCTGGATCAAAGATTAAAAAGTACCATATGTGAGGCGAACATGACACTGTCGGATGCACAATACTATGCTTGGTTTGTGGCGTCATTGACACCGCATCTGAGGATGACTTTTTGTCCCAATAAAAGATCTCAACCTAGGCTAAAGCATTGGAGACAATGATGAGGTTGCACAAAACTCCGTTATAGGACCCGGGGTTGGGAATTCAACAAATCCAAGCGCAGATACAAAACCTATGTTTAGAAATGAAGAAGTTAAAATAGGAACAGGCACCTTGCCTAGAAGCCCAGGAGGAAGTATGGTGTATAAAGTGTAGAAGCCAGGGTCACGATAAAGATCATTGTCCAGTCTTTGCGAACTGTGTGGCAGCGGGGGAACCAACGCCATTGCGACCAAAGGTATAGGCAGGGCCAAGGGCGGCGCCCGCACTCTTGTACGCGATATGTTAGGAGGGAGGAAAGCATGGCATGGACAAATGCCATCTATTATAGAACATGAGACAACCCCCCCCCAGCGGCTATTTTTCAACTTTTGGAGATTGGTGGGCCACGAGGAATGAGACTGCCATAGTTATCAATTATTGAAGGACTAGTCACCTGCCTACAGAATGCAGACTGAAGTGCGAGGTCAAGATCCAGCCACGGCGATAGCGCATGGTGGGTTCCAGGGACGTGGACGAGGACGGGGAGGAATGGGGCCAGGAAGGGGTCGCGAGAAGCTCATCTATTACAACTGTGGAGGGCCAGGTCACTATGCGTGGGACTGTACCAATCTGACCAGAATATCATGCCCTTACTGCCAACATTTGACCATGAACTGATAGATTACCCCACACTGATAGTGCAGATTCGTGAGAAAAAGGTAGCACAACCTACGACGACATAAAACGTCCAGATGATGAGGTCCGAACCGTGCGAAGAAGATCCCAACGTAAATATGGTGCTTAGAAGTGGCACGATCACAAGAGAAGATAAGGGGAAACCAACCAAGGAGGACACAAGAGTTCGCAAGGAGACAAGTCTGGAAGCTAGGGAGAGCTTTGTGGAGGTCTCTACCCTAGGAAGTAGGGATCAAACTAAGCTAGAGAGGGATCCCTCAATGCTGACTACCTTTTTAGAGGCATGCATGAAATTTCTTCACAACAATAGAGTTGTTAAGGGCTTGCAAGAATTGATAAATAGGTGCGCAACGTCAAGTGAACCTCGCGTGATCTGAAAATTGGGAAAACATGCATCACGGATTGGGCAGGAAATGCGGTTAACAACGCAGATTGATGACTATGAGATGGATCAAATCATTCTGGACTTTGGCTAAGACGCAAATGTACTACCTAAACAAACGTGGGAGCCCATGGGCAAGCCCACACTGTAATGGTCTCCTATTCAATTGAGGATGGCGAATCAACAGAAGATCTTGCCCATGGGAAGCCTGCAAGGGATTACGGTAGATATAGAAGGTGTAAGCACCCAAATGGACTTTGAGGTAATTGAAATTGTGGATGAAAGTAGCCCTTACCCTGCATTATTAGGAATAGACTAGGCCACTGACATGAATGGAGTTATTAATTTAAAGAAGTGGAAAATGATCTTTGAGAAGAAGTCGCTCCGCGTAGTCATTCCACTAGACCCGACTGAAGGACCACGTTACACTGAACCCATGCATGATGGAGGCAGTGATGATGAATTAGATTGTATTTATAAAATCACTGCATGACATCAAGTATGGGACAATCCGACGGTGGAAGGAAGAATATCGTGGGAGCATGTAGAATCCTGCACCGAAGATTCAGATGAAGAAGATGAGCAATGGCATAACCGGTTGAATGGGGTAACCACATTAAACTGCAATATGGTGACTAAATCGCTATGTTGTGTTAAAGTACAGGATCATGAACTATCGATGTATGATGGGCTAACAGTAGTAGATGAATTCTTGATCAAATTTGAAAGCATGGTACCAGAGCACCAGTGGTTCGATGTGTTGAAATGGGCATTGCACGCGATGCCTGCGCGTTGGTGGGGCACACATGAAGGAACCTTTGAAAATTGGCGCGACTGTAGGCGAATGATGCAGATAAGATTTGGGAGGCCGGAACTACGCACAATGGAGAAATATGATGGACGTGACGATCCGCGCATGCACTTGACCAGATGGGTCCAAGCCTATGGAGAAGAGCCTCAACAGGAGTGGGTACACTTATTTTATCATACCCTGGACATCGTCCCAAGGAATTGGTATACTGAAACAGAGCTCCGACATGGCACAGGTGAATGGGATATCCTATGCAAAGGGTTTCTGTCAACGTTCCTCTTTGAGGATCAATGGATGGATACTGTGGATGACACGTTGCAGGTGGTAAAGGCCACTATTTTCAAAATACCATTAGAACCAGAAGAAATCATGCAACCAGATTGGTCGTGACAGTTGAGCTAGGCCCTGGAATGTTACAATGTGTAGGTAGACGATGATGAGGACGACCCTACAAACATCAATATTTCGGAAACAGAGGGGAGTCGCGAGATGCGTGGACCAGTAATCGAGGATCCAAACATCACTGCACCACTGAAAACGAAACAAGTAAACATCGGAACGGAGGACAAGCCGAAGTATGCAATTTTGGGAGACTATTGGGATGATGCCACGATGGAAAAGGTGGTCAAGTTTCTTAGAGAATATCAATATTTATTCCCCACAAAAATCACGGAGTTAAAAGGGATCCTCGGTGACTTGGGAATGATGAAGATAACCCTGAAGCCGGATGCAAAGCCAGTTAAGAAGCAGCCTTACTGGTTGAATCCAAAATACAAAGCGAAGGTCCGTGAAGAGTTGGACAAGATGCTTGCAGTAGGAATAATTGAACCGGTAGAAGAGTTCGACTGGGTAAGTCCTATGGTTGTGCAGGAGAAGAAACAAAAGGGTGAAATTCACATCTATGTCAATCTCAGAAAGCTCAATGATGCATGTGTCAACGATCCCTTTCCGACGCCATTTACAGACGAGGTACTGGAAAATGTGGGAGGACAGGAAGCCTACTCATTCACGGATGGTTTCTCGGGTTACCACCAGATTAAGATCGTGCCAGAGGATAGGAGTAAGACAACTTTCACCACCAAGTGGGGCTATTTTCAGTATACGGTGATGCCCTTTGGACTAAAGAACGCGCCGGCAATATTCTCCTGCGTTGTGGTAGCTGCATTCAAAGAGTTTATACACAAGTTCTTAGAGGTATATCTTGATGATTGGACCATATTTGGGCTAGTTAAGAAACATACCGCGAGCTTACGGTTAATGTTGGATACTTGCCGATGGCACCAAATTGCGCTTAATCTAAAGAAGTGTACTTTCCTCGTCCCCTTTGGGAACCTGCTCGACCATGTGGTTTGCAAGCAATGTCTGATGGTGGATCCGACGAAGATCGCTGTCATACTCAATCTGTAAGCACCGCAAAGTGTCAAGCAACCGTGCACCACACTAGGACACACTAGTTACTATTGGAAGTTCATAAAAAGCTACACGCAGATCACGACACCAATGGAATATTTGTTGAAGAAGGATGCTACGTATTGCTGGAATGAGGAATGCAATAGAAGTCTGGAAATGCTTAAGGAAAAGATGGCATCAGCCCTTATATTGGTCTTTCCGAAATGGGACATCAAATTTCATGTGCACGTTGATGCATCGTGTATCGCATTGGGTGTGGTACTCACTCAAGAAGGAGAGGAGGTAATTGATCATCCGATTGTGTTTGCAAGTCGAAAATTGTCAAAAGCTGAGAGGAACTACTCTACTACTGAGCGAGAAGGATTGGCGATGGTATATGTGCTCTAGAAATACCGCCACTATCTACTTGGAGGACACTTTAAGATGTATACTGACCACTTAGTGCTAAAATACCTGGTGAATAAGCCTGTGTTGTGGGGGCGCATTTGTAGATGGCTGTTATTATTTCAAGAATATGAATTCAAAGTCGTTGTAAAGCCAGGACATCTGAACGCAGGCCCAGACCACCTATCTCAAATTGAGAATGGCGGGGAGCCCACAAACTTGGAGGAAGGACTACCGGATGCACATCTGTATACAGTGCGCGTCGCAGATGGCCATTTTGAGGACATAATCCACTTCTTAACCACAAGAACCACACCGTAGGGATATTTCGTCCAGTAGAAGAAAGAATTGGTAATACATGTAGCAAACTTTACTGTTATTGCAGGACACCTCTATAAGATGGGAAATGACGAAATATTATGCAGATATATACCTGAATTCGAGTGAGGACAAATCCTAGCCGAAGCACATGGAGGGGTTGCTAGAGGACATTATGTGGGTAGCGCCACAACACAAAATATTCTTCGTGCAGGACTATGGTGGCCAACTCTACATCAAGACTCGAAAGCATACTTTCGGGCTTGCGACGTATGTCAACGGACTAGGAAACCATCACGAAGGGACGAAATGCTGCTCAATCCACAGATGACACTGCAACCATTCAAGAAGTGGGCAATCGAATTCGTGGGACCTATTGCACCTCAAGGGAAGACGGGTGCGTGCTATATCATCACTACAACTGAATATTTGACCCGGTGTGCAGAAGCACAGTCGGTTAAGGACTGCACAGCTACTACAGTGGCGAAATTTTTGTTCGAGAACGTGTTGACACGGTTTGGATGTCCCAAAATTCTAATGAGTGACCGGGGAACACACTTTCTGAATGAAAAAATTAGCGTACTCACTGAGGAATTTCAGATCTATCATCAACAGAGTACACCATACCATCTGCAAGCGAATGGGACAGTCGAAGTGTTCAACAAAATTTTGGAGACTGCGTTGACTAAGGTCTGTAACGTGCAGCAAAACGACTGGGACTTGCACATCCCAGTTGTGCTATGGGCATAACGGCTTCCTTATCATAGACTAACAGGAAAGGTGTCTAACCTGTCAACTTCTTGCACGTGGTTGAATTGTGGCAATAACAGGCATGGCCGACTGCGGGGTTTTGGAGGAACAGCTTGCACAACTGGAGGAATTGAGGAGGACGGTTTTTTGTCGAATTCCATTAGCAAGTACAAAAACAATGAGAGAAAGCGTGGCATGATCACCATATCAAGGTGCACACTTTCAAGGAGAATGATCTAGTATTACTGTATGACAGCAAGTTCGAAAAATTCCTTGGCAAGCTTCGAATACATTGGTTGGGTCCCTATGTAGTCAAAGAAGTTACAAATGGAGGCGTGGTCTAGCTTGCTAAGCTCAATGGAGACCCCTTCCTGGGACAAGTAAATGGAAGTCACCTGAAGCTCTACATGGGTGGGTTGACCGCCTGACTAACCGACCAAAGGATAGTCTCACCGCTCCAGCCAGTTGAAAGAGAGCGCGGGATGATAAAGTAGTTTGGGGGGAAGCTATGCGACCATGGGGGTGCACGTGGATATGGTCTGTCACAAGGGTCGCAGTTGCGCAGACAGGGATGCGCTACTGTGTTGACAAGTAGAGAGGTGACCGTTGCTATCACTATTCATGACAAGATGTTTGAGTTATGGCAAAAGGGAGTGGGCGACAGGCAATTAAGAGACAAGGTATGAACTGGATCTAGAATGATCTGCTGCAGGCTTAACATGAGGACACCGGAAAAGGTGGGAGCCAATAAATTTGAATTTCGAAACACTTATAAATCATAGAGGGGCCTTCACCAAACAAGCTGCGCTTCTGAGAACCTTAAGCTATTGTGCTTCCCTGCCGCTATGGAACTCTTCATTATCTATGCTCAAGGAGTAAGGCCGAGAGTTGTGATATGGCCAAAGATGCTGGGCTTTCTAAAAAATACGATGTGGATAGTTGCGGGCACCACACAGAATTCAGCATCGACGGGAGGGGATGTGCCAGAAGTTTATAGACACAAAGCAGAATTGGTCCGGATGCCGTCACCTTACCCATGGGCTAGTCAGCGAACCATAAAGGGTAAAGGAAAAGTTGTGAATATGGAGCCAATTGGTGGAATTGTAGTTAACAAGTCGTCTCTGGGGTATCTTGAAGATTGGGATCTCGCGGACAACAACAATGGTCTTGCAAAATTGCAACACAAGCTACAGCAGACAGTGCGAAGAGAAGCTACGAACTTAGAAATTGGTTGCATTGGTATGAGGAGGTCCCGTATGCGGCACCCCAGCTAGAGCTAAAATCCTATAAGGGGGTGTTTTGTGTTAACCGAGCAGAGCAGAATGAGCAGTATCGGTTGCAAGAATTGGTAGAAACGACGAAGCAAGAGCTGGAAGAAGCGTTGCAGGAGACGAAGAAGGAGCAGCAGAATGAAGGATGTCACTCACGGGGAGGTGAACCGCGGAGCCTAGGCAGCGTGTCTCATCGCACCAACGAGTTACTCGGGACGAGTCGCAATGATTGTGTTGGGGGCCTGCTAGGTAGTGGAGGTCCCGCGTAACAGTTTCGGGGTGTAGAGCCTATAAATTAGGATAAAAATATTGTAAAAACTCTGAAATATGCGTAGCGCAAAATGTAATAGACCGAGTCAAAGGGTTGTCAGCCCAACTAATAATATAGAAGAATAGGAAGTAAGTCGGCTTGCCCATGGTCCGCGAACCATGGGAATGTATAAATAGAGCAAGGCTCTATGGGTAGAAGGTCAGCTTTGATATGTACTTTTGGATTTGAATGGTAATGGGTTTTTGAGGAGCGAAGTCTTGAAGCGTCTATAGGTTCAAGTCAAGGGTGTTGGTAGGCAGATAGAGGCTCTGCAGCTATTTGCGCAGAAGCCTAGTAGAGTCCGCAGATGTGTGCCCAGACCCCTGCAGCTGAGTGCGCAGGGTGGATCTGGATGTATTGGTGAAAGAATTAAATAAAGATAAGTTGATTCTGAAATTCTGTGTAAAATCTGAATTATTGCGGATCTGGCTAATTTATATAACTGTTTGATCTATGCACGTATGATTATGTTATGAGTTGATGCAAATTTGTATTTTTCTTGGATGCGCGAATTGGTTATTTTTGTTAGATGTTTGCTTAAAGACCATAGAAAGTAGATCGAATCTATAACTACACATTAATAGGTATTAAGGGGTTCCTGGGTCTGATCCATGCGAGGCAGAGTGGCGCAGAGCCGCAAAATGGTGCACGAACCTTCCAGACCACATCAAGACATCCCAAGGGTGTGGAACCCTGGTTCCAACACCCTCCCCTGCTACCTCGGGTGAGACCTCAGTCTGCACCCTGCGGGTTGTTGCCAAAAGGGCTGGTAGCTACGAGATTTGTTTGGCTAAATAACTCTTTTGAACTTGGGTCAAGCCCATATAAGCCAACACCTTCCTATCTAAGATGGTATCTTCCTGTAACTTAGTCATACATTCAGGTGCAAAATCATCTACGATTGGAATTTGAGAATTTTCCTCTTGATCCATGATCATTGGAGGTTCATACAACTTCAATTTATCAACATTTACAACTGAATATATGTGCATGTATGGAGCCAAATTCAATCGGAATGCATGGTGCCCAATAGTTTTAACAATTTTAAAAGGATCATACCTTATAGGTGTCAGCTTTTTACCTTCACCTTTCATCCTTTCTTTGCTGATGTATAGCCATACTTGATCACCAACCTGGAAGTGATTATCCATATGATGCTTGTCATGACACATTTTGTACTTGGCCTAACTTTTCTCCAATTGATCCTACACTGCATCATGAATCTTTTGGATTCTTTGAATGAACTTGATTGCTTTGTCGACATCTCCATGTCCATCCTCCTTAGCTTCTTCACCAAACATAAAGTCCATTGGTGATTTTGGCAGGTACCCAAAACATGTTTCAAAAGGAGATATGCTAGTAGAAGAGTGCAAGGCCCCATTGTAAGCATGTTGAACATAATGTAAGCATTCATTCCACAACTTAGGATGTTTGCTACAATAACCTTTGAGAAGATGTACTACTATTTTTTTCACCACCTTTGTTTTCCCATTGGTTTGTGGATGAAAAGTTGTGCTATTTTTCAACTTAGTGTCCATGAGTCCCCTCAAAGTGGACCAAAACTCCCCCAAAAAGCGAGAGTCCCGATCTAAGATTATAGAAATAGGAAACCCAAAATGAACCCACACAGTTTTAAAGAACATATGTGAATTATGTTCAACAATAACTTTCTTTTACATGGAGAAAGAATGCACATTTTTCTAAATCTATCAACCACAACATATAAATCATCACGCCCTTTTCTAGACATTGGAAGCCCTCCTACAAAATCCATAGATATACTATCCCATGGTCGAGAAGGAATTGGAAGTGGCATATACAAATCTAAATTTCTATTCTTTGGTTTGCTTGTTAAACACATGACACAACATTTGATGTACTTAGCAACTATTTCATTCATCCATTGCCAATAGAAAATCCTTTGTAATTGTGCCATTGTCTTACCTACACCAAAATGCCCTGAAACACGAGAAGAATGTGCTTCCCTGATGACATGCACTCTTTCTCCCTGTGGTATGCACAACTTGCCAAGATGGTACAATAACATGTCATGAACATGATAATTCACTTCTTCCACCCGAGCACCATGAGTTAGTGATTCATAAACATCCTTAAAATCAATATGTGCAACATATCGTTCTATATAACTTTCATGTGCTAAAGAATTGTTTTTCATAATAACTAAAGCATTCAACGGAGGTCTTAATAACATATCAACTACTTTATTGGTGGTACCTTTCTTATATTTGATTAATAAATGGAATTGTTGCGAAAAACCTATCCATCTATAATGTCGATACTGTTGCAACTTAATTTGAGATTGAAGGCACTAAAGTGGCTGATGATCTGTATGAACACTGTTTCTTTGCCCATTAAATAATGTTTCCATTTTTTAACAATTTCCACTAATTCGTAAAATTCTTTATCATAAGTTGGATAGTTAGAAACTGCGTTAGAAAGTGTTTCTGAATGAAAAAAAAAATAGTCTTTCCTTTTTGTAATAATATTGTACCCATTGCATACCCACTAGCATTAGTTTCTATTTAAAATGGTTGTTGAAGGTATGATAAAGAAAAGATTGGAGCTGTAATAATTTTCTACTTTAAAGTATCAAATGTTTTTTGTTGTTTTCCTGCCCACTAAAAGGATACTTTAGAACTTGTTAAAGCATGAAGTGGTGATGCAATAAAAGAGAAATGATAAACAAACTTCCTCCAATATTGAACTGCACCCACGAAACTTCTAAATTCCATCACATTTTGATGTCTTGGCCACTTAATAATTACATCAATTTTATTTGGATCTATTTTTAGTTGACCTCCTCCAACTATGTAACCAAGATATACTAAGGAATTTTTTCCAAATTCACATTTAGAGAGTTTGAGATATAGTTTCTCTTTTTGCAACACATCAAAAACTTGTTTAACACACTTTACATGTTCTTCCCAACTTGAATTGAAAATAAGAATATCATCCAGATATACTATGACAAACTTATCAATAAAAGGACAAAAAACATCATTCATCACTCTCATAAAAGTTGATGGAGCATTGCATAACCCAAACGACATAACCAACCATTCAAAAGCCCCTTGTCTAGTCTTAAATGCAGTTTTCCATATATCATTCTCTGCAATACGAATATGATGATAACCACTTCTTAAATCTAGTTTTGTAAACTAAGCAACATTATTTAACTGATTAAGAAAATCATCAATTCTAGGAAGAGGATACCTGTTCTTGATGGCGATTTTATTTAAGGCTCTAAAACCAACATACATTCTCCAAGTACTATCTTTCTTTGGGACTAATATGATCGGTGATCCACATGGAGAAGAACTAGGTCGAATAAATCCTTTATCAACCAATTTCCAAATTTGTTTCTTAATCTCTTCATCTATATGACTGACATACGATACATGCCAATGTTCGGGAGAGGGGCATCAGATTGTGGTTGAATCTCATGTTGTATTTCTCGTTTTGGAGGTAAATTTTTTAGTTCTTTAAACAATTCTTAATAAGAATCTACTATTTCAACCAATTTGTCCTTAAACTAAGAATCACACCCTTGAAAAGAATCATACTTATCTTTAGGTTGTTCTTTAACAATCATGAGAATATACCTTATACTTGAATTTATTAACCTTTTTATTTGACTGACATTGATTAAATGCAAGTTTGTCTTGATTCTATGTGCATTGACAATATATTCAATTCCATTTTTAAAGAGATGATACTTATTCTCCTTTCTATAAAATATGTCATCTATATCATAAAGATACTGACTACCCAACACAACTCCACATATATCCAAAGGAATCACATCTAGCTCAACTTCATCAACAAAATTAGCTGTAATTGTAAACCTTAATCGACACTGTTTTGTGACTTGCATCTGAGTATTTTCTTTCAACCATCCCAAAGGTTAAGGTTTTGGATGATTTTTAGTTTCCAATCCCATTTTCCTTACTGGTTCCTCATAAATTAGATTTTCTTTTGATCCACTATTGAATAATGTGCCTATCTTAGTGTGCTTGGATACGACCCTTATGTGAAACAATTCAACTCCCTTCTTTTCTTTAATCACATTATTAGATTCTGAAGAAGATGCATAACAAGTAGAGCTAGAGCTAGTTTTAGAAGGAATACTTGTTAGACCCATAATGGTAATCTTCTTTTCATCACCGGAGTCAAATCCCAAATCTTGTTGGACTGCAGCATTAGCTTTCATTTCACCCTTCTTCTTAAGGAACTTCTTTGGTTTAAGTTCAGGATGAAGCTTCCAACATTTGGAGTCTTCATGTCCAACCCTCTGACAATGAGTACAAGTAGGCCTTTCTCCTTCCTTCTTGGCTGTTACCTCTTTCTTCCCCTTCAATTTATTCTTTCCCTTGCCTTCTTTGGAATCTTTGTTCTTTGAATGCTTGAATGGTTTCTTTGAAAAGTTTGACTGAAAAGGTCTGCCACCTGATTCAATATGAATGTCTTGTACACACACTTCATCAAAGTCAGTTGGATTAAACATAAGCAAAGTATGTTGCAAATAAGAATGCAAACTTCCAATATACTTTATCAAAGTTTCCCATGTGTTTAATGGAACATTAAGTGCTAATGATTTTTTCCTGAATTCATGAGTAAATTATTGCACACTATGTCCTTTACCTTGCCTTAAATGCTGCCAATCCATTATAACTTGTTGCATATATCCTAAATGATATAATTTATTTCTAAGAACTTTAAAAAACTTAGACCATGAAGAGATAATTTTTCCTTTTTGCTTCAAATATGATTGAGTTTTAAATTCCCACCAAATCAAAGTTGTTCCTTCCATTCTAAGTGCAACTAACTAAATTTTTGCAGATTCATCAACAACATTTTGAATTCTACAATACACCTCAATTTGTTTTATCCAGTTATCTAACTTTTTAGGATTCATTCACCATTATACATTGGCAACTCAAACTTAACATCAAGCTTCAAAAAAGGAGATTTCTTTGATTTCTTTTGCGAGTCTGAATTTGAACTTGAATGATAAGAGAATAAAGAAGAAGAAGACGAAGATGGAGGAGAAGGAAGTTCATTACAATCAACTTTTTCCTTGCCCTTTTTCTCTTTTGTTCCTTTAGAAGATGAAGTTGCATCTCTCGTCTTCTTGTCTTCACAAAGTTTTGCAATCATCCTTTTCATATTAAGGCACATTTGTTGAAATTGCTCTTCGCCAAAGATTTTTGTTTCAAGAGCTTCTCCTTCATTTGGCTCTCCCATATTAAACTTTTGAGAGACTTTCCTCATTCCAATCTCTGGGTTTATCTACTCAAGTTTCCCTTCTCCACGTCACAACTTGGATCTAGGCAAAATTCACATTGGAAAAAATCCTGCTTATACATGATCAACCTTGCTCCGATACCAAAAGATGATCCAAAAACAACAGAATTGACTATTTTCTCAATTTCTTCAAATATTAACTAAGGTTTATTTTTAAGTGAATTAATAAGGAAAATGGATTTTTATGTGCCTTAAGCTTAAAAACTTGAAATCTAAAATCAACCATGAACAATAGAAATAAGAAGAAAACACATCAAATTTGATGACAGAGTTTGTCCCTCTTGGACTACATCTCCAAGTCTACTTCCAATGGGTGTCCGATGTATTGAAAATTATCATAAAGTCTCTTTACATCAAAATTCACCATTATGAAATATGCTCATAGACATCAATGGCTACTGTCTACTGATAGGCTTCGGCCTCAACTTTCCCACGCAACTGTCAGATTACAAAAAGGCCTAATATTAGCCGAGTTATGCCTCAAAAGGCATTTACAGGTTGTTATGAAACCAGCTCAAGAAAAGATAGAAAAGATAGATCAACGCCTTAGAATTCAGCCTCTTCGAGGGGGCAACCTCCTTTACATTACATAAATGAACAATTCTTGGATGATACAAATGACAAAACCTCCTTTCTATATATAGGAGTCTAAGGAGTCACAATATAACCCAGCCGACCTAACAATAATAATATAAAGCCACAAAAATAACAATAGAGGGTTTCTATGGGGCACAATAATAACAATATGGGGACAATAGGGGCACAAAAATATTAATAAGGGATACAACTACAATAGTAATGGGGTAATCACTAGTATTATAGGGATCTAACATGCCCCTCTCCTTCAAAAAAGTGTTGGCCTCAACGCTTGAGTAGTTCTGGATGCTTCTGTATAAAATTCTCATCCTCCCATGTGGAATCTTCAGCGGATAAGTTCTTCCATGATGAGATACTCTGAAATTGATCGATTTCGTAGCTGTCTAGTTCTTGTCTCCGTGACTGCTTCTGGTTCCATTATAATTTTTCCTTCCTCATCAAGTTCTGGCAATATTGTTTGAACTGGGAGCTTGTCGCCTATAACCTTCTTTAAACATGAAACATGGAAAACTGGGTGCACTCGAGAAGTTGTAGGAAGCTCCAATTTGTATGCCATAGTACCAATCTTTTGCAACACCTTGTACAGACCATAATACTTTGGTGATAATTTATTATCCTTCCTAGCTTGCTTCAGGGACATTTGTTTATATGGCTGTAGCCGTAGGAATACCCAATCACCTACATCAAAACTTCTTTTGCTGTGATGTTGATCTGTCTATTGTTTCATTCTATTCTGTGCCAATACGAGGTTATCCTTTAAGAGTTGAAGGACTTGTTGTTGATGTTCGATGTGATGTTCCACTGCTTGAACCTTAGAATTTTCTCTTAAATATGATGTGATGGATGGTGGCTGATATCCATAAAGTGCCATAAATGGGGTCATTTTTGTTGTTGTATGGAAGGATGTGTTATACCACCATTCAGCTAGAGGCAACCATTTGACCCATTGTGTTTGTTTATCAGAGAAAAAGCAACGACGATATCCTTCCAGAATTTTGTTTACTATCTCAGTTTTCCCATCAGATTGAGGATGATAAGATGAACTATGAGCTAACTGAGTACCAAGACAAGAAAATAATTCTGTCCAAAAATTTCCAGGGAAGATGTGATCTCTGTCACTTACAATAATCTTTGGATTTCCATGTAGCTTTTGAATTGTTTCCATAAATGCAGTAGAAACTGTACTGGCTTTAAATGGATGTGATAATGCACAAAAGTGTGCATACTTGGTAAGTCTGTCAACTACCACCATGATGACATTCTTTCCCTCAGACTTGGGTAAACATGTGATAAAATCCATTGAAACCTCCTCCCAACGTTGGCTTGGAATGGATAAAGGTTGTAATAGACCCGGGGTCTTAATTGTTTCAACTTTATTTTGTTGGCAAACCAAACATTCCACCACAAACTTTTGAATATCTGATTTAAGGCCATCCCAAAAAAATTCCTTCTTAACCCTGTGGTAAGTTTTTAAAAGTCCTGAGTGCCCTCCTAAGGGAGAAGTGTGCAATTCCATAAGAATCTTTTGTTTGAGTTGGGAATTCTTACAGAGGTACAAGCGATCTTTGTACCATAATGAATCATTTTGCCAGCTAAATGTATCAGATGTACTGGAATCTTGTTGTAACATTCGAATAAGTGTCCACACTTCTTCATCATTCTTCCATTCCTCCCTTGATTCATTTATCCAATTGGGTTGGATAATAGAAATGGAACACAACAATGCTTCCACATCCTCATCCTTTCTTGAGAGTGCATCTGCCACCACATTTTGCTTCCCTTTTTTGTAGATGATTTCAAAGTCATAACCCAACATCTTTGTGACCCACTTTTGTTGCTCTTCAGAGGATAATCTTTGTTCTAAAAAGTATTTAAGGCTATCATGATCCGTTTTTACCTTGAAGTGTCTTCCCATTAGGTAGGGTTGCCATTTCTTAAGTGCATGTAGTATTGCCAACATTTCCTTCTCATAAATAGATTTGTGTAAAAACTTTCCCTTGATTGGACGACTTTCAAAAGCAATGGGTCTTTCATCTTGCATTAAAATAGCACCAATTCCATTTCCTGAAGCATCACATTCCACAATAAAGGTTTTTGTGAAGTCCGGTGTAGCTAAGACCGGTGCTTGGCACATTGCCTCTTTAAGATGTTCGAAGGACTTTGTTGCTTCTGGAGTCCAAGAAAATGCATCTTTCTTCAATAATGTTGTTAGAGGTGCTGCTATTCTCCCATAATTCTTAACAAACTTGCGATAATACCCTGTCAACCCGAGAAATCCTTGTAGATGCTTTATGGATGTGGGGATTTTCCATTCCTTAATGGATTTAATTTTGCTAGGGTCTACCTTAACTCCTTCATGAGATACAATATGACCCAGATATTCCACCTCTTGTACTCCAAAGAAACATTTGGATCTTTTTGCATATAATTGTTTCTCCTCCAATAGTTGTAGCACCCTGTCAAAATGTTCAACATGATCCTTCCAAGACTTGTTGTAGATTAGTATATCATCAAAAAATACTAACACAAATTTTCTAAGGAAGGGTTTGAAAATGGAATTCATCAAACCTTGAAATGTAGAAGGTGCATTGGTAAGGCCAAAAGGCATGACCAAAAATTCATAATGACCCTCATGAGTTCTGAATGAGTTCTAAATGCTATTTTTGGAATGTCTTCAGTATTCATTCTGATTTGATGATATCCTGAACAAAGATCCAACTTGGGGAAGTAAATTGATCCATGCAATTCATCCAATAATTCATCAACGACAGGGATGGGAAACTTATCTTTAATAGTGAGCTTGTTGAGATCCCTATAATCCGGACACATGCGCCATGATCCATCCTTCTTGTGCACCAATACTACTAGAGCAGAGAAAGAACTTTGACTAGGTTGAATTATACCAGCCTCTAGCATTTCTGCAACCATACGTTCAATTTCACTCTTTTGGGCATAGGGATATCTGTACGGCCTGATGTTTGGAGGAACACTTCCTTAAATCAGATGAATAGCATGATCATGATCACGAATAGGTGGGAGACCTTTGGGAGTCTCAAATACCTTGGAATGATTGTCCAAGGCTTTTTGGAGATATGGAGAAATATATGATTCTGATGTGGAAACATCTGGCGAACATAATTGTGCAATTACACCTCTTTGTTCCTTTTTTAGAAGCTTTCTCATACCGTTAGAGCTAATTATCTTTCCCGGTTTCCCTGCAATACCCCTTAATTCAACTTCCTTTCCTTCCGCATAAAATTTCATGAAAAGTTCTTGAAAATTAAAAGATATTGTACCCAAGGATTGTAGCCATTGGACTCCTAGTACAACCTCAGCACCTCCCATTGGAATGGAAAGAATTGGGCTAGTCAATACATATTCTCCCATGGATAGCTTGATATTATGGCACTTTCCAGAGCAATTTATTGTTCCTCCATTTGCAACCATGACTTGACACTCTGGTGCCGGATATAAGAAGCAATTCAATTCTTTTGCTACCTTACAATGAATAAAATTGTGGGTACTTCCTGAATCAATCAACACTATTACCTTTTTCTTCTTGATTTATCCTTCTATCTTGATGGTTTGAGGAGTGGTAATTCCCGCCAATGCATTACAAGATATTGTTGGATTCATTTCTTCTTTATCTAGGCTTTGTTCCTGGAGTATATCCTCTTCTTTTGACCTTTCTTGCTCCTTTTCTTCTTCCTCTTCACAATCTACGTAGAATAATTTATTCTCAGCACACTTATGACCTTTAGTGTATTTGATATCACAACTGTAACAAAGCCCTTTTGCTCTTTTTTCTTCCAATTGTTGTGGTGTCAACCTTATAGGTTGTGGAAGACTAGGGGCAACAACACTTCCATATTTATAGTTGTGAGTGGTATGCTTCCTGGTTGCCATAATTTTGCTTTCCATTTTTCTTGCTAACCTGAATGCCTTCTCTAATGAATCAGGTTCCCAAAGGCGAACATCATGTTGGATATTATCCTTTAAAGTCCCTATGAACACATCAATCCTATGCTCTTCTGGAATATCTTTTACCCTTATGTTCAATTTTTGGAACTCCTCAATGTGCTCCATTATTGAACCCTTTTGTTTGAGACTTATCAATTGGCTAAAAAAAGTGTTGCTTTTTGTATCCTCATAATGTGCTGTCAATTCTTCCGTAAAAATTGCCCAAGTGATAATTTGTTTATGAGAGCAAAGCCATTGATACCATACAAACTGATTTGGTTCCAAATATAAGGTTGCAATATGTACCTTTTGTGTGTTTTGCACATTATTGAGATCGAAAAATTGCTCCATCTGTAATATCCATGTTGCGGGATCCTTGCCATCAAACTTCCTCATATCGATTTTTGCAATATGGTGGGTCTTAGATCCAACATTAGAGTCTATGAAATCATGATTAACATTTATTTTGTTCTCATTATGAGTTTCCTTTACTACCCTTTCACCATTAGTAAGCATTTCTTATAGAAACTTTGTCAAATCTGTCTTCAAATCTTCCATGCATGTCTTCAAATCTTCCATGCTTGTCTTTAAAAAATCCATATTAGCTTCTACCCCTTTCTTTAAACCATCCATGTTAGCTTCTACATCTTTCTTTAAACCATCCACCTTAAATTCTGTTGCTTTTTGTGCAAGTGACACTTGTTGCACTTGGTCTCGTAATTTTGATATATCATGTTGCATTTCTTCCTCTTCTTCATGAGTCATGCTAGAGCTTTCAAGTTGCCTACTAGGTGTTTGCATTTTCTTCCCTCGGGTCATCAATTACCTATAATAATGCTTAATTATGCCCTTTGAATTCCTTCAAACTAATTTTTCAGACCAAGCTTATGCAAAAATTTTAAAAAACTACACACCTTTTTTCACTTTGTAGGAGCTTGATATTGAATCTGATGTATCTCTGTAATTTCGAATCATCTAGTTCTAAAATTAAAACCTACGATAGCCCTCTGCGTCCTCTTTCTAATGCCACCAGTCTGATCCAAATTGGATTCTCCAGGGAAGAGTTATGCCAAATCTCCCACAATGACCTGATTATAGACTAGTTCAGTAAAGCGAAATTGTACGACGTTCCACGAGTCACTGTTTCAACCTTTGGATGTGAAAAATATATACAAGCAAACTACAGTCCATCCTATATCTGTACCTTCTTACAAAATTTCAATCCGATGCTCAGAGAGAAAGTTATGACGATTTTCCCCAGGTCACCTGTTTGGAATGTAATTTAGTAGTTTGCAAAAAGACAAACTTCGTCAGATCATATCTCCAAAAATATAGAACGAAAAGCTCTGAAATTTGAACCTAAGATTCAGCACAATGTCTCCTCAAATGGGTTTTTTTTTTAGCTTCTGAAATGTCGTAGAAAAAAATTTATAGTGAAAATTCCACGATGCCCTGTTTGGAACAGCGAAACCCTAGAATCCAAAGCTCCGATACCAAATGTTATGAAACCAGCTCAAGAAAAGATAGAAAAGATAGATCAACGCCTTAGAATTCAGCCTCTTCAAGGGGGCAACCTCCTTTACATTACATAAATGAACAATTCTTGGATGATACAAATGACAAAACCTCCTTTCTATATATAGGAGTCTAAGGAGTCACAATATAACCCAGTCGACCTAACAATAATAATATAAAGCCACAAAAATAACAATAGAGGGTTTCTATGGGGCACAATAATAACAATATGGGGACAATAGGGGCACAAAAATATTAATAAGGGATACAACTACAATAGTAATGGGTTAATCACTAGTATTATAGGGATCTAACACAGGCACTGTGAAAAAGATTATAGAATACACTTCTTATATCTCCCTTGGCCATGGCGCATGGGTATAATCTTTTATATAACCAACGGGAAAGTCCCAGGGTCAAATCCGTGGGCCTCCCGGGATTTGATTAGCAAACCATAGTATCACGTTACAACTATATTGCAATATATGGTATGACTGTTATAACCCTGCACCATATATATCAAATGTTTCTTAACAAAGGTTTTAACATAGTCAGTGGTGATACATAAATCAACCTGTGGCATATGGTTATAACAATAGTTATATCAATAGTTTGATGGTAATATCCATACTCCCCGCGTGGCATTAGGTTTCAACCTATGTTAACTTTGGAATATGTTCGAAACAATATATCGACGGTGATATATAATATTGTTGTAGCGCTAAGTTTGGCATCGATGTATATCATGTGGTTAAACAATCTAAGGTTTTTGCGGGCCACCGGATATGGCAGGCTTTGCTAACCCTTCCCCCATCATATCAATTAAAATAAACTTTAAATAAATTCTTCGTCGTTATATGTATAATGACAAGCCCGTGGCCTTCCAGTCAAGGTTTTGGTTCGACCACCAGAGGTCGCGGGTTCGACCCACGAGATTCTCAGCTTGAGTTGATTGAAGGGTGCGTTACCCTGCTATACGTGCCCTACTCTCATGCTGCCACTTGTCTTGCTTTGACGCTACCACTTGGCCTGCTCTAGTGCTATCACTTGGCTTACTTTGGCCTCCCTTTTTTGTATGTTTGTAAAAAATGTAAGAACACATTTTCTCCCTCATACGGAGGCCATTTTGAAAACTGAATATACCACTGGAATCAAAGCGATGAACTCTTTGACTTGGCACTAGTTTTATGAGAATTTGAGAGTGTTGAACTTTGAGCATTTTGAGGATCCTCCTGGATAACTACGTGAGGGTCACCTTGGTGTCGAGTTGTTTATAAAATAATTGTCACTAATTGAGATCACAAGTCTAATTAACCCGACTGCTTCAATCTTGTGAGCACACAAACAATGATTAAAATAATTAATTGAAACCATTCCCTTTAACAAAACAAAATGTTTTTTAACAATTATTTTCTAGGAGATGGATCAATATAATTAATCTCGATAAACTTGAAAGAGTTCACATCCCTCGAATAAGGGCTTGATTTTTTGAGTTTGAAGTTGACTAGTTGATTGTGTGCAATCTCGCCCTTTGCCTTTCCTTTAATTATTGTGTACATTATTACATGATGCTTCACATGGGGTAGCATATGTATACTCATGCATCAACATACTTTTTGGTAGCA